>JAQSUU010000744.1:6245000-6885311 GCA_038087645.1 Saccharum hybrid cultivar R570
TGCTGATAAGTTGACAGTCTGGTAACTAGTCAAGTTAAGCTGACCTTGATTTTCTTTTTCTTGAGATAGACTTTTGATCCATTCCTCGGGTAAATAGCTAAATTCATCATCTTCTCTAGCCCCTTCTCCCTGTCCCACTCTAGTTAAGTCCTCATCTTCATCAGACTCTTCCATCTCCATGGCTTTAAGTATACTGGTGCATTGAATTTGGCCAATAGCAGGTTCCTTGAAGTCCAGAAACCTCCTAACAGTTTGACTTCTCTTAGCTGATTTTGAACAGCCAGCAGATCCCTGATTTCCCATGCCTTTGTCAGATTTCTGTCTTGCATCTTTCTCATCACCACCTTTTGACCCTTCCTTTCTATTGTTATCTTTCTCCTTGGGAATGTCATCAAGTAAATCATCATCCTCTGAGTCATCCCCTTCTGGATCATCACCATCATCTTGCCCATCATCCTTATCAGTGTGGTCTTCACTCTGTACCACTTCTTCAGTTTGAAAAGAGATTGGATAGCAAGATCCATTTAATTCAAACACTCTCTCTTTGGGGTATCTTCACATGATCTTTACACTTAATTTTTATCCTCACATTGGTGAAGAAGCTGGAGAACAGAACATGCCAATCCACTTCAACCAGGAGACCTATGGTAGTAGCAATATCTCTTATGGTCCAGCAATCAACATACTTTGGAGGTATCCCTTTGACTTGAACCCATACTTCTTCCAACTGACTTACTGGCTCAACATCCCCATTCCAAGACACCTGTGCCATTCAGATAGAAGAGAGTTGCCTGACCCACTAGCAAGTTCTCCACCCTCTTATGTGGAGGAAACCTGACAATGTAGCTGTATTCATCCTCTTTTCTAAGCTGCCACTCCCAGTTTTCATCAAAGAGTCTCTTCAGATGGCCTATGATTTCTGGCTCCCCTATGTCTCCTTGTTCAATGCTGAATATCCCAAAGTTGTCCAACCCTTTCCAGTGCTTAAACCTAAATTCCCTAGGCTCCACATCAATATGATAGAATCACAAGCCTCTATTAGCACTCCCATAGAATTGTGCAGCTTGCTGATTTTTACTCCATTTAGGACATCTTTCCACCACATGATTCTCTTGTCTGCAGATAAAGCAACATCTAGCTCTCTTGCAGGCAGTACTGTAATGACCAACTTCACCACAATTGAAACATACCACATCCATCACCTTCTCCTTTCGATCAGAGTTAACTTCTTCTTTGTCTTCCACTTTCATAGCAGCCTTAAGTGAGCTCTCTAAATTTTGCTCTCCCTCAACTTTCCTCTGACCCTGATCCTGCCTAATCTGTTGTCTCTCCACTGGCGCTCTACCTCTGCCTCCTCCTTGTCTACCCCCACCCCTTGGCCTAGGATTGCATTGCTGCCCGAAGAAAGGAGGGGGGTTGACCTTGATTGGGGAAGAATCCATACTCTGGATGTGGCTGATTGCCGTAGAACGGCGGTGGAGGCGGCTGCAATTGATGCGGCGGGTAGGGGTGTGGTGGTGGGTACTGATTCCACCCCCCACCACCCCAATCTGCCCATCCTCCGGCCCCTTTGGTCTTGGACCGCCTCTCCCCATCCCGCGATTCGCCAACGCCTCTGTTAACGCTCGGACGAAGCTTCTTCTGGATCCTTGTCCCCAAATTTCTTCGGCGAAATTCAACTTGTGTGGCTGCCCAATCCAGACATCACCGTCGCCAATCGGGAAACAATCCTCAACTCTGAAGACCTTCTTTTCCCACAGCTCCTTCCTCACCCACACTAGACCTGATTTCTCCCTCCCTGGAATCTTAGCCGGAGAGGAATTGGGTTTCGATTTGGGGATGAACCACAATTGTCCCCAAAACTCTTCCAGCTCATCATCAAACTCTGGGTATCGGGCTTTGGGTTGGCGAATTTGCGACTGCAACCCGCTTTGCCCCGAACGCGCATGCGCAGGCGCCACCTGGCGCAGTCTGATCAATCCACGTCCGCCATGGATGGCCCTGCTGATAGCTCGGCCCCTCCCCATAGAGGCCGAATTCTCCATTCTCTTCCATGGAGGAGTACCATGACCTCTCACCGGACTCGAAGCTGATCGTCGCCCCTTGCCGCCGAACAGCTTCGGCTTGCCCTTCGGGACAACCTCCTTCCATCCCTCCAAGTTCCCTTCCTCATCCGTCCCCTCGCCCAGGCGACGAGAAGCCTCTCGATCCCCCAGTAGCGAGACCCCCTTCACCTTCGGTGGTGGTGGGGGCGGCGATCTCGCCGGCGACGACGGCGGGGGAGGACGGGGTGGAGTTCGCGGGAGCATCGCTCTTGCAAGAAGATGTCGCCTGGAACGCGGATGATGGACGGTGCGGACTCCCTGTTCAGGCCCGGATTTCAAAATGGATGCGCCATCAAAGCTATCAGTTTTACGTTTCTAATTCAAGATTGAAACTGGACGGTGGCAGTGGCTCAACAGAAGCCATGTGGATTGTTGGTTAGCTATCAATCTCCCTCAGCTTCATCAATTTTTAGTATACGTAACGATCACTCTTTTTTAGATCAAACGGTGCCATTTACTCCTGCACCAACCATTCCAACTACCACCAGGCTGCTGGCTAATAATACAACCGGCTGCTCCAGTAAGATCTTTATATTCATCAATCTCTTAGTCATCTCTTAGCCGACTCACTAGCTATTAATCTGTGGTCTAGTTATCTCTCTGGCACACACATTCTTGGTTCCTTATCAGTCCACCTCTCCAATCCTTTCCGTCCTCTCTCATTCACCTCAACATTCAGTCAGCTCAGGGCGTCTTCAACCGAATGCAAACCGCCAGCTTGCTTGCTTGTTTTCTATATATTGGCCAGAAGGGCAATCGAGTACCGCGCTATCTAGCGATGACGAAATAGTTAGTCCTACACATAGTTCATTGAAATCTCTTTCACAGGTTGTATTTGCGCTCTGACCATCCGTTTTTTAAATGTTTTGGGAGCTTAAATCGCTAATGAGCGATTTATTCTTTCCTGTTGGGGACGCCCATAGGGTCTGTTATGTACTGTTATATTATATATACTTGCTCATATATATACATTGACCGTGTCCACTGGTACTCATCAATCAGGACCACCTGGCAAGTGGCAACTTGTCTGCGCGCGCGCGCCTTGATCAGATCACATCAATCCGTCATCGATCCGGCACGATGGACGCGGAGGAGGCATCGTTCATGACGGCGCAGGAGCTCATGATGGCGCACATCGTCTCCATGGCTCTCAAGGCCGCGATGGAGCTCGGCCTCATCGACGCGCTCATGATCAGCGCGGCGCCCGCCGGCAGCGGCGGCGCGCTGACCGCGGCGGAGCTGGCTGCCCAGGCGCTACCAAGGCCAGCGGCCAACAAGGCCAAGGCGGAGGACGCCGTGGACCGGATACTGCGGTTCCTCGCAGCCCAAGGCGTCGTGACGTGCTCCACGGATGGCACGGCGCTCCGGCGGTACGCGGCGACGCCGGTCTGCCGCTGGCTGTCGTCATCCAGCAACCATGGCGAGGCCTCGTTGGCTGCCCTCGCAGCTCTGGGCTTTGAACCTGCTCTCTTCAACCCCTGGTACGTACGTAGAGTTAGTATATATATGATTTAATAAATAAATAAAATATAATAGTATATATGTACTTCAAATAAAATAACTAGTACTAGGTTAATTATGATGAATAATGCATGCAAATTAAGGCAATATATGGCGGAGGCTGTGCTGGACGACGGGGTGGCGTTCGAGATGGCCAATAACGGGATGTCGCCGATGGTGTACATGGAGAAGAACCCTCACGTGAGCGGGCTGTTCAACAAGGCCATGTCCCAGATGTCGGTGCTTGTCGCCGAGAAGATGCTCCAGCGCTTCACCGGATTTGCTGACGACGGCATCCGTACCCTCGTCGACGTTGGCGGCGGCAGTGGCACCCTTCTGGGAATGATCACCTCCAGGTACAAGCATATCAAGGGCATCAACTTCGATCTGCCGTTCGTCATCGCTCAGGCAAAGCCAATACCAGGTTCGATTCGTCCATCGCTCAGTTATTAGGCCTGTACGTGGTTTTAATTATATTATGTGCTACTTTTGTTATCTATATATCATGTGTTGAAAATAAATAGTGTAGATCAGTTTTGTTATTATTAAATCTATTTCATCCGATAAAATTTTCATCTTGTTTCCATCTATACTATGCCATGTGAGCTTGCCCCATTGAAATTGGTCTTACCTCGTAGCTAGGAACATTTTATATTTATTAATACATGCATCAACCTGGATCAGATAACAAATAGTAATGTATATTAATTTCATCCTCAGAGAATATTATCCATGTCCATGGTACTTGCAGGCGTCGAACACGTGGGCGGGAACATGCATGAGGAAGTGCCCAAAGGGGACGCCATCTTTATGAAGGTACAATATGTAGGAGTACGTACCGAGACGTCTCCTAGCATCTGTCCCAAATTAATTAATTTTAGAGCTGCTTTTATATCTTTCTGACTGGTAGTATAATAAGGCACTATTAGCATAATAGTTCTCTCTTTTGAATCCATACAGATGCAACTAATAAAATAGGTAATTGTTAGCAGGACCTTTAGTTAATAACTATATCACTGGTTGGACCAAATCAGATAATTATAAGTAATAGTTATCTTATACTCCCTCCGTATCTAGTTAGGGCTGGATGAAGAACCCGTAACTCGCTAGCTCGCTGGACTCGCTCGTTAGTGGCTCGGCTCGAGATCGACTCGTTTTATAATGAGCCAGTTCGTTTTATAATAAGCCAGCTCGAGCTAGCTTGCGAGCTGCTCGCGAGGCATAACGAGCCAAGATAAATAAAAAATATTGTATGAATCAATGGAATCTATCAACAGATAATGATTGATCATGATCATGGACGATAGCATACTTATATTTTCCATTATAAAATTATTTATGTTATATTTATTTCATTTTAAATATGCATGTGATCATGTGATGTGTGTTTTGCGGATTTACGGTTATCATCTCTATGTATCTGTTTTTGTGTTCTGACTCGCGAGCCAAACAAGCTAGCTCGAGCTACTAACGAGCCGAGCCGAGCTGGCTTTCTGACTCGTTTGTATAACGAGCCGAGCCATAACGAGCCGAGCCATAACGAGCCGAGCTATAATGAGCCGAGCCATTAACGAGCAGAGCTGGCTCGTTCTCCAGCCCTATATCTAGTTTAGATGACGTTTGGGAGCCACGGACGTTTGCGGCATTAGATAACGTTTCACCGTCTCGAGGGAAATTTGGACGCGATTACCCCGAATTAATCGCACGCGTGCCGCTCGTTTGTATTGCCGCCGCATGAATTCCACCGCTCGGCATTTTCTCGATCGAAGATTCTCCGCCGCCCACAGCAGCACGCTAGCGCACTCGCCTCCGCCGCCCACAGACTCCCTGAGCACGCTCCGCTTGCCGACGCCGGTCTGACGCAGCACGATGGACGCCGCTCACCTTCGCCGCGCTCGCCTCGCGTCTCGTGCTCGCCATCGTCGCCCTCTGGTCGCGTCTCGCCTCGCCGTTCCATGGAGATGGACATGGTGCCGGACTCCATGACGCTGGACTCCATGAAGGAGCTCTTGCCGGAGTCCGAGATGGACACAGTGCCGGACTCCATCACGCTCGACCCGCGAGCGTCCGTCGAGGCGCCGTCGCCGCTGGTGCTTGCCGCGGAGGACGTCGTCGACTCGCTGCTGCCCGCGGACGTCGTGGCGCTGGACTCGCAGAAGCCAGACGAGGGCATCACGCCGGCCGAAGGTCCCAGTGTTCCCGGGGACAGATGTACCCCGGTCATCCATTGTTCGATTTGCTTTGTGATTCGTGCTTCAGCAGTTTGACTGACTGATACACACTTTGACCTCCCAGTGTTAGTTCATTTCGATCAGGGGTACACCTGTACCCGGGAACACTGGTTTGGCTTTGCATCACGCCGGAGTTGCTGGACCTCCCGCCGGACTCCATGGAGGGAAACACACAGAAGTTCATGGTGACCTTACCAGCGTGGTTTTGTACATAATTGAAATCAACGGCACCAAATTCATCTAGTGGGAGATTCAAATCAAAACCAGTCCATTAAAAAGAAACAAGAAACATCCATCTATTATTAGCCACGGTACTGAGAATGGAACGGAAAACATCGTTGCCGTCGGCATCTTGTAGCTC
Source organism: Saccharum hybrid cultivar R570 (assembly GCA_038087645.1). Classification (NCBI taxonomy): domain Eukaryota; kingdom Viridiplantae; phylum Streptophyta; class Magnoliopsida; order Poales; family Poaceae; genus Saccharum; species Saccharum hybrid cultivar. The sequence continues at coordinate 6,251,198 of JAQSUU010000744.1, forward strand.
GTCGCCGTCGAACATGCCGTTGCCGTCGGCATCTTGTAGCTCGTCGACGTCTGCGGCCTGAGGCCGCGGAGCCTTGACCAGCCGAGCTGCAATGGATTTCAGTACATATAGCATCCTCGGCTGTATTTAATAAGGACAAAACAGGAAAACTAACCCCTCATTAATTACCCCTTAGTAATCGTACTCATGTCCTAAACGTCATCTAAACATGATATGGAGGGAGTAGCATTTTTCATTAGATGTGCATGCAAACATCTCCAGCCAATAGTTAGATAGCTAGTATATTAAATATGAGCCATTAACCAGCTAGCTATTAGTGGATAACGAATTCAAACAGGGAGTAAGAAAATTTCCTCCGTTTCTGTGTCAATTCATGTCACGCACTTTGAAGTCAAATTGTTTATTTTTAAGAAAATTGTCTAAATCTATAAAAGTGAACAAATAATATCACACAAAAAATAACCTATGAGGGTTAATATGGAGTTAAATGTATTAGAGACTCATTTACTTATGCAGGGTTTTTCAATAAGATCCATCAATCCTAGTTTGATTTTTGAATACATAAACATTTTAATTTTTAAGTTTTTCACTGCGTGTCCAGACTCCTTCCTTTATCTTAATATGTGCTCATATTAAATGTGATGGATTCGTTTTTATGCTAAACAAGCATTCACTAGTGGTTGGTAGTGACAAAACTGTCGATCCGACATCAACTGATGTTGATAGTCCGGCAGTGTAATGGAGGGATTACAGTTCTGACATCTGAAATGACATGTGGCCGCATGCATTGCAGTCAGTGGTGCACATGATGGACGACGAGCGCTGCGTGCAGCTGCTCAAGAACTGCTACAGGTCCCTTCCGGAGAACGGCAGGGTGATGGTCATGGACCAGGTCCTGCCGGTGGAACCAGTGGCAACACAGGCTGGGCGTTTCCCCTTCATGTTCGACATGATCTGCCTTATCAGCGACTCCAAGGGCGGCCAGGAGAGGACGGAGCGAGAGTTCGCCAGGCTTGCCAAGGATGCCGGTTTTCGCGGCGCAGTTCGCTCCACCCCCATCTTTGGGGGTTTCTGGGTGCTCGAGTTCACCAAAGAGTGATAGCTTGATTCGTGTGTGAACTGCGCATCGGTGTTGCCGCAGGAGAAAATAAATCAATCACTCGAGTGAGAGTTTCATCTAAATGTGATATATAAGCGACGTGTAATAATATTTTGAATGCCACGTACACTACCATCGAGACAAGATGATGGAACTTAGTCAATTGTTCAAGCATGATTCTTCAGAATATAACGTCTAGTATACAATATTGCCATTCGCTGTTCAGAGCTGTTCTTACATCCGATCTGAATCGTTACACTCTTGGGAGCCATACAACCAATTTTGTTAAACAAATCTGGTTGTAGAGCTGTTGATTATATTAAAAAGAAGATAAGTCTAAAGTGAGCCTAATGACACAACAACGACCAACAACCATGAAAGAAAACAAATTCAACAAAAGAAACAAAAACCTGGTTGGTCTATGGCACTACGTGAAAAAAGCTCTATAGAAACGCCCCTGTTTACAAATGCACTGTAGAGGCGGCTAGGCCAACCGCCCCTACTGTGGAAACCACTGTAGAAACACTCTGGAAGGGGCGGCTGGCTCAGCCGCCCCTGCTGAGGTCTGGTGGCGTAGTGTGGGACGCTGACACGAACCAAAACAAAGTCAAAGCTCAACTAATAAAAAAAGAAGAGTGGGGACCAACAACAACTCCAAACTACACACTGCACCACCAATCCCCGGATGACAAGGACGTTAGGGCGAAAAAACCTGTGTCCACTTGTGTCGTCGTTGCAGATGTTGATCCACATTGAGCTATCATGCTGCCAAGTGCAGGAGTCGCCGTTGTACTCCCTCCGTCCACAAATAACTTTTTTCTTTTGACTTTGAGACATCATCTTTGACCGCTTGTCTTATTCAAAATTTTTGTATAATTTATAAGATAAATAAATCATTATTAAAGTATCTCTAATGATTAATTAAGTTATATCAAAATGGATGATGTTTATTTAAAAATTTTAAATAAGACGAACGGTCAAATATGATGTCTTAAAGTCAAAGAGATAAGTTATTTATGGACGGAGGGAGTAGATCGTTGCGAGCGTGTAGCCCTTCCGCAATCGGATCCGCGTGTGCCGCGTCTGAAGACGATATATCACACCGAAATGAGCCACTGCCTAGCAGGTCTAGCAACCGTAGTTCTCAGCAAGCTGCCAGACCAACGTGTGAGCAGCTGCATCTGCCCCTCACCAAGCCGATCTCGCCCATCGAGATCCAGGCATAGTTTCAGCAATCTAGATGCCTCCTCAAAGGTAGACGTGTCACATGGATCCTTCAACAGCCAATCAGAAAACCTCCTTACGCCGGATGCTTGCTGCTGAGCGGGACTACCCGCTCCCAAACCACGGATTTCACCTTGCGGCCAACTGTAAATCAGCACTTCTAGAGGACGCTCTTCCAGGTTGCTAGTGGGTGACTCACACGAGAGGCAACTTCTCAGCATCTCCTCAAGATATGGGTACAACACCTTTGAATAAATTGTTAAGCTCAAATGATTGCCTTCGTCACAATAAGTGAACCTGTCAATTGATGCCTTAAAGCATATTGAGGTTGATATATAACACGAAAACGATAGAGCGAAGACGATATCACAGCCGAAAACAATACGATTTTCTATACATAATACGGTCCGAACCGTGTGAACGTGTTCGATTAGAATTCGTCCTACGGCACCCTGCAAAATAAAAAAAATCATAACTCTCTAATATGAACTCGGATGGTGACAAATTTTATATCAAAATTGTAGCTCTAGATGAGATCTACAACTTTGTAGTTGATAACGTTTTCGAAACTATTTAGGGTCCTAAAAATATTATTTTTGGACTTAAACAATAATAAAAAATCATAACTTTCTCATATGAACTTAGATGAAGACAAACTTTATATCAAAATTGTAGCTCTCAATGGGATCTACAACTTTGTTGTTGATGATTTTTGGATTTGAAAATGTTTAAGGTCCCGAAATATTATTTTAAGTACACAAATTTTTAAATTTCAAGTTTAAAATTATCGAGCGATCTCGAATGTTCACATGGTCAATACAAAAGTTATTGTTCTCAATAAAATCTACAACTTTGTAACAATCTTAAATGTTCATAGAGCTATTACCAAACTTTTAGTGCTTAGGATTTTTAGAGTTCTGAACATGTGTTCGAAGTATATAGATTTTAAAATTTTGGATTTTCTGTAAAATAGTAACCATTAACGGAGGCGGACACCTTAACACATCTACCACGGTTAATCGATTGACCGAGGGGCCACGACTCAGTTAAGGTCACGATTAATCGTGACCTATGATCCGTGGTGATTTAGCTGTCCGGCTCGTTAAGCCATTTTGCCCATCCTCCGGCCCCTTTGGTCTCGGACCGCCTCGCCCCATCCCACGATTCGCCATCGCCTCTGTTAACGCTCGGACGAAGCTTCTTCTGGATCCTTGTCCCCAAATTTCTTCGGCGAAATTCAACTTGTGTGGCTGCCCAATCCAGACATCACCGTCGCCAATCGGGAAACAATCCTCAACTCCGAAGACCTTCTTTTCCCACAGCTCCTTCCTCACCCACACTAGACCTGATTTCTCCCTCCCTGTAATCTTAGCTGGAGAGGAATTGGGTTTCGATTTGGGGACGAACCACAATTGTCCCCAAAACTCTTCCAACTCATCATCAAACTCCGGGTATCGGGCTTTGGGTTGGCGAATTTGCGACTGCAACCCGCTTTGCCCCGAACGCGCATGCGCAGGCGCCACCTGGCGCAGTCTGATCAATCCACGTCCGCCATGGATGGCCCTGCTGACAGCTCGGCCCCTCCCCATAGCGGCCGAATTCTCCATTCTCTTCCGTGGAGGAGTGCCATGACCTCTCACCGGACTCGAAGCTGATCGTCGCCCCTTGCCGCCGAACAGCTTCGGCTTGCCCTTCGGGACAACCTGCTTCCATCCCTCCAAGTTCCCTTCCTCATCCGTCCCCTCGCCCAGGCGACGAGAAGCCTCTCGATCCCCCAGTAGCGAGACCCCCTTCACCTTCGGTGGTGGTGGGGGCGGCGATCTCGCCGGCGACGACGGCGGGGGAGGACGGGGTGGAGTTCGCGGGAGCATCGCTCTTGCAAGAAGATGTCGCCTGGAACGCGGATGATGGACGGTGCGGACTCCCTGTTCAGGCCCGGATTTCAAAATGGATGCGCCATCAAAGCTATCAGTTTTACGTTTCTAATTCAAGATTGAAACTGGACGGTGGCAGTGGCTCAACAGAAGCCATGTGGATTGTTGGTTAGCTATCAATCTCCCTCAGCTTCATCAATTTTTAGTATACGTAACGATCACTCTTTTTTAGATCAAACGGTGCCATTTACTCCTGCACCAACCATTCCAACTACCACCAGGCTGCTGGCTAATAATACAACCGGCTGCTCCAGTAAGATCTTTATATTCATCGATCTCTTAGTCATCTCTTAGCTGACTCACTAGCTATTAATATGTGGTCTAGTTATCTCTCTGGCACACACATTCTTGGTTCCTTATCAGTCCACCTCTCCAATCCTTTCCGTCCTCTCTCATTCACCTCAACATTCAGTCAGCTCAGGGCGTCTTCAACCGAATGCAAACCGCCAGCTTGCTTGCTTGTTTTCTATATATTGGCCAGAAGGGCAATCGAGTACCGCGCTATCTAGCGATGACGAAATAGTTAGTCCAACACATAGTGTGGGACGCTGACACGAACCAAAACAAAGTCAAAGCTCAACTAATAAAAAAAGAAGAGTGGGGACCAACAACAACTCCAAACTACACACTGCACCACCAATCCCCGGATGACAAGGACGTTAGGGCGAAAAAACCTGTCTCCACTTGTGTCGTCGTTGCAGATGTTGATCCACATTGAGCTATCATGCTGCCAAGTGCAGGAGTCGCCGTTGTACTCCCTCCGTCCACAAATAACTTTTTTCTTTTGACTTTGAGACATCATCTTTGACCGCTTGTCTTATTCAAAATTTTTGTATAATTTATAAGATAAATAAATCATTATTAAAGTATCTCTAATGATTAATTAAGTTATATCAAAATTGATGATGTTTATTTAAAAATTTTAAATAAGACGAACGGTCAAATATGATGTCTTAAAGTCAAAGAGATAAGTTATTTATGGACGGAGGGAGCAGATCGTTGCGAGCGTGTAGCCCTTCCGCAATCGGATCCGCGTGTGCCGCGTCTGAAGACGATATATCACACCGAAATGAGCCACTGCCTAGCAGGTCTAGCAACCGTAGTTCTCAGCAAGCTGCCAGACCAACATGTGAGCAGCTGCATCTGCCCCTCACCAAGCCGATCTCGCCCATCGAGATCCAGGCATAGTTTCAGCAATCTAGATGCCTCCTCAAAGGTAGACGTGTCACATGGATCCTTCAACAGCCAATCAGAAAACCTCCTTACGCCGGATGCCTGCTGCTGAGCGGGACTACCCGCTCCCAAACCACGGATTTCACCTTGCGGCCAACTGTAAATCAGCACTTCTAGAGGACGCTCTTCCAGGTTGCTAGTGGGTGACTCACACGAGAGGCAACTTCTCAGCATCTCCTCAAGATATGGGTACAACACCTTTGAATAAATTGTTAAGCTCAAATGATTGCCTTTGTCACAATAAGTGAACCTGTCAATTGATGCCTTAAAGCATATTGAGGTTGATATATAACACGAAAACGATAGAGCGAAGACGATATCACAGCCGAAAACAATACGATTTTCTATACATAATACGGTCCGAACCGTGTGAACGTGTTCGATTAGAATTCGTCCTACGGCACCCTGCAAAATAAAAAAAATCATAACTCTCTAATATGAACTCGGATGGTGACAAATTTTATATCAAAATTGTAGCTCTAGATGAGATCTACAACTTTGTAGTTGATAACGTTTTCGAAACTATTTAGGGTCCTAAAAATATTATTTTTGGACTTAAACAATAATAAAAAATCATAACTTTCTCATATGAACTTAGATGAAGACAAACTTTATATCAAAATTGTAGCTCTCAATGAGATCTACAACTTTGTTGTTGATGATTTTTGGATTTGAAAATGTTTAGGGTCCCGAAATATTATTTTAAGTACACAAATTTTTAAATTTCAAGTTTAAAATTATCGAGCGATCTCGAATGTTCACATGGTCAATACAAAAGTTATTGTTCTCAATAAAATCTACAACTTTGTAACAATCTTAAATGTTTATAGAGCTATTACCAAACTTTTAGTGCCTCAGGATTTTTAGAGTTCTGAACATGTATTCGAAGTATATAGATTTTAAAATTTTGGATTTTCTGCAAAATAGTAACCATTAACGGAGGCGGACACCTTAACACATCTACCACGGTTAATCGATTAACCGAGGGGCCACGACTCAGTTAAGGTCACGATTAACCGTGACCTATGATCCGTGGTAATTTAGCTGTCCGGCTCGTTAAGCCATTTTGCTCGTCTCGGTTAAGTTTTTAGTAGTAGTGATATGTAATGGATTGTTTATCCACGAACAACCTGTATTGTCTAAGGACAAATAAAAGACTTAGAAAAAGCTTAAAAGTATGGGAGCACTGTATTATAATTTTAAGATTATATTTATTATTTATAATGATAAAAACAAGTGAATAGATTATTAGTGTTATAAATTCATACACAGACACATGTACAAGGATTTCTTTCTTTTATACATAGATGTATGTAGTTCTTTCTTCCCCGTTGCAAAGCACGAGCATATTTTGCTAGTATAATACTAAAGAGCCAAAATTTTAGGTGTTTTTTCGTCCATCTATTCTTTTTGTCCCCCCCCTTAAATACCGGATTGAATAATGAAGAGTTTCTTCCGTCCTGAATTATATATATAATCTGTGTTATACAAGTTAGAATAGCTCTTGTTAGTACGATAGTAAGTTCGATTTCAAAGCGTATTGGATCGTATATCTGATTCAGAAAAGGTTTATTTATTTGTTGCCACCCTCCTGGTTTTTTTATATATCCACCTAGCGAGATCGTCATTAGGCACAACTAACGCCCCGAGCCCCATCCATCCCCGGCCACAAGACCGGCAGCACAGGACCGGCAGACGGAAGGCAGAAAAGTCTGCGTAGCGCAGTACGCGGCGCTGGCGCCCCACGCGCACAAAAGGCAGGGCAGGCAGCAGGCGCGGGTCAGATCGCACGGACGCGCGGTCGAGTGGGAAGGGTACACGCGTCCGAAGCCACGGTAAAAATTAGAACGCCCCCAGATGAGCATTACCGATAAAAAATACGTCATATATATCATCTACTGTACGTCACAACATAATCCGAATTGTAATGATTGGACTGTAGCAAGGGGAAAAAACGCACAAACAAGCAAGGATGTCGTACACATAGTTCTTATCTAAGTCTAGTACTATTTTCTACTTTACAAATAGTTTACGCAATTTCAACGCCAAAAAGCATAAAACTCCTCCGGGAGCTACCACCAACGTTTGCCACATCCATTCCTAGCCGAAGTTGCCCTATGTAAGGTCCAAGTTAGGCTAGAGGGGGGTGAATAGCCTATTGAAATTTCCTATAAACTCACGACAACAGTTACCTGGGCCTTGGGCGCGCACTGGACGCCAACCCATATCAATATGGTATAGTTTAATTTATCTGGGCTTTTAGATGTTATGGACCGGGCCAATTTACTCCCCAGCTAGGCCTTGTGGAGTTGGAGTAGCAGGCGGTTGTTGAATGGGAAGCTCCTCACACAGACGTTGTCACGTTGGGCCCCAAATCACTTCCAACCTGAATTCATCTGATAAAAAAGAAAAAAGTCTACTTTTCCTCCTCAACTTTTACAAAAGTCAGATTTTTATCACTCAACTCTAAAACCAGCCAAACAACGTCTCTCAATTTTTGAAACCGTGTATTTTCCAACCTAAAGCTTAGCCTAGCAGGCCTTTCAATTGGGCTATGTGTTTCTCCCGAGTGCAGGTCCACGGCTCCATGGCTGAGCAGACTACAGAAAACAAAAAATGAACCACAAATACGTTCCATTTTAAAGCTAGTACCAGTATACTTCTTCTTTTGTGAAAGAGGAACTAGTATTATAGTTCTCTATAGTAGATAGTATTTGTACAAAGTTAAACAGTTACCTGGGCTTTGGGCACTGGGCTTCCCCGCCCAAGTCAATATGGCACTGATGCTCGTATTTTTCTAGATTTATTCAAGGATTTTCCGGCGTTATGCTTTAAGTGATAAGTGACGTTCCCGTCGACAACAAGGCGTCAGTGCTGACCCTCAGGAACATCCAGATCTGCCGGTTCAGTACCTCGGAGGTGCTCACAAGGGTAGGGTTTGCGTACGTGTATTCATAGGGGTGAGTGTGCGTGCGTGTTAAGCGTCTACGTTATACTGTGTAATTAAAAAAGGTTTAGTTTAGCACTAAGTGGAAATTAACCATGAACCGGCTGTATTTATTATTGGAGATGTTCCACGTTAATCAAGGAATAAGCTGCCGCAAATTAAATTAAAGGAAATGCATGTAGGTATACCTGACGGCAACATCACGCTGGTGGCATGATGGTGGCATGGACCCAACCTATTATCCAAGAGATAAATCATTAAGTTTTCGTCAATAAAACTGTGAGGTATTAGTACGTACATGTTTATAGAAACCATTTAATTGTTTTGTAGTGTGGATTGCACAATTTTGTTTTGGACCAATAATCATTGTCAGGCCCGGATTTTTTTTAGAGTTTAAGGGCATTGCCCCTGTCTATTAACCAAAAGTCAACAGACAGCATTCATCGTTTACAGCATAGAAAGCAGCAATGGATACCTCCACCTGCTAAAACCAGTTTGAGAGCCCTCAAGTCTCCTTAACTACACAACTAGTAAGATCGATAGCTAACATGAAAAGAAACCAAACACCGACCGCCAACAAGGGACTCCAGTCTTCAGGGCTTCTTTGAGAGATTTACGTCGCCAGCATCTTCAAGGAAGCCACAAGACCTGGCCACCTGCTGTCTTGATCAGATCCGCTTTCTCCAGTAACTCCATCTTCATTGCCTCCGGATACAGGATACTCCATTTTTGAATTGTAGCAACAATCCTGTAGTAGAGTATGGCCATACTCTCCCACTGTAATCTCTGAAAACAAATATCATTTCTCAATTTCCACAAACACCAGAAAGCAGCTGATGTAAAGATATTCAGAATACCATTCCTTCTGTTACTAAGCCAATACTGTCCTATAGAGATGAAAGACTCTCCTACTTGCTTATTGAAAACAGTTGATATTAAGGACCATATTTGTTTCGAAACCACACAATCAAAGAAGAGATGAGGACATGATTCATTCTCGCAACAGAAAAGACATGTAGGTTCATCTACTTTTCTTCTCTTACCTAAATTATCCCTGGTTAGGACTTTGTTTTTACTCAGGAGCCAAAGAAAGTTTTGGACTCCTCACTATCATTGAATTTAATAGTTGATGCTATCTGGACTACTTCCTCCCACATTTCCATCATTCTCTCATCTCCCATCCTCCTAAAAGTACATTTCCGGTCTTCCCTCCTCGTGCATGTCGGTTGCTCGCTCCTTGGGGCCCTTATGATCCGGTCGTCCTAGAGTTCTTGGTGGCGCTGCCACTGCCAGTGCTGGCTCACCTCCCTCCTCCCAATCTACTCCTCGCGGAGAAGGTCCGGCGTTGCTGCGCGAGGGAGAGAGAAGGCGTGCAGGAAGTGGCTCATGATGTGCTCGACCTTCACGTACGCGAACGGATTCACCGTTCTTGTCGTCCAGTTGGCGGTGGTGAGGGAGATAGATGTGCTGTGGCAGTGACGAAGTGGATGGGACTACTGAATTGGCTCACGGTCAAAAACCCTCTTCCTTGTGCGGCTCGTGTCCCAGGTCTGCGTCAACGCCGCCACTGCCACTGGTAATCTCTCGTGCCCCGTTGTGCTGCTGCATGCCGTTCAATTAGTTTCCGAACGAAGTGCAGAAGAGGTTGCTGGCACATGAACCGTTTTTTGCTACATTAATCTATTGAATTGATCAAATCAAATACCTTGAATCGCGTCAGTGCAATGCCGGTTTTCTGATTATTCATTGGATTCAGTTTGACTTGCTGGCATGCATAAGCATCTAGATTATCAGATATATTTACGCACTTGAAAATGCCATGAACAGGGACGGATCAACAGTTAGGCCAATGCCTTCAGGAGAATCAAACTTGTCGAATTTACCAAGTAGTTGTTTGTAATGTAATTACAGAATACAGGATGAACTTCTATTGCTAGCAGTTCAGTGACATTGTAAGTATTTCTCTGCCTAAACTGACACCAGTTCCAAGTTGATCCCATTATCTCCCATGCTTGTTTCAAATATTTGGCATAGCAGGCAAAAGGGTACAACCTGAATATTTGTCTTACTATTAAACTGAATATTTGGGTAGCTTTAGATGCATATATGAACTTCTGAATACTAGGATCACAAGCTCTTGTTGACAAGTAGACACATATGAACCACATGATCAGATATGGGGATTACTCATGTATTGACTTATTCATTGAATCGATGATCTTGACACCAAAAAAATTCTGGTTTTTTTGAGAGAGAAAAAAATTCTGGTTAGTGATCTTCTTTACTTGATGTGAAACAGTAATGCATACTTCACGAAATGCAGATGACGGACTTGTCCTTCTCTCTTTATTTATTCAACTATTGTTACAGAGGCTTGACATGGTTTCAACTATTGTTATAGAGGCATGACATGGCTTCTGTAAGGTCCTAGATGGCTAAAGGGGGGTTGAATAGCCTATTAAAAATTTCTACAAGTATCACTAAGCAAAGTGGTTAGTATAACAAATGACGAAATGCTTAGTTTGCGGTGGCCTAAGGTTGTTGCAAGCCTCCTATTGACAATTCTAGTTACTATGATCACTAGAGCACACAAAGACTAAGTCACTACTTCTACAACTAGTGAGCAACTACACAAGAGCTAGCAACAACTAAACAAGCTACACAAGAACAAGTAAGAAGGTAATTATAAGTAAATACAAGAGAGGGGATTTTGCTTGTTATACCGACTGTGGAGAGTAGAGGTTGCCAATCACCAAGATATACAATCAATCATAATAAGACAACCAAGAATGAAGCCAATCACTCGGAGAGACAAGTTGACACAATTATTTTTGTTCACCCGGTGTTCACTCTTGCACACGAGCTATGTCACCAGTTGTATCGACCAACACTTAGGTTGCTCTTCGGTGTGACCCTCAAGTCACTAGCCCTGCAAGGCTCTCCCCGCAAGGAACCGCAAGAGCACTCTCACAAGTGAGGTACTTAACGATACGCGCAATCCACTAGAGTAGCTATTGGCACTCCGCCGAGGAAAGCTCAAGAACCTCTCACAAATCAACCGGAATGGCAAAGAACAAATACCTTCTCTTGCCAACGCCTCCAACACCTCCAAGCCGGCTAGGTGGTGTGCACCCACCAAGAGTAACAAGAAATCCACCGGCAAAACTATCCACTAGTGCTACTAGATGCTTCTCAAGCAATGCAATGCACTATGGATCACTCATTCTCACTTTGATTCGCAATCAAGCACTAGAGATGAGTGGGAGAGGTTTGCAATAGCTCAAAGGGATGTATAGCAAGTCAAAATGCCAAGAGGGATAGCCAAAAGCCGACCACCAACTATTTATAAGCACCCCAAGAGCTCCCAACCGTTTTCTAGCCGTTAGGCTTCTCACTGCGTAGAAAACGCAAGCGTCGGATACTCCGACGCTAGGGTCGGATGCGTCCGACCAAGTCATTTCGCCCGCGCGCAGTCAGCAACGAAAAACGACCTCTGTTTGCTGTGTCGGACGCGTCCGACGCGTTGCCGTCTGGCGCGTCCGACGCGTTCACTCGCGTCGCGCCCAGTTCAAACTGATTCGACCGTTACCGAACGTCTGGCGCGTCCGACGCCTCCCAGCGCCGCGTCCTAGCCAGTGTCCGACGATCCCGCACGCCAACATGCTCTCTGGTACGCGTCCGGGCCCTGACCCAGCGTCCGACGCCGACCATCGGACGCTGACGTCAGCGTCCGACGCGTACACTTCCAACTCTGCGAGAAACCGGCCTCAACACGCGTCTGACGCTGTACAGTGTTCGGTCGCGTCCGACACAACGCGTCAGACGTGTCCGACGCAGCCCAGCGCCCTGCCTCGCCTCTGTTGCATGCGTCGGACGCACCCCCAGCGTCCGACGCTCGACGCTGGGGGTGCGTCCGACGCATGTAAAACCTCGTTTTATAGCGCGTCGCAAGCTCTATCTCTTCCACCTTTGCAAATGTGTCAACACCACCAAGTGTACAACTTCAAGTGCAGTGTGTAAGCATTTTTCAAAGCCTTTTCAAAGGATTTTTCACGTTGTCACTAGGTCCAATATGCAAGGCACGAACATGATGACACCTAGTGGCACAAATGAATCGATACGCCAATAAGATCTCCCCTCTTAATAGTACGGCTATCGATCCTAAACCACACACACCCTCTATGATATCTTATGTGCAAAACAAAATGGCCCTATTGCTTATACCTTTGCCTTGAGCCCATTTTTCCTTTTCAAACTCCAAGTCCCGAGCCTTGATCATCATTTGGATCAACGCCATCCATTCACCATGATCACTTGCTCCACACTTGGCTAGGACCACCTTTCTCTAAATCATCCACTTAGATAAATAAGGTTAGTTCTAAGGTTTCATCAATTAGCCAAAACCAAACTAGGAACTTTCAGCTTCACATTTTTTATATCCCTTTAATTTGTCACTAGCTAGGTAGAAACATACATGTTTGAAAATTAACAACTTTAACAGAATAATCTTTAGACTTAATGTGACCCGTAGCGTTAGCATGGACAGCCTGGCCCACGCACAAACTTTTTTGTGCAAGAGATGAAAAATGCGCCCATCGGTTCATGGGGTGGCCGAACTGGGTTAAGTCAAATCATTCACCAGTGTTTGACCCGTCAACGCAACGCGCTGACGGTGAAGGGACTCATCATGCATGCGTTGTGCAAGCAAGCAAGAGACGTAAATCCTGAAGACGTATGCACGTATATACAACATGTATATTCTGTCTGTGAGCAAAAAAAAAACATGTATATTCTGTCTCTTCGTTTGCTAGCTCTTGTGTCTGTTACGTCGTGGGACGGGCAAAAAAAAAAAAAACATACACCATGTTTCTCTGGTTACAAAGAGTGGGATGTAGTACGTGCGTGCAGTAAATGGACACAGACAAAAACCCGTGCAGGGTATGCAATATGAAATGGATGAATGCAGCAGCCCATTGCATCCCATCGCTGCATTGCACGCAGGCCCAACCCGGATTCATCAACTCCCATCCGGAGTAGAATTGTCATAGCTTCCCTTCCTTAGGTGGGCTTTTGGCGCTCCAGAGTCAACTCCAGATGGGTACGCTTGTGCTAGCTGTGAGCATTATTGCCGGAGGGGGCCAGGAGGCGAGGACAGTACTACGTGATGCATGAGCTTCCCGACCCATGTGACCGTTTACAGTACGTGTCGCTGCTATAAAGCTGGACACAACGATAGGTTAGGATTCCCTGTGATCGGGTGATGCAAATGTCCTGACCATCTGTGACGACAACGTACATATGACCACGAACGATATATTACACTGCTCATAGTCATGAATCCATGTGGTGATAGCTGCAGCTGTCACGACGTACATGTGCCCACTGAAAGAAAATCAGTGCCGTGTATCCAAAAACAAAAAAACAACCCATATCAATATGGTATAGTTTAGTTTCTCTGGGCTTTTAGATGTTATGGACCGGGCCAATTTACTTCCCCAGCTAGGCCTTGTGGAGTTGGAGTAGCAGGCGGTTGAATGGGAAGCTCCTCACACAGACGTTGGGCCCCAAATCACTTCCAACCTGAATTCATCTAATAAAAAAAGAAAAAAGTCTACTTTTTCTCCTCAACCTTTACAAAAGTCAGATTTTTATATCACTCAACTCCAAAACCAGCCAAACAACGTCCCTCAAATTTTGAAACCGTGCATTTTCCAACCTAAAGCTTGGCCCAACAGGCCTTTCAATTGCGCTATGCGTTTCTCCCAAGTGCAGGTCCACGGCTCCATGGCTGAGCAGACTACAGCAAACCAAAAATGAACCACAAATACGTTCCATTTTAAAGCTAGTACCAGTATACTTCTTTTTTGTGGAAGAGGAACTAGTATTATAGTTCTCTATAGTAGATAGTATTTGTACGTACAAAGTTAAACAGTTACCTGGGCTTTGGGCACTGGGCTTCCCCGCCCAAGTCAATATGGCACTGATGCTCGTATTTTTCTAGATTTATTCAAGGATTTTCCGGCGTTATGCTTTAAGTGATAAGTGACGTTCCCGTCGACAACAAGGCGTCAGTGGTGACCCTCCGGAACATCCAGATCTGCCGGTTCAGTACTTCGGAGGTGCTCATAGGGGTAGGGTTTGCGTACATGTATTCATAGGGGTGAGTGTGCGTGCGTGTTAATTAAGCATCTATGTTATACTGTGTAATCTAAAAAAGGTTTAGTTTAGCATTCAGTGGAAATTAACCATGAACCGGCTGTATTTATTTTTGGAGATGATCCACGTTAATCAAGGAATAAGCTGCCGCAAATTAAATTAAAAGAAATGCATGTAGGTATACCTGACTGCAACATCACGCTGGTGGCATGGACCCAACCTATTATCCAAGTGATAAATCATTAAGTTTTCATCAATAAAACTGTGAGGTATTAGTACGTACATGTTTATATATAGAAACCATTTAATTGTTTTGTAGTGTGGATTGCACAATTTTGTTTTGGACAATAATCATTGTCAGGCCCGGATTTCAAAATGGATGCGCCATCAAAGCTATCAGTTTTAAGTTTTTAATTCAAGATTGAAACTGGACGGTGGCAGTGGCTCAACAGAAGCCATGTGGATTGTTGGTTAGCTATCAATGTCCGTCAGCTTCATCAATTTTTAGTATACGTAACGATCACTCTTTTTTAGATCAAACGGTGCCATTTACTCCTGCACCAACCATTCCAACTACCACCAGGCTGCTGGCTAATAATACAATCGGCTGCTCCAGTAAGATCTTTATATTCATCTATCTCTTAGTCATCTCTTAGCCGACTCACTAGCTATTAATATGTGGTCTAGTTATCTCTCTGGCACACACATTCTTGGTTCCTTATCAGTCCACCTCTCCAATCCTTTCCGTCCTCTCTCATTCACCTCAACATTCAGTCAGCTCAGGGCGTCTTCAACCGAATGCAAACCGCCAGCTTGCTTGCTTGTTTTCTATATATTGGCCAGAAGGGCAATCGAGTACCGCGCTATCTAGCGATGACGAAATAGTTAGTCTTACACATAGTTCATTGAAATCTCTTTCACAGGTTGTATTTGCGCTCTGACCATCCGTTTTTTTAAATGTTTTGGGAGCTTAAATCGCTAACGATTTATTCTTTCCTGTTGGGGGACGCCCATAGGGTCTGTTATGTACTATTGTATTATATATACTTGCTCATATATATACATTGACCGTGTCCACTGGTACTCATCAGGACCACACGTACACCTGGCAAGTGGCCTTGATCAGATCACATCAATCCGTCATCGATCCGGCACGATGGACGCGGAGGAGGCATCGTTCATGACGGCGCAGGAGCTCATGATGGCGCACATCGTCTCCATGGCTCTCAAGGCCGCGATGGAGCTCGGCCTCATCGACGCGCTCATGATCAGCGCGGCGCCCGCCGGCAGCGACGGCGCGCTGACCGCGGCGGAGCTGGCTGCCCAGGCGCTACCAAGGCCAGCGGCCAACAAGGCCAAGGCGGAGGACGCCGTGGACCGGATACTGCGGTTCCTCGCAGCCCAAGGCGTCGTGACGTGCTCCACGGATGGCACGGCGCTCCGGCGGTACGCGGCGACGCCGGTCTGCCGCTGGCTGTCGTCATCCAGCAACCATGGCGAGGCCTCGTTGGCTGCCCTCGCAGCTCTGGGCTTTGAACCTGCTCTCTTCAACCCCTGGTACGTACGTAGAGTTAGTATATATATGATTTAATAAATAAATAAAATATAATAGTATATATGTACTTCAAATAAAATAACTAGTACTAGGTTAATTATGATGAATAATGCATGCAAATTAAGGCAATATATGGCGGAGGCTGTGCTGGACGACGGGGTGGCGTTCGAGATGGCCAATAACGGGATGTCGCCGATGGTGTACATGGAGAAGAACCCTCACGTGAGCGGGCTGTTCAACAAGGCCATGTCCCAGATGTCGGTGCTTGTCGCCGAGAAGATGCTCCAGCGCTTCACCGGATTTGCTGACGACGGCATCCGTACCCTCGTCGACGTTGGCGGCGGCAGTGGCACCCTTCTGGGAATGATCACCTCCAGGTACAAGCATATCAAGGGCATCAACTTCGATCTGCCGTTCGTCATCGCTCAGGCAAAGCCAATACCAGGTTCGATTCGTCCATCGCTCAGTTATTAGGCCTGTACGTGGTTTTAATTATATTATGTGCTACTTTTGTTATCTATATATCATGTGTTGAAAATAAATAGTGTAGATCAATTTTGTTATTATTAAATCTATTTCATCCGATAAAATTTTCATCTTGTTTCCATCTATACTATGCCATGTGAGCTTGCCCCATTGAAATTGGTCTTACCTCGTAGCTAGGAACATTTTATATTTATTAATACATGCATCAACCTGGATCAGATAACAAATAGTAATGTATATTAATTTCATCCTCAGAGAATATCCATGTCCATGGTACTTGCAGGCGTCGAACACGTGGGCGGGAACATGCATGAGGAAGCGCCCAAAGGGGACGCCATCTTTATGAAGGTACAATATGTAGGAGTACGTACCGAGACGTCTCCTAGCATCTGTCCCAAATTAATTAATTTTAGAGCTGCTTTTATATCTTTCTGACCGGTAGTATAATAAGGCACTATTAGCATAATAGTTCTCTCTTTTGAATCCATACAGATGCAACTAATAAAATAGGTAATTGTTAGCAGGACCTTTAGTTAATAACTATCTCACAGGTTGGACCAAATCAGATAATTATAAGTAATAGTTATCTTATACTCCCTCCGTATCTAGTTAGGGCTGGATGAAGAACCCGTAACTCGCTAGCTCGCTGGACTCGCTCGTTAGTGGCTCGGCTCGAGATCGACTCGTTTTATAATGAGCCAGTTCGTTTTATAATAAGCCAGCTCGAGCTAGCTTGCGAGCTGCTCGCGAGGCATAACGAGCCAAGATAAATAAAAAATATTGTATGAATCAATGGAATCTATCAACAGATAATGATTGATCATGATCATGGACGATAGCATACTTATATTTTCCATTATAAAATTATTTATGTTATATTTATTTCATTTTAAATATGCATGTGATCATGTGATGTGTGTTTTGCGGATTTACGGTTATCATCTCTATGTATATGTTTTTGTGTTCTGACTCGCGAGCCAAACAAGCTAGCTCGAGCTACTAACGAGCCGAGCCGAGCTGGCTTTCTGACTCGTTTGTATAACGAGCCGAGCCATAACGAGTCGAGCCATAACGAGCCGAGCTATAATGAGCCGAGCCATTAACGAGCAGAGCTGGCTCGTTCTCCAGCCCTATATCTAGTTTAGATGACGTTTGGGAGCCACGGACGTTTGCGGCATTAGATAACGTTTCACCGTCTCGAGGGAAATTTGGACGCGATTACCCCGAATTAATCGCACGCGTGCCGCTCGTTTGTATTGCCGCCGCATGAATTCCACCGCTCGGCATTTTCTCGATCGAAGATTCTCCGCCGCCCACAGCAGCACGCTAGCGCACTCGCCTCCGCCGCCCACAGACTCCCTGAGCACGCTCCGCTTGCCGACGCCGGTCTGACGCAGCACGATGGACGCCGCTCACCTTCGCCGCGCTCGCCTCGCGTCTCGTGCTCGCCATCGTCGCCCTCTGGTCGCGTCTCGCCTCGCCGTTCCATGGAGATGGACATGGTGCCGGACTCCATGACGCTGGACTCCATGAAGGAGCTCTTGCCGGAGTCCGAGATGGACACAGTGCCGGACTCCATCACGCTCGACCCGCGAGCGTCCGTCGAGGCGCCGTCGCCGCTGGTGCTTGCCGCGGAGGACGTCGTCGACTCGCTGCTGCCCGCGGACGTCGTGGCGCTGGACTCGCAGAAGCCAGACGAGGGCATCACGCCGGCCGAAGGTCCCAGTGTTCCCGGGGACAGATGTACCCCGGTCATCCATTGTTCGATTTGCTTTGTGATTCGTGCTTCAGCAGTTTGACTGACTGATATACACTTTGACCTCCCAGTGTTAGTTCATTTCGATCAGGGGTACACCTGTACCCGGGAACACTGGTTTGGCTTTGCATCACGCCGGAGTTGCTGGACCTCCCGCCGGACTCCATGGAGGGAAACACACAGAAGTTCATGGTGACCTTACCAGCGTGGTTTTGTACATAATTGAAATCAACGGCACCAAATTCATCTAGTGGGAGATTCAAATCAAAACCAGTCCATTAAAAAGAAACAAGAAACATCCATCTATTATTAGCCACGGTACTGAGAATGGAACGGAAAACATCGTTGCCGTCGGCATCTTGTAGCTCGTCGCCGTCGAACATGCCGTTGCCGTCGGCATCTTGTAGCTCGTCGACGTCTGCGGCCTGAGGCCGCGGAGCCTTGACCAGCCGAGCTGCAATGGATTTCAGTACATATAGCATCCTCGGCTGTATTTAATAAGGACAAAACAGGAAAACTAACCCCTCATTAATTACCCCTTAGTAATCGTACTCATGTCCTAAACGTCATCTAAACATGATATGGAGGGAGTAGCATTTTTCATTAGATGTGCATGCAAACATCTCCAGCCAATAGTTAGATAGCTAGTATATTAAATATGAGCCATTAACCAGCTAGCTATTAGTGGATAACGAATTCAAACAGGGAGTAAGAAAATTTCCTCCGTTTCTGTGTCAATTCATGTCACGCACTTTGAAGTCAAATTGTTTATTTTAAAGAAAATTGTCTAAATCTATAAAAGTGAACAAATAATATCACACAAAAAAATAACCTATGAGGGTTAATATGGAGTTAAATGTATTAGAGACTCATTTACTTATGCAGGGTTTTTCAATAAGATCCATCAATCCTAGTTTGATTTTTGAATACATAAACATTTTAATTTTTAAGTTTTTCACTGCGTGTCCAGACTCCTTCCTTTATCTTAATATGTGCTCATATTAAATGTGATGGATTCGTTTTTATGCTAAACAAGCATTCACTAGTGGTTGGTAGTGACAAAACTGTCGATCCGACATCAACTGATGTTGATAGTCCGGCAGTGTAATGGAGGGATTACAGTTCTGACATCTGAAATGACATGTGGCCGCATGCATTGCAGTCAGTGGTGCACATGATGGACGACGAGCGCTGCGTGCAGCTGCTCAAGAACTGCTACAGGTCCCTTCCGGAGAACGGCAGGGTGATGGTCATGGACCAGGTCCTGCCGGTGGAACCAGTGGCAACACAGGCTGGGCGTTTCCCCTTCATGTTCGACATGATCTGCCTTATCAGCGACTCCAAGGGCGGCCAGGAGAGGACGGAGCGAGAGTTCGCCAGGCTTGCCAAGGATGCCGGTTTTCGCGGCGCAGTTCGCTCCACCCCCATCTTTGGGGGTTTCTGGGTGCTCGAGTTCACCAAAGAGTGATAGCTTGATTCGTGTGTGAACTGCGCATCGGTGTTGCCGCAGGAGAAAATAAATCAATCACTCGAGTGAGAGTTTCATCTAAATGTGATATATAAGCGACGTGTAATAATATTTTGAATGCCACGTACACTACCATCGAGACAAGATGATGGAACTTAGTCAATTGTTCAAGCATGATTCTTCAGAATATAACGTCTAGTATACAATATTGCCATTCGCTGTTCAGAGCTGTTCTTACATCCGATCTGAATCGTTACACTCTTGGGAGCCATACAACCAATTTTGTTAAACAAATCTGGTTGTAGAGCTGTTGATTATATTAAAAAGAAGATAAGTCTAAAGTGAGCCTAATGACACAACAACGACCAACAACCATGAAAGAAAACAAATTCAACAAAAGAAACAAAAACCTGGTTGGTCTATGGCACTACGTGAAAAAAGCTCTATAGAAACGCCCCCTGTTTACAAATGCACTGTAGGGGCGGCTAGGCCAACCGCCCCTACTGTGGAAACCACTGTAGAAACACTCTGGAAGGGGCGGCTGGCTCAGCCGCCCCTGCTGAGGTCTGGTGGCGTAGTGTGGGACGCTGACACGAACCAAAACAAAGTCAAAGCTCAACTAATAAAAAAAGAAGAGTGGGGACCAACAACAACTCCAAACTACACACTGCACCACCAATCCCCGGATGACAAGGACGTTAGGGCGAAAAAACCTGTCTCCACTTGTGTCGTCGTTGCAGATGTTGATCCACATTGAGCTATCATGCTGCCAAGTGCAGGAGTCGCCGTTGTACTCCCTCCGTCCACAAATAACTTTTTTCTTTTGACTTTGAGACATCATCTTTGACCGCTTGTCTTATTCAAATTTTTTGTATAATTTATAAGATAAATAAATCATTATTAAAGTATCTCTAATGATTAATTAAGTTATATCAAAATTGATGATGTTTATTTAAAAATTTTAAATAAGACGAACGGTCAAATATGATGTCTTAAAGTCAAAGAGATAAGTTATTTATGGACGGAGGGAGCAGATCGTTGCGAGCATGTAGCCCTTCCGCAATCGGATCCGCGTGTGCCGCGTCTGAAGACGATATATCACACCGAAATGAGCCACTGCCTAGCAGGTCTAGCAACCGTAGTTCTCAGCAAGCTGCCAGACCAACGTGTGAGCAGCTGCATCTGCCCCTCACCAAGCCGATCTCGCCCATCGAGATCCAGGCATAGTTTCAGCAATCTAGATGCCTCCTCAAAGGTAGACGTGTCACATGGATCCTTCAACAGCCAATCAGAAAACCTCCTTACGCCGGATGCCTGCTGCTGAGCGGGACTACCCGCTCCCAAACCACGGATTTCACCTTGCGGCCAACTGTAAATCAGCACTTCTAGAGGACGCTCTTCCAGGTTGCTAGTGGGTGACTCACACGAGAGGCAACTTCTCAGCATCTCCTCAAGATATGGGTACAACACCTTTGAATAAATTGTTAAGCTCAAATGATTGCCTTTGTCACAATAAGTGAACCTGTCAATTGATGCCTTAAAGCATATTGAGGTTGATATATAACACGAAAACGATAGAGCGAAGACGATATCACAGCCGAAAACAATACGATTTTCTATACATAATACGGTCCGAACCGTGTGAACGTGTTCGATTAGAATTCGTCCTACGGCACCCTGCAAAATAAAAAAAATCATAACTCTCTAATATGAACTCGGATGGTGACAAATTTTATATCAAAATTGTAGCTCTAGATGAGATCTACAACTTTGTAGTTGATAACGTTTTCGAAACTATTTAGGGTCCTAAAAATATTATTTTTGGACTTAAACAATAATAAAAAATCATAACTTTCTCATATGAACTTAGATGAAGACAAACTTTATATCAAAATTGTAGCTCTCAATGAGATCTACAACTTTGTTGTTGATGATTTTTGGATTTGAAAATGTTTAGGGTCCCGAAATATTATTTTAAGTACACAAATTTTTAAATTTCAAGTTTAAAATTATCGAGCGATCTCGAATGTTCACATGGTCAATACAAAAGTTATTGTTCTCAATAAAATCTACAACTTTGTAACAATCTTAAATGTTTATAGAGCTATTACCAAACTTTTAGTGCCTTAGGATTTTTAGAGTTCTGAACATGTATTCGAAGTATATAGATTTTAAAATTTTGGATTTTCTGCAAAATAGTAACCATTAACGGAGGCGGACACCTTAACACATCTACCACGGTTAATCGATTAACCGAGGGGCCACGACTCAGTTAAGGTCACGATTAACCGTGACCTATGATCCGTGGTAATTTAGCTGTCCGGCTCGTTAAGCCATTTTGCTCGTCTCGGTTAAGTTTTTAGTAGTAGTGATATGTAATGGATTGTTTATCCACGAACAACCTGTATTGTTTAAGGACAAATAAAAGACTTAGAAAAAGCTTAAAAGTATGGGAGCACTGTATTATAATTTTAAGATTATATTTATTATTTATAATGATAAAAACAAGTGAATAGATTATTAGTGTTATAAATTCATACACAGACACATGTACAAGGATTTCTTTCTTTTATACATAGATGTATGTAGTTCTTTCTTCCCCGTTGCAAAGCACGAGCATATTTTGCTAGTATAATACTAAAGAGCCAAAATTTTAGGTGTTTTTTCGTCCATCTATTCTTTTTGTCCCCCCCCTTAAATACCGGATTGAATAATGAAGAGTTTCTTCCGTCCTGAATTATATATATAATCTGTGTTATACAAGTTAGAATAGCTCTTGTTAGTACGATAGTAAGTTCGATTTCAAAGCGTATTGGATCGTATATCTGATTCAGAAAAGGTTTATTTATTTGTTGCCACCCTCCTGGTTTTTTTTATATATCCACCTAGCGAGATCGTCCATTAGGCACAACTAACGCCCCGAGCCCCATCCATCCCCGGCCACAAGACCGGCAGCACAGGACCGGCAGACGGAAGGCAGAAAAGTCTGCGTAGCGCAGTACGCGGCGCTGGCCCCCCACGCGCGCAAAAGGCAGGGCAGGCAGCAGGCGCGGGTCAGATCGCACGGACGCGCGGTCGAGTGGGAAGGGTACACGCGTCCGAAGCCACGGTAAAAATTAGAACACCCCCAGATGAGCATTACCGATAAAAAATACGTCATATATATCATCTACTGTACGTCACAACATAATCCGAATTGTAATGATTGGACTGTAGCAAGGGGAAAAAACGCACAAACAAGCAAGGATGTCGTACACATAGTTCTTATCTAAGTCTAGTACTATTTTCTACTTTACAAATAGTTTACGCAATTTCAACGCCAAAAAGCATAAAACTCCTCCGGGAGCTACCACCAACGTTTGCCACATCCATTCCTAGCCGAAGTTGCCCTATGTAAGGTCCAAGTTAGGCTAGAGGGGGGTGAATAGCCTATTGAAATTTCCTATAAACTCACGACAACAGTTACCTGGGCCTTGGGTGCGCACTGGACGCCAACCCATATCAATATGGTATAGTGTAATTTATCTGGGCTTTTAGATGTTATGGACCGGGCCAATTTACTCCCCAGCTAGGCCTTGTGGAGTTGGAGTAGCAGGCGGTTGTTGAATGGGAAGCTCCTCACACAGACGTTGTCACGTTGGGCCCCAAATCACTTTCAACCTGAATTCATCTGATAAAAAAGAAAAAAAGTCTACTTTTCCTCCTCAACTTTTACAAAAGTCAGATTTTTATCACTCAACTCTAAAACCAGCCAAACAACGTCCCTCAATTTTTGAAACCGTGTATTTTCCAACCTAAAGCTTAGCCTAGCAGGCCTTTCAATTGGGCTATGTGTTTCTCCCGAGTGCAGGTCCACGGCTCCATGGCTGAGCAGACTACAGAAAACAAAAAATGAACCACAAATACGTTCCATTTTAAAGCTAGTACCAGTATACTTCTTCTTTTGTGAAAGAGGAACTAGTATTATAGTTCTCTATAGTAGATAGTATTTGTACAAAGTTAAACAGTTACCTGGGCTTTGGGCACTGGGCTTCCCCGCCCAAGTCAATATGGCACTGATGCTCGTATTTTTCTAGATTTATTCAAGGATTTTCCGGCGTTATGCTTTAAGTGATAAGTGACGTTCCCGTCGACAACAAGGCGTCAGTGCTGACCCTCAGGAATATCCAGATCTGCCGGTTCAGTACCTCGGAGGTGCTCACAAGGGTAGGGTTTGCGTACGTGTATTCATAGGGGTGAGTGTGCGTGCGTGTTAAGCGTCTACGTTATACTGTGTAATTAAAAAAGGTTTAGTTTAGCACTAAGTGGAAATTAACCATGAACCGGCTGTATTTATTATTGGAGATGTTCCACGTTAATCAAGGAATAAGCTGCCGCAAATTAAATTAAAGGAAATGCATGTAGGTATACCTGACGGCAACATCACGCTGGTGGCATGATGGTGGCATGGACCCAACCTATTATCCAAGAGATAAATCATTAAGTTTTCGTCAATAAAACTGTGAGGTATTAGTACGTACATGTTTATAGAAACAATTTAATTGTTTTGTAGTGTGGATTGCACAATTTTGTTTTGGACCAATAATCATTGTCAGGCCCGGATTTTTTTTAGAGTTTAAGGGCATTGCCCCTGTCTATTAACCAAAAGTCAACAGACAGCATTCATCGTTTACAGCATAGAAAGCAGCAATGGATACCTCCACCTGCTAAAACCAGTTTGAGAGCCCTCAAGTCTCCTTAACTACACAACTAGTAAGATCGATAGCTAACATGAAAAGAAACCAAACACCGACCGCCAACAAGGGACTCCAGTCTTCAGGGCTTCTTTGAGAGATTTACGTCGCCAGCATCTTCAAGGAAGCCACAAGACCTGGCCACCTGCTGTCTTGATCAGATCCGCTTTCTCCAGTAACTCCATCTTCATTGCCTCCGGATACAGGATACTCCATTTTTGAATTGTAGCAACAATCCTGTAGTAGAGTATGGCCATACTCTCCCACTGTAATCTCTGAAAACAAATATCATTTCTCAATTTCCACAAACACCAGAAAGCAGCTGATGTAAAGATATTCAGAATACCATTCCTTCTGTTACTAAGCCAATACTGTCCTATAGAGATGAAATACTCTCCTACTTGCTTATTGAAAACAGTTGATATTAAGGACCATATTTGTTTCGAAACCACACAATCAAAGAAGAGATGATGACATGATTCATTCTCGCAACAGAAAAGACATGTAGGTTCATCTACTTTTCTTCTCTTACCTAAATTATCCCTGGTTAGGACTTTGTTTTTACTCAGGAGCCAAAGAAAGTTTTGGACTCCTCACTATCATTGAATTTAATAGTTGATGCTATCTGGACTACTTCCTCCCACATTTCCATCATTCTCTCATCTCCCATCCTCCTAAAAGTACATTTCAGGGAGGAGCCATCCCAAAGACTAGCCACTGTTTTATTCTTCTCATTGACTACTTTATATAACTTCCAGAATTGGATAGCTAAACTTGTATTGCCTAGCCAATTATCTTCCTAAAATCTCACTTTTTCCCCATTACCTATAACCCATCTATAACCTAGTCTTGCTGCCTGTGCAGCTCTCATGAAACCACTAGAAAGGGGAAACACCAACGGTCTTAGCTTGGAAAATATTGCCAGAACCAGACATATACTTAAAATCTATCAACTCATTCCATAACTTTTCCTTACCAAGTTCATATCGTCTTAGCAAGAAGCCAACAAACAGATATTTAGATCTCTTAGGTTTGGAATACCCAGACCACCAAACTCCCTGCACATAGATACAGATTCCCAGTTTGCTAGATGATACTTATGGGCATCCTCAGTGTCATTCCAAAGGCAATTAGACATTTGAGTATTCAAAAGCTTAATTGCCATTTAGGAAATTTAATAAAGGACAAAAGATAAATAGGAATACTAGCAAGACAAGTTTTGATCAACAAAGCCCTAGCAGCCATGGACAACAACTTGCCCCTCCAGCCAGCCACCCTTTTAAGCAGTTGTTCTACCAAAGGTTGTAGATCCTCCCTAGTTAGTTTTTCAAAATGTAAGGGGACCCCCAGATACTTCAAGGGAAAGGAACCAACAGGGCAACTAAAAATCCTAGCTACTCTATGAGTTTCCTCAATCTCCATGTTTAAGGTCAAAACCTCACTTTTATGAAAGTTTACCCTCATTCCTGACACCTGCTCAAACCACATAATAATGTGCTTCAGATTCAGAAGGAAAGACTCATTAGCATTGGAAAATAAAATGGTGTCATCAGCATACTGTAAAGACATAATACCTCCTTCTCTAAACTCACCAAGAACACCCTGAACTAGATTCTTTCTACCAGCTCTATCCAACATCCTAGAGAAAGCATCACCTATTAGATTGAAAAGAAGAGGGGAAAGGGGGTCTCCTTGTCTCAATCCTTTACCTGGTTTGAAGAAATGACTGTCTTCTCCATTTACCATAACTCCTAAAGAGCCACCAGTAACCAGAAGTCTTATCCAATTGATCCACTTTCTATCAAAGCCTCTATATTCTAACACTTCAAACAAAAAATCCCAATTAACTCTATCAAAAGCCTTCTCATAGTCTAGTTTTAGTATGACCCTTTTTTCCTTATT
Organism: Saccharum hybrid cultivar R570; assembly: GCA_038087645.1. Lineage (NCBI taxonomy): Eukaryota > Viridiplantae > Streptophyta > Magnoliopsida > Poales > Poaceae > Saccharum > Saccharum hybrid cultivar. The sequence continues at coordinate 6,277,691 of JAQSUU010000744.1, forward strand.
CTTATGGAGACTGTGAACAATTTCATGAGCTACTACTACACTTTCCAAAATGTATCTTCCTTTAATTAAAGCACTTTGGTTAGTAGCCACTAACCTTTGTGCTATTTTCCCTAATCTATTTGTTAGCAGTTTAGAGAACATTTTAAAACTACAATTCAACAAACTGATTGGTCTAAACTGCTTCATATTGCAGGCATCATTGACTTTTGGGACTAGAGTAATTAAAGCAAAATTCAGTCTATAGATATCTAACTTCCCTAGGAAAAAATCATAGCAACTATATCAGACTTAATGATATCCCAGAATTTCTGGTAGAATAAGAAAGACAGACCATCTGGTCCAGGGGCACCTTCAGGATAACAACCAAAGATGGCCTCCTTAATCTCTAACTCAGAGAAAGGAGCCACTAAAGACTCATTTTCTTCCAGAGTTACCCTTTGGGACTCTTCCCAGAAGCCTTCTTCTAATCTAACACAACATCTGTCCTCTTTAGCAAACAAATCTTTATAGAAGTTAACAGCTAAACCAATCATCCCTTTTTGATCAGAAATGTGCCACAGAGGACTTTCTAGATAATCTATTCTTTTCTTCCTACTTCTGTAGTTGGCCACAACATGAAAATATGCATTGTTCCTATCCCCTTTAACAATATCTCTATCCCTAGCTCTTTATCTCATTTTTATTTCCTCAATTCTCCATATTTTATCCAACTCTCTCTAACTCCTTGAATCTATCCCACTCAGCCTCACTTTAATTTCTCTGCTCAGACTCTATGTCAAGAGTTTCATACTCCTTGGCAAGCTCAGTCTTAGTTTTGTTAAGGATGGCAACTTGGTTAGCTGCCCAACCCCTGACCATCTTTCTAAAGTTTCTAACTCTTACCTGCCATCTATTTAAAGAACTAGTTTCCTGACAGGGGGTGGTCCAAGCTTTTTGAACCACATTTCTAAAATTTTCCTCTTGTAACCACCATTTCCCAAATCTAAATCTTTTCTTACCATAAAATTGATTGTCACCAAAGTCCACCAACAAAGGATTATGGTCACTGGGGATCCTATCCAGAGCCTTTACCCTAGCTAGAGGAAAGACTTTCTCAAAATCAGTGGACATGAATACTCTATCAATTCTAGCCATGATCAAGTTTTCTTGGTTGTTTGTCCAAGTATACTTCCTATTTCTCAAATCTATTTCTATTAAACCCCACTTGCTAATCCATTCATTAAAAGCATCCACCCATCTGAAGTTAACAATGCCATTGCTTTTATCTACCGTAGATCTAACAAGATTGAAATCCCCTCCAATTAGAATGGGGCCTTGCCAAGCACCCATTACTGAATGTAACTCATCAATAAAGCTTTGTTTTCCTTCTTCATAAGGAGAGCCATACACAACAATGAGTTTAAAACTAAAACCAGTCACTTTATTGGTTAACATCACACTAGCAGTAAATTCTAATAAGTCATTGGCAGTTAAAGTGAACAGGTCTGCATTAGCACCAATTAGAATCCCTCCAGCAGAGCCTTTAGCTCTCAAAGAACACCAATTAAAACTAGCACTACCGGTTAGTGACCTCAGCATACCAGCAACAAACTCACTCTTTTTAATTTCTACAATACCTACAAAGTCAGCATGGTTTTCCCTAATTTTGTTAGCCAAAGCAGGGATTCTACCTTTTTGCCCTAGTCCTCTCACATTCCAAAAAATACCTTTCATTTTTTATTTTTCTTATAATTCCTACCCTTCCTAGTTCTATTTTTGTCTTTCTCTACCTCTACCTCTCTATCAATTATACTACTTTTAGGAATGTCAGAGTCACCCCCTGATCATCCACTTGATTCCTAGGTTTATCAGAATGAGAATCTAAAGCTGACTCTACACTGCCTTGCTGAGCAGAAATATCTACCACATCACTATCTTTTGCCATGCAGTTTTTCTCAAAGTTAACACATCTATCTCTATCTAAAGCTAACATGTTATCCAACATATTATCATCTAAGGGATTGCCATCCCCAGAGACAATGCCCATAACCATAGCAGTATCCAATAAAGCTTGCTTATCAGTAATCAGGGGTTTTTTGTTTTTTTACCTTGGTTATCCTCCAAGTTGTGCTTCCTTTTGGTATCTTGAGCTTTCTCCAACATTGTTCTATCGTCATTCAGGAACCTCTTGCTTCTTATTTGAGGTAGAAGAGGCCCCCATTCTTTTTTCTTCTCCTGCTTGACTTTCTGTTGCTTGACCTCATCTGCATCAAACTGTTCCACTAACTCAAGTGAAGGTTGAGTGCACTGATCTTCAACTTCTTCTCCCCCATCAGAGATGTATTCTGCTGATAAGTTGACAGTCTGGTAACTAGTCAAGTTAAGCTGACCTTGATTTTCTTTTTCTTGAGATAGACTTTTGATCCATTCCTCGGGTAAATAGCTAAATTCATCATCTTCTCTAGCCCCTTCTCCCTGTCCCACTCTAGTTAAGTCCTCATCTTCATCAGACTCTTCCATCTCCATGGCTTTAAGTATACTGGTGCATTGAATTTGGCCAATAGCAGGTTCCTTGAAGTCCAGAAACCTCCTAACAGTTTGACTTCTCTTAGCTGATTTTGAACAGCCAGCAGATCCCTGATTTCCCATGCCTTTGTCAGATTTCTGTCTTGCATCTTTCTCATCACCACCTTTTGACCCTTCCTTTCTATTGTTATCTTTCTCCTTGGGAATGTCATCAAGTAAATCATCATCCTCTGAGTCATCCCCTTCTGGATCATCACCATCATCTTGCCCATCATCCTTATCAGTGTGGTCTTCACTCTGTACCACTTCTTCAGTTTGAAAAGAGATTGGATAGCAAGATCCATTTAATTCAAACACTCTCTCTTTGGGGTATCTTCACATGATCTTTACACTTAATTTTTATCCTCACATTGGTGAAGAAGCTGGAGAACAGAACATGCCAATCCACTTCAACCAGGAGACCTATGGTAGTAGCAATATCTCTTATGGTCCAGCAATCAACATACTTTGGAGGTATCCCTTTGACTTGAACCCATACTTCTTCCAACTGACTTACTGGCTCAACATCCCCATTCCAAGACACCTGTGCCATTCAGATAGAAGAGAGTTGCCTGACCCACTAGCAAGTTCTCCACCCTCTTATGTGGAGGAAACCTGACAATGTAGCTGTATTCATCCTCTTTTCTAAGCTGCCACTCCCAGTTTTCATCAAAGAGTCTCTTCAGATGGCCTATGATTTCTGGCTCCCCTATGTCTCCTTGTTCAATGCTGAATATCCCAAAGTTGTCCAACCCTTTCCAGTGCTTAAACCTAAATTCCCTAGGCTCCACATCAATATGATAGAATCACAAGCCTCTATTAGCACTCCCATAGAATTGTGCAGCTTGCTGATTTTTACTCCATTTAGGACATCTTTCCACCACATGATTCTCTTGTCTGCAGATAAAGCAACATCTAGCTCTCTTGCAGGCAGTACTGTAATGACCAACTTCACCACAATTGAAACATACCACATCCATCACCTTCTCCTTTTGATCAGAGTTAACTTCTTCTTTGTCTTCCACTTTCATAGCAGCCTTAAGTGAGCTCTCTAAATTTTGCTCTCCCTCAACTTTCCTCTGACCCTGATCCTGCCTAATCTGTTGTCTCTCCACTGGCGCTCTACCTCTGCCTCCTCCTTGTCTACCCCCACCCCTTGGCCTAGGATTGCATTGCTGCCCGAAGAAAGGAGGGGGGTTGACCTTGATTGGGGAAGAATCCATACTCTGGATGTGGCTGATTGCCGTAGAACGGCGGTGGAGGCGGCTGCAATTGATGCGGCAGGTAGGGGTGTGGTGGTGGGTACTGATTCCACCCCCCACCACCCCAATCTGCCCATCCTCCGGCCCCTTTGGTCTTGGACCGCCTCTCCCCATCCCGCGATTCGCCAACGCCTCTGTTAACGCTCGGACGAAGCTTCTTCTGGATCCTTGTCCCCAAATTTCTTCGGCGAAATTCAACTTGTGTGGCTGCCCAATCCAGACATCACCGTCGCCAATCGGGAAACAATCCTCAACTCTGAAGACCTTCTTTTCCCACAGCTCCTTCCTCACCCACACTAGACCTGATTTCTCCCTCCCTGGAATCTTAGCTGGAGAGGAATTGGGTTTCGATTTGGGGATGAACCACAATTGTCCCCAAAACTCTTCCAGCTCATCATCAAACTCTGGGTATCGGGCTTTGGGTTGGCGAATTTGCGACTGCAACCCGCTTTGCCCCGAACGCGCATGCGCAGGCGCCACCTGGCGCAGTCTGATCAATCCACGTCCGCCATGGATGGCCCTGCTGATAGCTCGGCCCCTCCCCATAGAGGCCGAATTCTCCATTCTCTTCCATGGAGGAGTGCCATGACCTCTCACCGGACTCGAAGCTGATCGCCGCCCCTTGCCGCCGAACAGCTTCGGCTTGCCCTTCGGGACAACCTCCTTCCATCCCTCCAAGTTCCCTTCCTCATCCGTCCCCTCGCCCAGGCGACGAGAAGCCTCTCGATCCCCCAGTAGCGAGACCCCCTTCACCTTCGGTGGTGGTGGGGGCGGCGATCTCGCCGGCGACGACGGCGGGGGAGGACGGGGTGGAGTTCGCGGGAGCATCGCTCTTGCAAGAAGATGTCGCCTGGAACGCGGATGATGGACGGTGCGGACTCCCTGTTCAGGCCCGGATTTCAAAATGGATGCGCCATCAAAGCTATCAGTTTTACGTTTCTAATTCAAGATTGAAACTGGACGGTGGCAGTGGCTCAACAGAAGCCATGTGGATTGTTGGTTAGCTATCAATCTCCCTCAGCTTCATCAATTTTTAGTATACGTAACGATCACTCTTTTTTAGATCAAACGGTGCCATTTACTCCTGCACCAACCATTCCAACTACCACCAGGCTGCTGGCTAATAATACAACCGGCTGCTCCAGTAAGATCTTTATATTCATCGATCTCTTAGTCATCTCTTAGCCGACTCACTAGCTATTAATCTGTGGTCTAGTTATCTCTCTGGCACACACATTCTTGGTTCCTTATCAGTCCACCTCTCCAATCCTTTCTGTCCTCTCTCATTCACCTCAACATTCAGTCAGCTCAGGGCGTCTTCAACTGAATGCAAACCGCCAGCTTGCTTGCTTGTATTCTATATATTGGCCAGAAGGGCAATCGAGTACCGCGCTATCTAGCGATGACGAAATAGTTAGTCCTACACATAGTTCATTGAAATCTCTTTCACAGGTTGTATTTGCGCTCTGACCATCCGTTTTTTAAATGTTTTGGGAGCTTAAATCGCTAATGAGCGATTTATTCTTTCCTGTTGGGGACGCCCATAGGGTCTGTTATGTACTATTATATTATATATACTTGCTCATATATATACATTGACCGTGTCCACTGGTACTCATCAATCAGGACCACACGTACACCTGGCAAGTGGCCTTGATCAGATCACATCAATCCGTCATCGATCCGGCACGATGGACGCGGAGGAGGCATCGTTCATGACGGCGCAGGAGCTCATGATGGCGCACATCGTCTCCATGGCTCTCAAGGCCGCGATGGAGCTCGGCCTCATCGACGCGCTCATGATCAGCGCGGCGCCCGCCGGCAGCGACGGCGCGCTGACCGCGGCGGAGCTGGCTGCCCAGGCGCTACCAAGGCCAGCGGCCAACAAGGCCAAGGCGGAGGACGCCGTGGACCGGATACTGCGGTTCCTCGCAGCCCAAGGCGTCGTGACGTGCTCCACGGATGGCACGGCGCTCCGGCGGTACGCGGCGACGCCGGTCTGCCGCTGGCTGTCGTCATCCAGCAACCATGGCGAGGCCTCGTTGGCTGCCCTCGCAGCTCTGGGCTTTGAACCTGCTCTCTTCAACCCCTGGTACGTACGTAGAGTTAGTATATATATGATTTAATAAATAAATAAAATATAATAGTATATATGTACTTCAAATAAAATAACTAGTACTAGGTTAATTATGATGAATAATGCATGCAAATTAAGGCAATATATGGCGGAGGCTGTGCTGGACGACGGGGTGGCGTTCGAGATGGCCAATAACGGGATGTCGCCGATGGTGTACATGGAGAAGAACCCTCACGTGAGCGGGCTGTTCAACAAGGCCATGTCCCAGATGTCGGTGCTTGTCGCCGAGAAGATGCTCCAGCGCTTCACCGGATTTGCTGACGACGGCATCCGTACCCTCGTCGACGTTGGCGGCGGCAGTGGCACCCTTCTGGGAATGATCACCTCCAGGTACAAGCATATCAAGGGCATCAACTTCGATCTGCCGTTCGTCATCGCTCAGGCAAAGCCAATACCAGGTTCGATTCGTCCATCGCTCAGTTATTAGGCCTGTACGTGGTTTTAATTATATTATGTGCTACTTTTGTTATCTATATATCATGTGTTGAAAATAAATAGTGTAGATCAGTTTTGTTATTATTAAATATATTTCATCCGATAAAATTTTCATCTTGTTTCCATCTATACTATGCCATGTGAGCTTGCCCCATTGAAATTGGTCTTACCTCGTAGCTAGGAACATTTTATATTTATTAATACATGCATCAACCTGGATCAGATAACAAATAGTAATGTATATTAATTTCATCCTCAGAGAATATTATCCATGTCCATGGTACTTGCAGGCGTCGAACACGTGGGCGGGAACATGCATGAGGAAGTGCCCAAAGGGGACGCCATCTTTATGAAGGTACAATATGTAGGAGTACGTACCGAGACGTCTCCTAGCATCTGTCCCAAATTAATTAATTTTAGAGCTGCTTTTATATCTTTCTGACCGGTAGTATAATAAGGCACTATTAGCATAATAGTTCTCTCTTTTGAATCCATACAGATGCAACTAATAAAATAGGTAATTGTTAGCAGGACCTTTAGTTAATAACTATCTCACAGGTTGGACCAAATCAGATAATTATAAGTAATAGTTATCTTATACTCCCTCCGTATCTAGTTAGGGCTGGATGAAGAACCCGTAACTCGCTAGCTCGCTGGACTCGCTCGTTAGTGGCTCGGCTCGAGATCGACTCGTTTTATAATGAGCCAGTTCGTTTTATAATAAGCCAGCTCGAGCTAGCTTGCGAGCTGCTCGCGAGGCATAACGAGCCAAGATAAATAAAAAATATTGTATGAATCAATGGAATCTATCAACAGATAATGATTGATCATGATCATGGACGATAGCATACTTATATTTTCCATTATAAAATTATTTATGTTATATTTATTTCATTTTAAATATGCATGTGATCATGTGATGTGTGTTTTGCGGATTTACGGTTATCATCTCTATGTATATGTTTTTGTGTTCTGACTCGCGAGCCAAGCAAGCTAGCTCGAGCTACTAACGAGCCGAGCCGAGCTGGCTTTCTGACTCGTTTGTATAACGAGCGGAGCCATAACGAGCCGAGCCATAACGAGCCGAGCTATAATGAGCCGAGCCATTAACGAGCAGAGCTGGCTCGTTCTCCAGCCCTATATCTAGTTTAGATGACGTTTGGGAGCCACGGACGTTTGCGGCATTAGATAACGTTTCACCGTCTCGAGGGAAATTTGGACGCGATTACCCCGAATTAATCGCACGCGTGCCGCTCGTTTGTATTGCCGCCGCATGAATTCCACCGCTCGGCATTTTCTCGATCGAAGATTCTCCGCCGCCCACAGCAGCACGCTAGCGCACTCGCCTCCGCCGCCCACAGACTCCCTGAGCACGCTCCGCTTGCCGACGCCGGTCTGACGCAGCACGATGGACGCCGCTCACCTTCGCCGCGCTCGCCTCGCGTCTCGTGCTCGCCATCGTCGCCCTCTGGTCGCGTCTCGCCTCGCCGTTCCATGGAGATGGACATGGTGCCGGACTCCATGACGCTGGACTCCATGAAGGAGCTCTTGCCGGAGTCCGAGATGGACACAGTGCCGGACTCCATCACGCTCGACCCGCGAGCGTCCGTCGAGGCGCCGTCGCCGCTGGTGCTTGCCGCGGAGGACGTCGTCGACTCGCTGCTGCCCGCGGACGTCGTGGCGCTGGACTCGCAGAAGCCAGACGAGGGCATCACGCCGGCCGAAGGTCCCAGTGTTCCCGGGGACAGATGTACCCCGGTCATCCATTGTTCGATTTGCTTTGTGATTCGTGCTTCAGCAGTTTGACTGACTGATATACACTTTGACCTCCCAGTGTTAGTTCATTTCGATCAGGGGTACACCTGTACCCGGGAACACTGGTTTGGCTTTGCATCACGCCGGAGTTGCTGGACCTCCCGCCGGACTCCATGGAGGGAAACACACAGAAGTTCATGGTGACCTTACCAGCGTGGTTTTGTACATAATTGAAATCAACGGCACCAAATTCATCTAGTGGGAGATTCAAATCAAAACCAGTCCATTAAAAAGAAACAAGAAACATCCATCTATTATTAGCCACGGTACTGAGAATGGAACGGAAAACATCGTTGCCGTCGGCATCTTGTAGCTCGTCGCCGTCGAACATGCCGTTGCCGTCGGCATCTTGTAGCTCGTCGACGTCTGCGGCCTGAGGCCGCGGAGCCTTGACCAGCCGAGCTGCAATGGATTTCAGTACATATAGCATCCTCGGCTGTATTTAATAAGGACAAAACAGGAAAACTAACCCCTCATTAATTACCCCTTAGTAATCGTACTCATGTCCTAAACGTCATCTAAACATGATATGGAGGGAGTAGCATTTTTCATTAGATGTGCATGCAAACATCTCCAGCCAATAGTTAGATAGCTAGTATATTAAATATGAGCCATTAACCAGCTAGCTATTAGTGGATAACGAATTCAAACAGGGAGTAAGAAAATTTCCTCCGTTTCTGTGTCAATTCATGTCACGCACTTTGAAGTCAAATTGTTTATTTTAAAGAAAATTGTCTAAATCTATAAAAGTGAACAAATAATATCACACAAAAAATAACCTATGAGGGTTAATATGGAGTTAAATGTATTAGAGACTCATTTACTTATGCAGGGTTTTTCAATAAGATCCATCAATCCTAGTTTGATTTTTGAATACATAAACATTTTAATTTTTAAGTTTTTCACTGCGTGTCCAGACTCCTTCCTTTATCTTAATATGTGCTCATATTAAATGTGATGGATTCGTTTTTATGCTAAACAAGCATTCACTAGTGGTTGGTAGTGACAAAACTGTCGATCCGACATCAACTGATGTTGATAGTCCGGCAGTGTAATGGAGGGATTACAGTTCTGACATCTGAAATGACATGTGGCCGCATGCATTGCAGTCAGTGGTGCACATGATGGACGACGAGCGCTGCGTGCAGCTGCTCAAGAACTGCTACAGGTCCCTTCCGGAGAACGGCAGGGTGATGGTCATGGACCAGGTCCTGCCGGTGGAACCAGTGGCAACACAGGCTGGGCGTTTCCCCTTCATGTTCGACATGATCTGCCTTATCAGCGACTCCAAGGGCGGCCAGGAGAGGACGGAGCGAGAGTTCGCCAGGCTTGCCAAGGATGCCGGTTTTCGCGGCGCAGTTCGCTCCACCCCCATCTTTGGGGGTTTCTGGGTGCTCGAGTTCACCAAAGAGTGATAGCTTGATTCGTGTGTGAACTGCGCATCGGTGTTGCCGCAGGAGAAAATAAATCAATCACTCGAGTGAGAGTTTCATCTAAATGTGATATATAAGCGACGTGTAATAATATTTTGAATGCCACGTACACTACCATCGAGACAAGATGATGGAACTTAGTCAATTGTTCAAGCATGATTCTTCAGAATATAACGTCTAGTATACAATATTGCCATTCGCTGTTCAGAGCTGTTCTTACATCCGATCTGAATCGTTACACTCTTGGGAGCCATACAACCAATTTTGCTAAACAAATCTGGTTGTAGAGCTGTTGATTATAATAAAAAGAAGATAAGTCTAAAGTGAGCCTAATGACATAACAACGACCAACAACCATGAAAGAAAACAAATTCAACAAAAGAAACAAAAACCTGGTTGGTCTATGGCACTACGTGAAAAAAGCTCTATAGAAACGCCCCCCTGTTTACTGGAGAGGCGGCTGGCGTTAGAGCAGCCCCTACTGTAGCGTACTGGGACCCAAGAATGCTAGTCGCCCCTACAAATGCTCTGTAGGGGCGGCTAGGCCAACCGCTCCTACAGGGGAAACCACTGTAGAAACACTCTGGAATGGGCGGCTGGCATTCTAGAGGACGTTCTTCCAGGTTGCTAGCGGGTGACTTACACGAGTGGCAACTTCTCAGCTTCTCCTCAAGATATGGGTACAACACCTTTGAATAAATTGTTAAGCTCAAATGATTGCCTTCGTCACAATAAGTGAACCTGTCAATTGATGCCTTAAAGCATATTGAGGTTGATATATAACACGAAAACGATAGAGCGAAGACGATATCACAGCCGAAAACAATACGATTTTCTATACATAATACGGTCCGAACCGTGTGAACGTGTTCGATTAGAATTCGTCCTACGGCACCCTGCAAAATAAAAAAAATCATAACTCTCTAATATGAACTCGGATGGTGACAAATTTTATATCAAAATTGTAGCTCTAGATGAGATCTACAACTTTGTAGTTGATAACGTTTTCGAAACTATTTAGGGTCCTAAAAATATTATTTTTGGACTTAAACAATAATAAAAAATCATAACTTTCTCATATGAACTTAGATGAAGACAAACTTTATATCAAAATTGTAGCTCTCAATGAGATCTACAACTTTGTTGTTGATGATTTTTGGATTTGAAAATCTTTAGGGTCCCGAAATGTTATTTTAAGTACACAAAATTTTAAATTTCAAGTTTAAAATTATCGAGCGATCTCGAATGTTCACATGGTCAATACAAAAGTTATTGTTCTCAATAAAATCTACAACTTTGTAACAATCTTAAATGTTTATAGAGCTATTACCAAACTTTTAGTGCCTTAGGATTTTTAGAGTTCTGAACATGTATTCGAAGTATATAGATTTTAAAATTTTGGATTTTCTGCAAAATAGTAACCATTAACGGAGGCGGACACCTTAACACATCTACCACGGTTAATCGATTAACCGAGGGGCCACGACTCAGTTAAGGTCACGATTAACCGTGACCTATGATCCGTGGTAATTTAGTTGTCCGGATCGTTAAGCCATTTTGCTCGTCTCGGTTAAGTTTTTAGTAGTAGTGATATGTAATGGATTGTTTATCCACGAACAACCTGTATTGTCTAAGGACAAATAAAAGACTTAGAAAAAGCTTAAAAGTATGGGAGCACTGTATTATAATTTTAAGATTATATTTATTATTTATAATGATAAAAACAAGTGAATAGATTATTAGTGTTATAAATTCATACACAGACACATGTACAAGGATTTCTTTCTTTTATACATAGATGTATGTAGTTCTTTCTTCCCGTTGCAAAGCACGAGCATATTTTGCTAGTATAATACTAAAGAGCCAAAATTTTAGGTGTTTTTTCGTCCATCTATTCTTTTTGTCCCCCCGCTTAAATACCGGATTGAATAATGAAGAGTTTCTTCCGTCCTGAATTATATATATAATCTGTGTTATACAAGTTAGAATAGCTCTTGTTAGTACGATAGTAAGTTCGATTTCAAAGCGTATTGGATCGTATATCTGATTCAGAAAAGGTTTATTTATTTGTTGCCACCCTCCTGGTTTTTTTTATATATCCACCTAGCGAGATCGTCCATTAGGCACAACTAACGCCCCGAGCCCCATCCATCCCCGGCCACAAGACCGGCAGCACAGGACCGGCAGACGGAAGGCAGAAAAGTCTGCGTAGCGCAGTACGCGGCGCTGGCCCCCCACGCGCGCAAAAGGCAGGGCAGGCAGCAGGCGCGGGTCAGATCGCACGGACGCGCGGTCGAGTGGGAAGGGTACACGCGTCCGAAGCCACGGTAAAAATTAGAACGCCCCCAGATGAGCATTACCGATAAAAAATACGTCATATATATCATCTACTGTACGTCACAACATAATCCGAATTGTAATGATTGGACTGTAGCAAGGGGAAAAAACGCACAAACAAGCAAGGATGTCGTACACATAGTTCTTATCTAAGTCTAGTACTATTTTCTACTTTACAAATAGTTTACGCAATTTCAACGCCAAAAAGCATAAAACTCCTCCGGGAGCTACCACCAACGTTTGCCACATCCATTCCTAGCCGAAGTTGCCCTATGTAAGGTCCAAGTTAGGCTAGAGGGGGGTGAATAGCCTATTGAAATTTCCTATAAACTCACGACAACAGTTACCTGGGCCTTGGGCGCGCACTGGACGCCAACCCATATCAATATGGTATAGTTTAATTTATCTGGGCTTTTAGATGTTATGGATCGGGCCAATTTACTCCCCAGCTAGGCCTTGTGGAGTTGGAGTAGCAGGCGGTTGTTGAATGGGAAGCTCCTCACACAGACGTTGTCACGTTGGGCCCCAAATCACTTCCAACCTAAATTCATCTGATAAAAAAGAAAAAAGTCTACTTTTCCTCCTCAACTTTTACAAAAGTCAGATTTTTATCACTCAACTCTAAAACCAGCCAAACAACGTCCCTCAATTTTTGAAACCGTGTATTTTCCAACCTAAAGCTTAGCCTAGCAGGCCTTTCAATTGGGCTATGTGTTTCTCCCGAGTGCAGGTCCACGGCTCCATGGCTGAGCAGACTACAGAAAACAAAAAATGAACCACAAATACGTTCCATTTTAAAGCTAGTACCAGTATACTTCTTCTTTTGTGAAAGAGGAACTAGTATTATAGTTCTCTATAGTAGATAGTATTTGTACAAAGTTAAACAGTTACCTGGGCTTTGGGCACTGGGCTTCCCCGCCCAAGTCAATATGGCACTGATGCTCGTATTTTTCTAGATTTATTCAAGGATTTTCTGGCGTTATGCTTTAAGTGATAAGTGACGTTCCCGTCGACAACAAGGCGTCAGTGCTGACCCTCAGGAACATCCATATCTGCCGGTTCAGTACCTCGGAGGTGCTCACAAGGGTAGGGTTTAGTGTGCGTGCGTGTTAAGCGTCTACGTTATACTGTGTAATTAAAAAAAGGTTTAGTTTAGCACTAAGTGGAAATTAACCATGAACCGGCTGTATTTATTATTGGAGATGTTCCACGTTAATCAAGGAATAAGCTGCCGCAAATTAAATTAAAGGAAATGCATGTAGGTATACCTGACGGCAACATCACGCTGGTGGCATGATGGTGGCATGGACCCAACCTATTATCCAAGAGATAAATCATTAAGTTTTCGTCAATAAAACTGTGAGGTATTAGTACGTACATGTTTATAGAAACCATTTAATTGTTTTGTAGTGTGGATTGCACAATTTTGTTTTGGACCAATAATCATTGTCAGGCCCGGATTTTTTTTAGAGTTTAAGGGCATTGCCCCTGTCTATTAACCAAAAGTCAACAGACAGCATTCATCGTTTACAGCATAGAAAGCAGCAATGGATACCTCCACCTGCTAAAACCAGTTTGAGAGCCCTCAAGTCTCCTTAACTACACAACTAGTAAGATCGATAGCTAACATGAAAAGAAACCAAACACCGACCGCCAACAAGGGACTCCAGTCTTCAGGGCTTCTTTGAGAGATTTACGTCGCCAGCATCTTCAAGGAAGCCACAAGACCTGGCCACCTGCTGTCTTGATCAGATCCGCTTTCTCCAGTAACTCCATCTTCATTGCCTCCGGATACAGGATACTCCATTTTTGAATTGTAGCAACAATCCTGTAGTAGAGTATGGCCATACTCTCCCACTGTAATCTCTGAAAACAAATATCATTTCTCAATTTCCACAAACACCAGAAAGCAGCTGATGTAAAGATATTCAGAATACCATTCCTTCTGTTACTAAGCCAATACTGTCCTATAGAGATGAAAGACTCTCCTACTTGCTTATTGAAAACAGTTGATATTAAGGACCATATTTGTTTCGAAACCACACAATCAAAGAAGAGATGAGGACATGATTCATTCTCGCAACAGAAAAGACATGTAGGTTCATCTACTTTTCTTCTCTTACCTAAATTATCCCTGGTTAGGACTTTGTTTTTACTCAGGAGCCAAAGAAAGTTTTGGACTCCTCACTATCATTGAATTTAATAGTTGATGCTATCTGGACTACTTCCTCCCACATTTCCATCATTCTCTCATCTCCCATCCTCCTAAAAGTACATTTCCGGTCTTCCCTCCTCGTGCATGTCGGTTGCTCGCTCCTTGGGGCCCTTATGATCCGGTCGTCCTAGAGTTCTTGGTGGCGCTGCCACTGCCAGTGCTGGCTCACCTCCCTCCTCCCAATCTACTCCTCGCGGAGAAGGTCCGGCGTTGCTGCGCGAGGGAGAGAGAAGGCGTGCAGGAAGTGGCTCATGATGTGCTCGACCTTCACGTACGCGAACGGATTCACCGTTCTTGTCGTCCAGTTGGCGGTGGTGAGGGAGATAGATGTGCTGTGGCAGTGACGAAGTGGATGGGACTACTGAATTGGCTCACGGTCAAAAACCCTCTTCCTTGTGCGGCTCGTGTCCCAGGTCTGCGTCAACGCCGCCACTGCCACTGGTAATCTCTCGTGCCCCGTTGTGCTGCTGCATGCCGTTCAATTAGTTTCCGAACGAAGTGCAGAAGAGGTTGCTGGCACATGAACCGTTTTTTGCTACATTAATCTATTGAATTGATCAAATCAAATACCTTGAATCGCGTCAGTGCAATGCCGGTTTTCTGATTATTCATTGGATTCAGTTTGACTTGCTGGCATGCATAAGCATCTAGATTATCAGATATATTTACGCACTTGAAAATGCCATGAACAGGGACGGATCAACAGTTAGGCCAATGCCTTCAGGAGAATCAAACTTGTCGAATTTACCAAGTAGTTGTTTGTAATGTAATTACAGAATACAGGATGAACTTCTATTGCTAGCAGTTCAGTGACATTGTAAGTATTTCTCTGCCTAAACTGACACCAGTTCCAAGTTGATCCCATTATCTCCCATGCTTGTTTCAAATATTTGGCATAGCAGGCAAAAGGGTACAACCTGAATATTTGTCTTACTATTAAACTGAATATTTGGGTAGCTTTAGATGCATATATGAACTTCTGAATACTAGGATCACAAGCTCTTGTTGACAAGTAGACACATATGAACCACATGATCAGATATGGGGATTACTCATGTATTGACTTATTCATTGAATCGATGATCTTGACACCAAAAAAATTCTGGTTTTTTTGAGAGAGAAAAAAATTCTGGTTAGTGATCTTCTTTACTTGATGTGAAACAGTAATGCATACTTCACGAAATGCAGATGACGGACTTGTCCTTCTCTCTTTATTTATTCAACTATTGTTACAGAGGCTTGACATGGTTTCAACTATTGTTATAGAGGCATGACATGGCTTCTGTAAGGTCCTAGATGGCTAAAGGGGGGTTGAATAGCCTATTAAAAATTTCTACAAGTATCACTAAGCAAAGTGGTTAGTATAACAAATGACGAAATGCTTAGTTTGCGGTGGCCTAAGGTTGTTGCAAGCCTCCTATTGACAATTCTAGTTACTATGATCACTAGAGCACACAAAGACTAAGTCACTACTTCTACAACTAGTGAGCAACTACACAAGAGCTAGCAACAACTAAACAAGCTACACAAGAACAAGTAAGAAGGTAATTATAAGTAAATACAAGAGAGGGGATTTTGCTTGTTATACCGACTGTGGAGAGTAGAGGTTGCCAATCACCAAGATATACAATCAATCATAATAAGACAACCAAGAATGAAGCCAATCACTCGGAGAGACAAGTTGACACAATTATTTTTGTTCACCCGGTGTTCACTCTTGCACACGAGCTATGTCACCAGTTGTATCGACCAACACTTAGGTTGCTCTTCGGTGTGACCCTCAAGTCACTAGCCCTGCAAGGCTCTCCCCGCAAGGAACCGCAAGAGCACTCTCACAAGTGAGGTACTTAACGATACGCGCAATCCACTAGAGTAGCTATTGGCACTCCGCTGAGGAAAGCTCAAGAACCTCTCACAAATCAACCGGAATGGCAAAGAACAAATACCTTCTCTTGCCAACGCCTCCAACACCTCCAAGCCGGCTAGGTGGTGTGCACCCACCAAGAGTAACAAGAAATCCACCGGCAAAACTATCCACTAGTGCTACTAGATGCTTCTCAAGCAATGCAATGCACTATGGATCACTCATTCTCACTTTGATTCGCAATCAAGCACTAGAGATGAGTGGGAGAGGTTTGCAATAGCTCAAAGGGATGTATAGCAAGTCAAAATGCCAAGAGGGATAGCCAAAAGCCGACCACCAACTATTTATAAGCACCCCAAGAGCTCCCAACCGTTTTCTAGCCGTTAGGCTTCTCACTGCGTAGAAAACGCAAGCGTCGGATACTCCGACGCTAGGGTCGGATGCGTCCGACCAAGTCATTTCGCCCGCGCGCAGTCAGCAACGAAAAACAACCTCTGTTTGCTGTGTCGGACGCGTCCGACGCGTTGCCGTCTGGCGCGTCCGACGCGTTCACTCGCGTCGCGCCCAGTTCAAACTGATTCGACCGTTACCGAACGTCTGGCGCGTCCGACGCCTCCCAGCGCCGCGTCCTAGCCAGTGTCCGACGATCCCGCACGCCAACATGCTCTCTGGTACGCGTCCGGGCCCTGACCCAGCGTCCGACGCCGACCATCGGACGCTGACGTCAGCGTCCGACGCGTACACTTCCAACTCTGCGAGAAACCGGCCTCAACACGCGTCTGACGCTGTACAGTGTTCGGTCGCGTCCGACACAACGCGTCAGACGTGTCCGACGCAGCCCAGCGCCCTGCCTCGCCTCTGTTGCATGCGTCGGACGCACCCCCAGCGTCCGACGCTCGACGCTGGGGTGCGTCCGACGCATGTAAAACCTCGTTTTATAGCGCGTCGCAAGCTCTATCTCTTCCACCTTTGCAAATGTGTCAACACCACCAAGTGTACAACTTCAAGTGCAGTGTGTAAGCATTTTTCAAAGCCTTTTCAAAGGATTTTTCACGTTGTCACTAGGTCCAATATGCAAGGCACGAACATGATGACACCTAGTGGCACAAATGAATCGATACGCCAATAAGATCTCCCCTCTTAATAGTACGGCTATCGATCCTAAACCACACACACCCTCTATGATATCTTATGTGCAAAACAAAATGGCCCTATTGCTTATACCTTTGCCTTGAGCCCATTTTTCCTTTTCAAACTCCAAGTCCCGAGCCTTGATCATCATTTGGATCAACGCCATCCATTCACCATGATCACTTGCTCCACACTTGGCTAGGACCACCTTTCTCTAAATCATCCACTTAGATAAATAAGGTTAGTTCTAAGGTTTCATCAATTAGCCAAAACCAAACTAGGAACTTTCAGCTTCACATTTTTTATATCCCTTTAATTTGTCACTAGCTAGGTAGAAACATACATGTTTGAAAATTAACAACTTTAACAGAATAATCTTTAGACTTAATGTGACCCGTAGCGTTAGCATGGACAGCCTGGCCCACGCACAAACTTTTTTGTGCAAGAGATGAAAAATGCGCCCATCGGTTCATGGGGTGGCCGAACTGGGTTAAGTCAAATCATTCACCAGTGTTTGACCCGTCAACGCAACGCGCTGACGGTGAAGGGACTCATCATGCATGCGTTGTGCAAGCAAGCAAGAGACGTAAATCCTGAAGACGTATGCACGTATATACAACATGTATATTCTGTCTGTGAGCAAAAAAAAAACATGTATATTCTGTCTCTTCGTTTGCTAGCTCTTGTGTCTGTTACGTCGTGGGACGGGCAAAAAAAAAAAAACATACACCATGTTTCTCTGGTTACAAAGAGTGGGATGTAGTACGTGCGTGCAGTAAATGGACACAGACAAAAACCCGTGCAGGGTATGCAATATGAAATGGATGAATGCAGCAGCCCATTGCATCCCATCGCTGCATTGCACGCAGGCCCAACCCGGATTCATCAACTCCCATCCGGAGTAGAATTGTCATAGCTTCCCTTCCTTAGGTGGGCTTTTGGCGCTCCAGAGTCAACTCCAGATGGGTACGCTTGTGCTAGCTGTGAGCATTATTGCCGGAGGGGGCCAGGAGGCGAGGACAGTACTACGTGATGCATGAGCTTCCCGACCCATGTGACCGTTTACAGTACGTGTCGCTGCTATAAAGCTGGACACAACGATAGGTTAGGATTCCCTGTGATCGGGTGATGCAAATGTCCTGACCATCTGTGACGACAACGTACATATGACCACGAACGATATATTACACTGCTCATAGTCATGAATCCATGTGGTGATAGCTGCAGCTGTCACGACGTACATGTGCCCACTGAAAGAAAATCAGTGCCGTGTATCCAAAAACAAAAAAACAACCCATATCAATATGGTATAGTTTAGTTTCTCTGGGCTTTTAGATGTTATGGACCGGGCCAATTTACTTCCCCAGCTAGGCCTTGTGGAGTTGGAGTAGCAGGCGGTTGAATGGGAAGCTCCTCACACAGACGTTGGGCCCCAAATCACTTCCAACCTGAATTCATCTAATAAAAAAAGAAAAAAGTCTACTTTTTCTCCTCAACCTTTACAAAAGTCAGATTTTTATATCACTCAACTCCAAAACCAGCCAAACAACGTCCCTCAAATTTTGAAACCGTGCATTTTCCAACCTAAAGCTTGGCCCAACAGGCCTTTCAATTGCGCTATGCGTTTCTCCCAAGTGCAGGTCCACGGCTCCATGGCTGAGCAGACTACAGCAAACCAAAAATGAACCACAAATACGTTCCATTTTAAAGCTAGTACCAGTATACTTCTTTTTTGTGGAAGAGGAACTAGTATTATAGTTCTCTATAGTAGATAGTATTTGTACGTACAAAGTTAAACAGTTACCTGGGCTTTGGGCACTGGGCTTCCCCGCCCAAGTCAATATGGCACTGATGCTCGTATTTTTCTAGATTTATTCAAGGATTTTCCGGCGTTATGCTTTAAGTGATAAGTGACGTTCCCGTCGACAACAAGGCGTCAGTGGTGACCCTCCGGAACATCCAGATCTGCCGGTTCAGTACTTCGGAGGTGCTCATAGGGGTAGGGTTTGCGTACATGTATTCATAGGGGTGAGTGTGCGCGCGTGTTAATTAAGCATCTATGTTATACTGTGTAATCTAAAAAAGGTTTAGTTTAGCATTCAGTGGAAATTAACCATGAACCGGCTGTATTTATTTTTGGAGATGATCCACGTTAATCAAGGAATAAGCTGCCGCAAATTAAATTAAAAGAAATGCATGTATGTATACCTGACTGCAACATCACGCTGGTGGCATGGACCCAACCTATTATCCAAGAGATAAATCATTAAGTTTTCATCAATAAAACTGTGAGGTATTAGTACGTACATGTTTATATATAGAAACCATTTAATTGTTTTGTAGTGTGGATTGCACAATTTTGTTTTGGACAATAATCATTGTCAGGCCCGGATTTCAAAATGGATGCGCCATCAAAGCTATCAGTTTTAAGTTTTTAATTCAAGATTGAAACTGGACGGTGGCAGTGGCTCAACAGAAGCCATGTGGATTGTTGGTTAGCTATCAATGTCCGTCAGCTTCATCAATTTTTAGTATACGTAACGATCACTCTTTTTTAGATCAAACGGTGCCATTTACTCCTGCACCAACCATTCCAACTACCACCAGGCTGCTGGCTAATAATACAATCGGCTGCTCCAGTAAGATCTTTATATTCATCTATCTCTTAGTCATCTCTTAGCCGACTCACTAGCTATTAATATGTGGTCTAGTTATCTCTCTGGCACACACATTCTTGGTTCCTTATCAGTCCACCTCTCCAATCCTTTCCGTACTCTCTCATTCACCTCAACATTCAGTCAGCTCAGGGCGTCTTCAACCGAATGCAAACCGCCAGCTTGCTTGCTTGTTTTCTATATATTGGCCAGAAGGGCAATCGAGTACCGCGCTATCTAGCGATGACGAAATAGTTAGTCTTACACATAGTTCATTGAAATCTCTTTCACAGGTTGTATTTGCGCTCTGACCATCCGTTTTTTTTAAATGTTTTGGGAGCTTAAATCGCTAACGATTTATTCTTTCCTGTTGGGGGACGCCCATAGGGTCTGTTATGTACTATTGTATTATATATACTTGCTCATATATATACATTGACCGTGTCCACTGGTACTCATCAGGACCACACGTACACCTGGCAAGTGGCCTTGATCAGATCACATCAATCCGTCATCGATCCGGCACGATGGACGCGGAGGAGGCATCGTTCATGACGGCGCAGGAGCTCATGATGGCGCACATCGTCTCCATGGCTCTCAAGGCCGCGATGGAGCTCGGCCTCATCGACGCGCTCATGATCAGCGCGGCGCCCGCCGGCAGCGGCGGCGCGCTGACCGCGGCGGAGCTGGCTGCCCAGGCGCTACCAAGGCCAGCGGCCAACAAGGCCAAGGCGGAGGACGCCGTGGACCGGATACTGCGGTTCCTCGCAGCCCAAGGCGTCGTGACGTGCTCCACGGATGGCACGGCGCTCCGGCGGTACGCGGCGACGCCGGTCTGCCGCTGGCTGTCGTCATCCAGCAACCATGGCGAGGCCTCGTTGGCTGCCCTCGCAGCTCTGGGCTTTGAACCTGCTCTCTTCAACCCCTGGTACGTACGTAGAGTTAGTATATATATGATTTAATAAATAAATAAAATATAATAGTATATATGTACTTCAAATAAAATAACTAGTACTAGGTTAATTATGATGAATAATGCATGCAAATTAAGGCAATATATGGCGGAGGCTGTGCTGGACGACGGGGTGGCGTTCGAGATGGCCAATAACGGGATGTCGCCGATGGTGTACATGGAGAAGAACCCTCACGTGAGCGGGCTGTTCAACAAGGCCATGTCCCAGATGTCGGTGCTTGTCGCCGAGAAGATGCTCCAGCGCTTCACCGGATTTGCTGACGACGGCATCCGTACCCTCGTCGACGTTGGCGGCGGCAGTGGCACCCTTCTGGGAATGATCACCTCCAGGTACAAGCATATCAAGGGCATCAACTTCGATCTGCCGTTCGTCATCGCTCAGGCAAAGCCAATACCAGGTTCGATTCGTCCATCGCTCAGTTATTAGGCCTGTACGTGGTTTTAATTATATTATGTGCTACTTTTGTTATCTATATATCATGTGTTGAAAATAAATAGTGTAGATCAGTTTTGTTATTATTAAATCTATTTCATCCGATAAAATTTTCATCTTGTTTCCATCTATACTATGCCATGTGAGCTTGCCCCATTGAAATTGGTCTTACCTCGTAGCTAGGAACATTTTATATTTATTAATACATGCATCAACCTGGATCAGATAACAAATAGTAATGTATATTAATTTCATCCTCAGAGAATATCCATGTCCATGGTACTTGCAGGCGTCGAACACGTGGGCGGGAACATGCATGAGGAAGTGCCCAAAGGGGACGCCATCTTTATGAAGGTACAATATGTAGGAGTACGTACCGAGACGTCTCCTAGCATCTGTCCCAAATTAATTAATTTTAGAGCTGCTTTTATATCTTTCTGACTGGTAGTATAATAAGGCACTATTAGCATAATAGTTCTCTCTTTTGAATCCATACAGATGCAACTAATAAAATAGGTAATTGTTAGCAGGACCTTTAGTTAATAACTATATCACTGGTTGGACCAAATCAGATAATTATAAGTAATAGTTATCTTATACTCCCTCCGTATCTAGTTAGGGCTGGATGAAGAACCCGTAACTCGCTAGCTCGCTGGACTCGCTCGTTAGTGGCTCGGCTCGAGATCGACTCGTTTTATAATGAGCCAGTTCGTTTTATAATAAGCCAGCTCGAGCTAGCTTGCGAGCTGCTCGCGAGGCATAACGAGCCAAGATAAATAAAAAATATTGTATGAATCAATGGAATCTATCAACAGATAATGATTGATCATGATCATGGACGATAGCATACTTATATTTTCCATTATAAAATTATTTATGTTATATTTATTTCATTTTAAATATGCATGTGATCATGTGATGTGTGTTTTGCGGATTTACGGTTATCATCTCTATGTATCTGTTTTTGTGTTCTGACTCGCGAGCCAAACAAGCTAGCTCGAGCTACTAACGAGCCGAGCCGAGCTGGCTTTCTGACTCGTTTGTATAACGAGCCGAGCCATAACGAGTCGAGCCATAACGAGCCGAGCTATAATGAGCCGAGCCATTAACGAGCAGAGCTGGCTCGTTCTCCAGCCCTATATCTAGTTTAGATGACGTTTGGGAGCCACGGACGTTTGCGGCATTAGATAACGTTTCACCGTCTCGAGGGAAATTTGGACGCGATTACCCCGAATTAATCGCACGCGTGCCGCTCGTTTGTATTGCCGCCGCATGAATTCCACCGCTCGGCATTTTCTCGATCGAAGATTCTCCGCCGCCCACAGCAGCACGCTAGCGCACTCGCCTCCGCCGCCCACAGACTCCCTGAGCACGCTCCGCTTGCCGACGCCGGTCTGACGCAGCACGATGGACGCCGCTCACCTTCGCCGCGCTCGCCTCGCGTCTCGTGCTCGCCATCGTCGCCCTCTGGTCGCGTCTCGCCTCGCCGTTCCATGGAGATGGACATGGTGCCGGACTCCATGACGCTGGACTCCATGAAGGAGCTCTTGCCGGAGTCCGAGATGGACACAGTGCCGGACTCCATCACGCTCGACCCGCGAGCGTCCGTCGAGGCGCCGTCGCCGCTGGTGCTTGCCGCGGAGGACGTCGTCGACTCGCTGCTGCCCGCGGACGTCGTGGCGCTGGACTCGCAGAAGCCAGACGAGGGCATCACGCCGGCCGAAGGTCCCAGTGTTCCCGGGGACAGATGTACCCCGGTCATCCATTGTTCGATTTGCTTTGTGATTCGTGCTTCAGCAGTTTGACTGACTGATATACACTTTGACCTCCCAGTGTTAGTTCATTTCGATCAGGGGTACACCTGTACCCGGGAACACTGGTTTGGCTTTGCATCACGCCGGAGTTGCTGGACCTCCCGCCGGACTCCATGGAGGGAAACACACAGAAGTTCATGGTGACCTTACCAGCGTGGTTTTGTACATAATTGAAATCAACGGCACCAAATTCATCTAGTGGGAGATTCAAATCAAAACCAGTCCATTAAAAAGAAACAAGAAACATCCATCTATTATTAGCCACGGTACTGAGAATGGAACGGAAAACATCGTTGCCGTCGGCATCTTGTAGCTCGTCGCCGTCGAACATGCCGTTGCCGTCGGCATCTTGTAGCTCGTCGACGTCTGCGGCCTGAGGCCGCGGAGCCTTGACCAGCCGAGCTGCAATGGATTTCAGTACATATAGCATCCTCGGCTGTATTTAATAAGGACAAAACAGGAAAACTAACCCCTCATTAATTACCCCTTAGTAATCGTACTCATGTCCTAAACGTCATCTAAACATGATATGGAGGGAGTAGCATTTTTCATTAGATGTGCATGCAAACATCTCCAGCCAATAGTTAGATAGCTAGTATATTAAATATGAGCCATTAACCAGCTAGCTATTAGTGGATAACGAATTCAAACAGGGAGTAAGAAAATTTCCTCCGTTTCTGTGTCAATTCATGTCACGCACTTTGAAGTCAAATTGTTTATTTTAAAGAAAATTGTCTAAATCTATAAAAGTGAACAAATAATATCACACAAAAAATAACCTATGAGGGTTAATATGGAGTTAAATGTATTAGAGACTCATTTACTTATGCAGGGTTTTTCAATAAGATCCATCAATCCTAGTTTGATTTTTGAATACATAAACATTTTAATTTTTAAGTTTTTCACTGCGTGTCCAGACTCCTTCCTTTATCTTAATATGTGCTCATATTAAATGTGATGGATTCGTTTTTATGCTAAACAAGCATTCACTAGTGGTTGGTAGTGACAAAACTGTCGATCCGACATCAACTGATGTTGATAGTCCGGCAGTGTAATGGAGGGATTACAGTTCTGACATCTGAAATGACATGTGGCCGCATGCATTGCAGTCAGTGGTGCACATGATGGACGACGAGCGCTGCGTGCAGCTGCTCAAGAACTGCTACAGGTCCCTTCCGGAGAACGGCAGGGTGATGGTCATGGACCAGGTCCTGCCGGTGGAACCAGTGGCAACACAGGCTGGGCGTTTCCCCTTCATGTTCGACATGATCTGCCTTATCAGCGACTCCAAGGGCGGCCAGGAGAGGACGGAGCGAGAGTTCGCCAGGCTTGCCAAGGATGCCGGTTTTCGCGGCGCAGTTCGCTCCACCCCCATCTTTGGGGGTTTCTGGGTGCTCGAGTTCACCAAAGAGTGATAGCTTGATTCGTGTGTGAACTGCGCATCGGTGTTGCCGCAGGAGAAAATAAATCAATCACTCGAGTGAGAGTTTCATCTAAATGTGATATATAAGCGACGTGTAATAATATTTTGAATGCCACGTACACTACCATCGAGACAAGATGATGGAACTTAGTCAATTGTTCAAGCATGATTCTTCAGAATATAACGTCTAGTATACAATATTGCCATTCGCTGTTCAGAGCTGTTCTTACATCCGATCTGAATCGTTACACTCTTGGGAGCCATACAACCAATTTTGCTAAACAAATCTGGTTGTAGAGCTGTTGATTATAATAAAAAGAAGATAAGTCTAAAGTGAGCCTAATGACATAACAACGACCAACAACCATGAAAGAAAACAAATTCAACAAAAGAAACAAAAACCTGGTTGGTCTATGGCACTACGTGAAAAAAGCTCTATAGAAACGCCCCCTGTTTACAAGTGCACTGTAGGGGCGGCTAGGCCAACCGTCCCTACTGTGGAAACCACTGTAGAAACACTCTGGAAGGGGCGGCTGGCTCAGCCGCCCCTGCTGAGGTCTGGTGGCGTAGTGTGGGACGCTGACACGAACCAAAACAAAGTCAAAGCTCAACTAATAAAAAAAGAAGAGTGGGGACCAACAACAACTCCAAACTACACACTGCACCACCAATCCCCGGATGACAAGGACGTTAGGGCGAAAAAACCTGTCTCCACTTGTGTCGTCGTTGCAGATGTTGATCCACATTGAGCTATCATGCTGCCAAGTGCAGGAGTCGCCGTTGTACTCCCTCCGTCCACAAATAACTTTTTTCTTTTGACTTTGAGACATCATCTTTGACCGCTTGTCTTATTCAAAATTTTTGTATAATTTATAAGATAAATAAATCATTATTAAAGTATCTCTAATGATTAATTAAGTTATATCAAAATTGATGATGTTTATTTAAAAATTTTAAATAAGACGAACGGTCAAATATGATGTCTTAAAGTCAAAGAGATAAGTTATTTATGGACGGAGGGAGCAGATCGTTGCGAGCGTGTAGCCCTTCCGCAATCGGATCCGCGTGTGCCGCGTCTGAAGACGATATATCACACCGAAATGAGCCACTGCCTAGCAGGTCTAGCAACCGTAGTTCTCAGCAAGCTGCCAGACCAACGTGTGAGCAGCTGCATCTGCCCCTCACCAAGCCGATCTCGCCCATCGAGATCCAGGCATAGTTTCAGCAATCTAGATGCCTCCTCAAAGGTAGACGTGTCACATGGATCCTTCAACAGCCAATCAGAAAACCTCCTTACGCCGGATGCCTGCTGCTGAGCGGGACTACCCGCTCCCAAACCACGGATTTCACCTTGCGGCCAACTGTAAATCAGCACTTCTAGAGGACGCTCTTCCAGGTTGCTAGTGGGTGACTCACACGAGAGGCAACTTCTCAGCATCTCCTCAAGATATGGGTACAACACCTTTGAATAAATTGTTAAGCTCAAATGATTGCCTTCGTCACAATAAGTGAACCTGTCAATTGATGCCTTAAAGCATATTGAGGTTGATATATAACACGAAAACGATAGAGCGAAGACGATATCACAGCCGAAAACAATACGATTTTCTATACATAATACGGTCCGAACCGTGTGAACGTGTTCGATTAGAATTCGTCCTACGGCACCCTGCAAAATAAAAAAAATCATAACTCTCTAATATGAACTCGGATGGTGACAAATTTTATATCAAAATTGTAGCTCTAGATGAGATCTACAACTTTGTAGTTGATAACGTTTTCGAAACTATTTAGGGTCCTAAAAATATTATTTTTGGACTTAAACAATAATAAAAAATCATAACTTTCTCATATGAACTTAGATGAAGACAAACTTTATATCAAAATTGTAGCTCTCAATGAGATCTACAACTTTGTTGTTGATGATTTTTGGATTTGAAAATGTTTAGGGTCCCGAAATATTATTTTAAGTACACAAATTTTTAAATTTCAAGTTTAAAATTATCGAGCGATCTCGAATGTTCACATGGTCAATACAAAAGTTATTGTTCTCAATAAAATCTACAACTTTGTAACAATCTTAAATGTTTATAGAGCTATTACCAAACTTTTAGTGCCTTAGGATTTTTAGAGTTCTGAACATGTATTCGAAGTATATAGATTTTAAAATTTTGGATTTTCTGCAAAATAGTAACCATTAACGGAGGCGGACACCTTAACACATCTACCACGGTTAATCGATTAACCGAGGGGCCACGACTCAGTTAAGGTCACGATTAACCGTGACCTATGATCCGTGGTAATTTAGCTGTCCGGCTCGTTAAGCCATTTTGCTCGTCTCGGTTAAGTTTTTAGTAGTAGTGATATGTAATGGATTGTTTATCCACGAACAACCTGTATTGTCTAAGGACAAATAAAAGACTTAGAAAAAGCTTAAAAGTATGGGAGCACTGTATTATAATTTTAAGATTATATTTATTATTTATAATGATAAAAACAAGTGAATAGATTATTAGTGTTATAAATTCATACACAGACACATGTACAAGGATTTCTTTCTTTTATACATAGATGTATGTAGTTCTTTCTTCCCCGTTGCAAAGCACGAGCATATTTTGCTAGTATAATACTAAAGAGCCAAAATTTTAGGTGTTTTTTCGTCCATCTATTCTTTTTGTCCCCCCCCTTAAATACCGGATTGAATAATGAAGAGTTTCTTCCGTCCTGAATTATATATATAATCTGTGTTATACAAGTTAGAATAGCTCTTGTTAGTACGATAGTAAGTTCGATTTCAAAGCGTATTGGATCGTATATCTGATTCAGAAAAGGTTTATTTATTTGTTGCCACCCTCCTGGTTTTTTTTATATATCCACCTAGCGAGATCGTCCATTAGGCACAACTAACGCCCCGAGCCCCATCCATCCCCGGCCACAAGACCGGCAGCACAGGACCGGCAGACGGAAGGCAGAAAAGTCTGCGTAGCGCAGTACGCGGCGCTGGCCCCCCACGCGCGCAAAAGGCAGGGCAGGCAGCAGGCGCGGGTCAGATCGCACGGACGCGCGGTCAAGTGGGAAGGGTACACGCGTCCGAAGCCACGGTAAAAATTAGAACGCCCCCAGATGAGCATTACCGATAAAAAATACGTCATATATATCATCTACTGTACGTCACAACATAATCCGAATTGTAATGATTGGACTGTAGCAAGGGGAAAAAACGCACAAACAAGCAAGGATGTCGTACACATAGTTCTTATCTAAGTCTAGTACTATTTTCTACTTTACAAATAGTTTACGCAATTTCAACGCCAAAAAGCATAAAACTCCTCCGGGAGCTACCACCAACGTTTGCCACATCCATTCCTAGCCGAAGTTGCCCTATGTAAGGTCCAAGTTAGGCTAGAGGGGGGTGAATAGCCTATTGAAATTTCCTATAAACTCACGACAACAGTTACCTGGGCCTTGGGCGCGCACTGGACGCCAACCCATATCAATATGGTATAGTTTAATTTATCTGGGCTTTTAGATGTTATGGACCGGGCCAATTTACTCCCCAGCTAGGCCTTGTGGAGTTGGAGTAGCAGGCGGTTGTTGAATGGGAAGCTCCTCACACAGACGTTGTCACGTTGGGCCCCAAATCACTTCCAACCTGAATTCATCTGATAAAAAAGAAAAAAGTCTACTTTTCCTCCTCAACTTTTACAAAAGTCAGATTTTTATCACTCAACTCTAAAACCAGCCAAACAACGTCCCTCAATTTTTGAAACCGTGTATTTTCCAACCTAAAGCTTAGCCTAGCAGGCCTTTCAATTGGGCTATGTGTTTCTCCCGAGTGCAGGTCCACGGCTCCATGGCTGAGCAGACTACATAAAACAAAAAATGAACCACAAATACGTTCCATTTTAAAGCTAGTACCAGTATACTTCTTCTTTTGTGAAAGAGGAACTAGTATTATAGTTCTCTATAGTAGATAGTATTTGTACAAAGTTAAACAGTTACCTGGGCTTTGGGCACTGGGCTTCCCCGCCCAAGTCAATATGGCACTGATGCTCGTATTTTTCTAGATTTATTCAAGGATTTTCCGGCGTTATGCTTTAAGTGATAAGTGACGTTCCCGTCGACAACAAGGCGTCAGTGCTGACCCTCAGGAACATCCAGATCTGCCGGTTCAGTACCTCGGAGGTGCTCACAAGGGTAGGGTTTGCGTACGTGTATTCATAGGGGTGAGTGTGCGTGCGTGTTAAGCGTCTACGTTATACTGTGTAATTAAAAAAGGTTTAGTTTAGCACTAAGTGGAAATTAACCATGAACCGGCTGTATTTATTATTGGAGATGTTCCACGTTAATCAAGGAATAAGCTGCCGCAAATTAAATTAAAGGAAATGCATGTAGGTATACCTGACGGCAACATCACGCTGGTGGCATGATGGTGGCATGGACCCGACCTATTATCCAAGAGATAAATCATTAAGTTTTCGTCAATAAAACTGTGAGGTATTAGTACGTACATGTTTATAGAAACCATTTAATTGTTTTGTAGTGTGGATTGCACAATTTTGTTTTGGACCAATAATCATTGTCAGGCCCGGATTTTTTTTAGAGTTTAAGGGCATTGCCCCTGTCTATTAACCAAAAGTCAACAGACAGCATTCATCGTTTACAGCATAGAAAGCAGCAATGGATACCTCCACCTGCTAAAACCAGTTTGAGAGCCCTCAAGTCTCCTTAACTACACAACTAGTAAGATCGATAGCTAACATGAAAAGAAACCAAACACCGACCGCCAACAAGGGACTTCAGTCTTCAGGGCTTCTTTGAGAGATTTACGTCGCCAGCATCTTCAAGGAAGCCACAAGACCTGGCCACCTGCTGTCTTGATCAGATCCGCTTTCTCCAGTAACTCCATCTTCATTGCCTCCGGATACAGGATACTCCATTTTTGAATTGTAGCAACAATCCTGTAGTAGAGTATGGCCATACTCTCCCACTGTAATCTCTGAAAACAAATATCATTTCTCAATTTCCACAAACACCAGAAAGCAGCTGATGTAAAGATATTCAGAATACCATTCCTTCTGTTACTAAGCCAATACTGTCCTATAGAGATGAAAGACTCTCCTACTTGCTTATTGAAAACAGTTGATATTAAGGACCATATTTGTTTCGAAACCACACAATCAAAGAAGAGATGATGACATGATTCATTCTCGCAACAGAAAAGACATGTAGGTTCATCTACTTTTCTTCTCTTACCTAAATTATCCCTGGTTAGGACTTTGTTTTTACTCAGGAGCCAAAGAAAGTTTTGGACTCCTCACTATCATTGAATTTAATAGTTGATGCTATCTGGACTACTTCCTCCCACATTTCCATCATTCTCTCATCTCCCATCCTCCTAAAAGTACATTTCAGGGAGGAGCCATCCCAAAGACTAGCCACTGTTTTATTCTTCTCATTGACTACTTTATATAACTTCCAGAATTGGATAGCTAAACTTGTATTGCCTAGCCAATTATCTTCCTAAAATCTCACTTTTTCCCCATTACCTATAACCCATCTATAACCTAGTCTTGCTGCCTGTGCAGCTCTCATGAAACCACTAGAAAGGGGAAACACCAACGGTCTTAGCTTGGAAAATATTGCCAGAACCAGACATATACTTAAAATCTATCAACTCATTCCATAACTTTTCCTTATCAAGTTCATATCGTCTTAGCAAGAAGCCAACAAACAGATATTTAGATCTCTTAGGTTTGGAATACCCAGACCACCAAACTCCCTGCACATAGATACAGATTCCTAGTTTGCTAGATGATACTTATGGGCATCCTCAGTGTCATTCCAAAGGCAATTAGACATTTGAGTATTCAAAAGCTTAATTGCCATTTAGGAAATTTAATAAAGGACAAAAGATAAATAGGAATACTAGCAAGACAAGTTTTGATCAACAAAGCCCTAGCAGCCATGGACAACAACTTGCCCCTCCAGCCAGCCACCCTTTTAAGCAGTTGTTCTACCAAAGGTTGTAGATCCTCCCTAGTTAGTTTTTCAAAATGTAAGGGGACCCCCAGATACTTCAAGGGAAAGGAACCAACAGGGCAACTAAAAATCCTAGCTACTCTATGAGTTTCCTCAATCTCCATGTTTAAGGTCAAAACCTCACTTTTATGAAAGTTTACCCTCATTCCTGACACCTGCTCAAACCACATAATAATGTGCTTCAGATTCAGAAGGAAAGACTCATTAGCATTGGAAAATAAAATGGTGTCATCAGCATACTGTAAAGACATAATACCTCCTTCTCTAAACTCACCAAGAACACCCTGAACTAGATTCTTTCTACCAGCTCTATCCAACATCCTAGAGAAAGCATCACCTATTAGATTGAAAAGAAGAGGGGAAAGGGGGTCTCCTTGTCTCAATCCTTTACCTGGTTTGAAGAAATGACTGTCTTCTCCATTTACCATAACTCCTAAAGAGCCACCAGTAACCAGAAGTCTTATCCAATTGATCCACTTTCTATCAAAGCCTCTATATTCTAACACTTCAAACAAAAAATCCCAATTAACTCTATCAAAAGCCTTCTCATAGTCTAGTTTTAGTATGACCCTTTTTTCCTTATTCTTATGGAGACTGTGAACAATTTCATGAGCTACTACTACACTTTCCAAAATGTATCTTCCTTTAATTAAAGCACTTTGGTTAGTAGCCACTAACCTTTGTGCTATTTTCCCTAATCTATTTGTTAGCAGTTTAGAGAACATTTTAAAACTACAATTCAACAAACTGATTGGTCTAAACTGCTTCATATTGCAGGCATCATTGACTTTTGGGACTAGAGTAA
This sequence comes from Saccharum hybrid cultivar R570, assembly GCA_038087645.1. NCBI lineage: Eukaryota > Viridiplantae > Streptophyta > Magnoliopsida > Poales > Poaceae > Saccharum > Saccharum hybrid cultivar. The sequence continues at coordinate 6,309,008 of JAQSUU010000744.1, forward strand.
TTAAAGCAAAATTCAGTCTATAGATATCTAACTTCCCTAGGAAAAAATCATAGCAACTATATCAGACTTAATGATATCCCAGAATTTCTGGTAGAATAAGAAAGACAGACCATCTGGTCCAGGGGCACCTTCAGGATAACAACCAAAGATGGCCTCCTTAATCTCTAACTCAGAGAAAGGAGCCACTAAAGACTCATTTTCTTCCAGAGTTACCCTTCGGGACTCTTCCCAGAAGCCTTCTTCTAATCTAACACAACATCTGTCCTCTTTAGCAAACAAATCTTTATAGAAGTTAACAGCTAAACCAATCATCCCTTTTTGATCAGAAATGTGCCCCAGAGGACTTTCTAGATAATCTATTCTTTTCTTCCTACTTCTGTAGTTGGCCACAACATGAAAATATGCATTGTTCCTATCCCCTTTAACAATATCTCTATCCCTAGCTCTTTATCTCATTTTTATTTCCTCAATTCTCCATATTTTATCCAACTCTCTCTAACTCCTTGAATCTATCCCACTCAGCCTCACTTTAATTTCTCTGCTCAGACTCTATGTCAAGAGTTTCATACTCCTTGGCAAGCTCAGTCTTAGTTTTGTTAAGGATGGCAACTTGGTTAGCTGCCCAACCCCTGACCATCTTTCTAAAGTTTCTAACTCTTACCTGCCATCTATTTAAAGAACTAGTTTCCTGACAGGGGGTGGTCCAAGCTTTTTGAACCACATTTCTAAAATTTTCCTCTTGTAACCACCATTTCCCAAATCTAAATCTTTTCTTACCATAAAATTGATTGTCACCAAAGTCCACCAACAAAGGATTATGGTCACTGGGGATCCTATCCAGAGCCTTTACCCTAGCTAGAGGAAAGACTTTCTCAAAATCAGTGGACATGAATACTCTATCAATTCTAGCCATGATCAAGTTTTCTTGGTTGTTTGTCCAAGTATACTTCCTATTTCTCAAATCTATTTCTATTAAACCCCACTTGCTAATCCATTCATTAAAAGCATCCACCCATCTGAAGTTAACAATGCCATTGCTTTTATCTACCGTAGATCTAACAAGATTGAAATCCCCTCCAATTAGAATGGGGCCTTGCCAAGCACCCATTACTGAATGTAACTCATCAATAAAGTTTTGTTTTCCTTCTTCATAAGGAGAGCCATACACAACAATGAGTTTAAAACTAAAACCAGTCACTTTATTGGTTAACATCACACTAGCAGTAAATTCTAATAAGTCATTGGCAGTTAAAGTGAACAGGTCTGCATTAGCACCAATTAAAATCCCTCCAGCAGAGCCTTTAGCTCTCAAAGAACACCAATTAAAACTAGCACTACCGGTTAGTGACCTCAGCATACCAGCAACAAACTCACTCTTTTTAATTTCTACAATACCTACAAAGTCAGCATGGTTTTCCCTAATTTTGTTAGCCAAAGCAGGGATTCTACCTTTTTGCCCTAGTCCTCTCACATTCCAAAAAATACCTTTCATTTTTTATTTTTCTTATAATTCCTACCCTTCCTAGTTCTATTTTTGTCTTTCTCTACCTCTACCTCTCTATCAATTATACTACTTTTAGGAATGTCAGAGTCACCCCCTGATCATCCACTTGATTCCTAGGTTTATCAGAATGAGAATCTAAAGCTGACTCTACACTGCCTTGCTGAGCAGAAATATCTACCACATCACTATCTTTTGCCATGCAGTTTTTCTCAAAGTTAACACATCTATCTCTATCTAAAGCTAACATGTTATCCAACATATTATCATCTAAGGGATTGCCATCCCCAGAGACAATGCCAATAACCATAGCAGTATCCAATAAAGCTTGCTTATCAGTAATCAGGGGTTTTTTGTTTTTTTACCTTGGTTATCCTCCAAGTTGTGCTTCCTTTTGGTATCTTGAGCTTTCTCCAACATTGTTCTATCGTCATTCAGGAACCTCTTGCTTCTTATTTGAGGTAGAAGAGGCCCCCATTCTTTTTTCTTCTCCTGCTTGACTTTCTGTTGCTTGACCTCATCTGCATCAAACTGTTCCACTAACTCAAGTGAAGGTTGAGTGCACTGATCTTCAACTTCTTCTCCCCCATCAGAGATGTATTCTGCTGATAAGTTGACAGTCTGGTAACTAGTCAAGTTAAGCTGACCTTGATTTTCTTTTTCTTGAGATAGACTTTTGATCCATTCCTCGGGTAAATAGCTAAATTCATCATCTTCTCTAGCCCCTTCTCCCTGTCCCACTCTAGTTAAGTCCTCATCTTCATCAGACTCTTCCATCTCCATGGCTTTAAGTATACTGGTGCATTGAATTTGGCCAATAGCAGGTTCCTTGAAGTCCAGAAACCTCCTAACAGTTTGACTTCTCTTAGCTGATTTTGAACAGCCAGCAGATCCCTGATTTCCCATGCCTTTGTCAGATTTCTGTCTTGCATCTTTCTCATCACCACCTTTTGACCCTTCCTTTCTATTGTTATCTTTCTCCTTGGGAATGTCATCAAGTAAATCATCATCCTCTGAGTCATCCCCTTCTGGATCATCACCATCATCTTGCCCATCATCCTTATCAGTGTGGTCTTCACTCTGTACCACTTCTTCAGTTTGAAAAGAGATTGGATAGCAAGATCCATTTAATTCAAACACTCTCTCTTTGGGGTATCTTCACATGATCTTTACACTTAATTTTTATCCTCACATTGGTGAAGAAGCTGGAGAACAGAACATGCCAATCCACTTCAACCAGGAGACCTATGGTAGTAGCAATATCTCTTATGGTCCAGCAATCAACATACTTTGGAGGTATCCCTTTGACTTGAACCCATACTTCTTCCAACTGACTTACTGGCTCAACATCCCCATTCCAAGACACCTGTGCCATTCAGATAGAAGAGAGTTGCCTGACCCACTAGCAAGTTCTCCACCCTCTTATGTGGAGGAAACCTGACAATGTAGCTGTATTCATCCTCTTTTCTAAGCTGCCACTCCCAGTTTTCATCAAAGAGTCTCTTCAGATGGCCTATGATTTCTGGCTCCCCTATGTCTCCTTGTTCAATGCTGAATATCCCAAAGTTGTCCAACCCTTTCCAGTGCTTAAACCTAAATTCCCTAGGCTCCACATCAATATGATAGAATCACAAGCCTCTATTAGCACTCCCATAGAACTGTGCAGCTTGCTGATTTTTACTCCATTTAGGACATCTTTCCACCACATGATTCTCTTGTCTGCAGATAAAGCAACATCTAGCTCTCTTGCAGGCAGTACTGTAATGACCAACTTCACCACAATTGAAACATACCACATCCATCACCTTCTCCTTTTGATCAGAGTTAACTTCTTCTTTGTCTTCCACTTTCATAGCAGCCTTAAGTGAGCTCTCTAAATTTTGCTCTCCCTCAACTTTCCTCTGACCCTGATCCTGCCTAATCTGTTGTCTCTCCACTGGCGCTCTACCTCTGCCTCCTCCTTGTCTACCCCCACCCCTTGGCCTAGGATTGCATTGCTGCCCGAAGAAAGGAGGGGGGTTGACCTTGATTAGGGAAGAATCCATACTCTGGATGTGGCTGATTGCCGTAGAACGGCGGTGGAGGCGGCTGCAATTGATGCGGCGGGTAGGGGTGTGGTGGTGGGTACTGATTCCACCCCCACCACCCCAATCTGCCCATCCTCCGGCCCCTTTGGTCTTGGACCGCCTCGCCCCATCCCACGATTCGCCATCGCCTCTGTTAACGCTCGGACGAAGCTTCTTCTGGATCCTTGTCCCCAAATTTCTTCGGCGAAATTCAACTTGTGTGGCTGCCCAATCCAGACATCACCGTCACCAATCGGGAAACAATCCTCAACTCCGAAGACCTTCTTTTCCCACAGCTCCTTCCTCACCCACACTAGACCTGATTTCTCCCTCCCTGTAATCTTAGCTGGAGAGGAATTGGGTTTCGATTTGGGGACGAACCACAATTGTCCCCAAAACTCTTCCAGCTCATCATCAAACTCCGGGTATCGGGCTTTGGGTTGGCGAATTTGCGACTGCAACCCGCTTTGCCCCGAACGCGCATGCGCAGGCGCCACCTGGCGCAGTCTGATCAATCCACGTCCGCCATGGATGGCCCTGCTGACAGCTCGGCCCCTCCCCATAGCGGCCGAATTCTCCATTCTCTTCCGTGGAGGAGTGCCATGACCTCTCACCGGACTCGAAGCTGATCGTCGCCCCTTGCCGCCGAACAGCTTCGGCTTGCCCTTCGGGACAACCTGCTTCCATCCCTCCAAGTTCCCTTCCTCATCCGTCCCCTCACCCAGGCGACGAGAAGCCTCTCGATCCCCCAGTAGCGAGACCCCCTTCACCTTCGGTGGTGGTGGGGGCGGCGATCTCGCCGGCGGCGACGGCGGGGGAGGACGGGGTGGAGTTCGCGGGAGCATCGCTCTTGCAAGAAGATGTCGCCTGGAACGCGGATGATGGACGGTGCGGACTCCCTGTTCAGGCCCGGATTTCAAAATGGATGCGCCATCAAAGCTATCAGTTTTACGTTTCTAATTCAAGATTGAAACTGGACGGTGGCAGTGGCTCAACAGAAGCCATGTGGATTGTTGGTTAGCTATCAATCTCCCTCAGCTTCATCAATTTTTAGTATACGTAACGATCACTCTTTTTTAGATCAAACGGTGCCATTTACTCCTGCACCAACCATTCCAACTACCACCAGGCTGCTGGCTAATAATACAACCGGCTGCTCCAGTAAGATCTTTATATTCATCGATCTCTTAGTCATCTCTTAGCCGACTCACTAGCTATTAATCTGTGGTCTAGTTATCTCTCTGGCACACACATTCTTGGTTCCTTATCAGTCCACCTCTCCAATCCTTTCCGTCCTCTCTCATTCACCTCAACATTCAGTCAGCTCAGGGCGTCTTCAACCGAATGCAAACCGCCAGCTTGCTTGCTTGTTTTCTATATATTGGCCAGAAGGGCAATCGAGTACCGCGCTATCTAGCGATGACGAAATAGTTAGTCCTACACATAGTTCATTGAAATCTCTTTCACAGGTTGTATTTGCGCTCTGACCATCCGTTTTTTTTAAATGTTTTGGGAGCTTAAATCGCTAACGATTTATTCTTTCCTGTTGGGGGACGCCCATAGGGTCTGTTATGTACTATTGTATTATATATACTTGCTCATATATATACATTGACCGTGTCCACTGGTACTCATCAGGACCACACGTACACCTGGCAAGTGGCCTTGATCAGATCACATCAATCCGTCATCGATCCGGCACGATGGACGCGGAGGAGGCATCGTTCATGACGGCGCAGGAGCTCATGATGGCGCACATCGTCTCCATGGCTCTCAAGGCCGCGATGGAGCTCGGCCTCATCGACGCGCTCATGATCAGCGCGGCGCCCGCCGGCAGCGGCGGCGCGCTGACCGCGGCGGAGCTGGCTGCCCAGGCGCTACCAAGGCCAGCGGCCAACAAGGCCAAGGCGGAGGACGCCGTGGACCGGATACTGCGGTTCCTCGCAGCCCAAGGCGTCGTGACGTGCTCCACGGATGGCACGGCGCTCCGGCGGTACGCGGCGACGCCGGTCTGCCGCTGGCTGTCGTCATCCAGCAACCATGGCGAGGCCTCGTTGGCTGCCCTCGCAGCTCTGGGCTTTGAACCTGCTCTCTTCAACCCCTGGTACGTACGTAGAGTTAGTATATATATGATTTAATAAATAAATAAAATATAATAGTATATATGTACTTCAAATAAAATAACTAGTACTAGGTTAATTATGATGAATAATGCATGCAAATTAAGGCAATATATGGCGGAGGCTGTGCTGGACGACGGGGTGGCGTTCGAGATGGCCAATAACGGGATGTCGCCGATGGTGTACATGGAGAAGAACCCTCACGTGAGCGGGCTGTTCAACAAGGCCATGTCCCAGATGTCGGTGCTTGTCGCCGAGAAGATGCTCCAGCGCTTCACCGGATTTGCTGACGACGGCATCCGTACCCTCGTCGACGTTGGCGGCGGCAGTGGCACCCTTCTGGGAATGATCACCTCCAGGTACAAGCATATCAAGGGCATCAACTTCGATCTGCCGTTCGTCATCGCTCAGGCAAAGCCAATACCAGGTTCGATTCGTCCATCGCTCAGTTATTAGGCCTGTACGTGGTTTTAATTATATTATGTGCTACTTTTGTTATCTATATATCATGTGTTGAAAATAAATAGTGTAGATCAGTTTTGTTATTATTAAATCTATTTCATCCGATAAAATTTTCATCTTGTTTCCATCTATACTATGCCATGTGAGCTTGCCCCATTGAAATTGGTCTTACCTCGTAGCTAGGAACATTTTATATTTATTAATACATGCATCAACCTGGATCAGATAACAAATAGTAATGTATATTAATTTCATCCTCAGAGATTATCCATGTCCATGGTACTTGCAGGCGTCGAACACGTGGGCGGGAACATGCATGAGGAAGTGCCCAAAGGGGACGCCATCTTTATGAAGGTACAATATGTAGGAGTACGTACCGAGACGTCTCCTAGCATCTGTCCCAAATTAATTAATTTTAGAGCTGCTTTTATATCTTTCTGACCGGTAGTATAATAAGGCACTATTAGCATAATAGTTCTCTCTTTTGAATCCATACAGATGCAACTAATAAAATAGGTAATTGTTAGCAGGACCTTTAGTTAATAACTATCTCACAGGTTGGACCAAATCAGATAATTATAAGTAATAGTTATCTTATACTCCCTCCGTATCTAGTTAGGGCTGGATGAAGAACCCGTAACTCGCTAGCTCGCTGGACTCGCTCGTTAGTGGCTCGGCTCGAGATCGACTCGTTTTATAATGAGCCAGTTCGTTTTATAATAAGCCAGCTCGAGCTAGCTTGCGAGCTGCTCGCGAGGCATAACGAGCCAAGATAAATAAAAAATATTGTATGAATCAATGGAATCTATCAACAGATAATGATTGATCATGATCATGGACGATAGCATACTTATATTTTCCATTATAAAATTATTTATGTTATATTTATTTCATTTTAAATATGCATGTGATCATGTGATGTGTGTTTTGCGGATTTACGGTTATCATCTCTATGTATCTGTTTTTGTGTTCTGACTCGCGAGCCAAACAAGCTAGCTCGAGCTACTAACGAGCCGAGCCGAGCTGGCTTTCTGACTCGTTTGTATAACGAGCCGAGCCATAACGAGTCGAGCTATAATGAGCCGAGCCATTAACGAGCAGAGCTGGCTCGTTCTCCAGCCCTATATCTAGTTTAGATGACGTTTGGGAGCCACGGACGTTTGCGGCATTAGATAACGTTTCACCGTCTCGAGGGAAATTTGGACGCGATTACCCCGAATTAATCGCACGCGTGCCGCTCGTTTGTATTGCCGCCGCATGAATTCCACCGCTCGGCATTTTCTCGATCGAAGATTCTCCGCCGCCCACAGCAGCACGCTAGCGCACTCGCCTCCGCCGCCCACAGACTCCCTGAGCACGCTCCGCTTGCCGACGCCGGTCTGACGCAGCACGATGGACGCCGCTCACCTTCGCCGCGCTCGCCTCGCGTCTCGTGCTCGCCATCGTCGCCCTCTGGTCGCGTCTCGCCTCGCCGTTCCATGGAGATGGACATGGTGCCGGACTCCATGACGCTGGACTCCATGAAGGAGCTCTTGCCGGAGTCCGAGATGGACACAGTGCCGGACTCCATCACGCTCGACCCGCGAGCGTCCGTCGAGGCGCCGTCGCCGCTGGTGCTTGCCGCGGAGGACGTCGTCGACTCGCTGCTGCCCGCGGACGTCGTGGCGCTGGACTCGCAGAAGCCAGACGAGGGCATCACGCCGGCCGAAGGTCCCAGTGTTCCCGGGGACAGATGTACCCCGGTCATCCATTGTTCGATTTGCTTTGTGATTCGTGCTTCAGCAGTTTGACTGACTGATATACACTTTGACCTCCCAGTGTTAGTTCATTTCGATCAGGGGTACACCTGTACCCGGGAACACTGGTTTGGCTTTGCATCACGCCGGAGTTGCTGGACCTCCCGCCGGACTCCATGGAGGGAAACACACAGAAGTTCATGGTGACCTTACCAGCGTGGTTTTGTACATAATTGAAATCAACGGCACCAAATTCATCTAGTGGGAGATTCAAATCAAAACCAGTCCATTAAAAAGAAACAAGAAACATCCATCTATTATTAGCCACGGTACTGAGAATGGAACGGAAAACATCGTTGCCGTCGGCATCTTGTAGCTCGTCGCCGTCGAACATGCCGTTGCTGTCGGCATCTTGTAGCTCGTCGACGTCTGCGGCCTGAGGCCGCGGAGCCTTGACCAGCCGAGCTGCAATGGATTTCAGTACATATAGCATCCTCGGCTGTATTTAATAAGGACAAAACAGGAAAACTAACCCCTCATTAATTACCCCTTAGTAATCGTACTCATGTCCTAAACGTCATCTAAACATGATATGGAGGGAGTAGCATTTTTCATTAGATATGCATGCAAACATCTCCAGCCAATAGTTAGATAGCTAGTATATTAAATATGAGCCATTAACCAGCTAGCTATTAGTGGATAACGAATTCAAACAGGGAGTAAGAAAATTTCCTCCGTTTCTGTGTCAATTCATGTCACGCACTTTGAAGTCAAATTGTTTATTTTAAAGAAAATTGTCTAAATCTATAAAAGTGAACAAATAATATCACACAAAAAATAACCTATGAGGGTTAATATGGAGTTAAATGTATTAGAGACTCATTTACTTATGCAGGGTTTTTCAATAAGATCCATCAATCCTAGTTTGATTTTTGAATACATAAACATTTTAATTTTTAAGTTTTTCACTGCGTGTCCAGACTCCTTCCTTTATCTTAATATGTGCTCATATTAAATGTGATGGATTCGTTTTTATGCTAAACAAGCATTCACTAGTGGTTGGTAGTGACAAAACTGTCGATCCGACATCAACTGATGTTGATAGTCCGGCAGTGTAATGGAGGGATTACAGTTCTGACATCTGAAATGACATGTGGCCGCATGCATTGCAGTCAGTGGTGCACATGATGGACGACGAGCGCTGCGTGCAGCTGCTCAAGAACTGCTACAGGTCCCTTCCGGAGAACGGCAGGGTGATGGTCATGGACCAGGTCCTGCCGGTGGAACCAGTGGCAACACAGGCTGGGCGTTTCCCCTTCATGTTCGACATGATCTGCCTTATCAGCGACTCCAAGGGCGGCCAGGAGAGGACGGAGCGAGAGTTCGCCAGGCTTGCCAAGGATGCCGGTTTTCGCGGCGCAGTTCGCTCCACCCCCATCTTTGGGGGTTTCTGGGTGCTCGAGTTCACCAAAGAGTGATAGCTTGATTCGTGTGTGAACTGCGCATCGGTGTTGCCGCAGGAGAAAATAAATCAATCACTCGAGTGAGAGTTTCATCTAAATGTGATATATAAGCGACGTGTAATAATATTTTGAATGCCACGTACACTACCATCGAGACAAGATGATGGAACTTAGTCAATTGTTCAAGCATGATTCTTCAGAATATAACGTCTAGTATACAATATTGCCATTCGCTGTTCAGAGCTGTTCTTACATCCGATATCTGATTCAGAAAAGGTTTATTTATTTGTTGCCACCCTCCTGTTTTTTTTATATATCCACCTAGCGAGATCGTCCATTAGGCACAACTAACGCCCCGAGCCCCATCCATCCCCGGCCACAAGACCGGCAGCACAGGACCAGCAGACGGAAGGCAGAAAGGTCTGCGTAGCGCAGTACGCGGCGCTGGCCCCCCACGCGCGCAAAAGGCAGGGCAGGCAGCAGGCGCGGGTCAGATCGCACGGACGCGCGGTCGAGTGGGAAGGGTACACGCGTCCGAAGCCACGGTAAAAATTAGAACGATCCCAGATGAGCATTACCGATAAAAAATACGTCATATACATCATCTACTGTACGTCACAACATAATCCAAATTGTAATGATTGGACTGTAGCAAGGGGAAAAACGCACAAACAAGCAAGGATGTCGTACACATAGTTCTTATCTAAGTCTAGTACTATTTTCTACTTTACAAATAGTTTACGCAATTTCAACGCAAAAAAGCATAAAACTCCTCCGGGTGCTACCACCAACGTTTGCCACATCCATTCCTAGCCGAAGTTGCCCTTTGTAAGGTCCAAGTTAGGCTAGAGGGGGGTGAATAGCCTATTAAAATTTCCTACAAACTCACGACAACAATTTGAACACAAGTTAGTAGATTAAGAAGCGAATTTTGCGCTAGCCTACTAGGGGGTGCGGGAGCCACCTATCCAAGTCACAATTCTAGCCCTAATAGTTCTATAGCACCAAACTCGAACCGATGTGCTTGCTTTGCAAAACCTAGGCAAACACTCTATCACAATCGCACGGAGTCAAGGTTCGAGGAATGATTATACCGGCGTTGAAGAGTAGATTGTCGGGGATGCCAATCACCGGGAGTAGACAAATCACCAAGGAGAACACCAAGATGAAGAACCAATCACCATGAGAGGAGCTTGACGAAGACCAATCATCGGGAGAAATCTCCAACGAGCAAGAACACTTGACACAAGGATTTTTCCCCGAGGTTCACGTGCTTTCCGACACGCTAGTCGCCGTTGTGTCGGCTACCTTCTTGGTTATCAAGGCCTCGTCCCACTAGCAAGTGACCTCCATGGGTCCCTCGATACTCACAAGCAAGGAGCACTCAACGACATGATTGATCTTTACTAGGGATGCTCTTCGTGATCCCCACGAGGTGAGCTCCAACCTTTCACAACGATCGAGCCGGCCACACAATCTTCTCAAGATGATGCTGCGCTCTTCTTCTTGCTCCAAGCCGTCTAGGTGACGGGAATCACCGAGAGTAACAAGAGAACCTTGCTAGGAACAAGAACGCCAAGTGCATCTAGATGATCACACTCATGCAATGCACTTGGATCAACTCAATCTCACCAAAGGATGCAAACTTACAAGTAGGATGAGTGAGAGAGAGTGGGAGGGATTGCTCAGCTCTTGAGAGTGTTTTCATAACTGAAAATGGCTAAGAGAGAGAGCCAAGCACGCCCCTTGGGCTTAAATAGCCCGAGGTCCAACGGTCAAAGGAAATCAGCCCGAACCGGCCATCGGACGCGTCCGACGCGCCACCGTCGGACGCGCCCCCAGCGTCCGACCAGTTCAAAACTGCCACGCACGAGTTCAAAACTCAGTTGACCGTTGCCGCGTCCGGAGCACACGTCGGACGCGTGGCGTCCGACGCCTCCTCAGCATTGCAGAGCTCTCTGGTACAAACCGAATTGCACTGGTCGGATGCGTCCAACGCGCCCGACCGGCGTCCGACGCCCCAGCCTCCTGCACTGCTCTCTGGACCGCGTCCGACGGAGGCTCGGACGTGTCCGACGCCCGGCCATGTTGCGTCCGATGCAGTCTTCTCAAACACCGCCTGCGCCACTATTGACGTCAGCCACACCGGAGGCTGAGGTCACGCGTCCGACGCGTCACCTCGGACGTGTCTGACGGTGCCTCAGCGCCACGCCAGCAAACTTCCACGCGTCAGACGCGCCTCCAGCGTCCGACGGTGTCCAGGGGCGCGTCCGACGCACCTAGAACCACTTCCTCAACTCCTTACTCAACACCCTTTGCAAATGTGCCAACTCCACAAGTGTTCCACCAATTGTGCAAGTGATTTAGCATTTCACAAATATTTTTCAAGGGTTTTCTCCACGGAGTTAGTTGCTCACTAGTTCTAAATGCAATGCAATGATCTAGAGGCACTTTGGAATCCACATTCCATCACACATTCTCCCCTCTTAATAGTACGGCTGTGTATCTTATAATGTGATCATGCCCGAGGCATCTCGATCACTAAAAGGAACACCTACACTAGCTATACCTTTGCCTTCTTCACCCGGGAGAACCTCCTTCACTCCATGGCCTAGCACTACACATCATCATCATGAACAACATGTGCTAGCACCACTCCAAGTCCCTCTACTAATCCTCCAATTGTACTTCACACTTGACAAACATGATTAGTAGTAGGGTTGTCGTTAATTAGCAAAACCAAACCAAGGGCCTTTCACCCTTATGGAGTACTTCGAGAAATCTACGCTTTACCCTTATTACTCAACACCATTTACCGATCACATAGCTAGCCACGTCGCCTCTTTTTTCCTGTCCGTCTGATCTCACATCGGCGGCCACATCGCCAGACCTGCCCCTTCCAGAAACCTCTTCACCCGGCCCACAAAAAACATCGTACTCCAGCACCTTCACGGCTTCACCCGTCCGCTCCTCCCTCCTTTCCGCGCCCCTGTGCCGCGTTGCCACCTCCGCAGCCGCCGCCTCCACAGAATCCCACCGCCTCCCCCTCCACTCCTCCCCCACTGTCCCCGTCCGCGTCCCTGCAGCCCTGCCGCTGGTGTGTCAGGCACAGATTGTGACACATCTCTCGTGCTCGCTCTGCTTTTCCGAATCCCCACGGTGGTGATGACGGCTGGGCAAGCAGCGCGCCACCGTCGGCCGGCTGCCTAGGTTCTCTCTACGGGACCTTCTTTGACGACGAGCGCCCTACCAGGTATGCCCACCCCCTTTCCTTTGCTGCTGTGCCAAACCAGAGTGCCCAAACCTTAACTTATACTATTTGGCAATTTGTATTCAGATATGTCCCTACTACCGGCTTATTTTTTTGTGCAAATTTACAGATCTTCGTATTCAAGACATGTTCATATTCAATAGAGATGCCATCCACTGTCACACCAGCAGGTGAGTAGTACGTCAGCCTTACTCTTCTACATCTACCAGTTAGCTTAATTTCAAGATAGGACATGAATTCAAGGCCTCTGACCTATCAAAGGCATGGCCAGCAGGTGAGTAGTACGTCAGCCTTACTCTTCTACATCTACCAATCAGCTTAATTTCAAGATAGGACATGAATTCAAGGCCTCTGACCTATCAAAGGCATGACCTATCAAAAACTAATGGACATCGCCATCTAAATATACATAGGCATTGCCACCTAAAATTGATGTACCTTAGGCGGCATCTCCCATTGATGATGCAGACAAAGTACAATTGTTCAAAAGTCAATTCATTTTTTCAGGCAATAATTCTAACTAAAATTTTTTCAACATGATAATACCGTTTGGAGGGTCCTTTTTAATTTTTCTCATGTTTAGGTTTTTCCCCAATCTGTGCAAACAGTCATCCTGCCCCCAAGCATTCCTGTCATATACTTTTAGTGCGCAAATTGTATCCTTCACTCTTTAAATATGTTATTCTAAGGTTTACAAACTATGCAATTCGTTGCCTTGCTTTGGAACATATGTGTGCTTTTGCGATTATTTTCTTTACATCAGGTTGCAACGGAGTACGTGGATTCGATTTTACATGATACGCACTGATTGCATTTGTTATTAGTTTTCAGTGCAAAACCTACATATATTGAGGACTTCCACATACTCATGGCTGCTGACAACTGCTGATTCAGCGGACTGAACCAAAACAGGTGCTATTTTTGGCTAATATTGTTCAGTTTACTGTTTCTTAATAAACTGTTCCCATACGGTGTTGGAAGAGATGTCATGTGGGCGCCGTAGGGCGCGGTCACCATGCATACCATGCAGCCCGCACCAGCAGGAAAGGAAAGCAACAATCGGTGCCAAGAATAGGATGAAAGGAAAGGAGCAATCAGGGCCATGCAAGAATAAGTGCCAAGAATAGGCAATGCATGAAAGGAAATAGACAACGCAGGAAAGGAAAGGCGGGGAGCACTCTGCGCCAAGAAGAGGCAGAGCCGATCAAGGCCTGGCCTATAGGTGCCTATTTATATCTTTGTAATCGAGATGTTTAGGAAGCAATGAATTATCAACCAATCTAATATCTCTCTCTATCTCTTCTAAACAACCAAGCCTGCGGTAGAGGGGAGAACCACGCCGGAGAAGACACAGATCGTGGCCATGAAAAGCATAGCCTAGGTCTAGTTACCGTCATGGACCCAATGACCATGACAACTTGGTATCACGAGTCCGGCGATCCTCGCCTACTCGCTCCCGCTCACCATCACCACCATCCGCCGCCACCGACCACCCTTTTCGCTGCGCCAACCACCCCCTCCAGTTACCCGCGCCGACCACCCCACTGCCACTTAACTTCAATGGATTTTCCTAAATTTAATGGGAAATCTGATCCTCTGGCCTTCACCAACCAATGCGAGTCCTACTTCAACTGGGAGCGCATCATGGAGGAAGAAAAGGTATGGATGGCTGCCCGTAATTTGGAAGATGACGCCCGGATTTGGTTCCTCCAAGTCCAGCAGGATGAGGGCACCCCGGCGTGGCGCCGCTTCACCAAGCTCCTGCCCCTGCGCTTTGGATCGCCTCCGAGCTGCAATCTACTTCATAATGTGTCCACAATGCTAGATCGCCTAGCGTCAGAGCTCCTCCAACTCAGCGATTAGATCGAAAGAACCGATCGCAGGCGTCGGGCGGCTGTTCGCCTACAGGCAGCGGCACGTGGACTCTTGGCACGCCGGTGGGCACAATCTCTCCGTGAGGAGAAGTGTCTGGCTGTGTGCCCGTCAACGGAGGAGCAGGCAGCGGTGCGCCTACAAGCTGCAGGGCTAGGGTTCCTTGCCCGACGGGTGGCGCGGAAGATGTGCATGCTGCTCGGCTCATCACTGTCGTGCGTGTTCATCCACTCGGCCTCGCCCATACGTCCTGCGGCTCCAATTGAAGTGGAGGTCCGAGTATGGGGACTTTCAGTGCAGCGAACGCGCAACGCCGTCCAGCAACAGGCATCGATGGCTATGGCCGTCTCATTTGTTATGGCACCCGCCTTGGTGCTGGACAAACCCAAAGCACGAGTGGGCTGGTACACCCTCCACCCTTCAGCCCATATGAAGCCAGCGGATGCGCTCTTCCCATGGGATCCAGGAGGATATAGTCGTAGTCTAAATTTATTTCATATTTTAGTTCTACATTTAGTTCACATTTTAGTCTCAAATAACAAAGGAAAGCCGAGATGTAAAAAGCTTAACCATAGGTCCCGTCATGTAGGTCTATGGCAGCTCGTGGGCGAGCTGCTCCGAAAGAAGGGAGAGATGTCATGTGGGCGCCGTAGGGCGCGGTCACCATGCATACCATGCAGCCCGCACCAGTAGGAAAAGGAAAGCAGCAATCGGTGCCAAGAATAGGATGAAAGGAAAGGAAAGGAGCAATCAGGGCCATGCAAGAATAAGTGCCAAGAATAGGCAATGCATGAAAGGAAATAGGCAATGCAGGAAAGGAAAGGCGGGGAGCACTCTGCGCCAAAAGAGGTAGAGCCGATCAAGGCCTGGCCTATAGATGCCTATTTATATCTTTGTAATCGAGATGTTTAGGAAGCAATGAATTATGAAGAAACAATTCTAGCCTCCCTCAATCTCTCAAGCTCTTGGCAAAGCATAAGGCCTAGTTATCCCTCAAATATCTACCATCTACATAACATGGGATACTTCTTACAAATTGTCATTCCTCGGTTTCCGGTTAGCCGAGATGTTGATTCTATTTATATGCTTTTGCTGCCTTACATATTACTGTACCCCTTCATGTTTCCACATATCACAATATAAATGCTATACAACTATATGGTGATAGCTTCGGTTTCCACATATCACAATATAAATGCTATACTACTGTACCCCTTCATGTTTCCACATGCGGACTCCACCTTCCGCATGGCCCACCCTCGGCCACTATTTTTTTTTCGGATTTGGCCGTTTGACCTCAATGTAAAAAGAACGGGGTGCCCCTCACCGTCGCAGCAAAGGCAGGGGTAGCCATGCGGCCTAGCCACGCGTCCCCAGACCGGTCTGGAGGTCCTGGCGCCTGGGGGAGGCCGGCGCCTTTCCAGCTAGACGGCCTGTGGGCCTGGGCTAAGAAACGCGGATACTTCGCAAAACTCACGTACCGGTATCGGATACCGTATCAGATACGGATACTGCACGGATACTGCCGGATACGTATCCCGGACGTATCGGAAATTAACGCAATTTTCAAATAATAAAAATACACGGATACTCCTGGGATACCTTGCCGATACCTGTAGGATACCTGATAACCCTTAAAACCACTCGTTCAGTTCGTATAAAAGCCGTCCGCTCAGCTGTGCCCCTCCGCAATCCCTTTTCGTGCGGCCACAGCAGCCACCGCCGCTGCACACACGCTCCTCTGAAGCAGGCGTGCAGCACGCTGTAGATCTGCGGCAACAGCGCTGCTCGACCACCGCCGCTCGGCCGCCCCTTCGTTCTCCAGCTCTCCGCCTGTGTCTTCTCTCCCTGGACCACATCCTCAAGCCCCTGACGCCTCCACACGCCATCGGCGGCCGTGGCTCCTTCCCCTTCTACGGTGAGTCCGTTTTTTCTTCTCTTCTCTAATCTAGTCCTTCCCTTCACTTCTCAGCTATCTCCCTGCTCCTTGTCTGATTCTCCTCTTGTTATTAGATCCAATGGCGACTTCTTTGAATGCTTCTGCATCTACTGATGGTTCTGAGAGTGGAGGATTTCCTATCGCCAACAACCCTGCTATTGCAAGTCAGGTCTTAGCTGCTGCTCGTGTGACTCCTCCACCTTCAGATGATGATGCTAAGAAGCCACTATGGAGGTATGCTAAGAAGCCAACATCATCTTCTTGTGCTGAGAGAAATTGGAGTACCTATGGGCTGATCCATAGTTCCTTGAGAAACAGGTTCTAATTCTACCTCTTATTGTCATTTTCTTAATTGCCTTATTTTTTGCTGCCTGCATGAAGTTTGATTCCTGGTTGCAAATTGCTTTTGTAGGCTGAATCCTGGCCATGCTGAGGATTTAGTTTTCACACATCAGAACTTGCGCCTTCTTTCAAGGAAAACTGAAGAATACCACCATGGTCCATCAGCAATGTGGGATATTGGAGCTGATACTTTTGAGGCTGATTTTGAGGGTGGTGCTGATTTTCTTGAGCATGCTGATCTGTCACTTGATGAACCAGACCTTGAAAGAGTTCTAGAAGATCTTGGGGCGCTAGGAATAACTGAAAGCTCTGGTGCTGCTGCTGGGTCTGACTGAAGATGTTGGATCGATGGATTGATGGATGATTGCCAGTTTGCCATGGGCAGCTGTTGTTCATGCATCGTCATTTCATCACTTTATCAGTTATCGTTTTATCATTTCATCATGTCGTGTTCTTAATCTAGTTGCTATGTTATGTGTGTGTCGTACCTAAGTTTGAATTATGGCTTGATGGCCTGAACGTTATGCCTTGAACCATGTTATGTAATGTAATATTTATGGTATGTTTTATTTTTTATTTTTTATGTATATTGCCGTATCCCCGTATCTGCATTTTGGGGAAAATGGCGTATCGGAGTATCGCCGTATCGCGTACCGGTATCCGTATCTGCGTATCCGTGCAATTTAGGGCCTGGGGAGGCCGCCGCCCCGCGCGTTGAGGGCCTAATGGCGGAGGGGGGGGGGGGGTGGGGTTGAGCCCACTGCACCGCCGTCGCCGCGCTGCAGACGTCCTGGCAATCCGCGCTGCACAAGATGAGTAGCCACGCCACTGGTTTGCCAGCGAGGGCCGGGATGGGGACGAGGAGTGGCTGGATCGAGTGGGTTCGGGGAAGGAGAACGCGGTGGTGGCGCCGGATCAGGCAGGGGTGGTGGTGCCTCGCTGGAGGATGCAGCGGTGGCGGCAGGATCGACCAGGCAGAGCAGAATTGTGGCCGGAGAATGCAGGCGAGCGAGGGGCAGGTTGCCGCAGCCGCGCGGACAGGCGGACAAGCACCTGGAGTCGGGCGAGCCATGGCTGGGATCCCTCGGCGGCGCGTCTGTGAGTGAAGGACTGGAGCGGGCGACGGCTTCTTCCGTCTTTTTTTTTCCGCTTCGAACCAAAGGAACCTGCGTCGTGGTACAGTCGGGTGCCTGTGTTTTGATGTGAAAGGGCAATTTTGTCATTTTTCGTGTCCAACAGTGAACAAACTAATGTTTCGCCCTAACAGAATTGACGGAAGACCAAATAGCTAAGAGAATTTTGTTTTGAGGCCAACCAGCTATATTAAAAAATGGGCCTAATATCTAAGCCAACTTTTTTCTGAGGCTCTCTCACTAGAGAGCTGCCTTGCTCGGCTGCACATACCAGGGCCAGATCAATGTCGCCCCTAGGATGTAGAGGAGAGGGAGAGGAGCTTTGTCAGGTAGCGAGAAAATGGTGAATTGAGGAAGGGAGACATTGGTTCGAGGAGACACGGAGCCACAGGGTTAGCGGAGCAGGTTTAGCCACAGGGTTAGCCATAGGGTGTTTGGCTTGACAGCGAACCCTAAACTCTAAACCCTAAACTCTAGAGTACCGTCTCTTCAATTTGTCGGTGGTCCATTTTCTGTTCAGCATCCCCTTCTCGGTGGTCAACAAAAATAGCGATGAATTCACAATCTTATGATGTGTCTGGTTTGTTACCCACATGTGCCATATGATGCCAACAGTGCCGGTCCTACTTTTATTTAGACCTAGAACGAAGCTAAAATTTTGGACCTTTTTATGTAAACATGTTTATACTATTGTACTACCCATTGGTAATGTATACACAAATACACAATGTTATTAATAAGCAGTTATTTCTAAGTAGTTAATTGAATGCAAAAGCACCTATTGAATCAGCCGAAATAAGTTCGACTGAATACAAAGTTAACTATCCCCAATGCATCGAGATCTCTTGAAGTGTTTGTATTACTCTTAAGAAAATTATGAAGAGCCTCTTTCTATGATAATACCAAATCATCTATTCGCTTTTTTTTGGTTGCTGGAAGGATACTTACTTGATGACAGAGAAATAATTAGTAACTACAATTCCATAAAGTAGGGATTACGTTAGAAACAATTAGTAAACAAATTTTCAGATTGGTACATTGCCGCCTGGTAGTGCCTGGAACTGCTGAAGCCGAACAGCCGAACAGGGAATCAGGGATGATGAAATAGGGTTATGGCTTACAGAAATTGGCCGATCACTCGATCAGGATTCAGGATCACGTCAGGAAACTTGAACCAGTTGCGCCTGCCTTCTCGACTCTGCTGAACCTGGAATGCCACCGGGCCTTTCACGACAGCCTCACTCGCCCACGCCGCACGCGCGCGAGAGGCACGAAGGTGGAGGTCTTCGCTAATCACGGGAAATGGAGAGCATCGTATTTCCTATTAGGCTATTATTACTAGTACAGTGTATACGTATACAGACCTGAGGGGCCCATCCGGTTCTTGGACCTGGGACGGCCGTCCCTGCCGCCCCACCCCAGGGCCGGGCCTGGATGCCAAATTGAATTTTGGCTGCTTCAACCAAAGTTGGGCTTCATAAGCTGGATGTCAGACTTTAATTAGCTGGTCAGCTCTTCCATATTGGCATTTTTAGTTATTTTCTAGGCCATATTGTGGCCAAAACCTGGGCCACCAAGTCGGTGTTTGGCTAGTGTGTTGCGTGTCACATCATGAATCTATTGAATTGAACACGTACCCACCCATATTTGTGATTGGAGACTAATGTTTTTTTTTAACTAACTATATTTATTATTTTCATGTAGCAGCGAGGATAGTGACCCATTGTAATGCAGGTGGCCAAACCGGAGCATTTTTGTGTCATAACCAAGTGTGGTCAAACCTAAGAAAACCGGTCTGGCAAATCCAGGTATGATCTAGAGATTTGTGAGACCGCCGTATATGCTTTAAATATGAAAAGACAAGGTGATTGAAATCATTCAGTCAGCCGATCAAAATCCATTTGTTGTTATCATTCCAATCCCTAATATATCTCATTAAACACTAATTATTGTCCTGTCTTTATCTATAAGGTGACTTGAGGCACTCCAGCCGCTCTTGCAAATGTGTTTTATATGAAGTCGCATATATTTGATCTCCAGAGGTTATAGCCTGCGCAAGCGCATCAGTTGTGATCTGCACTCCCTGATGGCTGGTGTGTGCTTGTGCATGTTCAACTTGTAATGCCAACACACTTGTTGCCAATTCTACTTTGGGAAGAAGACTAAAGATCCATCAGTTACCATGCATGCCTATGTGGAGGGTGTTTTATATATACTAGCCCAATAGACCCGCTACGTTGCGCCGGCTTAAATAGAAAAAACATAAAATTAGGAGAGAAGTAGCAAAAAAAAAACTTGTGAACAAGTTTTTGCGGGCCCATGTTAACAGTGACGGAGAAAGGAGAGGGTAAGGATTCTAGACGCGTTAAGGAGTTTGTAGATAATCTCTCGAGAAAAAAATGATGTTTATTGGGAATTATTGTATGATATGACATATGGCCCCGTGACTTCGATCGCTTGCTTGCACGCTTGAGACTAGCACCTACGTGGAATATGCTTGCACATGCAGACAAGCAGACGTGGCCTACGTGGAATATGCTTGCACATACAGACAAGCAGACGGGGACCTATACATGGCAATAGAGTCCAGATAATATTTTTCATTTCATTATAATTGTTTTTTCATTCACTCAGGGGTTGCTCACAAAGAAGGAAAGTTCACGTGTCCCGTCCAACTGCCCAACTAACTGGTTGTCATCTTGTGTTTATCTTATGACATACCCCTCCGTCCAAAATAAGTGTTGTTCTTACATTCTGAGAGGTCAATAACTCGTAGCTGTCAAATATATGTAGAAAAAAATTATTATCATTAGATAGATTCTACCATTGAATCTATTTTTGTATTAAACTTAATCAAAGATACAAATGTCGTTACTCATATTTGGATCTATTTTCGTAGTAAACTTATTCAAAGATACAAATGTTACTCAGATTTTGTATAAACCTAGTTAAAACTACTAAAGTTTGGCCGGATGGCGACACTTTTTTTTTTCTTACGGAGTGATTATGTCACTTGTACATGTTCACTGTTTCATCCCCTGCTATGATTACATATCACGGCATAATGCCCATCGTCTAAAATAAGCAGTTGTCATAATAAACAAATTTACACAGATGCAGACATATGTCTCAAACTTGTACAATCATCCGCTAAATTTATCGGGGAGGCTGCACAGCGCAAATTTTCATGCTAACTTACTAATGTCCGCATTGAAAATAATTTTCATAGCCAGTTAATGAAAAACTAACCGCGAAACATCGGAGTAGCTTGCGGCACATTCGATTCCCTCTCCCACCACATGTTTTCACCAGCTTTCATGTGCTTTTAGGGTCGTCTACCATTGCGTTGCCGCATGAATGAATGCAAGAGAAGCACTCACATCGAGGAAGTAGGGGGACTTCTTTCTCATGCGCAATGTTAAATTCCGTTAAAGCCCTCACCAGCATTTGACAAAAGAGGGACGCTCGCGTCGCACACCCGCTCGGGCGGCTCGGGCTGAAAACGAATCCAGCTGCCGCCGCCGCTCCAAACCACCGCATCCCTGCCCTCGCCGCCGCCGGAGGGTGCGGCCGGGAGGCCCGTGCGGCCCCCTAGGACGGCGGCGGCGAGGCCCTCTTGCCCAGGAGGGTCACGAGCACCCTGTGCGGGACGGTGCTCTGCGGCCTGGGAAGTTGCCACGGCGGGTGCGGCGTGGGGACGCTGCCAGAGGCCCCTGCTCCACGGCAGTGACGCTAGCCGGGGCCGCGGGTTCGTTGTCCGAGCTGCTGGATCCGGCTAGCGACCGGATCTCGTGTATGCTTGGCATCGGCGGCGGCATCCCGGGTCGCCAATTCTGGTCCTGGGTGGACGACGGCGGCCAGATCAAGACAGAGGCTGTTTTCCGGATCTGATAGTTGGCGGCCTTCGTGGCCGGATCCAGCGATCGATGGCGTAACGGCACGGCTCGTGGAGGGCAGTGGCAGTGTTACCATGCTTCGACGGCGATGACGCTTGTGGGCGCCATTTTCCTCATTGGAGGCGTCGTCCTTCATGAGGATCTCTCCGGGTGAAAACCCAACACCAGTATCTCTGGTTGGGCGATGATGGTGTCTTTGGATGTCATTTTCTCGTTGGAGATGTCGCTTTTTGGAAGATCCCTTGGTTGTTGGCTCTGTTGTCGGCATCGAGATGGTGGTTCCCTTGCACAAGCGCCAGGTGTTTCGTGTCGTTGCCAGGATACAATATCCGGAGTCTCCAATGATGGTCGGTGTCCCACGATCTTTCGGTACCCTTACTAGGTCTGACAGACGTGTTTTAGCGGCGTTCTCTCAACTTGGTGGTCATATTCTTCTGGAGTTGGCTTCACGGAGCAAGTCAGAATGTCACGGGGGACTACTCAAGCTCATTGTTGGGCATGTATTTTTCCGTCAATTTCTTTTATTTTTAGTTATACCAGTGTTGTCTGGTGACTTATGTCTTACCTATAGCACTGGCTATCTGTTGTAATAATTATGGCCTGATGCATCCTTGTAAGAGGACGACCGAAGCTGGAAATATACTTTCCTTTATCTAAAAAAAGGAATAAGTGAAGCCTGTGAAGGAGTCGTAATGTTTGACTTAATTCAGAACGCATCGTGTCAATCTGTACATTCTGAACATCCTTGGCTCGGTATCAGATCCAGACAACGGTTAAGGATTTGTCTTACCCGTCCATTCTGCATTTCTGCTGAGCTACTATGGTTTCATGGACGAGTGCTCTGTAGTATATTTTCATTTTTGTCTACTACAGTACGTGGCAATTCGTGTATGTATTGATTTGTTGGTTTCCTTTTTCTGGCAAGGATAATCGATTGATTGTTGGCTGGCATCATGCTAAATTTGTGAGAGATAAACGCACATACTCCGTACGCGGGAAAGAAATGCACGACAGCATTCACGAGGACAGGATCAGGGAAATTTCTCCGCCGCGGTGACATGTTAACCTCTAGAAAGGAGGAAGTACTAGTGGATGGACTATTTTTCATATCCAAAGTGAAATTCAGCTAGATGGGAACAAGCTAATTAAGCATGTCAAGCAGTCGTCGATCATCTTTGACTTCAAAATGCAAGGTGGCACTCTAATCTCAAGCAACCTCATCTTTGGACCTATTGATCACTCCATCTAGAACTTGACAAGTCCACGTGCATTGCCCTATATATACACCAGACTACCACCACTAAAACCAGCAGCCAGCGACCACACCACCGCCAAACCTTCTCAAAACCCACGGCAAAAAATGTCGAATCCCAAACCCCTCCTTCTCCTCATCTCACTCTGCATCTCAACATTCTCGTCGTCACCATGCACGGCTGCCGCCGGTAGCGGCGGCGGCGGCCGCAAGCCCCTTGTCACCGCCGTCACCAAGGACGCCTCCACCTCCCTCTACACGGCGCCGCTCAAGTCCGGCCACCCGCTCCTCCTCGACCTCACCAGCCCGGCCATCTCTCTAACAACCTGCACCTCCAAGAACGGCACGGTGACCACGCTCACCGCGAACGCCACCGACGGCAGCAACCCTCTCTTCACGGTCACCTTCTCCGCCGTGGCCACCTGTACGCCGTCGTCGAAGCTCCCCGCCGGCGCCGTCGGCGTCGCGGGGCTCGCGCCGTCGACCCAGTCGTTCCTGGCGCAGGTGGCGCGCACGCAGAACGTCGCCGACAAGGTCGCGCTCTGCCTGCCCAGCGACGGCAAGTCCACCTCCGGCAACAGCGTCGGCGTCGCCATCTTCGGCGGTGGCCCGCTGGTCTTCCCGGACCGCGGCGACTTCACCACGATGCTCGCCGGCACAGCGCCGCTCCACGGCTCCAGCGGTCCCCCCGGGTACTACGTCACCGCCACCGGCATCGCCGTCGAGCAGGCTCGCGTCGGCACCACCGGCGGGCAGCTCGTGGTGGCGCTGAGCTCGACGACGCCGTACACGTCACTCCGGGCCGACGTGTACGGTCCGTTCGTGACGGCGTTCGACGCGGCGGCGACCGGGCCTAACTTCCCGTGGATGTCGAGGGTGGCGGCGGTGCCGCCGTTCGAGCGGTGCTACGACTCCACGAAGCTGCCGCCGACGAGGCTCGGGTACGCCGTGCCGCAGATCGACGTGATGCTCGAGGGTGGGCAGAATTACTCCGTGCTTGGAGGGAACTCCATGGTGCAGGTGGACGGCAACACGGCGTGTCTTGGGTTTGTGAAGGCGGCGGCCGGGCAGAAGCTGGCGGTGGTCGTCGGTGGGTTCCAGCTCGAGAACCACTTGCTGGTGCTCGATGTGGAGAAGCAGCAGTTCGGGTTCACGACGTTCCTCAATGCGATCGGGCTTTCGTGCAGCAACTTCAATTTCACTCTTGCTGCGTAGCTAGTGCACTGATTAATATTGTCGATGCTGTGTGTGTTGTATTACTTACAATATAAATAAATAAATAAATAAGTAAGTAAATAAATAAATAATAAATTGATTGGAATGTTCCAGCTTCCAACGGATTCTGCGGGCCAGCTATCAGGTTGGCAGTTTGTCTTTGACCTTTCTATGACTCGGATAACTTTGAATACAGTTTTTTTAAACTGGATAAGTTTGAATATTTAGGAGGTACAGCCATGTAGTTATGTAGTTGACTCATGGTAAGGTTAGGTTGCAATTTGCATGGGAGTACAAGTGGTATTTTCCATGGAGAAAAAGCTAATTCCCATGGAGAGTCATCCTTCCGACACTAGTCAAACCTAGAATGCATTGTTTAGTTGTATTTGTAGGCATCTTAATCCATTTGTGTTGAGCTAATTAAGGCATGTAAATTAGTTAATTTTATATCTCAATCTACTTCAACACAGTCGAGGTTGCTGCAAGTATACAGGTAAACATGGTTCACATGTATGGGTGCTTGGCTTGGTAGCATCCTAGGACATTGGTAATGGATTGATCCTACACAGGTGGACTTTATTAGCTGAGTTGTGTCTCCTGTTAGAGAATTAGGCAATTTCCATGTCATTTTAATTCCATAATTTAACAATATGATGATGACATATGAAGCATAATAAACTGAGTTTATGATATTAACCAAATTCATGGTTAAGATACATGCTAGAACATACAGCATGTAACGATCATGAACATGTGACAACAATTCATATATCATAACAATACGAAACATAAGGCATGGAATATCTGAAACGAACAACAGGCAGCAAGCGAAGCAACAGAACTGTATAGACGAAACATTTATGCAGAACATGAATCTAGCAACAGCAGGCATTAGGCTAGATATGAAACGACAGGACTAAACATACGAAACAGAAGTATGACTGCATACGAAACGACAGAACAGAACTGCCGAAACAATCAGGAACTGCAGAGCGTGAAACAGAGAGAAGATGAACAGTTCATACCCTCCCATGCGCCCATCCGATGATCCGGAATGTTGTCCAACCTCCTTCGTCATGGCGTTGACGATGACGGCGATGTCCTCCACGAAGAAGAAGACAACGACGATGAAGGAGCGGCGATGGTGACTTGGGCAGTCGCGTAGTCGCTCCCCAAAAACCTAATTGCCGATCCCCCGTGCAAGGTCTCGAACGGCACCGGTTCCGGAGGCACCTGCCCTCTCGTTCTCCCGTGCCCGCGGAATCCCAAGATGGGGAAAACTTGACGGGAAGACAAAGAGATCAACTAAAGTTGAAACTTCCATCATCAATGGAAGTGGGTGCTAAAAATTAAACACGCCACGCCCGTCCGCCTGCCACGCCCCGGCCCGAGCCCGTGCTCGGCCCAGCCGGCGGCGGCGCGCGCGCGTGTGGCACACCTTGGTCCGTTTCTTGACTTCTCAAATTAAGTGGAATAATTCTTACCATATAAGTTAAGACAACGTCCCTTGAAATTCCAATCCGGTACAAATAATAATTTCCACAATTACAATCCATAGAGTTTATTGATTTATTGAATATATATAAATGGGCCTAGCCCGTAATAAATCCAACATCTCCATAATGTTAAAGGATAAAATTGTCCACAAGATGGAACCACAAAGAATGAAAAATCACCATATCCATCACTCCTCTTGACTCTTGTCGATGTACTATTGCTGCACATAAAAGATGCATGAGCCGCCCAAGCGGGACATATCAACTTTTGTTTTCTTCTTTGAAAAAAAGGGACACCAGCAGGAAGAGATAAACTCTTAGCTTAGCATCGGCAGCCGGCAACGGCAAGATCACCATATTTATATCTATTCTTGTCGGTGGTCCATTTTTCCCATAAGCACCCTCTAGCTTGTCGGTGGTCAACACAAAAGCGATAACAACTTCTCTCTCATTGGCTGTGTATGGCTATACTTTACCACGTGGGTCGTAGTAGCATGCCAAATTAAATTTTGGCTACTTTGACTATAATTGGGCTTCATGTAGTGATTTAATTATGGCATCCAATCCAATAGTAGGTTAAAACGCATGTATTATCTCAACACTAACTATTGTCCTATCTTTGTCTCTACGGTGACTTGAGACACTGTCTAGACTAGTTAGTACTTCCTCCATTCAACAAAACATGCAATTCTCGCTTTTCGAGAAGTAAAACGGTTTGAAATTTGACTAAATTTATATAAGAAACTACTAACGCTCATGATACAATTCAAGTACCATTAAATTAGTTATAGAATATATTTTCATAATAAATTTTATTTGGACATAATGGATAATACTATTTAATATAATTTTGACTAAACTTGAATTACTTTGACTGACACGAATCTCATAGTTGCATTTTTTTGTGGATGCAGGAAGTATATACTAAAATAGGCAATGGATCAAGTGCAAACCAACCTCTCTGTGCAAACCGTGCAAACTCTAATCTAGGCCACGTGATGTAATTAGGAGCGGGCGGTTAAGCGCAAAATTACCCAATCCCCGTTGCCCCTTGGATTAACATCATGCGGCCCAGATTAGAGTTTGCACGGCTTGCACGAAGAGGTCGGTTTGCACTTGATCCGTTGCCACTAAAATAAACCTAACTAGTTGCCGCTTATGAATAGAGGTCTGAGCTCTTTCTCGGTGCGGCGTCAACTGTTTCATATCAGTTCCTCGCTTTGTGATTGGACTTGCATGCTTGCACGCGAGATTGCAGCTACGTTGAATATGCTTCCACATATGGACAAGCCGACGTGGACATGTGCATGGCCATATATCCATGTAGGTCCACACGAAATGTGCATTGTTTACGGCTAAATTATAGATAGCACTATTATAACACAGAGACGCCGACGTTTAAAGAGAGAAGGCACGAACATTATCTAGCAAACCTAACTATTACAATGGGATAGGCGTTTATTTACATGAGAATAAGTCAACAATAGTAGTTAATTAGGTTGTCATGGTAGGATTTGCTTTAAGCGCAGGCGCAAGCGTCGGACACTTGATTAGGCAGCGATGCAGGAAAAAAAATTACGTACGGACTGTCCCTACGCGAAACAGTACGGACTATGCTACTGATTGTGGATCTAGATAGCATCTTTTCCCCTTTTCATGGTGAATCACATATCCCTTGGGACCACATGTCAGCTATAGATCCGCACCAAAACCCCATGGATGCTATCATAGTCACTCTACAAGTCGTTTATGAGAAATCAATGAAATGTGGTCCGTACTACAACCACTACAACCACATGTCAGCGTCATCATAGTCACTCTACAAGTCGTTTATGAGAAATCATCAAGAGACCATAAAATAATCGGCAAAAAGTATTTTAAATCTAGGGAGATTTTGAGGGTCATCAGTCACGTGGTTTTTCACGCAAAGATAGACGGAACTAAAATCGATATCAGACATCCTCTAACAACAGCACCAAAAGTCACCTGTGTCTATAAAGCATATTCACTTTACTGAATTGTCAAATGAGTATTTGGGACATTAAATGAATTCAAAAATGAAAAAGATCATAGCCGAGGGATAAGTTTGATTAGTTAGGACACTTCCATCAGGATTTTGCTGGAGTAATCATAGCGGTAGGCAGGTCTAATCCTACGGCGCCGGCAACATAGAAAGCTAACGTGGCTGGTGCTTCTTTGCGAGGATCCCATGCAATTTATACAGTTAAACGTGAGGATAGAAGATACAGCTACGTTAAGTTTGTGTTGTTGACTACGTGCACTACGGGGAAACCCCTACTTTGCCGAGTGCTGCACTCGGTAAAATAAGGTACTCGGCAAAGAATAACACTCGGCAAAGAAATAATTTTGCCGAGTGCCAAACCTTGGCAGTCGGCAAAAGATTCTTTTTTCTTCTTTGTCACCAATTTTTTTGAAGCTTTACTACACTACAACAAACAACATGTTAAAAGTTGGCACATTTTCTTTGCTTTTTAGTATATTTGTTTATTTTATTTTGTTTTGTTGATTTTTTCGGAAAATGTAAGTTTGAACCGCAGGTGCATCAAATAATAGATTTTATTGGTTCCAAAAATGTTATCCTTGTTTCATGTAAATTTAGGCTAAATCCAAGAACTCTCGAAATTTCATCAACGTGCTCACGGGGCAACGCCGCTATCTTGCGTGCGAGTGATTTTTTAATTATATAAAATATGAACGAATTCCAAAAATGATGAAACTTATCGAGTTGTCGTCATATCATAAGCTTATACCGTGGTAAAAATTTGAAAAAGTTTCGAGCACGTTGTCACGTTCGATGCTCACAAACCAGGACATCCCCACATCTGATATAGATACCATATCTCCTACAACAACTTGTACTACTACTAGTACTGCCACAACTACTACTATACTACCACTGGTACAACTCTTACTACATCTACTACTACACCTATACAAGCTAGCACTACAACCACTACAAAACAGCTAATGATTTTGTATATCGTGCAGTGCACCAAACAATCCTATGGCTCGGTTCTGTGTGGATTCTTTGTTTGTGAGTACCTGAGGATGTGCACAAGATTCAGTAGTAGCTGGCGGCAGCTCAAGAAAGCACAAGGATGGTGGAAAAAGGAAAAGGTCGACAAGAGCTTTAAACAAACGGTAGCAGACATACGTAAGTTTGTTCATGAGGCCGCGCTTGAAGGGAAGGCATTTTTCGACACTGATGGCGATCTAGCCACGAATCCAGGCTACCAGAAGATCAGAAACTGGGCAACCCAACTACACATCAAGGACTACGTGTTGCCCACCTTAGATGATATGTAGGACAAGTGTGTTGCCGGCCTTAGGTGATGTAGGACGAAGTAATTGCTGATGCGCGCATGTGTGATGTTAAGACTATGTTATGTGTTTCGAAACAATGCCACACGTTTGTGCTTAAGACATGGATCACTGAATGTACAATGAAATGTATGATGTTAAGACTATCTTTTGGCATGTGATGTGTTTACTATATTTTGACAATTATTCAATGTTTTATGTTGCTTTTGCATTTGTGAAATTTAAATTTAAATGCTATGCTATTTTCATCTGTGGAATTCAAAAACAAATTGATTTACAAAAAAAAACATTTTTTTAAAAAAATCTGGAAAATATTAACCGTGGCGGGCACGTAAAAGAAACCGCCACGGTTAAAATGTTAACCGAGGCGGTCACTGCAACGAAACCGCCATGGTTACTACAAATTAACCGAGCCGGTCACGTTAAAGTAACCACCATGGTTAATACATATTAACCGAGGCGATTACGTAACAATGACCGTCACAGTTAATAGTATTAACCGAGGCGGTCCTTTAAGGTAAACACCACGGTTAATACGTATTAACCGAGGCGGTCCTTTAAGGTAAACACCACGGTTAATAGTATTAACCTTTCGTCTGAGGTGGTTGCAATGCCC
Source organism: Saccharum hybrid cultivar R570 (assembly GCA_038087645.1). NCBI lineage: Eukaryota > Viridiplantae > Streptophyta > Magnoliopsida > Poales > Poaceae > Saccharum > Saccharum hybrid cultivar. Next base: position 6,338,730 of record JAQSUU010000744.1, read on the forward strand.
GCCTCGAAAAATCAAAATCGGTTAAGATTTCTGAGTTAGTGTTTGGTTTCATGGAAGTACAATTTTCCATGGATAAAAGAAATATTTTCCATGCAAAGATCCGCTTCGTCCCGCATATATACTCCAGTCAATCCATCTGACACGCATGTATTGTTCTCTTCTTCCAAAAAAAGGACAGCAGCAGGAAGAGATAAACCCTTAGCATCGGCACTCAGCTGCCGGCACGATCACCATATATCTCCTTGTCGGTGATCCATTTTTTCGATCAGCATCCCCTTGTCGATGGTCAACACAAAAGCGATGACTTCTCTCTCATAGGCAGTATGTGTGTTTAGTTACCCATAGTAGGATGCCAAATTGGATTTTGGCTACTTTTGACCAAAATTGGACTCCATATAGAAAGAGCTATGGTCATTTATGGCATCCAATTCAATTGGTTAAATGCATATACTAGCAATGTTATAGCATGATAAAAACGTTGCATATATACATGCCATGCTTGTATATGACATACACATCAAAAAGTTTGCCACCACAACAAATATGTTCTTATTAGCGGTACCATATATATACTGCCAAATCAACATAGCACAATGGGAGCACCAAGAGTTCTTAGTACATTTGAATGCAGAAGCAACATGCATGGATCTCGAGTAATAAAGCTGAACACACAGCTCTGCTGCTCTACATCCATGACACTCTGCATAATGAGGCAGTCCATTTATTTTACATTATCCTCACATCACAATTCACACATCATCCAGCAAATACTGAACCACAGAATTATTAGCATATATGATCGAGTACTTATTTAGAGGCATGCAGCATTACGGGTAGACTTCGATGACACCACGAGCTCCTATTTTCTTAACAATCTTATAGTCGGAGAAACCAGCTTTAACGAAGATTTGGCGCCAGTCATTTTCAGTACGCTGCCTGCCTCTGGTGTTCACCATCATGGCCATGTCCATCAAAACTTGGGCTTCGTACATAATTGGGCCCATATAGGGACCAAGAATTATTTCTATAATGATCACCTTCCCTCCCTCTGCTCTTGAAGGAATTGCCTTCCAGCATTGCTCTAAAATCTTCACACAATCCTCATCACTCCAAAAGTGTAGTACAAGCTACAAAACATAATGCCATATACAAGTTTAGCAATTCAATGTTGTCAATAGCGAGCTATGAAATTTAATGGTGTCTACTTTCTACACCTAATAATAAGGCGACAAAATTTATGTTTATCCATTTTTGTCATACAGTTCCCCTAACTACATGGGTAGTCGAGAGTTTCTTTTGTCCTGCTTTGTCTTTCATACCTAACAAACTGCACTTGCACATTCCACGGTTTGTGACCGACCTACTATGAGTTACAACAACAGGCGCATAATCATGATGAAAATGGAATCCGATTCCAATATATGCATATTGGCCACGCAGTTGACATACCATGCGTGACCTTGACTGATGACTCGTACTACTTAGACCAACTCATATTTACCAATGTGATTGCTACATGTATCGGATCCGTAACGCAAGGCGCATATGCTAGTAAGCTATGAAAAGCTATTGTGGTTTAGAGCAGAGGCTATTTCATTTATTAGTGATTTTTAGTGAAAACATGAAAAATTTAAACTAATTATGCACCAAAGATTTAGGAAAAATTTATGAAAATAGATACACAAATACATGTATAGGCACTAAGATAGCATATATCCATGTCAATTAATTAATATCCAGGATCACTCAAGATACTCACAGTTACTATCAACAGTCATATTTATTCAGCTCTCAATGTCCATTGGTTTAATAGTTATTTAATAGATCTGAACTAAAGAACATGATTGATAGAAATAGAATATACTTCCTTGTTGCAAGGATTGAATATTAGCCTTGGTTACCATTAGCAGTGCTAAAATATTTCATGATAAGCAAAATAGTGATGTTTAGAGAAGCTAAAGCGTCATTAGTGGAAGTAGTGGCACAGCTGGTAGCATCGTTGTGTTAAAAAAGTAGTAGCCAAAAATATTTAGCGGGGCATTATAATCAAGGTTTTAAATCTCCGGCTATAGCTGTTTTTATAGCCGGCTATAGCCTTTTTATGATGATCAAGCTACGAGCTATAGCCCGCTATCTCCCGCTATAGCCCGCTATAGCCTAATTTAGCCTCCGCTATAGCCTTTTTGGAGGTCATCCGCTAAAACCCTTAGCCGGCGATTTAAAACATTGATTATAATAGGGAGCAGGGTATTTAGAGCAATTATCAATTTGTATGCAAAGATGAGTCTGTATGCAACAAACAAAACTCTACTTCTAATTTTTTCTGCCCAATTTAATTCATACCTTGAGCATCACAGCTTGAGCAGGAGGGATGGTGCGGAACAAATCACCCGTGACATTGCTAACAGCATCATCAGTTGTTGCTACAGGCGCGATCACCGTCTCAACAACCCTAGGAAGGTTTAGCACGGTGCATTTGATGTCAGGGAACGCCCTGATGATGGCCTTCGCGCTGGTGTTTCCCTGTGTACCACAGCAATAGGTCAGCGAGTGAAGGCCACTGAAAACATCACTGCACTCCCGTATTATCGTCCCAATCGCCAGGTTGTCATGCGCCGCGACACCTTCTTCCACGATCCTGTCAAGCTCTTCGTCGAGGAGCTTCGTGCTCTCATGGACGAGGGGCACACCGTGTAACTCCTCGAATGGAGACGGCAGTGGTGCAGCCAGATCCTTTCTGAACCAGTCGGCCAGAGACAAGCCAGCCTCAATGTAGTGCTTGGAGACGGCAGCGAGCACGAAGTACTTCTGGTAGGTGTGGTCCCTGTGTTCCACACCTTCTACCAGGAGCCACGAGAGTGGGTTGAGGCGGTACACGGTCTCCGCTCCATCGCCATTGGCGCCATCAGAAGCAAAGATACCCGACGTGACCAGCAACCGCATCATGCGGCCAAGGAATGGAAGCTTAGTCGTGGGGAGGGCTAGCGCGGTCACCAGGTCGGGAAGCGTGGTAGCCCCTCCTAGGTCATGTATGGCAGTTGGGATGTGGAGCTCGACGGCGCACTTGAGCGCCATAGATGTGAGGTAGTAGAGGCTGTGGCGCCATAGGTCAGCTTGCGCTTGCAGAAGCTCGGCATCCGTGGGGACAATGGCCTGAGAAGATGCGGCCATTGATCTAGCTATCTGGTCACTTGATTACGGTGTATCTTTGCTGCCCTGTGTGTGTGTGCTGGTTTGCGATGCCCCATGCTTTCCTCCATGCTTGGGTTTAAATAGAAATTTCGTCTGATTGGTTAGGTCTAGTGTAGGGCTATCACAGAAACAAAGACACCTTTAATTAAAAGAACACGTTGGGGGTGGGGGAGCAATTTTGGCTTCGTGATTGAGTGTATCGCAGAAAATTAGTAAACAATGGAACGCGAGGAAGGCAAGTGCCAGTATTAAACTTAATTATTAATTACACGAATTCAATCCTTATCTGTATCATGTAGAGCAAAATTTCTATGACGCGTGCATGGAGGTGCCATGCATTCTAGTGAAGTAAAACTGGTTTAAGGGCCATCCGGAGTGAAGAAATTTCACATGAGTTTTGTAGAAATTGCATAGGATTCATTTCATTTTCATAGGAAAAACGCAGCAAACAAGAAAAACTCCCGCAATCCAAAGGGGTCCTTACTAGCACGTCCATGATTACTAGCTTGTAGTTAATACGAGAACTACGTAACATGTGAAATTAAAAGGTACTGGCATATAGACAGTATATAAGGCACCCAAGTGTAGTAAGATCTAAGATGCTAAAAAAATAAGAAATTACTAATATCGTTTGCAAATACAGATGCTCAAGCTCTAAACTACGCATCCCATACCACCTTGAGAACGGCACCCTTAACGTGCGTGGCAGTATGTTGTCCACCAGTAAAATAGCCTTTTCAAGCCACAGAGACAAAGGTTGCCATTGGAAAAAATCAGTTATGTTACTGATGGTGCTATAAATGGATGCGAAACACAATGTGATATGGTTCTTACAGGTACACACGTCGGAATGAAATTAGTTCTCTTTTATAATGATGTATATATATCAAGCAATAAAAAAAGGACATAACAAACATGTCCGCAATTAATTTTCTGCATTTTGCCATCTTGTTATAAAAGATGCTATAATCTTCTGAATTGATATCATGCATCATCGATGACATCACCAAATAGTAATTTTTCGTCTAGCATGTTGACGAAGAAACTAAGAACCCCTCCCTCATAAGGAAGAAGTGCAGCGTCTCCCTGACACATATTAGCTGTCCAAAACTATCATTTATTATTACAAAAATAACTATCACTACCTCACGTCACTGTTAGTTGTGTTGGAACCGGCAATGATAACATCACGGCCGCTAGTTATTCTTAGAAAATGTCAGTGCAGATTGTACAACAGTGCCGTTCAAAATTAAGAGCCGACAATGAAAACAGGGTTAAACCTGAAATTTTTATTCAATCTGGCCTTTATGCCGTGACATCCAGAGATTGTGCAATCGCTACCTCCATGTCCCACGGTCACAGATTATCCACCCACACGCTCACTGTAGCACAAGCGGTAGTGAAGACTGGTGCGGTTTATATTTCCATATTTTATGGAAAATGGTAAGACTGCCGGTTGAGTAATCAATAGTGAACTTTTTTGGATATGTTACAATTGGACACACACAAACTATATACTCCACGCACGACATGCACATATATACATACGTGCGCGTTCGTACACACCCAAAAGAGATCTGGAAACAAATGTCCACTTCTCATATTATGTCCACAGCTGCTTGCAATATATACTCATGTCTATATGGTTATGCATGGTTTTGGATTAAACTCGAGATCTGGAAAGACAGACAGATCGATCACACATTGCAATCACAGATGCGACGTTTGACGGATGAATTTATTGGCACGCATCGCATGCGGTCATTAATTTGATATAATTAGGAAGCAGATAAGGCAAATTATTGGTGATGGATGAATTTATTTTGTTAGTATTAATTAGTACACATTACAGCCCGTCAGACAAAGTAGTATGACGGATGAATTATTCGCTGCAAATAATTCATAGCGGTCGCAGCGTGCTGCATGTTTATAATAAATTTTTCCGTTGATGATCTCATGCATGATCTTATACTACTTCCATCCCAATTATAAGTCATTGCAATTGCAGAGTCAAGGCATATTCAGTTTGACCATGTCTATATAATAAGATAATAGCATTTATGACTTCAACTAAGTATCATTATTTTTTTGTTAACTATACTTTTACCGTATACCTATTTGATAAAAAAACCTTTACAATTCTTACTATAGTTTTCTTTAAGGACCTTACACCAGTGATGGATAGAGTTGAAAGGAGGTTATCTTCATCCTCCACTTGGCTATCATATAGTGGTAGACTTGAGATGTTAAATGCAGCCATCACACCAATCACAACATATGCAATGTGCACCGTCAAGCTGCCAAAAGGTGTTATTGATAACATTGACAGGGCAATGAAACAGTACTTATGCAGAGGTAATACACAGAAAATGATAGGGGGAAACTTGGTAGCCTAGCCAATAGTTATGTTACCCAAGGAAATGGGTGGAGTTGGTGTAATCAACTTGAGAATTCTGAATGATGCACGGCCTCCTCGATCATGAAGCATCTCCAAGAGTTTGCCAAAATTTACTTGGCAAATCTTGTGATTTGGCAAGTGCCTAAAATATATGGTAAGTAAAAAAAGAGCTCATCTCCAATAGTTTGTTATAATTCATTTGCCAAACCTAGATCTAACTTACATTAGGAACCCTGATCTAGAAACAAAATTATGTTTATGCCCTTTCACCTCTTGAAAACTTACATTAGGAACCCTGAGAGAGAAACAAAATTATTTTTATGCACTTCCACCTTTTCTCCCGAGACCGGGATGCGCCGCGCATACGTGCGCACATATATGCGCACGCGGACGGAAGATTTCCCAAGTTGCTAAAGATGGCAAGTTGATTTGGCAAACTGTTGGAGAAGAAAATTTCTTGTTTTACCAAACTTTCAAGGATGACAAGTTGATTTGACAATCTGTTGGAGATGCTCTAAGCAAATTCTATAATAGAGCAGATATTCCATGGGTCAGATTAATATGAAACAAATATTATAATGGCTGAGTACCTCGTGCAAACATGGAATTAGGATCTTTTTTTGTGGAAAGATATCCTAAGGCTCAATGTTCTTTTAAGAGGAGTAGCTAAGTGTGAAATTGGAAATGGTACAATAATATGCTTCTCGGAAAACCTCTGGCAAGATGGGGTCCTTGCACAAAAATACCCAAGGCTGGCTACTTTTGCAAAGCAAGATAGCATCTCTTGTTCAAGAAGCCATGCAAGCTGAAGAATTGGACACCTTTTTCATGTTACCACTTTCAGTAGAAGCTTTGGATGAGCTTGAACCTTTACATTACAAGAGGAAGAACCTCAATGGCTACCAGCTAGGACTGGACTCTGCCGTCCGTTCCCACAGATGGCGGCCTGGATGGCGACGACGGTGGTGACGGACGTCGGGACAATAGCGTTCCCATGAGTCGCCGGATGATGACTTCCATGCCGGGCAACGCTCAGACTCCTGATCGGCGGACAACAACTGTAACCACTTCCATCCCAGCATCGACTGCCACCAACGCATGCATGCGTGTCCGGCTAGCGTAGGTACCGGCCCCGCTTTGCTGATGGGGAACATCTCATGTCCTATATGAGTTCCGGCCGCTGGTGCACGGCAGTGTCAGGCCACGCTTCCACATGGGGAGCGCGCCGAGCTCGAACCCCGAGGGGCCGGCTGCCTCGGGTCCGGAGATCACGGCATGGTCGCAGTTTCCCGAGGGCGCGGTCGGGTCACAGGTTGGTGCGGGACGTGAGGCCTCGTGCACCGAGGAAAAGGCGCCTGCAATGGTTGGAAGGCGCTGGGCTGGATATGGTTGACCCAGCGGCTCATCACATCTAGGTGAGGTGACCGTGGAGGATCCGCGAGAAGATCCAGACCTAACGATGTGCGAGCGTCGATGACAACATTTCGCTCGTCGGTCGCCGTGTCGGAAGCAGTGAGGGCATGACCATCCTTGGGGGCCTTGACTTGTTGCAGCTGGCTGGTGGTAGATGCTCCAGATCTCTGGACCAGGCCATTGTCCTGGAATGCATTAAGCCCTTCCAGGTCTAGCCACGAATTGGTAGGCCAGGCCGCCTTATGGTAACCAGCTGAGGAATTGGTGGCCCAACTGACACTGGCCTTGGATTTTCTATTCGACGAGGTGGCCACGATGAGGAGGTGTCCGTCGTTGCATTCGCGGCCCCTGTCGAGGTGGACGTTGTGACCCTCGACGACGCAGTCTCCACCACTAGTGCCAAGGGACGTGGCGGGATTCATTGCGGTCATTCGGAAGCACCTGGAATGACACCTGATTGCTCCTGTGCCCGAGCTTGCTTAGGCGCCCGCGCCCCAGGCCGCGTGTGTCTACGCCACGCTGTAGCAGCAGACTTGCGAGTGCTGTTGTCCAAATGGACACCTGATCCCCACACATCGCCGGATGCATGCTTCCGCGCCACCTTCGTCGTGCCCCTGTCCTGCTTTGAGGTTGTGGCAATGAGAGAGCTCTACCCAGAGTTGGACCACGCTGTGGGCGTGTGCGGGCACTAGCGCCGTTGAGGGGCTAATCAGTACGAACCACCTCTTGGTCTGGAACACCTATATATGGCCTCAATGGATGGGCTCGTGGTAGCGTTGTTAGAGAGCTAGTAGATTAGCATATAGGGTCTCTGTGCTTTGTCTGCAAGAGACTAAGGTAGCCAACTTCTCTGTAACCATGGCAAATGACCTAATGGGTTCCAGTTTCGATTATGTCTACCTCCCTTCCGTGGGGGGGCGCGCTGGTGGCGTGGCGTCGTGACCTCTGGTCGGGGTCTCATTCTGTGGTATGCACCTTCTTCCGATCTCCATCTACCTCTGGCCCCTGGACCATGCTGGCACGAGCTGGTGGCTGACGAACGTTTGTGGCCCGACGTCGCGGTGGGACAAGGCCGCCTTCCTATGTGAGATCCGAGACGTTCGTGCTGCATGGTCTGTGGAGACTTCAACGTCATCTATTTGGCCGCCAACAATAATAATGGTGTCGGCTGCATCCACCACGGGATGCGCTCCTTTCGTGGAGTCATTGACGACCTAGAGCTTGTGGAGATACACCTGTCGGGCCATCTGGAGCGGCTAGACAGGGCGCTGGCGTCAGTGGAGTGGGTGGAGGAGCCCAAACCACGATCTCCGCTCCCTATCCTTGGATTCGTCTGACCACGCCCCTCTCCTACTAGTTTTGAACATCGAACACTGGTCGCCGCCACGCTTCAGGTTCCACAACTTCAAGGCAAAGATGGAGGGTTTCTTGGAGGTTGTCAAAGCTGCGTGGGGTGTCGAGATGGCCAACGTGGATGCCTGCCGTTCTCTGGATCGCAAGCTTCGCTTTCTCGCTAGGGCGCTCAAGATTTGGAGCGCTTCCAACGTGGGGAGCATCTAGATGCAGCTTGCCGTGGCAAGGGTGGTGATCCTGGAGCTGGACGTGGCGCAGGAGCACCAGCAGCTATCGGCCGATGAGGGCGCGCTCCGACGGGACTTCATGGTGAAAACGCTGGGGCTGGTGTCCCTGAACCAGACGATGGCCCGACAGCGTGCCCGTTCGCGTTTTCTCAAGGAAGGATACACAAACACATGCTTCTTCAACTTCCAGGCGTGCCATCGACGTAGGAAGAACTTCCTCGCAGCCATCACCCACGAGGCGAAGGAGAACCTAGTGTTCCAGTACTACAATCACATCCTGGGGGCGTCGTTTATTCGAGAGCATACTATTGATCTATCGCTGCTGCAGCTCCGGTGTCTGGACCTCCATTAACAGGCTGTGTTGTTCACGATGAAGGACGTGACAAGGATCGTACACAACACCCCAGCTAATCGAGCCCTAGGTCCAGACTGGTCCAGCAGGGGTTTTCTCAAAGCGGCCTGGGAGGTCATCTCGCCGGATGTGTTTCGGGTGTTCCAGGCCATCTGGGAGCTCGATTGCAAAAGTCTGCACTTGCTGAATGAAGCGACGATGGTGTTGATGAGGAAGACGGACGACCCGACTGGGCTGTGGGATTATAGGCCAATTGGCCTAGTGCATTCCATCGGTAAACTCTTCTCCAAGGGATTGGCGATGCGTCTAGTGCCACGCATGCACGAGCTGGTGCGATTGAACCAGTCCACCTTCATTCGTGGGAGGCAAATCCATGAAAATTTCAGAACAGTCCAACTATCATGCCTATGATTGCACAACAGACGCTGCCCTTCAGTGCTGCTCAATGTCGACTTGGCCAAGGCATTCGACCCGGTGGCATGGCCTTTTCTTTTGGAGGTCCCTGAGCATGTTGGATTTCCATCGCGATGGCGTGACTGGCTATTTACTTTGCTTGGCACAACTAGTGCTAAGGTTCTGACAAATGGCTGCCAGGGCCCCTAAATTCGCCATGGCCGCGGACTACGCTAGGGAGACCCACAGTCGCCGCTCCTATTCGTGATTGTCATGGAGACGTTGAACACCTTGATTGGAGAAGCCGATCGGCGTGGCATGCTTACACCACTGTCAGAAATGCTATCAAGTTCTGGGTGTCCATTTACACGGACGACCTCGTGGTGTTCCTGTCACCAAGGCCAGAAGATTTCATCTGCATCAAGCAAGTGCTGCAGCTATTCGCTGGGGCATCTAGACGGCACACAAACCTTGAGAAGAGCATGATAACCCCAATCTGCTGCTCAGATCAAGAGGTTGAGGCAATCCGAGAGGTCTTAATTTGTCAGCTGTAGCCGTTCCCGTGTACCTACCTCGGTGCACCGCTGTCTTTGGCCCACCTGAGTCGAGCAGATGAGCAGAAGATCGTCGACAAGGCCGCCGGCCGCAAAACTCTAACCCAGTCGACGCTCTCGGCCATTTTGGTGCACATCTCAATCTCTTGTTGTTTCTCGGCTTCGGGCATTGAGGAGATCGACAAGAGGCACCATGCATTTCTATGGGCTGGAAATCTATCGATGTCGGGAGGCAAGTGCAAGATTTCATGGCCTATCGTGTGCTCTCTCCAAGAGTGTGGTGGCCTGGGCATCCCTAATCTGCGGGTGTTAGGCTTTGCCCTTCGCCTACGATGGGAGTGGCGACGTCGTACGGACAGTGACTCGGCATGGTCTGTCCTCCTGTCCCGACCCGAGATGAAAGTGGACACCATGTTCAGGGCGTCAGTGCGCGCTCAACTGGATGATCACATTGCCCCACTCTTTTGGACTGATTCCTGACTCCCAGATGGCCCGATCGCGTCCTTAGCGCCGCGCGCACCTGTTCCGAGCGGTCAAGAAGAACAGGCACGATCGTGTGGTCAAGGAGGCCCTCTTGTGGAACTCCTGGGTCCGTGACATTGGTGGCGCCACGCCGCCACCACGGCCCCTGTGCTTTGTGACTATGCGCTCCTTTGGGAGAAACTGGAAGGCGTCGTGCTCCAACCGGCGGTCTCGGATCGCTTTGTTTGGCTTTGGATGGCTGATGGAGCTTACTCAGCCTCTTCAGCGTACATGTCGTTCTTTGTGGGAAGAACGAAGATGGAAGGGGCCAAGCAGCTGTGGCGCACGCCCGCTCCTGCAAGGTAAAATTCTTGTTCGTGATTGGACTCGATGGGCGCCTATGGACGGGCGATAGGAGCAAGCGGCATGGTCTGCAGCAGGACACGACTTGCGCGCTTTGTTAGCAGGATGATGAGACTTCTGACCACCTCCTGTGTTCGTTTGTGGTCGCGTGCTTCTCCTGGCACCACTTCTTGCTTCGGGTGGGTTTGCAAGACCTAACGCCGGGGCATGATGATGCCTCCGGGGATGGTGGCTACGCACGCGGGCTGCATTGCCCAGGAGGCTGCGATGTGCCTTCGACTCTCTCGTTTTGCTGGTGGCTCGTTTTGCTGGTGGCTTGCAACCTCTAGAAGGAACGCAACCGGCAAACTTTTGATCACGTGGAGCGTTTACCGCAGCAGCAGCTGGATACTATCCGCGAAGAAGCTGACGCATGGATTGCGGCTGGTTTTGTCCAGCTCGCCTTGCTATTTCCAGCTACTCCGACTGTGGGTTGATGCCTGGGTTCGTCGAGTTGGCTACACGTCACACACTGGTTCCTTTTTTAGTACACCCTATCCTTGCCACGGTTAGACGGTGATTTGTGTAAGTGTTTATCCACACACTATGCGGCATCTCGCCAACTAGTGTGCTCGGCGTGTAACCTGAAAAGTGTGAGCTCTAACTTTTCTTAATGAAATACGTGCATCGCACGTTGCTGAATAAAAAAACTGTCGAATCACCAGACTTGGCGGCGACTTGAGTTGGGGACAAAACGCCTCCTCCTGCACGGCGCTTATAGCAAGGAGTAAAATGAGACCTTGTTTAGATTGCTCCATAAATTTTATGGAGTACTGTAGCACGTTTCGTTTGTATTTAACAATTATTGTCCAACCATAGACTAACTAGGATTAAAAGATTCGTCTCGAAATAATGTTGTAAACTGTGTAATTAGTAGTATTTTTAATCTATATTTAATACTCCATGCATACGTCCAACGATTGATGTGAAATTGTTCCATAAATTTTATTGAGCAATCTAAACAAGGCCTGAGCTCGTCATCCTAGGCCACATTGGCCAGCTCCAATTTCTTCTCGCTCCGGCGGTCGTCCTCGGCCCGTGGCCTTTTTTGCAACAGGCCTTGCAAGCCTCATCGCTGATGGGCTGGCCCGAGTTCATTCCTGCTCGGGGCTCGCTGCCGCCGCCACGGCTTTGCCCGCGGTTTCTGCCTTGACGCTTGCTGCGGCTGCCGGAGCTCGATCCGCCGGCCGTCGCAGTTCGCCTCGTAGCGTTGCTTTTAGCGCTCCAGCCACTCTTTGTGCGCAGCATCTTGCCGGTGACACACTGTGCCAGCGATAGCCGATGTCGGTCACCGCCTTTAGCCTCCTGGTGCGGAAAATCCTTGATGGAGACGACGAGCTGCCTGTATCTCGGAGACGCGACGTGGAGGTATTTGGCAACCGCGGTCAGCTCCGTCTCTGGGTCACCAAGGATAGCGAGGCGCACGCAAGGCGGATATGGTTCCTCAGAAGTTACGTACCCACTCTGGTAGCAGTCGTCTGTGTACGCCGGGAGATTCGGGACGGACTTCAATTAGGTGCTGACAAAACAGGTGCAAATTGCGAGGAATACCTGATCTGAGTCTCGATCTCCCATCTCCCTAACATAGCCGAAAAAGGCTAAAAGGGTCCGGCGGCGGCGGCTTATGCGTCGGAGCAGGCGGCGGCCGGAGACGCCAGCGCGGCTAGCCGGAACCAAGGTTTTAAATCTCCGGCTATAGCTGTTTCTATAGCCGGCTATAGCCTTTTTGCGCTGATCAAGCTACGGGCTATAGCCCGCTATAGCCCCATTTAGCCTCCGCTATAGCTTTTTTCGAGGTTATCCGCTAAATCCCATAGCCGGCGATTTAAAACCTCGGCCGGAACCTCCAAACGACGGCATCCAGATGTTCGTCAGACGAAGAGTGAAGTCCACGACCGACTCACTATCGCGGAAGGTGATCTGCTCGTACTCGACGCGACGCTCTGTGCCGTTAATTTCCACAATGGGTTTGGTGCTGGGAACAACTAGCAGCATTTCTGTTCTTCTCTCCTTGTATTGTTTGTGTTTAAAACAAGGTTTTAAATCGCCGGCTATGAGATTTAGCGGATGACCTCGAAAAAAGTTATAGCGGAGGCTAAATGGGGCTATAGCTGGATATAGCGGGCTATAGCCCATAGCTTGATTAGCGTAAAAAAGCTATAGCTGGCTATAAAAAGAGCTATAGCCGGAGATTTAAAACCTTGGTTTGAAAACAAAAGAGTAGAAGCTCTCAGCTGGACTGCCCCACATGTCGCTATAACTTGTCCATCCCCACGTCCACGGTTGTTCTTCGGTCACAGCCGGTCACTCCAGAGTCTTATGGGAGCTACTAATCTCGCTATGCTCTCCTAGGTGCACGGTCACCACAGATTGGCACTCGAGCAAGTGCAAGCTAAATATAGAAACATGCAAATGAAATGAGTATCCTATGAACCACAGCAGCAAGTCAGCGAGTGAAGGCCACCGAAAACATTGCCACACTCCCTTATCAACGTCCTGATAGACAGATTGTCGTGCGCCACGGCGCCTTCTTCCACAATCCTGCCATGCTCAACGTCGGGAAGCTTCGTGCTGTCATGGACGAGAGGCACACCATGTAAATTCTCTGAATGGCAATGGCACCGCCTCAGGCAGATCCTGCTTGAACCATTTAGCTAGAGACAAGCCGGCCTCAATATATAGTGCCGTGAGCAGGTGCCAAGCATGAAGTACTTCTGGTAGAGGTGGCCCTCCGATTCCACACCTTCCACTAGGAGCCACGAAAGTCTGTTGAAGTGGTACACGGCCTCCGCCGCATCGCCATTTCTGCCATCGGACGCGAAGATCCCGGATGTGACCGAGGAATGGAAGCTTGGTCCTGGGAATGGTCAGGGCGGTCACCAAGTCTTGAGCACCATATGGATGTAAGGTTGTAGAGGCTGTGGCGCCATAGGTCGGCTTGCGCGTGCAGCAGCTCGGCATCTGTGGGGACCATAGGTTGTAGAGAATAATAATGTTGCTTGATAATTCAAACTAAGACGCCATTAATTTAAGCATCGCGTGGGGGGGGGGGGGGGGCAAGTTTGGCTTTCTGATTGAGTGTATGTAGAAATCGGTAAATTATGGATCTCAAGGAAGGCAAGAGCCAGTAATTATTGTTTGCAGGAAGAATGCATCACTAGACCAGGATAAAGGGCCATCAACCCAGCACTACAACCAGGATAAAGGCCCATCAACAGAAGGTCAAGTACACACTCTGTCCAAGCCCAAGCAAAGAAAGGTCACGAACGGTCTGACAAAAAAAGATGTGCCACAGTGTGGGGGATTGTGTACTGCAGATGGTCACGTTTGAATTATCAAGCAACATTATTATTCTCAACGTCTGCACACAATAGTCGGAGATTATACATTCGAACCCAACCACATCCTTAGTTTCCAATGTGATGCACAGGTCACAGGTGATGCACAGTCAGGGTTGTGGCATGTTAGCCTGACTTGCATTAGGAACCTGATGATCGTAGATTGCAATCCACTAATCCTGGAACAATTTGATGAATGAATCTCCCTAGTTGCAAAAAAAAAAAGAAGAAGAAGAAGAAGGAGAAGACAAACTTAGCCTACAATCACACCAAACCAAACTATCCCAACTTTAACCAATTGGATAGAAAATGACAGTGCAACAACATCTATGGGACCAAATAAGTACATATTATAAGACTCAGTCTTGGTGGAAGTGTCATATAAATTTCAGGGCCGTTAAAAAGGGTGACACCTCAGGAAAAATAGTGATTTACCATATAATTTGAGGGAAAAGAGAGAGAAACTCAGTTTGATGAGGATAAAACATGTTAGCATTCTTTCCAAGAACTTTGAAATGAACAAACCCCACACCTAATTAGTTGGTTCACTTTGTTCTTATAACACTATGCCAAAGGTCTTTGTGTCTTTTCTCGTCAATTTAGAAGAAAGATCTAGTATCGATGGTATAGTGCTGCCGCATTGCTATGGTAAATACGTTGCATATATACATGTTGTGCTTGTATATGACATACACTCCAAAAATGCATGCAACCACATTAAATATGTTCTTATTAGGAGTACCAAATACATCAAATCGACATAGCACAATAAAGCGCCAAGAGTGCTCCACTACATTTCAAAACAGAAGCTACATGGAACTAGAAGTAATAAAGCTGAAGAGCTCGGCCACTCCACATCCACGAGACTCTGTATTGGAAACGAGGTACTCCATTTATTTTATTTTACACTACTCTCACATCATGACATCCTGTAATACTGGACCGCAGATTTATTATTAGAATATTGATATTTTGAGGTGTGCAGCCTTACGGGTAGACTTCGATGACACCACGAGCTCCTATTTTCTTAACAATCTTATAGTCAGAGAAACCAGCTTTGGTAAAGATCTGGCGCCAGTCATTTTCATTCCGCTGCCTGCCTCTGTTATACACCATCATGAGAATGTCCATTATGAGCTGGGCTTCGTACATTACTCGTCCTGTATTAGGGTCGAGAAGTATTTCTATGATGATCACCTTCCCTCCGTCTTCTTTGGAAGGAATTGCTTTCCTGCATTGCTCTAGGATCTTCACACAATCCTCATCACTCCAGAAGTGTAGTACAAGCTACAGAATGTAATGCCAAATGCAAGTTTTACAATCCATAATATTTGAATAATTTTGATACTTTAAATAGGATGCTATGACATTTAGCGGCATTCTCATCTATAAGCTACAAAAGCTACAACGGTCTATAGCGAGGATGTTTAATTGAGATGTTTCCATATAAAACATGAAGTGAATTATCTAGGAAAAAATTTATGAATACAAATACTCAAACACATGTACATGCTTTAGGAGAACGGTTCTCCACGTTAATTATTTTGCATCCATTAAATCAGTGAACATACTCATGGCTACGATTGACATCAATACATTTAATGGTTCCACAATTATTTGATGGCTAAATAAGGAACAAGATGGACAGGCATTGATTATACTCCTCTAGAGTGAAGAATCAGTATTGTCTTTGCCAGTGATTAGTGGTGCTAAAATATTTCGTAACTACCCATCCAAAAAAAAATATTTCGTAACTAAGCCAAATTTATAGCAGTGGTTAATGGAGCTAAAGCATCATTAGTGGCAATAGCAAAATTATTGACATCATTATAGTGTAGACCATAGAAAACCCTATAGCAGAGCAATAACGATGTTTTGTAGCAGGCTATTTACAAAAAAAATATTAATCTGTATGCCACAAACAAAATTAAATTCTGCTTCTAATTTTTATATTATAACGAAGCATGAATGCGACTTTTTTTTTTGCCCAATTCATACCTTGAGCATCACAGCCTTAGCAGGTAGGATGGTGGGGAACAAATCACCCGTGATAGAGTTAACAGCATCATCAGCTGGTGGTGTTGCCGTCTCAACAACCCTTGGGAGGTTCAGCACAGTGCATTTCATGTTAGGGAACGCCTTGATGATGGCTGCTGCACTGGCGTTTCCGTGCCTACCACAGCAATAAGTAAGCGAGTGTAGGCCACTGAAAATATCACTGCACTCCCGTATTATTGTCTGGATTGCCAGATTGTCATGTGCCGCGATGCCTTCTTCCACAATCATGTCAAGCTCTCCGCTGAGAAGCTTCGTGCTCTCATGGGCACAAGGCACACCATGTAACACCTCGAACGGTGACGGCACTGGACTAGCCAGATCCTTCTTGAACCATTCAGCCAGAGACATGCTGGCCTCAACAAAGTGCCGTGAGCAGGCGCCAAGCACAAAGTACTTCTGGTAGGTGTGGTCCTCCGATTCCACACCTTCTACCAGGAGCCAGGAGAATGGGTTGAGGCGGTACACGGCTTCCGCTCCATCGCCCTTGCTGCCATCGGATGCGAAGACACCCGACGTGACCAGCAGGCGCATCACGCGGCCGAGGAAGGGAAGCTTGTTCTGGGGGAGGGACAGCGCGGTGACCAGCTCCGGCAGCGTGGTCGAGCCTCCCAGGTTGTGTATGGCGTCTGGGATGCGGAGCTCGACAGCGCAGTTGAGCGCCATGGAGGTGAGGTAGTAGAGGCTGTGGCGCCATACATCGGCTTGTGCCTGCAGCAGCTCGGCATCGGTGGGAATTATGGCCTGAGAAGGAGCTGCCATTCTTGGTATCTCTCGGTCACCCTGGGTGTATCTTTACTGGAAGTGTGCGTTGGTTTGCTGCTCCAAGGTTTGTTCCGTACTAGGGTTTAAATAGCTGCTGACTGAGCTTGCTTGGTTAGGTCTCAGTCGTCTAAGTAGGTAGTTGAGTGTTATCACAAAAAATCTGACGGCATTAGTTTAATAATGATCACGTGGTGGGAAAGTTTGACTTGGTGATTGAGTGTATTGCAGAAATCAGTAAACTATGGAGCGCGTGGAAGGCAAGATAGTGTCAGTTTTAAATCTATTGTACGTAGGAATTCAAATCTTTTTTGTATCTTTTTGTACAGTAAAGAGAAAAGTTATGGCGCATGGAGGCTGGCAGGCATTGTACTTCATTCGTGTTTTGAATTGTAGGTCGTCTTGGTTTTTTTAAGAATACATAGTTTTTCGCTAGACATTTAAATATAGAATCACAAAGGGAGGACATCACCCTAGTATGACCAGCAGAAAATAAGGTCCTTACATAAGAGTTCCATGAAAGTGAGGAGCGTGCGGCAATTTTTCAAAATCTAGCATAATAAAGCTCCTGATGATTTCCTAGCAGAATTCTATCAGGTTTTCTGGAATGGCATTAAAGAAGATCGGCTTTGTTCCAGGAATTCCATCGTGGATCCTTATGGCTAGATAGCCATAACTTTAGAATAGTCATCCTATTTTCTGGAATGGCATTAAACACGAAAAATGAAGCAACACAATCTAACAATATAGACCCTTTTTTTTCACACGGAGGCCATCCCCTATTTCCATTCAAAGATAAATGGAAATGTAAGAGTTGGATGAAAGAGTTAAGACAGGAGAAAGCAGAGCACGCCTAGCCTAAACTGTTCTCTGTCTTAGAGACAGATAGCTAGGGGAAGAGTTATAAACCACCGCATTCTTAACACCACTAACAGGAATCAAAAGAAAAGCCTATTACAAGTTCGTCATCTCCAGTGGACAAAGCTAGAAAGCCATCCATGGAGGAACAGAACTACTGAGCCCAAAAACGAATGAACCGTGCTCCCCTTCAGTCCACATGACTACGGCTTTGCTTCATGCTAATTCCTATGTATACACCTAGCTAGTGAGAGGGAGTGTAATATATAAGGCTAGCGGTGGTGTTTCAATATTCTAGTTTTGGTCTTATAATATAATGACTGGGGCGGCTATGGATTTCTTCATTTCTTGACCAGTTGAGTTGAATTTACTCCTACCAAATGGATTTTAGAACATCTCCATTCCCCACCATATTTCTCATCTCCCCCCCTATCCCAAAAATCTTGTAACACACTCCCTGATCTATTTCAAATTTAAAGTCTTTAAGGTAGGCCTGCTAACGGGTCACATCCACACCAAACCCACCCCGTCCATCTCACGAGACCTAATCTAACACCAGACCCAACCGACCTTGCATCCCCAGAGCCGCATCCTGCCTCACCCCGCAGTTAGCACACCTCAATGCTTTGCCATTCCTTCCATTCGTAGAGGCCTCAGGTTACGCCTCGCCGCGCCACGATCCCGCCAGCTATGGCCTATCTTCCTCGAGACAGCCTCCGCCGTCCTTCACCATCCTCCTTGTCACGGTGTCGAGCGGCCCGGCAATTAGAGAACCTGTTCGTGCAGGGGAGGTCAGATCCACAATCATTCGTGGGAGGGGGATCGGATCTGTCTCGTGCTCATGGTGGCAAGACGTGATAGAAGCCATGCATGAGCTATTGTCAACCTGCTCCTTCTCCCAGTCTGCTTGCTCCACCTGATCCCCCTCCACTGCTTCAACCAACAATGGCCGTCCATGGACCATGTTGGCAGGACCCTCGCCGTCTTCGCTTTTAGCGGGTTTCAGAGGACGGCCACGCCCCCGTCGGTGTCGCGTAAGAGTGGCTGGTCCGCTTCAGGCACGAACGTCGCCCCAACCCGCCTCAACCTGCTTGTGTTGCAAACCTAACACGTCATTACCTGTTTATAGTACGATTCGCTTTCACCTATTCACACAAAGCCGTTTTAGCAGACCTACTTTTAGGCTTATGTAGCTTTTCTAGGGACATATCTTTTGCAACATACCTAGATATATATTAACCCTAGGTACATAGTAAAAGTTTTTTTTTTTTGACAAAAGATACATAGTAAAAGTTACTAGAAAATCCAAAGTAGGAGATTAAATTGATCTAGCAAACGTTCAATTGGATCTCCTTTGCCTACAATTTTCAAGAGATTATATTTTTCTTCCCTAAAGAAACAAGACATTAGAACCTCAACTATTTGTAGGTCCCACACCAAACTGCCACACAGTAACCTGTGCACAGGTCACCATACACTGGCAACCGCAACCATGTGACCCACATCCTATACTAATTAAAGTTCATTTAGTATCCTAATATTCAATACAATTTGACAAAAGATTAAAATAAAAATATAGCATCCTATATATAGTCCAAATTGAATTTTGCCGTGAAGTAGTAGCGTGGTGTTATGATCGAGCAATTGGTTTTGGGTTCAAATCCTCAAAGATGTTAAATATTCGGGCTTCTCAGTTTTTGTGACCATTATAGTCACCATTTGCACGCATCTGAAATAGATTGACCATATGCTCGCCTAGTAGGGTAGACTAGTTTTTTTTAAAGGAAAATAGTGTCTAGCCTAGGTGCCGACATTTGTAGAAAAGAAGTCATATGATCTTTTGGCTAATTAAAGCCCATATCGTAGGATGCCCCTGTTCTTGGGCCAAGCTAGTTAGGGGACATCATTCTAAGGCCAAGCCCATTCTGTTAAATACGATTTTTTTGCCCATGTTTTTTCTATTTAGATATGTGTCTCAGATTTCTATCAGACCAATCCACTTCCATAGCCCAAACATCATTTTGAACGGCCCAACACATGGAAGATGCTTCGAGGTGGAGTCTGTTTCCTGTCTGCAAGTACTGTAATGCTGTTGTAGGTTGGTATCCCTAGCAGCTGTGACACAACTATTAAGCTTTCTATAAAACCGGGTAATGCCTTTCATCTAAAAAAAACGTATGCAAGATGCTGAGTGGGCCAGCTGGTGCAACATTTTGACCATCCGAGATGGAAATCCAATAAATAAAAAAAAATATAGAATCCATTTAAGGACCTAAAGAAATACCTTAATTTATATACTAACTAGCAAGAGATGCCCGTACGATGCAACGGGAAAGAAAAAAATACATACATCTGTATATAAAAGAAAGAAATCTTTGTACATGTATCTATGTATAAATTTATAACATTGATAATTTATTCACTTGTTTTTATTATTATAAATAAGAAATATGATCTTAAAATTATAATACAGTGATCCCGTACTTTTAAGTTTTTTCCTAAGTCTTTTATTTGTTCTTAGGCAATGCAGGTTGTTTGTGGATAAATAATTCATTACACATCACTGCTACTAAAAACTTAACCGAGACGGGCAAAATGGCTTAACGAGCCGGGCAGCTCAACTACCTCGGATCAAAGGTGGGCAAAATGGCTTAACGAACTAGGCAGCTCAACCACCTCGGATCAAATGTCAAGGCTAATCGTGGCCTTAACTGAGTCGTGGAAACTTGGTTAATCGATTAACCGTGGTAGACATGTTAAGGTGTCCGCCTCCGTTAATGATTACTATTTTGTAGAAAATCCAAAATTTTAAAATCTATAAACTTCGAACACATGTTAAGATTGTTACAAGTTGTAGACTCCATGTAAGATTGTTACAAGTTGTAGACTCTATTGAGAACAATAACTTTTGTATTGACCATGTCAACATTCGAGATCGTTCGATAATTTTAAACTTAAAATTTCAAAATCTGTGTATTTAAAATAATATTTTTTAGGACTCTAAACATTTTCAAATCAAAAAATTATAAACTAAAAAGTTCTAGATCTCATTGAGAGCTATAATTTTGATATAGAGTTTGTCTTCATCCAAGTTCATATGAGAAAGTTATGATTTTTTTATTATTGTTTAACTCCAAACATAATATTTTTGGGACCCTAAACAGTTTCAAATAAAAAAGTTATCAACTATAAAGTTGTATATCTCAGAGAGCTACAATTTTTGATATAAAATTTGTCGTCATCCGAGTTCATATTTGAGAATTATGATTTTTTTTATTTTGCAGGGCACCGTGGGACGAATCCTAAAGGTTTGGCAGGAAAAAGAGGCAGAAATTTAGAAATTTAGGTACTTTATTATTTGGTATAGATTAATGATAGTTCACATCATAAATTTGTATACAGAAAAATAACCATCCCGACTAAAACAAACCAATACTGCTAGAAGACCATATATGAAATAAAAAGCCTCAAGTTCATCAATTCTGATTGCATTTCCTGTTTTCTTGCCTCGTACAGAAAGTAGTCACTATAAATAAAGTGGGGGTTGGGTAATATCACTTTGTGCTTATTACATTGTGGCGAAACTCTTCGTATTCTTTTTCCCCCTCAGAATAAAGATGTAGTATCAATTGTATATAGTGGTGCTATACAATGTTATAGCATGATAAATACATCGCATACATGTTATGTTTGTACCAATGACGGACCCAGGAAAATTTTTTAGCTGGGGTGAAATCCAACAAGAAAATGAACCAAGAAGACATCTTATTCATAATGCACCGCATTCACATACTATTATCTCACAAATTATGGCAAAAACACTAGAATGACACATCACGACAAAAAGTAGACGAGAAACACAAGATTGTTATCTCAAGTTTGACGAATAAACTAAGAACGTTGATGACGTCGAGGGCTCTTTGGCAAGCTTACTCTTCGGGTTTTCATAGATTGAAACCTCTTCTTAACTTTATCAATACCAAGTTCCTTGAAGATCCCCTTTCTCCATATAGCACACTAACAAGTTATTGAGCCATTCATCACCCATCTTATTCCACAAAGCTGTCTTGATGAAGGCGGTCGGCGCCTAGGCGGTTGGCCGGCTGGGGCGCTGGGCAGTGGCCGGCCGCCGGCAGGCACAGGCGCAGAGGATGGTGAAGTGCAGCGCGCCGGGTGAGGATGAGGAAGCGAGGCCGCGAGCGGATGTGCGGCCAGGCGGGCGTGCAGCGCTGCACCGAGCGAGGAACCGAGCAGCGGCGCCGGTCCAGGCGTCGTCGAGTTGGGGTTGGGGAATAGAGAGGAGAGGACCTAATTGGGCCTTTCACGTTTGCTGGACTAGGAGTGGGAGTGGCCGAGTGGGCTAAACAAAACGATGAAGCCCAGCAGGACAGCAAGCAACGCCCGACGCTCTACTTTGGCCTTCGCCGCTCGCCGACGCCTCGCCCTCTCGTCGTCGCGGCTCTGCCGGAGACCGAGAAGAATGCCGAAGATGGGGTCTGGGGGTCTGGTACTATGGCGCCGGTAGCTGGGGCAGCTGCCCCACCCCGCGCCCTAGGGAATGTCCGTCGTTGGTTTGTACATGACATTATCAGCTAGCAAACATATAAGTATTTTTTTTTATTAGGGGTACAAATACATCCAAATCAACATAGCACGATGGAAACACCAAGAGTGCTCTAGTACTTTCCAAAACAGAAGCAACATGGATCTCGAAGTAATAAAACTGAACATACAGCTCATTTGCTCACTGCTCTACATCCATGAGACTCCGCATAGGAACTCAGAGACTCCATTTATTTTACATTGTCGATCATCGCATCAGCTCATCCAACGAATAATGAACCACATATTTATTAGCATATTGATCGATATTGATTTAGAGGTGTGCAGCGTTACGGGTAGACTTAGATGACACCACGAGCTCCTATTTTCTTAACAATCTTATAGTCAGAGAAACCAGCTTTAGTAAAGATCTGGTGCCAATCATTTTCAGTACGCTGCCTGCCTCTGGTATTCACCATCATGAGCATGTCCATCAGGAGCTGGGCTTCGTACATTATGGGCCCCATATAAGGCCCAAGAAGTATTTCTATAATGATCACCTTCCCTCCTTCTTCCCTAGAAGGAATTGCCTTCCTGCATTGCTGTAGGATCTTCACACAATCCTCGTTGCTCCAGAAGTGGAGTTCAAGCTACAGACCATAATGCCATATACAAGGTTAACAATTCATAATAATTGACTAAGTTCATTGTTGTCAATGGTGGGCCATTACATTTAGCAGTCAACATACGCTATTTAATTGGCATTTTTAAGAGGAAAGATGAAAGCTTTTCACTAAGTATGCACAAATCATAGGGTTGTATGCAAAAGACGACTCTGTATGCCACAATAAAATTAAATTCTGCTTGTAATTTTGTTTGTAATGAGGCATGCATGTGAGAGATAATAATTTGCCCCAAATTTGTTTTCCTCAATTCATACCTTGAGCATAACAGCTTGAGCAGGTGGAATGGAGTGGAACAGATCACCCGTAACACAGCTAACAGCATCATCAGCTGGTGCTGTTTCAATAACCCTCGGAAGGTTTAGCACAGTGCATTTGATGTCAGCGAAAGCCTTGATGATCGCCGTCGCACTGATGTTACCCTGTCTACCACAGCAATAAGTTAGTGAGTGAAGACCACTGAAAACATCACCGCACTCCCGTATTATGGTCCCAATCGCCAGATTGTCGTGCGCCGCGACACCTTCTTCCACAATCCTGTCAAGTTCAGTAGTAGAGGCTGCCGTTGGGACAAATCCCCTCCCTCCATTTGTTGTTCGGTTGGACAGGAATCAAAACAAATTCAGAGCTGAAAATGTGACCATTTCTATCTGTTTGTTATTCTTTGGCCACAGAATTCAGAGCTGTAAATATGGCTATTTCTATCCCTTTGTATTGACTTCTATTAGGTACGACTAAAATAGATTTTTTTTTTGAAATTGAGGAAAAAGGTATACAAGAAAGCAATATGAGACACATATCCCAGCCTGCGCTGGATCTAACTTCCCATACACAATTACAGCAATGACAAGTGAAAACTCTCAATACCTGGAAATTAAGCTGTCATTTTAGACATAGTTGCTCATGAGGCCTCAAAACATGGCATATACTTGACGACCAACAAAACCCACATCAAAACATAAGTTAGGTTGCTCCAAAAATAAATGCTCTAAACTAATCCCTTGCCCTTCTTCCTCCGGAGATTCTTCACATAAAACCCAAGCTCAAGATCCTTACCCTGAAGGAAGTAACTGTCATACAAGAAAAATACCATTGTAAGTAGGTGGCAACAACTGCAAGCTCATTGCAATATTCTAAACAACAAAATACCTAAATCCTCTCGACTATTAACAAGACTAGAAACACATACACTCCTACTACAACGCCATATGTATGTATTCATACAGCCCAACGGGGTTTCAGACACTCTCCATGGATGCACACTATTAACAATGGAGATATAATCTTCGATCACCAGTACCAAAGCTAGCAATAGTAGTATTGGACTTGACATTAGTAGGTAATGTAAGTTTATTTCACGGACAGATAAAACGGTGTAATGATCAAGGCAACCATGAGGTGATGAACCAAGAAAAGGATGACTAATACCGAAGCTAGCAACAGTGGTATGTTACAACCATGAGGACTTAACATCAGATTTATAGAAATAGCAAACTTAATAGGCAAAATAGCATCATCACAATTTAACATACCAGCTGTATGTTTTCAGCACCAATCTCACCTTACAACAGGACATATCAACTCATTTTGTATAATATTTTGGATAGCATCCTTTGAGTACAAATGGTACATGGTATTATGTAGAACATTAGGTTCATACTTTGCAAAAGAAAAAAAAATTATCATCTTTGCACAGATGAACAAAGATACATCAACCATGGCAGCTGTCATTTTTCAGAACTGCTCCAATCGATTTTAAAATCAAGGACATATTCAAGAAAATATACAAGGTGCTAGACCAATAACTTGGTGCATTGACAGAATAAGCATGCACTAAGTTGCCACCAGTAAATAAGAGGGCACTCTGTAGTACAGTAATCCAAAAATTCAGCAAGAACCATGTCCATGTTCATCTTAATCCTAACCAATTTAGAGCATAGAAACAAAGAACGAAAAAATAGAAAAATGAACTAATTGGCTAGGTATGTCAACTTCAGTCTTCAATAAAGACTGAAACAAAGTGGACTGAGGCGCAAGCAGGTTTCTTGTATACTTCTATATTATTAGGGTCTGATGGACACAACTCTCTTGCTCCATGTTGCAAAATCCTGCAGACTGTATGATTGGTACCTCCATTGACAAATTCACAATTGCTGAGCAGTATGACTGTATGAGTATTTCTGAACTATCTTGCAGACCGATATTCTTTTAATTTCCAGAAGATATGTTTATTATTGAACCTCAACTATTTGCAGATACAAACACAAGGACAGCAAGACGCGAACAACCATCCAGCTCCTCCTACCTCTGTCAGGCTGTCACCGTCCCCCATCGACACCGCGGTGCAGGGCACCGACGACAAGGACCTCCTCCCCGAGCTGCAAGCCAGCGCACCTCTGCTTGCTCGTCCTGCTCCCCCTCCTCTACATCTCCTACCACCTGACGACCAAGAAGAAGAAGCACACCACTCATGACCTCACCGTGCACCCGTTCCTGGGCCACCTCCCGGTGTTCCTCAAGAACTGCTCCACTCGACTGGTCCACGGACCTCACCATCGATAGCCAGGACCTAGCGACGGATCGAGCGCATGCAGGTGTGGCAGAACCGCCTAATTTAACACCCATCCGGAGTACTTGTCTTCCATCAGACACTAAGTACTTCGGAAGAGCGCTAAACCGAACAGTTCCGTCGAGCACACCCAACGGGAGAACTCGAAAATCCACATTTAACATCAGGATCGTGAATGAGGGAGTAAAGCTTTCAACATTCTAAACCATTTCTTACATCACTTTATTATGACATCAGAGTATTAACAAGTTGAATGCAATGGCGGAATTAAAATCATATTACAGGTAAAAGAGTTTATACATGACATGTTTACAAGTTTTATCTTGCAACATAAAGCAAATATATAATCAGAGTTACAGCAGAAGTAAATATTATTTAATGATATGATGATTCATTAACATGGTAAGTATCTAGATACAAGATATGACAACAGATTATGAAACTTTTCTTTGTAAAATATTTGGTGAGAGTTATAAAGAAGAACTACATTCGTAGCGTAAAGGAAATCCCCTCTGAGCCCACCAGGAGGAATCCACAAACAAGGGTTAGCTCTAGCATCCACCTGCCACCTGCAACAGGGGAAATAAAACCCTGAGTACTCAATTGTACTCAGCAAGACTTACCCGACAGGAGAAAATAAAAGACTCCAAGAATATGCAAGGCTTATCTGGCTTGCTGGTTTACTGGATAGCAGGAAGCATTACTAGATGTGCATCCTTATATTTCTTTTTTTTTATTTATTAGCAGTCATCATTAGTTCATTAGCTAACCATTCTAGGTAAGCACATGTTCTACTTTCAAGCAAGTGGTAAGCAATCAGAACCATTTTATCTTCTCTTCCAACAACTTTCTTGTTCCAGTTCTTACTACGATGTCAGGCCATAGTCAAGCCGTACCGTCTAAGCGACGGCGATTCGCGAATCAATGTGCCCAGCTGGGTACCCCGAAAAACACACGCCTCCCTTGCACCGAGGCACAAGCAAGACCAACCAATTCCACTCTTAGCGAGGGTTCCAAGTCCCCGTCCAGCCTGGACTCTAAGCCCCCACACCTGAGTCCCAGCTCACAGTGTGGCACTTAGACCTCCACCATCCCCGCCACCAATCAAGCTGGTCCAGATAGAGCCGAATCCCACGACAAGCGAGGAACAGGTCTTCCTCACCCCCATCCGTAAGTATGTGCACGGGATAATAAGTTCTGTGACATGACCACTGTCCACAACAACGAACGGTCCTCAATCGACACAGGCGGGACACGCAACCAGAGCCTCGCTCTGTTGCCCAACCAAGTCCAAATCCAAATCCAATTCAAGTACAGTCCCGCCCGGTCTCCAATTATTATCCATATATATTCCATGTGATAGTAATAATAATAAATAATCCTATCTCTCGCGAGTGACAGCCAATCACTCGACTTCTACCGGAGACCTATAGCATAGCAATCTACACGATCCTGTCATACTAGTAAGACTCATAGGATAAGGATATATATGCAGGTGGGTTTCATTCAACTCCTTTAAACTTAATGCACAAGAATATAGATATAATAAAGTGCAGAATAATAGGGGTTATGCACCGGGGCTTGCCTCGGGTAGGCACGGCGTCAATAAGGTCAGTCGGTGGCTCCGGAACCTCCTCCGCTGCGAGAATCTCCTCCTCGACCACCTCCACGACCTCCTCGTACTCCTGGTCGTCGAAGGTCACCGCGTTGGCCTCCAACTCGTTCACTACATGCATGCAATGATGACGGTGCAACAATTTAACACTTATGCAACAACAACTCTTAAAAATAATAACTATTGCGACAAGCTATCAGCTAGCTCTAATGGCTAAGGAACTAAACTAATTATCATCTCTAAAAGTCATTCAATATATCTACCTTACTTATCCTAATCAAAATTGCCACTTATTCTATTTAAGTTTTGGTGGACCATTAACTACCCTACTAGACATTGTCATATGAGGCTACAAAAATTAAAGCAAGCACATAACAATATCGTTAGTCTACCATAAAATTTTCAGAGTCATAGCATTCACCAATTTACCACAAAAATTCATGCAAGTATGATTCTAATAATAATAAGCACTCACAACTTATTTTAATATACCCTAATATCATCACAGAAACATATAAACTAATGTCACTAACAGCTAGATCATGATTTTAGAAATCTAACAAAGTTGGTTTCACTATTTTTGGACATCTACACAGGTCTATATAATTTATCAAAGTTTGGTTCAAAAACTAAATTAATAAAGCATTTCTACTCCACTTGAAAAAGGAAAAGCCAATTCTACCGGCTCGGCCCACTAACGCGCGCGAACCGGCCCAGCTAACGCGGCGGACGCGGCCCAGCAACGCGCGGCCCGCCCGGCGCCCGCGCGCGCTGGCCATCTTGCTAAAAAGACCTCGGCTTTTCAAATAACTAACCCGCAGTCCATTTACTATTCCCAGGAGTCACTGACACTTCACACTTACCCCCCTGCGAAACTTTGAATTCTCGACGCGCGGTCCCCGAGCCGGAGAACACGACGGCGTTGCGGCCGCCGGCGCTCAGCGGCTGCGCCGGCCTCCCGGGACCCGCGCCGGTGATCCCAAGCGGCTGGGTTCCATCCCCGGCTTGCTCCGCACCTCGGAGAGGCAGAAGAAGGGGCTCGGAGCAACGGACGCGGCGACGGTGAGTGGCGGACCGCGGCGGCGGCGCCCGTGTTCCGGTGAGGAGGAAGGGTTAACTACGTTGTTTTCTAGTCGGTGAGCATAGGTGGGTTGTGGGGACTCGGCTGTGGTGCTGGTTGAACCGGGGGGTGGAGGAGGAGGGCTGGCCGCGTGCGACCGAGAGGAGGCGGCGGCGCTTTGCGGCGGCGACGTGGCGACTAGCCACGAAACGGCAGTAGAGGTTCGGAGTGTTGGAGGGGAGCTGCGTGAGACTAACCCGAAGCTCACGGCGCCCTCAATTTGAAGAGCAAGGCGGTAGGCAAAGTGCACGTGGTGTTCCCCCCTTTTTGGCCGTGGCGGAGCAGTGAAGGAGAAAGCTCCAAATTGGAGCAGTGCCGGCTACGTCTGGAGCCAAGGACGAGCGGGGCAGCTGCGTGACTTTACTGCGCAGCCGCGGACGCGACCACGCGACGCGAGACGATCTCTATCGGCCTTACTCCGGGAGCGGGTCCCGGCAGCCATGGCGGAAACAGCAGCGCGACAAGATCGGGCTCTGGCCGTCCTTGCCTCGGCGCGTAGCGGTCGGGTCTGGTCTCTTCCATGTGCCCAGGACGGTTGGATGTTGAGTGCGCGTGCAAGGCCTTAAAGGTTAGTGGCGACGGCGGCTAGACGACGACGGGTCGACGACGACCGCCGCGGCGCGACGCGATGGCTCCCTGGCACGACGCAGCAGGCAGCATGTGGACGGGTAGGTGCGGGGTAGTTGGGAGCGTGGCCACGCGGCAACGGATCGGCCGGGAACGGCCATGTGGCCACGTGTGCGTGCAGAGCCGGCCAGGGCGCGCAGCGTCGGGCCACGACGCGGTGACCGCGCTCTGGCGGCGACGCACGTGCCACAGTTGTATGCACGGTTTTTAAAGCTCTCACAAAACCTAATCTACTTGGTCTCTGTCCAAACCAACTGCACCAAGACAAACTAGGTATATCCAAGTTTTGAAAGAGCCAAAACACGACACCCTCCCTTCACAAAATTGCAGAGAACGAGGACCACGAACATGGGCCTGTCACTGCCCTGGGGTTCACTGAAAAAGGCTAAGTCTTGAGCTGTTTTCAGCAGAACTTTGCATGTTTGAGCTCCTATAAAAACTAGTTAGCAAACCTATCATTCCAAAGCAAAATCAGCATGGTGTCATACAAGGTTTATACTTTAATTTCCAATAAACACCCTATGCATGTTTTATATTATTTTATTTCATAAAATTCAAGTAACAACCCTTCATGATATACATGTACTATAAGGCTCATTTTCATTTGGCATTTTCATATGAGCATTTGCAAGCTATAACAAACCATTTGTCACTTCTACCACATGTATTACTACACCATATGACATAAGACAACTAACAAATAATTTTTTTATTTAATATTTTCATTAATCTTTTTGAGTCACAAACTTCTATTTACTCCCACAAACACATGAAAAGAATGAAAACTCACGATGCTCATGACATGCTTAGTAGTTCGTTAATGCGGTAACACCGAGGGTGTTACAGCTCTACCTCCCTAAGAAAAATCTCGACCTGAGATTTCTCGTGTGTGCCTAGTGTGGGAAAAAGGTAAGCATAATGTTTATTAAAAGATTACCTTGAAGAACTAGGAACGAGATGAGTATAATGCTCTAGAATATAGCTCCCTAACTCCCAAGTAGCTTCGTCCTCCGAATGGTTCTGCCACTGTACCTTGTAGAACTTCACCACTCTGTTCCTTGTGATCCTTTCTTTTACATCCAAAATCTTGATAGGGTGCTCAATATAGGAAAGATCCGGTTGAAGAGAAAGGCCTTCAATTTCCACAATTTCTTCGGGAACCCGCAAACACTTCTTTAACTGTGAGACATGGAAAACATCATGAACTGCTGACAAGATATCTGGGAGTTTGATGCGATAAGCAACAGGACCCTTTTTCTCCAAAATCTTATAAGGTCCAACATAGCGAGGGGCCAACTTTCCCCGGATACCAAATCTGTGCACACCCTTCATAGGAGACACCTTGAGATACACATAGTCACCAGCTTCAAACTGCAAGGGTCTTCTTCTCTTGTCTGCATAGTTTTTCTGACGACTCTGGGCTGCCTTCAAGTGACCTTGAATGACTCTTACTTGATCTCTTGCTTCCTTAATAAGATCGAGCCCAAAGTGACCACGATCTCCCACCTCAACCCAGTTGAGTGGTGTCCTACATTTCTTGCCATACAGAGCCTGAAAAGGTGCCATACGAATACTCTCTTGATAACTGTTGTTGTAAGAAAACTCAGCAAACCTCAGACAATCGTCCCACTTTTCTGGAAAGGAAATAACACAGGCTCTCAACATGTCTTCCAATACTTGATTTACTCTTTCCGTTTGACCGTCCGTTTGAGGATGATAAGCTGAACTTCTGAGAAGACGGGTATTGTCGGCGTCTCGGAACCGGGGGGTCCCGAGGCCAACGAGTAAATTTGTCTAGCGTGTCACCCAAGCTCCAGATGGTGGCGCAAGAAGAACACAAAGCGATTTATACTGGTTCGGGCAGATGAAAGCCCTACGTCCAGTCTGAGCGGTGGATTCGTGTTATCTTGAGCCGGAATCGCTCGTAGTAGGGGGTTACAAGCGGTGGGAGAGGGAGCAGATCCCAAGTCCCGTGAGAATGGAGTGGTGGTTGCTTGAGATGTTGATCGCAAGCAAGGGTGTGAGCGTGTGTGTGTGTGGTTGTTCATCTGTGTGTGCGTATCCGCCTGCGCGGCTAGCCGGCTCTCCCTTTTATATTCAAAGGGAGAGGGCGCGTACAATTTACATAACGGATAAGAAAATAGGCCACCTGTAGCCTGTTCATCCTTCGTAGGAGTCGGAGTAGGCGCGATGATGACGACGACGCTCGTGCGTCGATTGCTCAGGGTGGCAGGACGTGCGGCGTGCTGTTGGAGTTGACGAAGCATGGTGCATTATGGCACTGACCGGGCGTGCGCTGATGGCAGCGTGGCAGCATGGTCCGTACTCCGAAGGCAACGGGTAGTAGTTGGGGGAGTCAGCCCGAGGCCGGCTCGGGTCGTGGCCGTACGCTGCAACGATGGAACGGGACGCCACACCGGGCTCGAGGTGGTGGAACAGTGCTCGACACTGTACCAACCACTCGGCATGGCGTGCGGCGTGATTACCTGCACAGCATGGGCTTGTCCCTGTTGAAGGCATGCCATTACGCGCCGGAGTAATGGTGGTGCGGTCTTTTCCCCAGCTTTCCCGGCGTTACAGGGTGATGAGGGAGGCCTCGAGGTCGATCTGGGCACCGTCGAAGGCATCCTGGCACTGTTGAAGTGCTGACCCGAGCCCTCGGGGGTTTGTCGTATCCGGTCCGGTCCGGAAAACCCGTCGCTTGATGCGCTGCGGCGCATTGATCACGACGTGGGAATAGAGGTAATGATGGCCCCTCTGCGTTGGTGGAACGGGGCGGGACAGTGCTGCAGCAGGGCAGGCGGGTCAGACCGATTTGACCCCTGTCCCGTCGGAACGGATGAGCGTTGGGCGGTGGGAGTGCGCATTGAATGCACCTGCGCCTTTGGTCGGCCGGCGTGGGAGAGTGCGCTTGAGCCCCTCGCGTCTTTGCTCGAACCCCTTGTGTCTCGCTCGAACCCCTTGCGTCGGCGGGGGGTCTCGTGCGAGCTGGAGGTTACGCCCTCGAGGTCGAGGGGGACCTCGTACGAGTCGGAGAATTGGCGCTCGAGGTCGAGGGGGACCTCGAGCGAGTCAGACCACCGCCCCTGGCCTCGAGGGGGCCTCGTACGGGACGGACCTCCGCCCCTGGCCTCGAGGCGGCCTCGTTCGGGACGGAGATATCTCTCGAGGCCTCGGTGGCCTCGAGGTTGGTCTTGGCGGCCTTCGTGGGCCTGGAAGTCGATTCGAGGGTCGTGTATTTGGCCCATACAGCGTGTTGGGCTTGTTTAGTCTTCTACATTTGGGTACCCCTAAGTACGGGTACCGACAGTAGCCCCCGAGCCTCTGTATGAGTGAGAGTCACTCGTATAGAGGCTCCTTTCGTTTGGGGTGGAGTTTAAAACGGTTTTTCCGATGGGTGCGCACGAGCGCGCCCGTCGGGCGTAGCCCCCGAGGCCTTGGAGGAGTGGTGGCACTCGTCCAAGGACTTATATGCGCATCGAATCAGTGGGGGAGCCTACGCTTATCATGCCTGAGCCCCCGAGCCTCGAGGTGGGGGGTCGGGCGCTTGTTTCGACAGTGTATCGCAGCCGCGAGCCATTCGAGGCCCGAGGCGGTTCGCCCCTCTCGTGCCCCGTCATAGGGGTGAGGGTTGGTCGCGCCGTGCTACCCTCGTATGGGTGAGCGTCGGCGTTCCCGGTGAGCTACTAACGGGTAGTCCAAGTGGAGGTCCGGTCCCATTCGATAGGGTCGGCTAGCGGCCCAGAGGCACCTCCAGTAATCGCCTAAAGGCAGCCAAGCAGGACCCGGTGCCGTTCGTTTGGCTCCGGGGGTCGATTCCTCCCGTCGAGGGGATCCCGCATAGGCCTTCCTTATCGGCCTTGGACACGTCTCTTGGCGTCCTCGAGGCTTCGAGGCCTCGAGGTTTGTTCCGTAATCTAGCCCGCCTCGAGTCGTCCCTTGCTCCGTACCTCGAGGGCGGCTGTCGAACCCTACGCTCGGGCCAGCCTCCGAACCCTCGAGGGTTTCAAACTCGGCATCGAGGCTGAGCCTCTGCCTCGATTCCTTCTGCCAGAAGGAGGAAAAGATTCCTTCCAGGCGCGCCTTTTCAGGCAGGACGTGGGACAATGCGCGCGTTGAATGCGGTGTGACGGTTCGGCGGAAGTAATCGATTACCTTCGGTTACCGCGCACGCGAGAATCGAGGAATAGTTGTGGAGTAATGGGCGATTAAACCGGAAGGTGAAAGGGCACCGGATATTTACCTGGGAGTTTATTGCGGGAGTAAATCCCGATTTGATTGGTACGAATCTCCCTGGTTTTTTGCCGGTTTATCCGCCGATTCGCTCGGTTCGTTGGTTCGACCTCCCGTTTTTCTTCGGTCAGGCGGTTCGGCGGCGGCCCCCATAAAGGGTGGGAACGGCGGCCCGTTCCCCTCTTCGTATCATTCGCGCCGCTGCCTTCTCGCCTTATTCCTCCTGCTTCCTTGCGCCCTGAGAGAGAAAAAGGAAAACACAGAGGAATCGCCGTCTCCTTCTTCTCCCTTCCTCCACCGCCATGGGCAAGGCAAAGTATACCGTCATCCCGCCGGTAGACCCATGGCCGCTGTCAACCGTGACGACGGCGGCGCTTGAGGAGCTCGTCGCGGGTGGACTCCTCCGCCCCCGCGGCAATTCCGACGACCCGGCGTGGATCGCGCCACCGCCGGAGCACCACGAGCCACACCCGCCGGAGGGGTATGTGGTCAGCTTCACCGCGTTCCACAAGCGCGGGTTCGGGGCGGAGCCGCATAGGTTCATGAAGGCGCTCCCGTATTACTATGGGTGCGAGCTTCACAACCTTACCCCCAACTCCATTGCGCACGCGGCGGTGTTCGTCACCGTTTGCGAGGGATTTCTCCGTATCCCGGCGCACTGGGGTATGTGGCTCCACTTCTTCAAGGGGGAACTCATGACGAACCCCATCAAGGATAGGAGAGGGGTGCGGACGGCGCTGTGGGCCGGAGGGCTCTCGCTGCAGTTACGCGGCGGGGAGCGGTCTCAGGGCTACATCGAGTCGACGATGACGTCCTCCAACTCCGGGTGGCAAGCCGGATGGTTCTACCTCCGGAACATCAGAGGTGGCCTCCCGCCCTACACCGGGAAGATACTAATGGAGCGCCCGGAGCACTGGTACTGGGGGGTGGCGGCCGATGACAAGAACAAGGTCGAGGGCATCATCGAGGTCGTGCGGCAGCTGAAGGCCCTCGACCTTGACGCCAAGGGGGTCCTCGCCGCGTTCTTCCGCCGGCGGGTGCTGCCGTTGGCGGCGCGACCGAAGCTGATCCACGAGATCGGCCCCGACGCGGAGGTGTCGGAGGGGAGGATGATCAAGGCGCCCTTGTCCGAGGAGCAGATTGCTCGGCTGGTGAGCCCTATCGTGCACGGCCCAACCGTCCACGCCGTCGACTTGGTCGGGTACCCCCGGATGCCTCCTCACACTCTGGCGCCTGAGATCGTAAGTGCTCTGAATCTCCCTCCTCATCTTTCGCTCGATTCGGAGGGGGAGGATTAATTGAAGTTCATTTTCCTTTCACAGGATGTTCGTGGTGTGATGGACATGGCTCCGCCCAACCCCGAGGATGCCGTACTCCGCGCTGTCCGCCGCTTCGACGCCCAGCAAAAGAAGAAAAAGAAGGATCGTCAAGAGACGAAGAAGCAGAGGCGGGCGCGCGCGAAAATGGAGCGCGACCAACGCCGCAGGCGGCAGAGGGAAGCGGGCCTCCCCCTCGAGGAGTCCCCAACCCCCTCGGATTCCGAGGACGAGGGGTCCGGTGGGGACGACGATGAGGTCGAGGAGGGCTGGGCTCAGGAGGAAGGTTTCGAGGGGGCCGTCGACGCCCCCCTGATAGCGGCCTCGACGGCTGCGACTCAGGGGGCGCCGTCGTCATCATCCTCTCCGTCGCGGGGGAGGACGAGGTTGTCCACGTCTGCGCCACCAACGCCGCCTCCGCGGCAGCAGCAGCAGCAGATGCCCCCACAACAACAGCAACAACACCAGCAGCACCAACAACAGCAACAGCAGCATCAACAGCAACGGCAGCAGCAGCAACAGCATTGTCCCCCGAGGGTGAGCTCGGGGGGCTCGAGGGGGAGGGGGGTATCGACTCCACCTCCTCCGCCAGCACCGCCGTTACCGCCGCAGCCGGCGCCGCCGCCACTGTCGTTGCCCACGATACTGCCGCAGCAGCCGCCGCAGCAGTCGCCGGCTCCCTCTCGTCGGGGTGTGCCGAAGGCGCTGGTGGGAAGGTAACTTCGCGTTTTCTTCAGGCTTTCGATTTGTCTCGTGCTCTTTTCTTTCGTTGAAGTCGCTGTGACTTGCGTAGGCGCAAACGGGATGAGGCTGCCCCCGACGCTCGCCTGGCCCCGTCGAAGGTCTTGAGGCAGCGAGCCTCGTCCTCGGCTGGCGAGGCCTCGAGGCAGGAGTCAGCGCCCCTGGAGCCGGTCCCGACCGCTCAGCCTTCCACCGGCGTCGGGGCCGGTGAGCAGCCGAGCGAGGGTGCCACCAGAAGGGATACCGTGGGGGACCAGGTCCTTGAGGAGACCGGCGGTGTCCTTTCGGTGCCTGAGGCAGGCCAGGCGGGCGATATCCCAGGGGCCTCGAGCCCCCACCCGGAGGGAGAGGCGACGCAACTAGTCGACCCTCGGGGCAGCGAGGAGGGGGTCGAGGCGGCTCATAAAGCCCCGGAGGTGATCAACCTGGAGTCACCCGAGCTCGTGGCCCCCTCGAGCGTCCGCTCCGCTCATGAAGAGGTGGCCTCAGGAAGCGTTGACATGGGGAAGGAGGTCGCCCCGAGCCAACTCTCGGGTTCGTCGTCCTCGAGGCCCCTCATGGCGACAGGGGGGGCCCTCGAGGCGGAGGCCGAGCCGATCCCCGCCCAGCCGCCAAGCCCGATACCGTCGGTGGTCGCGGGGGCCGTCGCGCGGAGGACCGACCCGTCGTCCACCCCGTCCTCGAGCTCTGCGCTTCCGGCAGCGCTGGCCCAGGGAGCGCTTCCCCCTCCTCAGGCGGAGCTGCGCGCCGTGAGGGTCGGGTCCACGTCGCGGGGGTGGATCAACACGGGGATCGCCTTCGACCACCGCTCGCCCTCCGGCTCGCAGGTGGTCTACCAGCTGCGAGACGACCTGGAGGGGGGCGAGTGGGTCCGCTTCGCGGAGTACAAGGATCAGGCGGTCCACGCGGCGGCGACGCTATCGCAGGCCTTCGAAGGCATGGCGAACACAGCCGGGGTAAGCTTTCCTTTCCGCCCGTCCTTACGCGTAGTCTCGTTTTGGTGAGATGTTTGATTGTCGTTTTTTGCACAGCGGCTGATGGGCGTATCGCACGAGAAATCGGCGTTCGTGCGGTGCGCCAGGAACGCATGGCAAGATCTTCAAGCCGCCCGGGCCCGCATCGCCGCCATCACCCCCCTGCTCGAGGAGAAGACCGCTGTGGCCGAACGCCTCGGCCAGCAGGTCGCCTCCCTGGAGGCGCGAGCGACGGCGGCGGAGACAGAGGCGACTGAGCTGAAGGCCGCGATGGCCGAGGCCCAGGAGCTCCTCCGAGCCGAGGCCGTCAGAGCGGGACAGGCGGAGCGGGCGCTTGCAACCGAGAGGTCCTCGGTCGAGGCCGCCGTCTCCCAGGCTCGAAGGGAACTGCAGGCGGAGAAGGACCGCACCGAGGGTAAGTCCTTTTTCTGACGAGCTGATTCGCTCGAGAGAAATCAGTCTTGACGCTCGACCGTCCTCCGCTTGGTTGATTTGGCGCAGATATGGCGAAGAAGCTCCAGGAGGCGAGGGAGGCGCACAATCAGGCCGTCGCCCAGCTGAACGCCCAGCTGGTTCAAATGAAGGCCTCGAGGGATGACGCCCTCAACACCGTCCTGCTGGAGCGGGGAGCGAAGGAGGCCGCGCTGAAGGAGGCCGAGTCCTTTCGGTCCAGGCTCGAGGAGCTGCAGACGGACCACGCGTTCCTGCGGCAGGGACATGAGACCCTTCGGAGGGACCATAATACCCTGCAGCAGGCAGTGGACCGCGCCCTCGATGCCGTTGGGGCCGAGCCCAGCGCCCCTCGACTCGGGCGCCTGTCGGCGCTCTACGGCCTGGTGCGCAACCGCCTTCGAGACGCCCTCCACACCGGCGTGAAGGCGCTGGCGATGGTCTCTTCCAACTACCAGATGGAGTTGGAGAAGGTCACCGGATACATCATCTCCGAGGACCTCACCGACGAGCAGGTAGAGGCCGAGCTGGAGAGGCTTGATGCCGCCGCCGAGGGTCCCGCGCGCGTGTTGGCCGAGGGACTGGAAGAAGTGGTCCTTCCTCCCCCGGAGAGTCCTGGTGCTAACCTGTGAACAAGTCGGGCTCGGTGCCCGTTATAAAGAAAACTTGGTTAAGTTTCTTGTTGATGCACTGATATCGACCCTTCGAGGTCTATTTCGTCTAATGTAGTGCACTCGTTCGTTCGTTTGTTCGCTGTTCGTTATTCGTTTCGGCACTATTTCCTTATTGTTTTGTCTTATCTCGAGATCGTTCGGAGTCTAGAGGGGGTCAAGGCTTGTCTCATAGGATAGGGGTCGAGTGGAGATGCCGTAGCCCGGAGGCGTTAGCGGTCTCGCGGCTCGTCCCGACGAGTGGGATGCCGTAGCCCGGAGGCGTAAGCGGTCCCGCGACTCGTTTGCGTCCAAATCCTTAGAAACGTGACTCCCTTAGGCCTCGATAGAGACGAAACCGAAGGACGTAGTGCCGTTTATTCGTTTAAGCCAAACTCGGGCGCTCGTTCCTTGGTCACGTTCGACTTAGCTCCTATAAGGCCCCTTGGAAGCAAAGGTTTGTTTCCCGGAGTAGGGGACGAGTGAGATGCCGTAGCCCAGAGGCGTAGGCGGTCCCGCGACTCGTTGATCCCTGGCTCCGAGTCACGCGCCCTTGTTCCTTAGGACTGTCTTATATTTGCTTGAGCCGAAAGCTAGACCAGAGGCTATAGCGTCTTGAATTGGCGCTTAAAAACGAAAAAAAAGCGTTCGAAAGGGGACTTTTAGAGGGGGTACCCCCCTTATAGCCCCCGAGGGTGGCTCGACTTTGTGAAGACAAAGTCGAGGTACCCTGAGGTCGAGCCTTAATTGAAAGTAAAAAGGCAGACTTTTTCGTTCATTCAAGGCATAAATTGTACAATGCGGAATGCACAAAAGAAAAGGGCTCGGAAGCCACTTAAGGGTAAAAGCGACGTAGCTGTTCGATATTCCACGCGTTGGTGTAGATTTCGCCGTTCTCGTTCGCCAGCTTGTAGGTGCCGGGCTTGAGGACTTCAGCCACGATGAAGGGGCCCTCCCATGGCGGAGTAAGCTTGTGTCGCCCCTTGCTGTCCTGTCGCAACCGCAGCACCAGGTCGCCCTCCTGGACCACTCGAGGCTTGACGCGCCACTCGTGGTAGCGTCGTAGGGCTTGCTGGTACTTGGCGGAGTGGACGAGCACGACGTCTCGAGCCTCCTCGAGCATGTCGAGGTCGTCTTCTCGTGCGGCTCGATTGTCGTCGTCGTTGTAGGCCTCGAGCCTCGGGGCCCCATACTCCAAGTCAGTGGGGAGAACTGCCTCGGCCCCATAGACAAGGAAGAAAGGCGTGAACCCCGTGGCTCGGCTTCGGGTATTCCTTAAGCTCCACACCACCAGTGGCAGATGCTCGAGCCACCGCTTGCCGTACTGGTTCAACCGGTTGAAAATCCTCGGCTTGAGGCCTTGCAGAATCATGTCGTTGGCACGCTCGACCTGACCGTTGGTCTTCGGGTGCGCAACCGCGGACCACACCACTTGGATATGGTTACGATCACAGAAGTTAAGGAACTTCTTGCCGGTGAACTGCGTGCCGTTGTCGGTAATGATGGTGTTGGGGACCCCGAAGCGGTAGACGATGTCGGTGAAGAACGAGACCGCCTCCTCGGATCTGATCGTGGTGATGGGGCGGACCTCGATCCACTTGGAGAATTTGTCGATGGCGACGAGGACATGCGTGTAGCCCCCGGGTGCCTTTCTGAGTGGCCCGACCAGGTCGAGCCCCCACACGGCAAAGGGCCATGTGATGGGGATCGTGTAGAGTGCTTGAGCCGGGAGATGCGTCTTCCTGGCATAGAACTGGCATCCTTCGCAGGAGCGCACCAGCTCGACGGCGTCGTTCATGGCAGTAGGCCAGTAAAAGCCCTGTCGAAAGGCTTTGCCCACGATGGTCCGCGGACCGGCGTGATGCCCGCAGACCCCCAGCGTGCGTGTCGTCGAGGAGTTGTCGGCCTTGCCTGAGGGTGATGCATCGTTGCAGGACCCCGATAGGACTGCGGTGGTAGAGCTCTCCGTCATGCACCCGGAAGGATTTGGCACGTCGAGCAAGGCGTCGGGCCTCGGTGCTATCCTCGGGGAGCTGCCCTCGAACGAGCCAGTCGAGGTATGGCTCACGCCAGTCGACCTCGGGACGAGCCCTCGAGCCCGAGGCTTCGATCTCCATGGCCTCGGGGACGAGCGGGGCCCGGGGACCATTCTCGGGTTCGGCCGCTGGTGGGCCAGGCGTCGAGAGCTTGATGGAGGGCTCGTGAAGATCCTTGACGAAGATGTCCGAGGGGACCTCGGCCCGCCCAGACGCGATCTTGGCGAGCTCGTCGGCAGCTTCGTTGTAGCGTCGGGCGATGTGGTTGAGCTCGAGGCCGCAGAATTTCTCCTCGAGGCCCCGAACTTCTTTACAGTATGCCTCCATCTTGGGATCGTGGCAGCTCGAGTCCTTCATGACTTGGTCGATGACAAGCTGGGAATCGCCACGAACATCAAGGCGTCGGACCCCGAGCTCGATAGCGATCCGCAGCCCGTTGACGAGCGCCTCGTATTCTGCCATGTTGTTAGATGCGGGAAAATGAAGTCGAATAGCATACCGTAAGTGCTTGCCGCTGGTCGTTGATGATGTTGCGCGCGTCCTTCAGGTCGTTGACCTTGCGGTTGTCGAGGAGCCGGTCCCGAACCGGCCGCCTCTCGGCTTCTCGCGGCTTCCTCGGGGGCCCGGGGTGAACTGAGCCCTCGCGGTCATCACGGGCCCGGCTGGGAGCCTTCTGCGAGCCCGCCTCGCGTCGACGCGAGGCGGAGCTCTCGGCCTGCTGCACTGCCGCGGTCTCGAGGAGGTCCCGGACCTTGTCGCGGACCTGCTTCCCCTCGGGCGTCGAGGGTTCAGGCATGTTGCGGACGAGCATTGCTGCCGCCGCAACGTTCTGACTGGCCCGGTTGAACACCGGGACAGGCTCGTTGTCGATCCGCCGTTGGACTTCGCGTGCTCTTGCCCTGGCGGTGGGGGTGAGCCCACCGCCAGAGTGATCCCTCATCAAGGTGGCCTCGAGATCGTTGAGGCGCTGGCGCCCCTCCTCGAGCTGCTGGCGCAGCTCTCGGAGTTGCTCTAGCTCTGGGTCCTGGTACCCTCCGCGCGACCCCTGAGGGTCTTGCGGCTGGCCGTGAGTGGGAGCGTGCGCCAGAGGGGGGCCGCGCGGCTGATCGCCGGCCTCATTGGCGTTGCCGGTGTCGTCCTCTTCGATGAGGTGGTAGCATTCCCGCGTTGGGTCATACTCCTCCTCGGAGTCGGAGTCCGGTGAACCGAAGTAGCCGTAGAAGGGATGGGGGAAGTGGCGCGACGGAGGGACGCCGCGTAGACTGAGGAGTCGTGCGACGTCGCCATGGCCGGAGGCTTCCGCCACGTCATCCGAGCTGGCGCTCGGGATGTCCGCCAAGGCAGTGTTGATTGAGTGGAGAGGATGCCCCGGCTCGTCATCATGTGAGCTCATTCGAGAACTCAAAGCCGACGCAAAGCTTGACGAGGCGTTGTCGAAGCCGTACGGGAGGGACGGGGGCACGGCGGATGCCATGCCTATGCCGTAAGGGGCTGTCCCTTCCACCCTGGTCAGGCGCAAGCCAGCCAGGCCCCGTGCGAGGGACCCAACGTTGGCACCCAATCTGGGAGGGGCCTCCGCGTGCTCTGGCCGCAGGCGGCGGGAGCGACGAATGCGGCGGCGACGGCGAGTCCTCCCGGTCGGCGGTGACGAAGGAGATTGGTCGCTGCACAGCTGGGATCCGGGCGGGAGAAGCGGCAGGTCGTAGCCACCGTCTGGAATGATGAACTCCAGACTCCCGAACTGGATCACCGAACCGGGAGCGAACGAATCGACAGGATCAGCCATCCGGAGCTGACAGGGATCGTCGATGACACGCACCCCTACCTGGCGCGCCAACTGTCGGCGTCTCGGAACCGGGGGGTCCCGAGGCCAACGAGTAAATTTGTCTAGCGTGTCACCCAAGCTCCGGATGGTGGCGCAAGAAGAACACAAAGCGATTTATACTGGTTCGGGCAGATGAAAGCCCTACGTCCAGTCTGAGCGGTGGATTCGTGTTATCTTGAGTCAGAATCGCTCGTAGTAGGGGGTTACAAGCGGTGGGAGAGGGAGCAGATCCCAAGTCCCGTGAGAATGGAGTGGTGGTTGCTTGAGATGTTGATCGCAAGCAAGGGTGTGAGCGTGTGTGTGTGTGGTTGTTCGTCTGTGTGTGCGTATCCGCCTGCGCGGCTAGCCGGCTCTCCCTTTTATATTCGAAGGGAGAGGGCGTGTACAATTTACATAACGGATAAGAAAATAGGCCACCTGTAGCCTGTTCATCCTTTGTAGGAGTCGGAGTAGGCGTGATGATGACGACGACGCTCGTGTGTCGATTGCTCAGGGTGGCAGGACGTGCGGCGTGCTGTTGGAGTTGACGAAGCATGGCGCATTATGGCACTGACCGGGCGTGCGCTGATGGCAGCGTGGCAGCATGGTCCGTACTCCGAAGGCAACGGGTAGCAGTTGGGGGAGTCAGCCCGAGGCCGGCTCGGGTCATGGCCGTACGCTGCAACGATGGAACGGGACGCCACACCGGGCTCGAGGTGGTGGAACAGTGCTCGACACTGTACCAACCACTCGGCATGGCATGCGGCGTGATTACCTGCACAGCATGGGCTTGTCCCTGTTGAAGGCATGCCATTACGCGCCGGAGTAATGGCGGTGCGGTCTTTTCCCCAGCTTTCCCGGCGTTACAGGGTGCTGAGGGAGGCCTCGAGGTCGATCTGGGCACCGTCGAAGGCATCCTGGCACTGTTGAAGTGCTGACCCGAGCCCTCGGGGGTTTGTCGTATCCGGTCCGGTCCGGAAAACCCGTCGCTTGATGCGCTGCGGCGCATTGATCACGACGTGGGAATAGAGGTAATGATGGCCCCTCTGCGTTGATGGAACGGGGTGGGACAGTGCTGCAGCGGGGCAGGCGGGTCAGACCGATTTGACCCCTGTCCCGTCGGAACGGATGAGCGTTGGGCGGTGGGAGTGCGCATTGAATGCACCTGCGCCTTTGGTCGGCCGGCGTGGGAGAGCGCGCTCGAGCCCCTCGCGTCTTTGCTCGAACCCCTTGTGTCTCGCTCGAACCCCTTGCGTCGGCGGGGGGTCTCATGCGAGCTGGAGGTTACGCCCTCGAGGTCGAGGGGGACCTCGTACGAGTTGGAGAATTGGCGCTCGAGGTCGAGGGGGACCTCGAGCGAGTCGGACCACCGCCCCTGGCCTCGAGGGGGCCTCGTACGGGACGGACCTCCGCCCCTGGCCTCGAGGCGGCCTCGTTCGGGACGGAGATATCTCTCGAGGCCTCGGTGGCCTCGAGGTTGGTCTTGGCGGCCTTCGTGGGCCTGGAAGTCGATTCGAGGGTCGTGTATTTGGCCCATACAGCGTGTTGGGCTTGTTTAGTCTTCTACGTTTGGGTACCCCTAAGTACGGGTACCGACAGGTACCAAGGCACTCTTGCAACCGCTCCCAGAAATGAGACATAAACACTAACCCTCGATCAGAAACAATGGTGAGAGGAACTCCATGAAGAGTAACAATCCGGTCAAAATACAACTTGGCATGTTGCATGGCTGTAAACTTGGTACTCACTGGAAGAAAATGAGCTGACTTGGTGAGACGATCTACAATGACCCAGATAGAATCATGTCCCTTACTAGTGCGGGGCAACCCCACAATAAAATCCATAGAAATATCCTCCCACTTCCATGCAGGCACAGGTAGAGGCTGCAGCAAACCCGGAGTACGCAAATGATCTGCTTTGACTTTCCCACAAGTATCACACTCAGAAATGTACTTGGCTATATCCTTCTTCATGTTTGGCCACCAATACACGTGCCTCAAATCATGATACATTTTATTACTCCCAGGGTGAATGGACAACTTGGAGTCATGGGCCTCATCCAAGATTTTTGTCCTAAGCTCATCATTTTCTGGCACCACTAGTCTTGTCTTGTACCTGAGCACACCTTGCTCATCAAAGTTGAAATGGGACCCCCGTCCTTTTGCCATCATCTTCCTGATGTGAGGGATCACCTCAGTGTCCTTTCTTTGCTCCAGGACAATTTGCTCCAGTAAATCCGAAACCAAGGCAATGTGTGCCAACACCTCATGATGAGAAAAAGACAAAGATTCCTCATCCTCCCGGTGAGACTTCCGACTTAATGCATCAGCTACCACATTAGCTTTTCCAGGATGATAATGCACTTCCAAATTATAATCCTTAATTAACTCAAGCCACCTTCGCTGCCTCATATTTAACTCGAGTTGAGTGAAAATATATTTGAGACTCTTGTGATATGTATAAATATTCACTTTGTTTCCCAACAAATAATGCCTCCATATTTTTAGAGCATGCACAACTGCACCGAGCTCTAAATCGTGGGTGGGATAATTTACTTCATGCTTCTTCAACTGACGGGAAGCATAAGCTATTGCCCGCCCTTCCTGCATAAGCACACACCCAAGTCCAGTCCGAGAGGCATCACAATATACATCAAATGGTTTCTCAATATCTGGCTGAGCAAGAACAGGAGCAGAGGTCAAATATTTCTTCAAAGCCTGAAATGCCTCTTCATAATCCAAACTCCAAACAAATTTGACATCTTTCTAAAGCAACTTGGTCATGGGTTTTGCTATCTTGGAGAAATCTGGAATGAAGCGCCGATAATAGCCAGCAAGTCCAAGGAACTGACGAATCTGATGCACGGACTTTGGCGACTTCCAATCCAGCACCTCTTGCACTTTACTAGGATCTACAGATATGCCTTCAGGAGTCAATACATGTCCCAAAAACTGCACTCGGTCTAGCCAAAATTCACACTTACTGGATTTGGCATACAACTTATGCTCTCGCAGTCTAGACAAGACTATGCGAAGATGCTGGGCATGCTCATCTCTATTCCTTGAATATATCAATATGTCATCAATAAACACCACCACAAACTTATCCAACTCCGGCATAAAGACTGAGTTCATGAGATACATGAAAAATGCTGGAGCATTGGTGAGACCAAAAGACATCACCAGGTACTCATACAGGCCATACCTAGTAGAAAAGGCTGTCTTTGGTATATCCTGGGGCCGGATTTTTATTTGATGATATCCAGAACGAAGATCAATCTTGGAAAATACTTTTGCCTCAGCCAACTGATCAAACAGGGTATCAATCCTTGGCAAAGGATACTTATTCTTAATGGTTACTGCATTAAGGGGGCGGTAATCAATACACATTCTCAGAGT
Organism: Saccharum hybrid cultivar R570; assembly: GCA_038087645.1. Classification (NCBI taxonomy): domain Eukaryota; kingdom Viridiplantae; phylum Streptophyta; class Magnoliopsida; order Poales; family Poaceae; genus Saccharum; species Saccharum hybrid cultivar. The sequence continues at coordinate 6,383,247 of JAQSUU010000744.1, forward strand.
GCCATCCTTCTTCTTCACAAAAATAGCTGGGCAACCCCATGGTGAAGTGCTAGGACGAATAAATCCTTTCTCCCTCAGCTCTTCCAATTGCTTCTTCATTTCAGCTAACTCTGGCGGAGCCATCCGATACGGACGCCTAGAAATGGGAGTGGTTCCGGGCTCTAGCTCTTTGGCAAACTCCACATCCCTATCAGGAGGTAAACCAGGCAATTCTTCAGGAAAGACATCCGGGAACTCACAGACCACATGGATAGAGGCAAGATCAGGGGAAGCTTCAACATTAGAAACGGCTGCTAGAGAAGAGGTTGGTGGCATAATAAGAGACATTCTATCCTCCGATACAGGAATCTTCAGTTCCACCACTCTATGGTTAAGGTCCAAAACTACACCATTCCTTCCCAACCAGTTCATTCCCAAAATAGCATCCGTACTCTGTCCAGGCAATACCATGAACTGGACATGATAAGTATGAGTGGCTAAAACCACACTAAGTGTCTCAGTCCGGGTCTGGATACATAACTGTGCACCAAGGGTGCTAACCTTATATGCAACAGGGATCATTGCAGTAGGTATATTGTGCTTCTCTACGAAACCCATACTCATGAATGAATGTGATGCACCAGAATCAAATAACACATATGCTGGGTGGGAGTTGATGGAGAACATACCCGCCATCACAGGCTCCCCCTGTGGAAACTCCTCAGCTGCAGTGAAGTTAACATGCCCAGAGCGGCTCACTGGCACCTTCTTCCTGATAATAGTCCTCTTGATCAAGCGGGAGTTGGCCGCAGACTGAGCAGACTGAATCGGCTGATTCTCAGGACATTCCCGAGCATAGTGACCTTCCTTGCCACACTTGAAACAAACAACTGGTGCCCTGCCCCCCTATCCCTGACGAGGCTGAAACTGCTGTCCCTGAGACTGCTGCACCTGCTGAGTAGGTGCGCGGTACTGAGTGTACTGAACTGAAGAAGTCTGCTGAGTGTGACGCGGTTGCTGACCACCTTGAGAATAATATGGCATCCTCTTAACCACCTGTACCTTCTGAGCCTGCGGGTGACTAGAAGATCCAGCAATCCCCCGCTTGCGCTTCCACTCAGTCTGGGTGTTATTCTGAAGTCCCTCCATGGAAATGGCAGCACTCATCAAAGCACCAAAAGTCTGATAACCCCCAGTAAATAGCTTCTCCTGAAGCACACAAGAAAGACCACGCCTGAAACAATCCATCTTCTTCTCATCAGTGTCCACATGGTGACCAGCATACTGAGACAAATGGTTAAACTTGGTGGTATAATCCACCACAGTCATATTCCCTTGCTTCAATTCCAGAAACTCAGTCAACTTCCTGCTCATCAGGCCTGCAGGAATAAAGTGCTCACGAAAAGCAGTGGTGAACTCCTGCCAAGTCATCCGGTGGCCTACAGGCTGCATGGCTCTGAAGTTGTCCCACCATACAGTAGCAGGTCCTAACAACTGCTGAGTAACAAAGTGCACCTTCTGATCATCAGGCACCTGGTGAAGCAACATCAACTTCTGCTCTATGGTCCGAAGCCAATGATCTGCATCCAAAGGCTCAGCGGAGGGTGTGAAAGTAGGCGGCTGAGTCTTCAAGAAATCATGATAGGTACTGGGCCTATCATGCCCATGAGCACCATCCCCTTGCCTACCACCCTCACCGTGGCCTCCACGAACCAGGCCACCGACCAACTGTGCCACCAACTCCAAGGCACGTGTTGACTCACGACGGGCGGCCAACATCTTAGCTAACATCTCCTCTAGAGTCATGGGAGGTACTGGGGGTTGAGGCAGTGGAGCATTCAACACTGGGACTCCATTGCTACCTCCCTGAGGCTCGTTCTCACGGCCCTGACCATTTCCACCCTGACCATGGGCAGCCCCACCACTGGCACTACTACCATCTGAAAGAAGACAACCACCCAGGATTAGGGGCAAAGCTCCAATTTGGAAGGATGGACTTAAGGAAATGATACACTTGATAAGGGATAAAGATAAGGCTTCCATGATTAGTTGGAGCATTTTTCTTAATTATTACCCTATTATTTACTAAACCAATTTTTATCCGTGAAGGGGTATTTAAATAAAATGCACTGTTTCATGATGCATGTATCGGCCTATTCGTCCACTCAAGCCGAATATAGCGGCATTCGCAAAATTTTTGGCACATCGCACACTCATTCACCGTGTACTATCCGACTTAAACGATACGCAAGTTAGTGTACCTACAGGAAATTTCATTAGAGAAAACCAGTGCCACTATCCTAGATAAACTATATTATTAGGGCATATACATATTTACGCGAACTTACCGTATCCTACCTTTCACAAATCTTTTGTTGGTCAATTTTTAACTCTTTTCAAAAGGGTTATTAAGCTCATAATCCCATTATCGGCTCCAATGCCAACTGTGGCAGAACCGCCTAATTTAACACCCATCCGGAGTACTTGTCTTCCATCAGACACTAAGTACTTCGGAAGAGCGCTAAACCGAACAGTTCCGTCGAGCACACCCAACGGGAGAACTCGAAAATCCACATTTAACATCAGGATCGTGAATGAGGGAGTAAAGCTTTCAACATTCTAAACCATTTCTTACATCACTTTATTATGACATCAGAGTATTAACAAGTTGAATGCAATGGCGGAATTAAAATCATATTACAGGTAAAAGAGTTTATACATGACATGTTTACAAGTTTTATCTTGCAACATAAAGCAAATATATAATCAGAGTTATAGCAGAAGTAAATATTATTTAATGATATGATGATTCATTAACATGGTAAGTATCTAGATACAAGATATGACAACAGATTATGAAACTTTTCTTTGTAAAATATTTGGTGAGAGTTATAAAGAAGAACTACATTCGCAGCGTAAAGGAAATCCTCTCTGAGCCCACCAGGAGGAATCCACACACAAGGGTTAGCTCTAGCATCCACCTGCCACCTGCAACAGGGGAAATAAAACCCTGAGTACTCAATTGTACTCAGCAAGACTTACCCGACAGGAGAAAATAAAAGACTCCAAGGATATGCAAGGCTTATCTGGCTTGCTGGTTTACTGGATAGCAGGAAGCATTACTAGATGTGCATCCTTATATTTCTTTTTTTTTATTTATTAGCAGTCATCATTAGTTCATTAGCTAACCATTCTAGGTAAGCACATGTTCTACTTTCAAGCAAGTGGTAAGCAATCAGAACCATTTTATCTTCTCTTCCAACAACTTTCTTGTTCCAGTTCTTACTACGATGTCAGGCCATAGTCAAGCCGTACCGTCTAAGCGACGGCGATTCGCGAATCAATGTGCCCAGCTGGGTACCCCGAAAAACACACGCCTCCCTTGCACCGAGGCACAAGCAAGACCAACCAATTCCACTCTTAGCGAGGGTTCCAAGTCCCCGTCCAGCCTGGACTCTAAGCCCCCACACCTGAGTCCCAGCTCACAGTGTGGCACTTAGACCTCCACCATCCCCGCCACCAATCAAGCTGGTCCAGATAGAGCCGGATCCCACGACAAGCGAGGAACAGGTCTTCCTCACCCCCATCCGTAAGTATGTGCACGGGATAATAAGTTCTGTGACATGACCACTGTCCACAACAACGAACGGTCCTCAATCGACACAGGCGGGACACGCAACCAGAGCCTCGCTCTGTTGCCCAACCAAGTCCAAATCCAAATCCAATCCAAGTACAGTCCCGCCCGGTCTCCAATTATTATCCATATATATTCCATGTGATAGTAATAATAATAAATAATCCTATCTCTCGCGAGTGACAACCAATCACTCGACTTCTACCGGAGACCTGTAGCATAGCAATCTACACGATCCTGTCATACTAGTAAGACTCATAGGATAAGGATATATATGCAGGTGGGTTTCATTCAACTCCTTTAAACTTAATGCACAAGAATATAGATATAATAAAGTGCAGAATAATAGGGGTTATGCACCGGGGCTTGCCTCGGGTAGGCACGGCGTCAATAAGGTCAGTCGGTGGCTCCGGAACCTCCTCCGCTGCGAGAATCTCCTCCTCGACCACCTCCACGACCTCCTCGTACTCCTGGTCGTCGAAGGTCACCGCGTTGGCCTCCAACTCGTTCACTACATGCATGCAATGATGACGGTGCAACAATTTAACACTTATGCAACAACAACTCTTAAAAATAATAACTATTGTGACAAGCTATCAGCTAGCTCTAATGGCTAAGGTACTAAACTAATTATCATCTCTAAAAGTCATTCAATATATCTACCTTACTTATCCTAATCAAAATTGCCACTTATTCTATTTAAGTTTTGGTGGACCATTAACTACCCTACTAGACATTGTCATATGAGGCTACAAAAATTACAGCAAGCACATAACAATATCGTTAGTCTACCATAAAATTTTCAGAGTCATAGCATTCACCAATTTACCACAAAAATTCATGCAACTATGATTCTAATAATAATAAGCACTCACAACTTATTTTAATATACCCTAATATCATCACAGAAACATATAAACTAATGTCACTAACAGCTAGATCATGATTTTAGAAATCTAACAAAGTTGGTTTCACTATTTTTGGACATCTACACAGGTCTATATAATTTATCAAAGTTTGGTTCAAAAACTAAATTAATAAAGCATTTCTACTCCACTTGAAAAAGGAAAAGCCAATTCTACCGGCTCGGCCCACTAACGTGCGCGAACCGGCCCAGCTAACGCGGCGGACGCGGCCCAGCAACGCGCGGCCCGCCCGGCGCCCGCGCGCGCTGGCCATCTTGCTAAAAAGACCTCGGCTTTTCAAATAACTAACCCGCAGTCCATTTACTATTCCCAGGAGTCACTGACACTTCACACTTACCCCCCTGCGAAACTTTGAATTCTCGACGCGCGGTCCCCGAGCCGGAGAACACGACGGCGTTGCGGCCGCCGGCGCTCAGCGGCTGCGCCGGCCTCCCGGGACCCGCGCCGGTGATCCCAAGCGGCTGGGTTCCATCCCCGGCTTGCTCCGCACCTCGGAGAGGCAGAAGAAGGGGCTCGGAGCGACGCAACGGACGCGGCGACGGTGAGTGGCGGACCGCGGCGGCGGCGCCCGTGTTCCGGTGAGGAGGAAGGGTTAACTACGTTGTTTTCTAGTCGGTGAGCATAGGTGGGTTGTGGGGACTCGGCTGTGGTGCTGGTTGAACTGGGGGGTGGAGGAGGAGGGCTGGCCGCGTGCGACCGAGAGGAGGCGGCGGCGCTTTGCGGCAGCGACGTGGCGACTAGCCACGAAACGGCAGTAGAGGTTCGGAGTGTTGGAGGGGAGCTGCGTGAGACTAACCCAAAGCTCACGGCGCCCTCAATTTGAAGAGCAAGGCGGTAGGCAAAGTGCACGTGGTGTTCCCCCCCCCCTTTTTGGTCGTGGCGGAGCAATGAAGGAGAAAGCTCCAAATTGGAGCAGTGCCGGCTACGTCTGGAGCCAAGGACGAGCGGGGCAGCTGCGTGACTTTACTGCGCAGCCGCGGACGAGACCACGCGGCGCGAGACGATCTCTATCGGCCTTACTCCGAGAGCGGGTCCCGGCAGCCATGGCGGAAACAGCAGCGGGACAAGATCGGGCTCTGGCCGTCCTTGCCTCGGCGCGTAGCGGTCGGGTCTGGTCTCTTCCATGTGCCCGGGACGGTTGGACGTTGAGTGCGCGTGCAAGGCCTTAAAGGTTAGTGGCAACGGCGGCTAGACGACGACGGGTCGACGACGACCGCCGCGGCGCGACGCGACAGCTCCCTGGCGCGACGCAGCAGGCAGCATGTGGACGGGTAGGTGCGGGGTAGTTGGGAGAGTGGCCGCGCGGCAACGGATCGGTCGGGAACGGCCATGTGGCCACGTGCGCGTGCAGAGCCGGCCAGGGCGCGCAGCGTCGGGCCACGACGCGGTGACCGCGCTCTGGCGGCGACGCACGTGCCACAGTTGTATGCACGGTTTTTAAAGCTCTCACAAAACCTAATCTACTTGGTCTCTGTCCAAACCAACTGCACCAAGACAAACTAGGTATATCCAAGTTTTGAAAGAGCCAAAACACGACACCCTCCCTTCACAAAATTTCAGAGAACGAGGACCACGAACATGGGCCTGTCACTGCCCTGGGGTTCACTGAAAAAGGCTAAGTCTTGAGCTGTTTTCAGCAGAACTTTGCATGTTTGAGCTCCTATAAAAACTAGTTAGCAAACCTATCATTCCAAAGCAAAATCAGCATGGTGTCATACAAGGTTTATACTTTAATTTCCAATAAACACCCTATGCATGTTTTATATTATTTTATTTCATAAAATTCAAGTAACAACCCTTCATGATATACATGTACTATAAGGCTCATTTTCATTTGGCATTTTCATATGAGCATTTGCAAGCTATAACAAACCATTTGTCACTTCTACCACATGTATTACTACACCATATGACATAAGACAACTAACAAATAATTTTTTTATTTAATATTTTCATTAATCTTTTTGAGTCACAAACTTCTATTTACTCCCACAAACACATGAAAAGAATGAAAACTCACGATGCTCATGACATGCTTAGTAGTTCGTTAATGCGGTAACACCGAGGGTGTTACAGCAGGCAAGCAAGAACCCTATCAAGAACCCTAGCGCCGGAGAGAGGAAGGAACAAGGAAGACGAGGGCGATGCGTTACTGGAGAGAAGGCGGCGTAGAGCGCGGACCTCGGATGGGATGCGATCGCCGTCACCTCGTGCCGCGCCGCCGCGGACCTTGGCGATGCGCCGCGCTGCGCCGTCGCCCCACACCGCCCCGTCGTCGCCTCTGCTGTGTCGCGTGCTTGCGTGCTCGCGTCGCTTGGAAGAGCCGAAACCGATCTTGAGGGTCGGAGGTCCGGTTCCGATCCGGGCCGTGGAGACAACGAAAAACGAAGCCAGTTTTCGTTTCGGGCCAGTTTTGGTTCCAGGCCGGGCCGAAACGAACGCACATTTCGATTCGCATCCGGATTGGAAACGGGCCGCATGAATCCCCCCGGATCGAGCCCTGGAACGGGCCAATCCAGCAAAACCGAACGAGGCCTGAGTGTATCACAGAAAATCAGTAAACTATGGAGCTCGAGGACGGCAAGTGCCAATTATTATCTGCAGGAATCTCACTCCTGTATCTCTATTTTGCACAGGAAAGTGCAAAATGATTGCTACGGCACATGGAGCTGACATGCATTCTATTGTAGTAACACTGTTTTACTAGCACGTCCATGGCAGTTAATTAAGGGCTCGCAATGTGCACGGCGGCACGTCTTTTTTTTTTGATAAAGGATAAAATATCCGGCTTCATTTATCATGGTTGAATCAGATCGCTTATTACAAAGTAAAGTCCTCGGACCACAAACCCTGGAACACAATCCAGCTAGTTATTTTTTTGAATACGAGAAATTAACACGCAACATGTGCAAGTAAAAAGTTCTAGCATATAAACAAGTACAGGGCACACAAGTATAGTACTGTACGATCTAAGACAGAAATTAGCTAGTACCATTTGCAAGTACAAATGCTCAACCTCTAAATTATGCATCCCGTGCCACCTTGAGATCAGCACCGTTACCGTGGCAGAATGTTGTCCACCAGTATAAAATAGCCTTTTCTAGGCAGAGTGTCACAGCTTTAAATTAGCCACTGGAAATAATGAGCGATGTTAGTTGTTACTGATGTTGGTATAAATTGTTGGGAAAGTCAATGCACACACCAAGTGAACCGGATGTTATAGCTATATTTGGTGGATGATTAGTGCTGAAAAGCTACATGTCAGGATGAAATTAGTTGTTGACTTTAATAATGTCGTATATACCAAGAATGCAAAAAAGCCGCTATCAAACATGTAATCTATATAATTTTCTGCAATTTGCCCTGTTTTTTACAAAAGATGCTGTGACCTTCTGAATCGATATCACACATCATCGGATCACATCTCCAAATACTTAACTTTGTATAGTGGATTTAATTAACGAAATGATGTTCTCTTCTGGCCAGTGATAATAATACAAGTACAGGATCGGAGGTAGTTGGTGTAGAAGCAGCTATTGTCCTCCGGCATGATGACGAAGAACCCCTCCCTTAACTAGGATGAAGTGTAGCGTCTCCTAAGACACATTAGCTATCTAAAGCTATCATTATTACAAAAATAACTATAATTGCCGGCTACGTCCATGTCAGTTATGTTGGAACTGGCAATGATAATACGTCAGCACTGCTAGTTAGTTTAGAGAATGTCAATGATAGTACCACAATGCCAGTTAAATTTAAGACCCGACAGCGAAAATTGGGCTAGACCTGAATTTTCATTCAAGTTTTTATGGCATGACGTCTCCTGAGCTTATGCACTAGCCAACTCCATCTCCACGATCACATATTATCTACCCAGAGGCGCACCGTAGCACATGCGGTGGCGAAGGCTGGTGAGATCCGATTTTTTTTTTATTTTGTGGAAAACCGTAACACTGTCGGTTGAGTAACCAGTATTGATCAGTTGAGTGCATAGTTTCCTACCACCTTTTACAGGTTTACCGGGTCCATATACATGACGGGGGGCCCTGGGTCTTCTTTTGTTCTAGCCCTTCTTTTGTAATCAGCTTGGTTACTGTGTTGTTCTTTTGGTTCAATAAATCTTCAGAAGAGGCCCCTGGCTCTCTCCTGTTTCTTACAAAAAAACATGGAGGGCTAGCACCTGAACTATCCTTTTTGTTTCTTCTTGTTTAGTTTATGTTTTTTTACCAATTCTTCTTGTTTTGTAAGATCCAATAAAACTTGGCTGCAGCCTGTATGGCCAATCGCTTTACTCACTGACTTTTATATCGAGAACATGAGTGGGCTGCAGCTTGCAGGAGCCCAGGAGGCCCTCAACCCATCATTAGAACAGGAGAAAGGCCCATCAACAGAAGGGCCAGTACACACACTGTCTAAGCCTAAGCAAAGAAACATCAGAAGGCTCTGAAAACAAAACAGAATATGTACGGCAGTGAGGGATTATGTACTTCTGATGGGCATGTTTGAATTTTGGAAACACGATTATTCTCAACTTGACACAGTGAAAAGTCGGACTACATGCGAACCCATGCATATCCATAATTTCCACATATATGTCCAACGTCCAAGTTGGGGAGGCTAAGATAAGTGTGGGATTAATTCATAACAATCTTAGCACATCATCCTGCATCCATGCGAACTAGCCAACACATGAATGGATTACTATTCCATTTGAAATACACTCATCACATATAGGAGTAAGATTTGTGTGCGTGTGTTCATGGAGTGACTGTACATGTGTAATATAAAGGAAAAAATACTATACTCCCTGTGTCACAAAATAATTAAATGAACTACTACAATCGCACGATGCCAAACTATCCCAAATTTATCCAACTCTATAAAAAATAAAAGTGCTACAACATCTATGACAACAAAAAAGTACTTAGTATAAGAACAGTCTTGGTTGAATTGTCTTATCAATTTTGTGACCTCTTAATGGGGTGATGATTTACCATAATTTGAGTGAAAAGAGAGAAACTGTTAATTAGCATTGTTCTGAAGATCTTTGAAATGAACGAGGTCATAACCCACACCGAGACTGATTGTTTCTTCATCTATTCTGATCACATGTGTCTAACTACAGCAAAAGCAGATTTACAATGTTTACTTGCCGATATGTAAGTTCAAATGTATCAGATGGCCATTTATGGCAAACCATATTTATTTTTCAATGTGACGGCGTTATAGTATGCTAAAATTTCTATAATGAGAAATTTTGCAATGGTTGGAGAAAATATGGACCATCCACAGAGCAAGATCGGTTGATATAAACGTAGGAGGTCCTATATGAAAGTACTCAGTACTAGCAAAATGGTGGGGATAGTAAAAGTAGGTATAGGACCAGTACCAAATTTCATCGGCCACATTCAAAATTTTTGTTTTGCTATCTTTTTTCGGTCAAGGGTAAATCCATAATTCAAAATTGTTGTTGGAAGGCAATCTCCTGTTGTCTCTTCGCTGGGAGGTTGCATGGAGCTCCCATTCTGCTGCTGCCGCACCGACGGCTGCTGCTTGCGCCACTGCCACGACTGGTCCAACATCTCACCTCATCCTGCTGTTGCAGGCTCGTCTTCTGCTTCTGTCCCACAAACAATAACTCAACAACATCGTATAACACTACAGCATTGCCGTTGATAGAAGGCGTTAAAAAATGCCTCTAAAAGTGGTCAAAACGCCTTCAAAAACCTTTTGAGGCATTTATTAGAACGCCGGCTAAAACATGGAAGTAAAATGTATTTTGAGGCATTTTTTCGAAATGTCTTCTAATGTCAACATTTAAAGGCATTTTTAAGTGCCTAGAATACTTCTAGAGGCAACTGTAGAATGCCTTCAAAACACTGATAGAGGCGTTATTCGAAGTGCCTCCAAAACAAAGGTATATAGCAAGACATTGCCACCAATATCAAATCAGCACAATCCATTCAAGAAAGAACCAATGTGAGGCCACATTAACACTGTATCCAACCAAATATTAAAATGTTTCATTGAGACACAAGTTTCTATATCCAATTCTCCAATATCCATAAAATAGAAAAGTAATCATGATCCTCGATACTGTATAGTCCTATTGTTTGTTTAAGTTCTCAATTCTCTCATTAACACTGAATTTCATTAACAGGTCACAAAAAGCAGAAACAATCAGAAATGTAATGAGGTTCTCAGTCTGTCATCTAGTGCTCTCTATATTAACAGGCTGTAAATTAGCTTGTAAGAGTGCTGCTTTGCTTTGCTTTTCCATGAAAGAAATGTAGGCTCTTATCTTTATGAACTTCCAAACTAGATTGTGGGTCTTTATCCCTGTAAAAAAATAGATAATGGATCATCAAGCTAGTACCATGTCAAGCAGTAGTTCAGACTGTAAGACTGATACATAATGGATCATCTCAGAAAAAAAGATCTGATAGTGGTTGCAGTTTTAGAACTACAACAGTTACTAGAAGTGAAGATTAATGGCATGACTGGCAATCACATATGTACTGAACGATTGCCAAACTAAGATGCTTTAGAACATATGTACCGAGCAATTGCCAAACTAAATTCAAGCTATGCAAAGACAATCAGTTTGATGTCATAGTTCATCCTGTTTTAATAAAGTTGAAATTATTGAGAATTCAGGCATAATTAGATTTCAGAACTTGAAAATTCCCCCCAAAAAAATACATAAGTTCACTGAACAACAGTACAATTTTTACAAGCAGCAAAGGAAACGATTGAAAGAGCAAGTAATTTCTAAGTGTACCTTGAATAGATAAGTAGCAGTTGCATTACTTTCTCTTGCTTCTACTGCTAGAACTTGTGAGGCTGATACTGCTCGAGGTATGCAATGGGCGGTAGCACTTCCTAGATTTTGTATCTTCCCATATGCTCGAGGTAACAGAGTGGTCTGTTTATAAACTATACTCACAAGTACCTCAATGTAATCCGCTAATGGTTGGCCATCATTAGCTTTAGCTTTCCTATCGGTTTTCTGAATGGTCCCTAATGCCACAAGCTTTTTACTGTTTGGTGATGCCAAGCCAACCTCCATACCACACTTTATATCTTCCATATCATCCTACAAAGATGACTCCAAACTCTATCATTTATCTACTATTTAGTTACAAAAGACTGACAAGAGAAAAGGCACAGCATTCACCTTATGAAGTGGTGGCTGAAATCTTCTTGTCTTCTTTGATGTCTCCAGAAGACCTTGCAGAGTTGTTTTTTCCATGGTGTTTCCTACAAGTGTGTGCTCTGCTGTCTCTCTCTTTATTTTTTCTTGACTTTGCATCAAAACATTTCCAGCTTCCTAAGGAATGGAGATAGAACTAATTACAAATTGTATCTAATCTGTAAATCAACTCAAATGGACACAATTTACCTCAGGTTCTTCTCCATGCCTTGATCCTTGATTACCATCATCCATGTCTGTCGATGTTTTACCACCGATAGCCCGTCAAGGGGGTACTCGAGACGGTTGTTCGTGCTTCAACGAATCAGGAGCGCGGCGGTTAAGTCGTGACGAGAATCGATTTTATACTGGTTCAGGCCGTCGAGCTTGATCTCGAGTAATAGCCTTTACGTCCAGTCGGCCCGTGAGCCTGTTTGTATTGTGTGTATTGTATTGTGATCTATTTACAGGGGGTGTGCTCAGCATCCCTTTATAGTCCAAGGAGCACCTCGGATACTTTCTATTCCTAGTTGGATACAATTTGTAGTCCTAAACGAGGTTTTGGACATAATTTCCAAATATAATCCGTCTAGCAGTTGTGATTCTGCACGTAGCTTTGCTTCATGCCAAACTTTGGTTGGTAGTCGTCTCCATGGGGACCCACCAGTTCCCCCGTCCACAAGCCCTCGAGCATTTCATGGTTGAACTTCGGAAGCCGGGTTGTTGTAGTCTTCTGTCGGGTTCTTTTGAAGTGAAACCTTGAAGTGGTCTTCTTTTTGGATAATCCGCCTTTTCTGATGCGCACATTTTTCCTTTGAAAAACGTGCACTCAGTGAGTGTAGCCCCCGAGCCTCTTGTCTATTGGAATAATGGGCCAGAGGGTCCTTCTATTCTGCTCCTTTTAGGTTCTTCTTCTTTAGAGTGAGCGCAATTTTTATATGAAAAAATTGCACTCACTTAGTGTAGCCCCCGAGCCTCTTGCTTTCTGGGATAGGATGCTGGAGGGTCATAGAAAAATTTGAAAAATATCCTTTAGTGTAGGGTACTCTGCAGTCCCCGAGCCTTTCTCGGGTTCTTTTCCTTGGTTAAGAAGCTGAGAAAGGGTCTTGAGTTTCTTCTTCTGGTTCTCCTTTTGGTCCATGTTTCGTAGTTGCCAGTATTTACTTCTTTCTGTCCTCTTGTTTAGAATATTTCTTGGCATATCCTTTTTTATCTGATACCATCCTATTTCCATGTGAGTTGCAGTTACTGTTCTCGTGGTCACCTTTTTTCGCGTGCTTGATGTGGTTGCGTCTGAGTACCGTCCTTCTTGGTTCATGGGGTTGTCCTTGAGATTCTTTTCTTGCTGCACACTTATTCCATGTGCACCGAATTCTTGCTATAAATAGTGCTACCTTTGCTTGTGGTGTCTATCAATCTACTGATTTGTCTTCAACCTTCTAAGTTCATATGTAGCTTGTTTCTTGATTCTTGTTGTCTGGTAGCCATGGTTGTGAGCGAGCTTGACGAGCCCCCAGGCGTCTCCTTAGCTTTCATGTAGTTGCAAATGTTGGAGGTTTTGTAATAGGGATTAGAAGTAGGCTAATCCCCGGGTAGTATCATCCTGCTAGGAGAATTGAGGCAAATGGTGGAGGTCTTGTAATGCGGGTGTAGCGTGTTGTGCTGCCTCGTCTTCCAGTGACCTCCTCAGATGCCTTTGTTTCTTTGTGCAGCGTTGGTTGATGCACGTCCCACTTCACGGCTTTGACTATCTACGCAGATTAGTCATTGCTTTATCCTCTGTTGTGTCCTTTTGGCGCAGTACGGTGAAGGTCAGCGCGCGTTGAAGGCGATGCTGGGTTGTCCGTGCTGAAGTAATTGTGACACTGCTGTCAACTCGGCGGTCATGGCGTCCTTCTGCCCGTTATAGCAATCTTGGATGTACTCCCTTCCTTCGAAGTGCATTCAAGTTACTTATCCTGCATAGTAACACTGAATCTTGGTACGGGTTTGCGATCTATTCCGGCTTTGGTGTTAATATGTTGAATTATTTCTTTTTCTTTCTTCAGTACCGCGAGCAGTTGTAGTTCTTGTCTTGCTCTTCTGGTGGATCTTTAACTTGTTCTTCTGATGTAACCAGTACTTGTATCTCCTTGTAACTTGTAATGTATCCGAAACTTGTTCTTCTGATGTAACCAGCTCTTGTAATGAAAAGATGCACATGCCATTGTTCCCTTCTCTGTTGAGTATTGTTGCGGGTACTTTGTATGCGACTCGGGTTCTTCTCCGAGTTGTGTCTCTTGAGATTGGGTTGATTTGCGATAGCCTCGAGTTGTTTGTAGCTTCATGCTGTAGGTTTGTACTTAACTGATGGTTGTTCCGTCGATGTCTGAACACGTGTCTTGCCTTGTGATTGGTCTTGGATGTTGGAAGTGCTGTGATTGTTCAATACCACGGCTCTTCGTTTCCCCATGTAAATATTGATATTATTGCGTCTGCCGCTCCATTACTGCATTATATTTGGCAATTGGAACGCTTCCTTGGTGGGGTTTTTTAATTTGCACGGCTATGTGGCTCTTCTTTTCTTCTTCCTTTTGTTATAAGTAGCACCTCCTTTCTCTTCATTTTTCTTCATCTTCTTTCCCTTTCCCTTTTTTTCCACTGTCAAAATGAGAAAATCTGTCTGCCGCAAGCGTGTTCAGCCTTTTCCAAGCTCTAGTTCTTCTTCAAGTTCTCGGTGGTTGATGGCTTCATCGTCGTCGCTAGGTTCGTCGTCGTGGTCTTCATCAGTGTCTTCTTCATCTACCTCGGCGCCATTGTGGCCGTTGGACGTTGTCATGGCGGGCGGCGTGCCGGTTGCGGTGATGCTGCCTTCTCCAGTTGCCGCTCCTGAGTTGATCGTCATCAGCAAGGATGAGGATGATATGGACTGCAGCAGTTCGTCTTCCTCTTCTTCAGGCAGGGAGATTGATTGGGAGGCCCTCATGGCGAAGAGTGAGGGTGACAGCAGCAGCTAATTGCTGCTGTTGTTAGTTCTCGACTGAGAAGAGGGGGGAAAGGCAGGTCATGATGCTTTGTGTCATGATCTATTTCTTTTTCTTCCTTCTTTAGTCTTAAGCTTCTTCTTAGCTTATGTAGTAGCTTCTTGCATCTCCTTTTGTAATTTCTCCGTCTGCAGATCCTTGTAATATCTGGCTTCTATCAATAAAGAGTTTTTCCTTATCTTGTCCTATCTCTGATAATGATAAAGAGTGCTGATTCGTCTACTAGTTGTCTCTTTGTATGAATTATTTTGCTTGCACGCTGCTTTGTCTGATCAAGTTGTCTTGTTGATTTCTGCTCTTGAACTAGATTCGGGTTCTTTTCTACCCCTTAGATTGCTGATGAGAATTGCAATGCCATGAGTCGGTCTGTAGGGAGTCTTGTGACTCAATCTGCATTATTTTTTGAGATCCCTCGGGTTCTTCTTATGCTTTCGCTTCATATGTACCGTTACTCTGTCCATCTGTTGTATTGTTGGACATCTTGAAGTGAGATGTGTATGACCTTGTTTCTTTCTCTGTTTGGTGGCACTTCGTGTACTTTTGCTGTAGATCGGGTAGCTGCTTGGAGTCGGGTTCTTTGTTCTCTTCTTTTTACTTGTCTCCCTCTTTTGCTGGCTTGAGACTGAGAGGTCGGCCCTTTCCGCCCGTTGAGAAATGGGCTTTCTGACTGTTGTCGTTCCGCAATATGGGGCCATTTTTCTGGCCGTTTTAACGGTAAATTTGTAGAGGCCTTGTAATTTCCTCTTTATATAGTCATTTGCCGTATCAACTTATCTTTTCACCTTGCCTTAGCTCTTCAGAAAATCACCAATCCTGCATTTGCAAAACTCTATCTTCCTTAGAGTTTTCCACCGCCGAGCCGCTTGCTCTTGATTTGCTTCCCTTTCTTCCACTTTTTCAATCCAGATGACGAAGTCGTCGACTCCCCGTGGTGTTGCGAAGCGTGTCTTAAGCCATTGCTCCAGCGCATTCGTACTCTTTCTGCGCTAGGGTTAACTGGTAATGGTGTTATTGCCAGTTTTATTCGTCGCCAAGTGCAACCTCTTAGGGAGAGGGAGCATTTTGGTTTTGAGTATACGGGTTCTAATGACCCTTCTCGGCTTCCTCAAGTTGATGGCTTCGAGCTGTTTGAGGATATTGTGGAGAACCGTCTTCGTAAGATTGTCAAGGATGTCCCTGTAATGCCTGTCCGGGTTTAGGAGTATAGCTCCAAGAATCCTCCTCCAGCAGTAAATGTCTTTGTTGAGTTTTCGTGTTCTTTTCTTCGTGCTTTCACATCATTTCTAGTTGTTTTCTCATGCTTTCCTTTGTTTCCAGGTTTTGGGTGAGAGTTTGTACTGAATATTGAGCCCAAAGGTGAAACTGATGCTGGGGGTTCTTCTGCTGCTGCTGCTACCACCCGATGTGTTGATACTATCTTTTCTGTCGAATTTGGGGCTCCTGCTAGTTTTGTTGAGTATTAGCCCCCATCTTGGATTCTTAATATGATGGATCGGTCTAGGAAAAGGCGTTCTTCTCGTGGTGGGTCCACTACTGCTTCTAAAAAGCAGCGTGGTGATGACTCGTCTTCTTCTCCTTCTCCCAATCCGACAGGTAATATCCTTATAGGTGAGCCTTGAGTATTTTTCCTTTGTCGGGTGCTGAGACTTTGTTCTCACTATTGCCTTCTTTGTCTTTGTAGATAACCAATCTGTCGCTTTGTTTGAAGATGAAGAAGAGGAGGATGCGGTGCCTCTGGTCACCAAGCCGTAAGTCCTTCTGGTTGGCTTTTGTTTTTGCAGAAACTCTTTTTGGTTCTTTTATTTGACTCCTCTGTTATTCTCTCAGTCATGAGAGGGCGCCTGGTGCATCGTCGGTTTCTATAGCCGCTATGCCAAATGCTCCTCTCCATACTGCTTCGCCGATGTCGCGTTTTGCTGGCCCGGCTTCTCCGGCTTTGCCGGATATTGTTATCTGTCCTCCGATTAATCGGCGGAAATTTAGCTTCTCAAGATCTTCTGCCCAGTAAGTTCTTTATCAAGCATTCTTTGCACTTGTCATGTTGTCTTGTACTCTATTCTGATTTCTTTTCTTTAGGCATTCTCCTGTTACTGCTGGTGGTTCCAGTATTGCTGTTGATACTGGAATATCAAAGGATTCTTCCTCTTCTGGTAAGTTTTCTGATTCTTTGTTGTTCTTTCAGATTCCTCTGTCTTGATTCTGATGTTTGTCTGATTGTTCTTGTCATTTTTTGTTAGCTCCTCCATCTCAGCAAGCTACTCCTGATGCTTCTCGAGAGCAAAGGGATTCTTCTGGTACTTTTTGATATCAATAGTCTTGTCTTCTTGCTTTTTGAATTTTCCTTTTTCTGACTTTTCTTTTCTTTGTTTTTTAGCTCTGCGAAATGTCCAGGTTGCTCCTGATGCTTTGGCGGAGCAGCCTACTTCTTCTGCTCCGAATGAGGGAGCTCAGGTTCTTCTGGATCCTACTCTTGGCGCCGGTGGTGGTGGTGGGAAAGATGAGAGCCCCCAAGTTGAAGACACGACAGTAGGGCCAGGTGCCCTTGTTCAAGCTTCTCTCCCTCCATCTCATCGTCTTGATGCTAATG
Source organism: Saccharum hybrid cultivar R570 (assembly GCA_038087645.1). Classification (NCBI taxonomy): domain Eukaryota; kingdom Viridiplantae; phylum Streptophyta; class Magnoliopsida; order Poales; family Poaceae; genus Saccharum; species Saccharum hybrid cultivar. The sequence continues at coordinate 6,400,588 of JAQSUU010000744.1, forward strand.
TGCTTGGGTTGAGCCGTCCTCACCACCTCACCGAGCTTAAGAACGAGTGGGATTCTTTGGAGTCTTCTTTTGCTAGTTTTAGTGGCAAGCTGAAGGTACGTTGATCTTTTTGCTCTTTCTTTATAGTTTTTGTTCCCTTCTGATTCTTTTTGTTGACTGAATTTCCTTAGAAACTATATTTGGATCAGGACATCCTTTTTGGTCCTGCTGAAGCGGCCGTCTGCTCTAGCTATTCTGCTAAGCTAGAGAAAGTTGAAGCTGAGTTGGCTCGGGTTCAGGCTAAGCTTTTGAAAGAACGCGAGCAGAGTCAGCTTACTGAGTCTGCTTATAAGACTCAGCTGGCTAAGAAGGATGCCTGCTATGAAGAAGCCGCTCAAGCCGTGACTGCTGCCCAAGCTGAGACTAATAATATCAAGAGAGGCGATCTGTGCTCTTCCTTCTGTCTTTCGGGTTGTTTTTTTTGTACCGGTGAATTTTTTCAATGGCTAATTGTCTTTTTGTTGCCTTCTCAGATTATGACCGTGAGAAGGAGAAGTGGATGAACGATCTGAATGATATGCGGGAAACTCTCCGGACTTCAGAGAACCAGCTGACGCAAGTAAGCTCCCAATTAGAAGAATCCGAGCGTCGGTTATCTTCAGCGATGCAGATTCGTCGAGATGCTGATAGAGATGTACTACAGTCTATACAGACCATCCAGGAGCTCCAGGGGCAGTTGAAAACTGTCACTTCTCACTTCGATGATGTCTGGGAAGTGCTGCGACAGCTCATCGAGTACATTGGTCATCCAGGCGACGCAGGGATCAATTTGTTGGAGTATATGCCGCTGATTCCTTCTCACATTATCAACTTTATGAAAGACAATGCCCATGATATTGGTGGTCATGTCCACAGTCGTGTTCGGGTTCTTTCCCCTGATGCTCCTTTGGATAGAATAGTAGATTTTGATCAGGACTTCTTAGCTCAAGTTGAGGCTGCTCAGGCGCAACCTGAGTTGAAACAAATTGTAGATGCTGTAGCTGTTGCGCTGGATTTGCAGGAAGAAGAAAATCCAGCTAATCCACTTGCCCCGTGATGGGCTTAATACATTTGATACAATCTTGTTGTAATATTTTTGGTCTTTGAATGATCCATCTTGGTTTGCGTACGGTTTTTGTCCTGGCCTCTTTTTTGAATCTTCTTGTTTGATGTGTCAAAGAACCCTCGTGTTCTTTGTAGTCCTCTGGTTGTTTTTTCTTGAAGTCGTAGCTTGACGAGAATGGAATTATCTCTAGTAGTCTTGTGCTTGATTTCGTCATGTTGCTCAGGAATGCTTAGAATGCTTTTGGTCGGCGATCTTTATCTTGAAGGCAAAGTTTTTTGATGGGTCGCTGGAAACACGAGGCTTGATTATTAGGGTCGCTCCTTAACCCTTCGGGGTGGCTCTGCTGATTTAGCCACCCCTATTGGTTTTTAACGAGCCGCTTGTCTGGACTCGGGTGCTATTTCTTTTAAGAGTCGCACCTCACACTCCTCGGGGTGCCTCTGTTGGTTTAGCCACCCCTACTTGTTTCTCACGAGCTGTCCATCTGGACTCAGGTGCTATTTCTTTTAAGAGTCGCACCTCACACTCCTCAGAGTGGCTCCGTTGGTTTAGCCACCCCAACTTGTTTTTAACGAGTCGCCATCTGGACTCGGGTGCTATTTTCTTTAAGAGACGCACCTCACACTCCTCGGAGTGGCTCTGTTGGTTTAGCCACCCCTACTTGTTTTTAACGAGCCGCCCATCTGGACTCGGGTGCTTAATTGTTAGGGTCACACCTCCTAACCCCCGGATTGGCTCTGTTGGTTTAGCCGCTCCTATAACGACATCCCTGTGAATCAGGCGTCCTGCCGGGGCCTTGTTTTTCGAGCTGCACCTACACTCGATGGGTAGTTGGCCGTAGCAGAACTCCCAAATTTTATCTTCAGCTTGTTGCCTTTGGAAGTGTATCCGACGAAACATTCTTTATTGAACTTTGTCTTGTATGGTATTCCAGTATTGCATTCCAAGCATAGAATCTTCTTAAATGGCTGATGTGCCATGTGTTCTTGAGTGGTATGTCGTCCATTGTTGTTAACTCGTAGGTTCCAGGTCCTTGTACTTTTGAGACTTTGAATGGCCCTTCCCATGGGCTGAGTAGTTTGTGTCTGTCACTTTTTTCAGAAAGAGCTTGAGAGCTAGATCTCCTGGTTTCAAAGAACGCGGTTGCTTGCTTCTGTCGTAGTGTCTTTTTAATCCTTGTTGATATCTGGCGTTTTGTATGATTGCGCTGTCTCTGACTTCTTCAAGTGTGTCAATTTCTAAATTCCTTGCTTCTTCGGCTTCTCCCCTTTCGTATTGTTCTATTCTTGGAGATCTCCATAGTAAGTCCGCTGTTAGTATTGCTTCTAATCCGTAAACTAGAAAAAATGGTGAGTATCATGTTGCTCTGCTGATTTAAGTTCTTAGTCCCCACACAATTTTTGGTAATTTATCTATCCATTTGCCTCCGTAGTCTTTCAAGTCTTCATACAATCTTGGCTTTAGTCCTTGTAGAATTAAACCGTTTGCTCTTTCAGCTTGACCATTAGCTTGTGGGTGTGCTACTGATGCAAAGTCAATGTCAATGCCGCAGTCTTTTGCCCAATACTGAAATTCTTTTGCTGTGAATGGAGATCCGAGATCAGTGATGATTCTGTTCGGTATGCCGAATCTGTGCATGATGTCTTGAATGAATTCCACAGCCTTTTCTGCACTATATTTAACCAATGGTTTGTATTCGATCCATTTGGTGAATTTGTCAATTGCCACATATACGTATTGGAAACCTCCTCTCGCTTTCTTTAGCGGTCCAATTTGATCTAAACCCCAGCATGAAAAAGGCCATGTAGGTGGTATACAGATGAGATTGTGCGCTGGTACGTGTGCTTGCTTTGCGAACATCTGACACTTTTTGCATGTTCTGACTAGTTCTTCTGCATCCATGAGAGCTGTAGGCCAGTAGAATCCGGTTCTGAAGGCTTTTCCAACCAGTGTTCTAGATGCGGCGTGGCTTCCGCAGCATCCTGAATGGATTTCATCTAGAATCTCTATCCCCTCGTTCTTTTGAACGCACTTTAGTACTCCCGATGATGCTGTCCTTTTGTATAGCTTGTCTCTTGCTTTTCCTGACTACCCGTGTTGCCTCTGTTTTGTCTTCGGGTAGTTTTTTGACCTTGATGTAGTCAATTATTTGTTGCATCCAGCTTGTCCGAATCGTGAGGACTTGCCTTTCGGGTACTTTTGGCTGGTCTATTTCCATCCTGTCTTCTGCTTCGGGTTGTTTTATTATGGCTCCTTTAATTCTTCAATGAATATTCCTGACAGGACTTTCGCTCTATCTGATCCAAGCTTTGCTAACACATCTGCAGCTACGTTTGAGTCTCTTAGGATGTGATGGATTTCCAAGCCTTTGAAAATTTTCTCCAACTTTCTAACTTCCATGCAGTATGCTCCCATGTTGTCTTTGGTACAGTCCCTTTCCTTGTTTACTTGGTTGATGATAACTGCTGAATCGCCATATACTAATAGCCTTTTGATCCCCAAAGTATTGGCTACTTTTAGCCCATATATCAGTGCTTCGTATTCTGCCTTATTGTTGGTAGCTTGTCATAGTATTTGCAAAACGTATTTGAGTTGTTTTCCATCTGGTGATATGAAAAGTACTCCTGCTCCTGCTCCTCCTAGCTTGAGTGATCCGTCAAAATACATCTTCCAATGATCTAGTATCTGCTCGGGTTCTTTCTGCTCACTTTCTGTCCATTCTGCTATGAAATCAGTGAGAGCTTGAGATTTGATTGCTATTTTTGGTTTGAATTCAATGTTCAATGCTCCGAGTTCCACTGCCTATTTTGAAATTCTTTCGGTTGCATCTTTGTTTCATAATATATCTTCGAGCGCAAAATCAGTCACCACTGTCATTTTGTGTTCCTGGAAATAGTGCCTGAGTTTTCTTGAGGTTATGAGCAGCCCATACAGCATCTTCTGCACGTGTATGTATCTTGCTTTTGATTCTGTTAGTACTTTGGTGACGTAATATACTAGTCTTTGGACTTTAAGAGTATGCCCAGGTTCTTCTCTTTCTACCACAATGGCTGTGCTGACTACCCGTTTTGTTGTTGTGATGTAAAGCATCATATCTTCCCTTTTGTTTGTTGTACCATGACTGGTTTTGAGGTTAAGTAGTCTTTCAGCTTTTCAAATGCCTCGTCTGCTTCTTTTGTCCATTCAAACTTTCCAACCTTTTCGAGTAGTTTGAAAAATAAAATTCCTTTTTCTCCTAATCTTGATATGAATCTGTTTAGTGCTGCCATACATCCTGTGAGCTTTTGTACGTCTTTGATCTTCTCTGGTGGTTTTATGTTTAAGATTGCCTTGACTTGCTTGGTACTTGCTTCAATTCCTCGAATGCTGACTAAGAATCCGAGTAATTGTCCTGATGGAACACCGAATATACATTTTGTTGGATTTAACTTCCATCCCCACTTCTTTAGATTGTCAAAGGTTTCTTGGAGGTCTTCTATCAATGAATCGGGTTCTTTTGTTTTGACAACCACATCATTGATATATGCTTTAGCATTTCTTCCGATTTGTTCTCTAAGACAAGTTTGTATGGCCCTTTGGTATGTTGCTCCGGCATTTTTCAATCCGAACGGCATTAATTTGTAACAGTATGCTCCAAACGGTGTGATGAATGAAGTCTTGCTTTGATCTTGTTCTCTCAAAGATATCTAATGATAACCTGAGTAGCAATCTAAGAATGATAGTAAGGCTGACCCTGCTGTTGAGTCTATGATTTGATCAATCCTCGGTGGGCGGTATGGATCTTTGACGCAATGTCTGTTGAGGTCAGTGTAGTCTATACACATGCGTAGCTCTGTCGTGTTCTTCTTGGGTACCAATACGGGGTTTGCTAACCAATCTGGGTTTAAAATTTCTCTGATGAACCCGGCTGCCAAGAGTTTAGTTAGCTCCTTTTTGATTACTGCTTTCCTGTCTGGTGCGAACCTTTGAAGCTTCTGTTTAACTGGTTTTGATCCCTTGTTGACATCAATTATATGCTCAGCCAATTCCCTTGAGACACCTGGCATATCGGTCGGTTTCCATGCAAAAATGTCTTTGTTGTGTCTAAGGAAATTGATGAGCACGAGTTCCTATTAGGGATGGAGTTCAGCACTAATAATGGTTGTTTTCTCTGGATCTCCTGTCTGCAAGTCCATTTTCTTTGTTCTTGCTTCTTCGGATGGTTTGAAACTGCTTATCTTGGCTGTTTTTGCTGTTGGTACTTCTATGTCATCTGGATTTGTCTTCTCTGCTAATGTTGTAATTTCCTTCCCAATCTTTAGATTTTGCAATTTTTGTGATAACTTTACTGCTTGTACATCGCAGTCATAGGCTCTTTTCAGGTCTCCTCTTAGTGATAATACCCCTTGGGTTGTTGGCATCTTGAGTAGTAGATATGGGTAATGTGGTACCGCTATAAATTTCGTTAGAGCAGGTCTTCCCAGAATTGTGTGGTAGCTTGACTCGAATCCAGCCACTTCGAATTTGATGAGTTCTGTTTGGTATTTCTCCGGTGTACCAAATGTTACTGGTAGTATTATCTGTCCGAGCGGTATAGACGCTTCTCCGGGTACTATGCCGTAGAATGGTATGATTGTTGGTGTCATCAGTCCGTCACAATCTAGCTTCATTTTCTTCAGCGTATCTGCGAAAAGGATATTGAGTCCGGCACCTCCATCTATGAGCACTTTGGTTACTGTTATTCCGGCGATAGTTGGCTGTAGAACCAGAGGATAGTGTCCTGCTATTTCTGCGCTAGTCCATTGACCCTCCCAGGTGAACTGAATCGGGTACTCTGACCATTCGAGATATTTAGGAGTTGCGGGTTTTGCTGCCATGATTGCTCTGTGAGCTAGCTTTTCTTGTCTCTTCCCTCTGGCGTCGGGTACTCCAGAATATATCATGAGTGCACCTTTCGCTTCTTGGAAATTGCCTTCTAGCTTCTTTTCTTCTTTGGGTCTTTCTTCTGTCTTGTCGCTTCTTCTCTGATAGTTTTGATATTGTTCTTGAAATACTGAGCATTCCTTAATTCTGTGTGCTGCTCCAGGATGTAGAGGGCATTTCATGTTTTCGAAATCTCTGACTCTTTTCTCCCTTTGCTCTCTGGTTTCTCTGTAAGGAAAATATCTCTTGTTGCTGGTTGTTGCTATCATCTGATCCTGCCTTGGTCGCTTGTCGAATTTTCTGTTGTTATTAAATCTGTTATCGTATGGCCTGTTGTCATGTGGTCTGGGAACCTGTCTCGGGTTCTTTCTTCTGAGAAAATCAATTTCTCGACTGCCCTTTTGAACTCGGGATTTGTTCTAGGGTATTCTCCGCAAAAATCTTTGAATTGCCATCTTGCTAATATTCCATTGCTGAATGCTTCGATTACCTCCCTATCGGTGATGTCGTGTACTTGTGCCCTTATCTCTCCAAATCGTCGGTAATATTCTCGTAGACTCTCCTTTGCGTTGTCGCATTGCTTTCAATTCTGCTGGCGTCATGGGATGTGTAATAATTCCTGCGAAGTTATGGCAGAAAGCTTGCTGCAATTTTTCCCAATGTCTGATTGATCCTCGGGGTAGTTTGTCAAACCACTCTAATGGCATTGCTTCTAGAGCCATTGGAAAGAATAGTGTCTTCATATCGTTGTTTTCTTCTGCTAGTTCTATTGACTGTGAGTAAACTCTGAGCCATTGTCTTGGTTCCACCTTTCCATTGTACTTGAAATGGTTTGATGGTTTGAATTTGTGAGGTAATTTGATGTTTTGGAACCTCCCTGCGAAGCATGGAAATCTTTCGTAGTGTTCTTCTCTTTCTTAAAACGGGAATCAAGTACTTTGATAGTACGTCTGGTTCTCCCGATATTCTGATTCTCCTTGTCCTTCTTCTTCATTATATCTTTTGGACGGTTCAAGTCGCCGGCTGCATGCTGGCTGGTTTCTTGGCAGTTCTTTGTGAATAGTTCAGGCTGCCTGCCCTTTATTGCTGCTTTCATCTGGTCCCAATCTTTGAAAGGCTGATTCTCTTTTGGGTGGTTCATTGTTTTTGAGTGTTTTGGGTTCTTTTTCCTGAGCTTCGGCTGCTTTTGGAGTTGTTGCGCTTTCCTTCTGTACTCCTTTTAGCAGATTGATTTGTTTGGTGAGCTCCTCTATCTTGTTCTTCTTCTCTTCATCTTCAGTCTTCTTTTTTTATTTCTTTTTGTTGTACTCAATGAGTTCCGCCTTGTATTTTTTCCATGCCTGCCTTCTTTGCCGTGCTCTGTTTCTGCGTCCTGCTTTTAGCTTGTTTCTCTTCAATCTCGCGTTCTTTTGTTCTTCATCTTCATCAACTTCGGGTTCTTCATCTGGAAGGATGTTGGATTCTGACTCGTCTGATGAATGAATGTCCAGGATTTCTGGTGGCGAGTCGTGTAGTTCTTCAATCCGAGCCATATAAATTGTCCTTCTATTCGGGTTCTTTTCATCTTCTTCGTCTGAGCTGATAATCTCTGTTGACGAGTAGCCGAGTTCTTTCCCTTCTAGGAAGGGTAGTTCTTCATAATGACTGTTGGTTTGGATCATTGTAGTAATGAAAGAACCCGATGAATTCATCGCATAGTCTTCAGGTGTCATCATCATGATCGATCCTTTAGATGCTTCGTACTCTTTGACTATTGGGTTGATAGTGCACTTCTTGAACTACTGAGAACTGTAATCTTGAAAAATTTGAGCTAGATTTTTTAGTCCGTAAGGAAAAGAACCTGGTATCCTGATCATGGTCTTTGAGTTGGAATAGAAATCCGAGTCTTTTTCTGGATCGGTATCTAACTCGATGTCTTCTTCCGAGTTGGTGCAGCAATCCGTATCTTTTTCTGAGTCGGCCTCGTATCCGTCTTGAGTCCGAATTGTATTCGATATTAAGAGTGAAGCTAGCTTCTCGGTGAGTCGTTCCTTGTCTTGCAAGTTGTCTTGCCGTCGTCGAGAAGGTGATTTTGGAGCTGTCCGTCGTTGTCCGCCTTGCAGATCCAGGATCCAAAGACAAACGTTGTTCCCGTCGCGAAGTTCATCTTGAGGTCTTGAGGTCGTGGTCCGCCGAGCTCACGCGAAAAATTCATCGAAAAGCCCCTACCTGGCGTGCCAGCTATCAATGTTTTACTATCAATAGCCCGTCACGAGGGTACCCGAGACGGTTGTTCGTGCTTCAACGAATCAGGAGCGCGGCGGTTAAGTCGTGACGAGAAGCGATTTTATACTGGTTCGGGCCCTCGAGCCTGATCTCAAGTAATAGCCTTTACGTCCAATCCGCTCGTGAGCCTGTTTGTATTGTGTGTATTGTATTGCGATCTGTTTACAGGGGGTGTCCTCAGCGTCCCTTTATAGTCCAAAGAGCATCTCGGATACTTTCTATTCCTAGTCGGATACAATTTGTAGTCCTAAACGAGGTTTTGGACATAATTTCCAAATATAATCCGTCTAGGAGTTGTGATTCTGCACGTAGCTTTGCTCCATGCCGATCTTTGGTTGGTAGTCGTCTCCGTGGGGACCCACCGGGTTCCCCCATCCACAATGTCATGTAAATGTTGCCCAGCCACTGTACCAACCGTTGGACTGGTTTCAACATAAGGGCACTTTTGAGAGCTTGAAACTTGACTTTTTCAGCTCACTATATTGCTGCTCCAGCTTAGCTTGTTTTGACATCAGAGGGTTCACCACGTCCCAAAGCTTCTTAATTTCTTCCATCACTTCTTGCATTTCATGTAGAGCTTCAGATATTCGAGCAGAGCCCACACCACCAGCTAACAGACCTAGCCCAGTCCTTCCACTCCTCTCTTTTGGAAATATTGTTGAGAATAAATCATTATCATGGGTATCCTCAGCAGTCAAAGAAGGGTCTTCTTAAAATCTTCTTTGGATTTCATCCTTCAAAAAGGTATGACCAAATAAAATGCCAACCATAAGTATACTAATTAACCAGTAGGAGGATTCCCCACAGTTTTGCTTCACCAAAAAACAGTAGAATGAAGAAAATAACATACAATTTTTTCAAAGCTGTAGTCATCAATTGGCTGTCCATTTTTTCTAGTATGTGTTGCAATATAGAGCTCAGCACGACCTATTTGTCTTCCTTCCTTTATTTTCTGTATTAAGACAAATAATGGTCAAAGACAAATATTGGTTAAAGGTCAACAACAACAACAATGGCTCTGCAATCAGAAAATACCATTTGATCCAAAACAACCGCATTACTTCTTGATCCGGTGGTGTGCCTTCCATTTAACTGCAGAAAATCCCTGCATGAATTTACGTTTCTAATCAACATTAACTTTCAAGATCATCAAGTAAATATATGCAGGTTGTGCCTATGTACATACCTTTACAGTTGTCCACAACTTATCTTTGTGAGATTTATCTACCTTACTCCAATTTTTGTGTGCTAAAGAGATTTCCTTTCCTCTAACAAGGTATCCAATGAAACTTGTTAATTTGCATGTCTTCAGTCCACATGGCTGACTATATCTATTGAACTGCAACTGGATCTTGCTGTTAGGATCATGCTCTTTCCACAACCTCTTCATCTTAGTTGGCCCTCTCACATTCCTTTTCTCTCCTTTTGGTATGTAAAAACAATTGTATCAGCAGTTTGATGTGAAAAAACTGATATTTGCATGTTCAAACTTCTGTATCAGCAATCTGATGTAAAGACAAATTACCTTGCATATTGATCTCATGAAAGTTATTTCCATGTTCTAAGTCATCTTCAAGTCCTTCCTCATCATCTTCATATCCGGAGTCATCTTCACTTCCATCTTCTTCCTCGGTGTACTGATAATCTTCATCTTCATCCTCATCATTGTTGCTCAATTCATTTTTTGATTGATTATGCAGAAAAGCTAGCCGTTCATAATCCCTCTGTTCATCCATGAATTTGCTTGGAAAGGCATCATCATCACTTCCTGAGGTAACCTAAAAAACAAATAACAATCATTAGAAAACAATGATGAGGATAATTTAGCAAATTTCATAGTACGATCCATTATGACCTTCAACATCTTTGATGGTGCGATGTTGGCCTCTCCAGGTCTATCATTATATTTCTTAATAAGCCTTCTCTTTTTGCTAGTTCCAGGGTCTTGGTCTTCACAGGGATATTTACCTACGCCTCCTCTTGCTCTTTTTTTGTCCATCTTTACTGCAATGTTTTTATCCACTATACATTACTAAAAGTAGAAAAACTAGTGAAACAATATAGCATATGCAGAAAGAGTCAGGTTCAGTTTGAGGTTTATTTATATAGACAGTCCGCACACAGATATAGACAGTCAGCACACACACACTAGAGCATATAAAGTCCAACAATGTCAATGTGTAATACCCTATATTTACTAACATAGTACGAGTAGGAAGGAGTGAGAGCAGTGGGGTCATCGGTACCTTTACCTTAGTAGATCAACAGTGGTCCCATCAATATCATTCCTAATCCAGTTTTCATCCTCATCATGATGACTAGGTATATCATTGCTCATGTTTTCAGTTGGTAAATGTTGAGGTTCTGTAGGATAATATGAATAGGTCTCACCCTCATTGTCATCAATTATTGAATCCATATCAAAATAATCCCTTGGAGTTGCATCAACCACAGCATGCCAGTCCGTATAAATAAGGTCTTGTATATAATAAACTTGAGTCGCTTGTGTTGCTAAGATGAATGGCTCATCAATGACGTCATTACCACTATTAAGTAGATTGTTGAAATTCACTTGTGTTGTCCCAAATTTGTTCTTTCGGACCCCTCTACCTTGATGTGCACTGTCAACCCAATCACACTTGAAAAAACCACATGTCCTGTATTTGAGTAATTTAATTCAATTATTTCTATTGTGCGGCCATAATAAGCTACATCTCCTACAGATGGGCTGCTATCTTTTGAGCTTGAAAAACTAGATGTTTTTGCTACAAGTGCTACTGCATCACATTGAGTGGCTTTGCCTTCAGCATAACCCCTTGTGTGGAAGGTATACCCATTTGAAGGGGTTACCAACGTACTCAATAAATGGAGTAATATGAGGATAATTCATCAAGACATATCGGTGAGCTTGGATCCAAGCTGTGTAGGACAATTCACAAGCTGAAGGCCCCGACAAAGGAAGACCAACTATTTTTAAGTATGGTAGGTGGCTTGCTGAGGCACAGGGATGATTGCTAGTACTTTGCAAATACCGTGAGCAAAATGTCATACTCTCATTGAACTGGTAGCCTTCAGCTATTGCTCCTTCAGGATGGCTGCGAGTTGTAACCATGGATTTGTACTTAGATAGACATCTCTCTATAGGGTACATGTTCTGGTAATGCACTGGACCAGCAAGCCTTACTTTTGTAGCAAGATGGACAGTCAAATGAACCATGAGATCAAAGAAATAAGGAGGAAAAATCTTTTCTAATTGGCACAAGATCTCAGGTATCTCTGCTTCCAATCTTTCAATCTCCTTCACACAAATAACCTTTGAGTATAATTTCTTAAAGTAATTGCTAAGAAGAACCAGAGGCATAGAAACTCTATCTGATAAAATTTTGCTAATAGCTAAGGGTAACAGGTCACACATTATAATATGACAATCATGAGTCTTTAGCCCAACTAGTCTCTTCTCCTCAACAAGAACCTTATTATGCAAGTTGGATGCACATCCAGCAGGGAACCTTGCATCTTTTAGAACCTGACAGAACATCCTTTTCTCCTCTAGACTCAGAGAATATAGTGCAGGAGGTATGTATGATTTATTCCCCTCTGTCTGTGGGTGAAGATCTGGTCGTATGCCCATTTCCTGGAGGTCAAGGCGAGCATTCAAATTATGTTTTGATCTCTTGTCAACATCAAGAAATGTATTGACTATGTTACCATAGACATTTTTCTCTGTATGCATGACATCAATGTTGTGGCGCACAAGAAGTGTCTCCCAGTATGGCAGTTGAAATAAGCAACACCTCTTTTTGAATACTTTTGATAAGTCATTCTCATTCACTTCCTCCACTTCAGCATTCCACCTCTTTCTCTTCTTGCTTTTATCCTTTTGTGGTTTCCCAAATACCGTTTCTATATCTTTTGTCATTTCAGATATTTCCTGCCCTGAAAGTTGAACAGGAGGCTCACGAAAGTCCTGGGTACCATCAAATAATCTAGCTTGAAATCTGAATTTGTGATCAGCATCTAAGAATCTACGATGTCCCATATAGCAGGTCTTGTGCCCATGTTTCAATCGAAGTGAACATGTGTCTGTCAGACAATGGGAGCATGCTGCTATACTTTCTCCAGATAATACTCCCCGCCCAAGCCAATCACTTATTGTCCACAGCAGTGCAGCATGTAGGAGAAACTTCTTATTATAAGATACATCATAAGTCATCACACCATGGTTCCATAATTCAAGGAGATCATCAATCACTAATTGCATAAAGACATCTATGTCTTTTCCTGGAGCCCTTTTGCCCGGGATAAGAATAGATAGAATAAAATTTGATTGCTTCATGCAAACCCATGGAGGAAGGTTGTATGGGATCAAGATGATAGGCCATACACTATAGGACACACTCATGTTCCCAAAAGGGTTGAAATCATCTGTTGCCAACCCAAGCCTAACATTTCTAACTTCTGAACTGAACCATGGGTGGGTGGCATCAAAATTCTTCCATGCTGGAGGGTCCGCCGGATGGCGTAGCAAGCCATCTTTCGTGCAACTTTCGCTATGCCACCTCATGTTATGCGCTGTCTTTGAGGACATGAATAACCTTTGGAGCCTCTTCTTCAGTGGAAAATGTCGAACCACCTTTGCAGGAACTTTGTGGACCCATCTTCCATCAACTCCACCTTTCACACTCTTCCACCTGCTTGATTTACACACTGGACAGTGGCTGGCATTGGCATATTCTTTCCTGAACAATATGCAATTATTTCTGCAAGCGTCAATGCAACGATAACCAATGCCAATAGCCTTCACAAATCTCTTGGCCTCATGGAAGTTCTTTGGCAATACCTCACCCTCTGGAAGTGCCTCCTTAATTAAAGGCAGAAGTTCATGAAAATATCCATTGCTCACCCCCATCGATTCTTCATGGTAAGGAGCCTAATGAGATATTGCAGCTTCGAGAATGTCTTGCAGCCCGGATACAACCCTTGGCTCCCATCACAGACTAACTTATAGTACGCTTCAGCATCAACATCATCCTCATCATCCTCTAACCCCTCTTCTTCTTCTTCCTCTAAAACACCGGCATCATACATTCCAAAACCCTCCATTAGCATCTGTTCCATTGGATCAATCTCAGCATCGCCATCTTCTGATTGTGAGTGCAAAGCAGGACTTGGTGCAGACGATACGCCCTCACCATGATGAATCCATGACGAATATCCATCCATGAAACCTACTGAAATTAAATGTTCCCGAACATCTTTTGCTTCTAGCCAGTAGTTATTTCCACAATTGCGGCAAGGGCATGTTATCCTATTCTGCTGTGATGATCTAGCAAAAGCAAATTCCATAAAATTACGGAGGCCTTGGTCATACTCGGCTGATCACCTAGGCGCTCTCATCCATTGCTTGCCCATTATGGCTGAGGCACTACTCTCTCTACAACTAATTTTGGTTCTCTACTGCAGAAACGTAGAAGACAAAGATATCTATTAAAACTGAACAAATTTTTTATCCTAAAACAAGGTAGATGCAGTATATTACTCCTATTAAAGTTGAACAAAAAGTATAACAAGCACATTTTCTCTGTACAGTATATTTACATAAATCACAAGTCTGTTCACATACATCTAGCAGCCTCTCAACACAGTTTATTGAACACAGTATATTAACATAGATCAAGTTGATTCACATGTATCAAGCAACATCTGAACAGTGTATTAACATAGATCAAGTTGATTCACATGTACCAAGCAACATCTCAACAGTGTATTCACATAGATCAAGTCGATTCGTATCAATCAAGCAGCATCTCAATGGAGGATTCACTAGTGGCTGTGGAATTTACCTGGATTGACTTGGCCGTCGTAGCAGTCACTGGATGGTTGGGGCCGAAGGAACTCAGCTACGGTGGTTTAGCGCCTCCCTGTAGCTGCGCCGTGCTCCCTGCGCCGCTTCCCCACAGCAGCGCCGCCCTCTCCGCACTGCCCGACGCAGCTGCGCCGTACTCCCGCGCCGCCCGATGTAGTCGCACCGTTCCGCCCGACGCAGCCACAGCCCGAGCTCCCCCACAGCTGTGCCTCCCTCTCAGCGCCGCCCGACGCAGCCACGCCCGAGCTCCCGAGCCCTAGCGGCAGCCTCAGGCCGAGATGTGGTGGACGACCTCCCCGTCGGCGAGCTTGCGAACCCCCGCGGCCGAGCTCCCGAGCCCTAGCGGCCGCCTCCCGCCTCAGGCCGGCATGACTCCGATTCATGAGCCCTAGCGGCGGCCTCCCCTGTCTCGCGAATTTGGGGACGATTCTCCAATCCGTGCGTTTTGTTTTAACATTTTTATTACTAGAGCAAAGTTTGTGTTATCTGTAAAAATCATATATAGCACACCAGGAACCAAAGTTCCATCGTAACTCAGTGGTTGAGGCTACTCCTGCTGGTCTTTATTAGGGGGAAAGCGGCATGCCACCATCTGACTTGTTGGGGCAAGCGGGATGAGGCTGCGGAAGTAGGGTTTGCTGGGGCGAGCATACAGATGGTGGCATGCCATGGCGGCTCCGTTGATCTAAGAACAAGCCCTAGGACACCTTGTCCCTACCTAGCTGTGTTTGCACCGGGGAAAAAAAGCCCCAGGACACCTCGTCAGTGGTCCCTAACTTTAGAAGGCTTGAAGGTCAATTACCATTATGCCCTTAACTGTGGTAATTATTTTTTATAAATGCTTCTTCATAGGTAAATGTCTAAAAAATAGAAAAAAGAAAAGTACTATTGTACTTTCCCATCCATTGTAAAAGAGCTTGTAGTGGGTACCAAATCGTTGCATAGTTCACTTGGCATGGTTGATCACAATGCAAGAATTACCTGCTACAATAATATAACGAGCTTATGAAACAGTAAAACTACAAATTCAGAGGCTATTTCATCATCGGTTAGAAACTGAGACATAGATCCTTCCACAAAGACCTATCTACAATAATTTGTGGGAGGCAAAAAAGATGCATAAAATACAAGGTAAATTTGTGTAACTCGGAGCATGTTCTAAGCTGATACTTTTCTCTTTTTTTCCCTTTGCTCAAAAAATGGGCCTCACAGTTTTTGTTCTTTTCAGTTTGTCGTTTTGTAGTCACGGGACCCATCTAGGCATGTGGTAAGCAACGAAAGTTTGTGGATTGAATGTACCGATGAAATAAGAATGTGTATATGCTGGATATGGTTACCGCGAGAAAAAAAAATTTAGTGACAATAACAAATATAAAAAGGGAGAAGACTGCATAACTCTCAACCTATTGGCAGTTGTCCACATCACCCCTCACCTTAAAACCATGTATCCTATCCCTTGATCTACTAAAAGCACATCAAACAACCCATAAGTCAATTTTGAAATTGGGTTTGCTGATGTGGCATATTAAAAGCTTACATAACCACCAGCATAACAAGGGATTGACCATATAACCCCATCAACAATAAACTCTGATATTATAACCCATGAAGCATCTAATAATGTTCAAACAACCATAGGGTAGTATTAGGGTCGTTTGGACACCGCATCCCACCACACTATCCTAAGCACCTATGTTTAGCCCATGACTACCTCCCTCACCCTAATCCTTCCAAGCCTGTGCCACTATTCAACCAATCAATGTAGTCGAATGGGATTTTCCTCGTGTTCCAAAGGGGGTGGCTTGCCTCAAAAGTTTAGAGTTCGCAGTCAACAAACAAGCCGCCATAGTTTGAACAGATCGGCGCGGGTTGATATGGGAGTTGATTAGCTATAGATGTGGCCAGGACGACATCTTCTCCGGCAAAGCGTCATGTGGCAAACTAATGATGGCAACTTGGGGTTAGTTTCTAATGTTGAACGCAGTAACAAACACAATAGAGTGCACATGTGCCTGGAACCTCGGGATTAATGGAGCGGGCCCAACGATGGGTTTGTGTATTGGCTGAAGGAACCAAGCTGAGGGAAACCTGGGTCGCATGGTGCTTGGTTCGTTGGGCCAGTTGGACCAGTTGGACCAGGCTGCATATATAAATCAGCAGTTGTGTGCTGTAATAATAACTGTTACATTACGTTGTTGGTGATCTGATGATCTTATATAAATCATAGCACCTTTTACCAGTTTACTGGGTGCGTACAACATGATGGAGAGCCAAGCATATTTATAGTTTTTTCTTGTAAGATTATTAGGAAACCACCTTTCTTCATCTATTTATAGAGGTTGCCTATAAAAGTGCATGTGTACACTTTTCGCAAATATAAAATGGACAATCTCTAAAAACTATGTTTTGTATCCCTTCCGTCCACAAAATAATGCAATTATGAGATGTGTGCTCCTTAAGTTTGCTCAAGCGATTTCACTCTTTTTGTCTTTTTTCCCGTTAGTAAGAAGAAAGATCTAGTATCTATTGTATAGAGCTGCCATGCAATGTTATAGCACTATAAATATGCTGCATATATACAGGTTCTGTTCACTCCAATCGTTTTGTAGGGTGGCTCCAAGATATTTGTAGGGGCGGATTGCCCAGCTGCCCCTAAGCAACCGTGGCTAAAAATACCCGATTTGTAGGGACGCCTGGATAATGAACCACGCCTACAAATTAATTTTCAGAAATCACGAAAGGCCCCGTAAATAATATTTTTTTAATCCGGGGTGGTCTCACTGGTAAGCACGCACCCGATTTGTAGAGGCAGCTGGATATATAGAGTCATTTGTAGGGGCGGCTAATAATACCAGCAGCCCCTACAAATAAATTTGTAAGGGGTGGCTCGTTTGGGTAGTATTTGTAGAGGCGGCTCAATATGGAGCCGCCTCTAAACAAGAAACCAAATCAAATTTATTAGGGTATGATTACATATAGTTTCTGTATAGTAGTGGCTTGTGTATGATATACACATCAAAAAGCAAGCAACCACATCAAATATTTGTATTTATTAGTGGTAACAAATACATCCAAATAAACGTAGCACAATTGAAGCACCAAGAGTGCTCCAGTACATTTGGAAGCATATGCAACATATATGTTGAGGTAATAAAGCTGAATATATAGCTCATCTGCTCTCGGTGAGACTCTGCATAAGAAATGAGCCACTCCATTTATTTTATATTATTGCCACATCACACATCATCCAGCAAATACTAAGCCAAACATATGATCGGGTATTTATTTTAGAGGTGTGCAACCTTATGGGTAGACTTCGATGACACCACGAGCTCCTATTTCTTAATAATCTTATAGTCAGAGAAGCCAGCTTTAGTGAAGATCTGACGCCAGTCATTTTCATTACGCTGCCTACCTCTGGTATTCACCATCATGAGCATGTCCATCAAGAGTTGGGCTTCGTACATTATTGGGCCCATGTAAGGCCCCAGAAGTATTTCTATAATGATCACCTTCCCCCCATCTTCTCTGGAAGGAATTGCTTTCTTGCATTGCTTCAATATCTTCACACAATCCTCGTCACTCCAAAAGTGCAGTACAAGCTGCAAAACATAATGTCATAAACAAGTTTATCAATTCATAATGATAGAATCTTTCAATTTTAATTTTTTAAGTAGTGGGCTTTGACATTTAGCTGTGTCCTCTATCTATCCTAATATTAGGCAGCAAAATTTATTTTTATCTATGTTTTTTGTACATTTCTTCCTGACTACCGAGGCAGTTGTGAGTTTTTTATCATGCTTTTTCTACATCAAAAACTGTACTCACGGATTCCATGTCTCGTATGTGACCAAGACTTGTAAGCCATACTCATACAACCTAGACCAACTTGTGTATGGGTTGATGATGAATATGGAATCCAAATCCAATATATATGTATTGGGCAACACAGTATGTGTCCCATACGTGACTTCGACTCATGAGTTTAGTTAAAAAAAACTCGCATGTAGCGATGATTTTCCTACGCACATCGGGTTCCATTGTAATGCATGGACATATTTGCTAGTATGGTATAAAAAGCTATATATAGCGGAGGCTATTCAATTTTTAGTGAGTTGTAGAGAAAACATGAAAATTATTAACTAAATATGCATCAAAACATTTAGCTAAAGAAGATTTAATGAAAATATATAAATACTCAAATACATGTACAGGCTCTCAGAGAGCATGTATCCTTGTCAAGTAATTAATATTCATGAAATCACTCAACATACTCATAGTTACTATTAATAATCATATTTATTCAACACTCAATATATCATGTGATTTAATAATTATTTAATGGTTCTTAAGTAGATTATACAAATAGATTATACATATCTAGCTATAGTGAGGAATGACTATTTGCCTTGGTTACCAGTATCTAGATAGTGGTATTTAGAGAAACTAAAGCATCATTTAGTGATAATAGTGGAATAATTGGCAACATTGTTGTCGTAAAAAATTAGAAGCCAAAAATATTTAGCGGAGCAATTTGGCAACGGGGTATTTAGAGCAATTATCAATTTGTATGCAGAAGATGAGTCTGTATGTCACAATCAAAAATAAATTTTGCTTCTAGTTTGCTTTATTGTAATGAATCATGCATGTGAGAAAGAATTCACCCCCCTTTTTTGGTTGCCTAATTCATACCTTGAGCATAACAGCTTGAGCAGGTGGGATGGTGTGGAACAAATCGCCCGTGACATTTGTAACAGCGTCATCAGCTGATGCTGCAGGTGCCATCGTCTCAAGAACCCTCGGAAGGTTCAGCACGGTGCATTTGATGTCAGGGAACGCCTTGATGATCGCCTTGGCACTGGTGTTTCCCTGTCTACCACAGCAATAGGTCAGCAAGTGAAGGCCACTGAAAACATCACTACACTCCCGTATTATCGTCCCGATCGCCAGATTGTCATGTGCAGCAATGCCTCCTTCCACCATCCTGTCAAGCTCTTCATCGAGGAGCTTTGTGCTCTCATGGGCAACAGGCACACCGAATAGATCCTCGAAAGGCGACGGCAGCGGCTCAGGCAGATCCTTCTTAAACCATTCAGCCAGAGACATACTGGCTTCAACATAGTGCCGTGAGCAGGTGCCGAGCACGAAGTACTTCTGGTAGGTGTGGTCCTCCGATTCCACACCTTCTACCAGGAGCCAGGAGAGTGGGTTGAGGAGGTACACCGCCTCAGCTGCATCGCCATTGCTGCTGTCGGACGCGAAGATCCCCGACGTGACCAGCAGCTGCATGATGCGACCGAGGAATGGAAGCTTGGTCTTGGGGAGGGACAGCGCATTCACCAGATTCGGCAGCGTGGCCGAGCCTCCCATGTTATGTATGGCAGTCGCCAGTCGGGATGTGGAGCTCAACGGCGCACTTGAGCTCCATTGACGTGAGGTAGTAGAGGCTGTGGCGCCATAGGTCGGCTTGCGCCTGCAGCAGCTCGGCATCCGTGGGAACTATGGCTTGAGAAGGACTCGAACCAGAGAAATTAGGCCGGACTCGAACCAGAGATCTATGGCCTCGCGCGTACAACTCCATCCAAAGTCACATGTGTCCGTAAAGCATATTCATTATTTTGTCGTTTTCACTTTACCCACTTTTGCAATAAATATTTGGGACCCTATATGAGTTCAATGGGAAGTCTTCAATTGTAAAGTTCTTGATATCGCTCAGTATCGCAACTTTGGTTTTGATCGTTTCTCCGACTGAGGTAACTTAAAAATTCTGGATGTAGGAAATTCAAACATAGTTTTCTTTACATAAATGATTTCAAATGAGAAGGATGTAATTGACAAAGCTGTACAACTTCCTGAGATCTAAAACTTTAATTTTGGTCATTCCGAGGTCATTTGAAAAACTAAAATTTGGGACCATTTACTGTTATAAGTTTAAAAATTATCAACTGCTATTTCATATCTTTTAAGATAAAAAAAACTTCAGTTATGGATTTTTTTTTGCATCCGAGGGCGTCTAGAATTTTCTGGATCCAAATTATTTCAAATCAAAAAGTTGTGACCAACAAAGTTTTATATCTTGAAATATATATCTTTCAGATAAGTTTGTCTTCACCCTACTTCATTTGTGAATGTAAAGGACCAGAAATGGTGACCAGAGGGGGGGTTGAATCAGAGCCTCAAATTTCTTTCAAAATATTTCGCTGCTATCCTAATATCACCACCAAACACTCAAAGCAAACACCATGATGTCCCCGACCCAAAGAGTGGGTGGATGTTCCATAGGAATACAGCAGGTCACCACGAAGCAAAATCGGACTACTTCCCGCAGCGAAGAAGAGAAAATGAGTTACTCGACGTCTATGAGGAAGAAGCAAAAGTTCCCAAATCAAAAATACCCCAGCCAACAAATGACAAGAGTACCTAGATAGGTTCCTTGGATTGATGGAGGATTAACGGAAAAAAGGGATCGCAAAACGGAGCTCAAATGAACGAGCAAACAGTGAAACAGCCCTGCGGTGCCTACTCATACAGGATTCGTCTAGTATCTGCACTGGACACGTCCAGAATCTGTGACCTCTAAACCGCATCTGATCTGGGTTCTGTCAGCAAATACCACACATGTCCAATGTGACTACCGAACACATCCGGTACGCTGAAACAGCATAGTGCGACTTTAGGAGAAAAATCAAAGAGCCTATAAAATGGTGTCCAAAAATTATGAAATTAGACCCAAACTGCAGCTTAAACATGAAAGCTTGGACATACTGGACAGCTCTGGTATTGATACCGGATACATCTGGTATAGACGAGCAGATTTTAGGAAATATAGATTTGAAGACCGAAACTCGACCAAATCAATTCGGAATGACTTGAAACACTGTAGCGAGGTTCTTAGGGGTGTTGAAAAGATGTCTTCAGGTCATCAACCCCTAATTCTAAGCAAATCTCAAGTAATCGCAAAATCCATCAACAAGGTTGGATTTTCTCAAGTTTCCTTAGAAGAGTGGATTTTTGTGCTCGAGTTGAATCTGCCAAACCTAGTTGGTGGGATTGATTCTTAGGTGTCCTTGCACGTTTCGATCCAGCCCAAAAGCCCCCAATAGCTTGAATTCAAAGAAATCACTCAAAAACAAGAGAAGGGGAAACCAAGAGAGGAAGAACACCAAAACTCAATTCAAAAGAGCACAACACAAGATTTTGAATCCCGAGGGACAAGGCATTTCTTCCAACTTAGATTGCAAGATCCAATTATAAGGGATTACTACTTCATCTTGTGGATCTCAATAACAAGACCTAACGGATGGGCAAAATCCTATGGAGTTGAAAATGAAATAGCTCAAGTGGTAGGGCTGGTTGGATCAGCCCCTCCCTTATTTGTAGGGCTATTACACATGACCATCTTGCCTCTAGGTATTTAGAGCTGAACCACATAACCTCGGAGGCATTATGGTCCAACTCCGAGATATCTTCATCCGACAACCACTGCGCCCTTCATGAGATAGCTTCACCTCGAAGCGAACTCCACGATGTTGCCACGTGTCATCCATTCTTTCTTGGAACCTCCGCCGAGTTTTGAGGCTCAAACCCATAAGCCGGCCACAGATGGTTTTGAGTCCCAAACAACCAAACCGTTCCACGAGTAGCGTACTCCATACGCATCCCCTGCTCCTCGACATGTGTCACTGCCACCCTCGACCGCCCGGCCACCATGTCTTCCAGAGCCTCCCGCTCGACTTGCTCGACCGCCGTCTTGACTCGGTCAACATGGCCACTCCTCCATGTACACTTGAATTTGTCGGTGCCCCCAAGTTTCAGCCACCGCGACTAATCTCCCAACCTCCTTGGTTCCTCAGTTCAAACCTCCCGGTCTGTGGGCACGAACCTAGTTGACCTTCACCATCGCTTTCGACCATCGCCTCTGAGCTCAGCACCTACACATTAAAAGCCATGAGACATGTTGCACGATATTCTTTATGCCATGGTTAGCTCATAACCTCAACTATAGGGTGCTTGACTGCTAAACTACAAGGGTACTTATCAACCTTTTGTTCGTTATGAATTTTACGTCTGTACGTATTGTTACAGAGAAGGCTATAGATACAATCGGCTATAGAAATCCATTTCTAGAATAGCTTTGCATGAGGAGTCATCACTAGATAATGGCATTTTTACAGGTAGCTGAAAATAGAAATCTTCCCTAGAAATGTATTCTTAGAGGCGACTCTAGATGGACCATTTTTTGATGTAGTTAGATTATGCTGCCTCTACTCGAAGAAAAATCCATTTCTATAAATCATATAGGTAGTCCATGGTTGGTCACAAGGGGAGAAATTTCACGTGCCACGAGTTCGTACTACCAAACTAACTGCATGTCCTTTTTTTCAAAAAAAAAAAACTGCTTGTCTTTATGCCACGTGTCATATCCCAAGTTATTTGTATGTGTGCAAGTTTCGTCTGCTGTGTCCCTATATGCTCCCTCCTTCCCAGAAATGCACATGTCACATACCAAGAGGTCGAACTTTTTTCAACAGAGGTTGTCGCTTTAGAATGCCAGTCTCTATTGTCCAGTTTCCAATGGCCAACATCTTAAGACGCCTGTCTACAAAAATGGCTATGAACATTGATAATCTTTCTGAGTGTTGTTATTTAGGTAAATGCAGAGTTGAGGGATTTGGAAATGACAACCTGAAATATGTTAATGTAAAATGGAGATGATTTTCTGTTGATGCAAAATACGACTGATCTGTGAATCCGTCACTTTTAGAGTATTGCATTCAGTTCCGAGATATATAGGTGCTGTTTTTTTGGTGGGGGTTACTAGATGATGCTTTTTATATTTATCAGTAATGGAACATCATCAAATAGAAGCAACGATCCTCAAAAACTAATGGCATAGTTAAACTTGGGTGTGCTCCAGCATAGGTTAAGTGATGAACACATACTGTTTGGTTATATGGCCAATTGGTGCTTTATTCTTTTATTACTAGCAGATTATATGGCATTGAGGACTTTAGTAGTTCGTCCTAAAATTCGAATGGTACAGATGTTTTTAACAGTCGTAGGGACCAGGAAAGCCAGAAGAGGCTATCTATTTTAGTTTTATGAATTTTTTCTAGATGCTACCGTAGCGTTAGCACGGGCAATATACTAGTGTAGACTAGTTTTTCTTTTGAATATCATAATTACTTATGCTAGTGAACATTAATTCCAAATGACAGTGAATTATTGTGGTGGACACTTTGGATGTCAAAATAATAATCTAGTGGGGTTTAGGATTACAACAGAGATGGATAGACAGTGTGTAGACTAGGTGCTGGCACGGTAGATAAAATAAACTCAGAAAATAAATTTTTGCCTATTAATTAAAGTTCATATAGTAGGCAGCCTGTTCATGGCCCAAGCCAGTTACAGGGATTGGTCAAGCCCATTCTACTGTATATGATTTTTTGGCCCATCTTTTTCTTATTTAGATATGTCCCAAGATTCAAACTTTAGTAGCCCGTAGATCACTTTCAGCGGCCCAATACATGCTTTTTATTTTTTTTGCGTAGCAATACATGCAATATGTTCAGTGGCCAGCTGGTGCCACCATTAGGCCAGTCACAATGGGGAGTTTCACCTCCCAGTTTCCAACAATTTGAAACTTTGATACGAAACAGGTCTCTTTCACAGTGCAAAGTTTCGTGGCTAGTTTCATGGCTTATTTTACTATCACTACCCCAGATCAGTTTTTCCCCTACGGTAGGGAGCACTCGTCTCGGTTGACAACCTCCCGTCACGGACGCTGTTTCTTCCCTGTCGTGTGCGGGAAACCGAGGCGAAAAGTGCCCGGCCCGTCAGGAGCTGTCCCGGCTCCCCCGAAAAACAAGTTCGCGCCCTGGAACGAAAAGTCTCGCGCGCTCCAACGCTGGGCATGGCCCACAGGTAAGAGAGAAGGAGAGAAAATAATGGCGCGGACGGGAAGCGCACTCAGACGCGCGATGAAAAAATCTGCTCGTTCTTATCCATTCAACTCCCAGACTCCTCCCCATACCCTTCCCCTTCTCTCCATAGACGGCGGCGGAGCGTCGCAGGGAAGGATGCCGCCGCCTCCCGTCCCTGGTACCTAGATGGGCGCCCCTCCCCCTTCACCCCCCTCCTTCCAACTCAAGACCATGGCATCGCGGAACCACTCGGCATCACACCCGGCACCGGCGCCGGCACGACAGCGACATGCTCCTGCTCCTCTCTCCTCCACGTCCTCGTGCCACAGTCCCCGCCGGTGCCTCTGCCTTTGCCACCGCCGGATCGGCCATCATCCTCCCAGGTTCGTCCTCTTCCTTCTCCTTTTCTCCAGTCCCCACCGTCCACTTGCTCGCTCGCCCATCTCTGATGTGCGTGACATGCGGCGTGTGTCGCAACGCAGGGGCTCCGGACGGCCACAGCGAAAGATGGGCGAAGCCAAGGTTGCCGCCGCCGTCGCATCCCGGAGATCCATAGTGTGGTGGCGCTGCACGAGGTATCCAACCATGGACTAGATTATTTCTTTGAATTGAGAGTATTTTCAGAAGTTGCAGACAGAGACCAAGATCTGACTGTCCAGACTCCAGGGATTTAATTGATAAAGCATACACAAAGCTAGTGAGTTTCAATCCCTTGCACACATTCTTGGTATTACATATTATGCAGATTTATTTGATAAATTTATGCCCAGTGAAATGTGTCTTTAGTGTACAGATTGCCCTCTGAAAATGTATCTAATCCTAAGGTGTTGCAATGATGCAAGATTTCCATTTTACTCTGTATCTGTAAAGATTATTTTTGTAACTTTAGTACTTCTTTTATTTTCACCATGTGTCTAAACCACTTTCAGTATTGAGAAATAACTTGAGTATATATACTAAGATTGGTGCCATTTATAGTGTGTTTGTACAAGTATCAGATTGTCTATACTAAGGTTGGTGCCAGGACTTGTGGCACTTATTTGGTATACTTTCTCACTAATGCAGCCAATTCTACGATGCTAGTTACCCATGGGCCAGTGACTTCTCGGTGAGGTGCGTCCCAGCACAGGCGAGTTCACTGCCCCCCCCCCCCCCCCCCCCCCCCCCCACACACACACCCACACACACACCCACACCCACACACACCCACACAAGATAACAGAACTATAGTTTATTATTACTACTTTCAGTTTTTTGTGCAAGTTAAACAAACGATGTACTGAATGCCATATACAATGACTTGCTGCCATCACATATCTCTGCAGGTTCCCTTCATACTGTCTGAAACTTCATGTCATGTACAGACCTATAAAAATATCATAGCACCCAACATATTTACCAATATATCATTTTCCAGTAACTCATAATTAGTGAGACGGTTATTTTGTATAGGAAGCTCAACTTGCTTCGTTCCTGTAACATCATCACAGAAAAAGGATGCTGATTATTTTTGTCTAACATAGAAGAGCATGTTTCTTATTCTGAAAAGGACCATATCCTTCAATAAAGTGCCAGAACATTGAATTTTATTTGCATAATCTGTTTTTTTGTTGTTCAAGTTGTGCCAAATCTCTTTTGATGACTGAATCTTTAGCTTGTTCAGTTCAGTTAATAAAAATGCTACTTTGAAAGTATTCATTAGAGCAGTCTTGTATTCTTGAATGGTGTTATTTCAGTTCTAAAATTATCACCCTCTATGAAATGTTTTTTCCCTGCTTTAAACTGAATTATGTGCTTTCAGTTCTAATAATGTGCTTTCACTTAGCAAGTTTCAGTTAGCAATTTCATTTTGCAATTCCAGCTTGCAATTTCAGTATGTAATTTCAGCTAGCATTTTCTGTTTCAAAGTGTTTTCAGTTACCAATGGAGGAAGTTCACCCTCAGAGGTGGAACTCTAATCAAGCAGCAACCTGTTTGAGGATGATGCTTTTTTCTGAAGTTATATAGTTTGGTATGTGTTCTTCCAGTTACTTGTTTTTTTAAAGAAAAATTAATTCATGTAGCTGATGGCAATTTTGCTTGTTTCAAAACATTGTTGCTGATAGTATCAGGCTGCTTTGTTCTTTGAACTAGTGGTTTATTCTTGAACTACAGTAAATGATTAGATTAGATTTTTCTTTAGTTGCTGTAATCTTGGTTTGATAATATTAGGCTGCCTTCGTATTGTTTCAGGTCATGGATATCTGGATGGCCATCTTGATCCTACTATAAACGAATTGGCGAAAATGTCTAGAGCATCCAACTAAACTTGTATTTCCCATATTAGTTGCGCGAATTAGCATTGAAATTAGATTGTGCTGACCCGATTTTGCAAGAAATCAAGAATGTAGCATTGTAACATGAGATTCTTTTGTTGACAATTGAAATATTTGATGTATGAATAGCTTGAATAATGATTATTTATGTATAAGACTGTTTGAGTGTAAATGCGTAACTATTGCTTGTGTGGATTCCTAGTTAATATAACTGAGCTGCTAACTACAGATTCCAATGGTTAATTGAACATTTCTGGATATGCATGCTGAGGTATCCCTGACGGTTCATGGCCGACAGCAGAGGTTTGCCCTTATCCTGACGGGAGAGAACTGACAGGGTAAGTTTAAACTTTCCGTGACGGTATGGCAGCCGACAGGAAAACTTTCCCTGACGAGGAAGGCCAAACTGACAGGGAACACCTTCCCTGACGGTAGAAACCGTCAGCAATCAGTCCCTGACGGTTTTCCGTCAGGGAAAACTGACTTTCCGTGACGTTTGTTCCCTGACGGCGGATTCCTGACGGTTACCGTCAGGAATGACCTTTCCTGACGGTTTTTGACCTTTCCCTGACGGTTTTGGCCGTCACAGAAAAAGCTGCCTGGGGTAGTGTATTCATAGGCCCCACCTGTCCCAGTCATCCTTTCTTCCCCACGGTCTTCTCGTCACCGCAGAAGGCCGAGACCCGCAACGACGCTTGCGCAGGGCGGCGGAGGACGCGCCGCGTTGCTCGCGCGGGGCGGCGGAGGACGCCCCGCGTTGCTCGCGCGGCCGGACGATGGCGGACGACGCGTCGAGGCGCTCGCAAGCGACCTGCGACGACGGACTTCCCCACGCGCGCGGCCGGCGATGGCGGCCGTCCAGCGCCCGTGGCCGGTGACGGTGGACCTCGCCCACGCTCGGTGGAGGTAACGCCAGCGGCAAGGCCCCCGCTCGCGCCCGGCGAAGGGCGCGCGGGGCGGAGCTTGCACCCATGGCGGTGCTCCTCCTCGCGGCCAGCGGAGCCCGCACGACGAGCTCGCGCCAGCGACGGCGCTCCCGCTCCCGGCCGGCGGAGTCCCGCGTGTGGTGGAGCTCGCGCCCGCGGCGGCGCTCCCACTCGCGTCCGGCGGAAGAAATCGATGAGGAGGGTGGTGGCGCTCTGCTCGCGGGCGGCGGAAGAAGTGGAGGAAGGCGGCGGAGATCCTGCTTGAGGCCGGTGGACCTCGCGCCCGCCGTGGTGCTCCCGCTTGAGGCCGCCGGGATGAAATGTACAGAGCTCTTAATGGGCGTTTCACACGGTTTCCAACCTTTTGGAAACTGCACTAGCTCGTTTCGTGGCCACGAAACTTTTCCATTCTCTCTCCTCCCAGTTTCATGCAAAATCATGCAAAAAGCTGATGTGGCACCCTATTTAATGTGCATGACACTCCCATGAATCCTTCATTGTTACTGGCCTTAGACTATCCCAGATGGAATCCATTTAAGAGACTTAAAGAAATACTTTCATTTATGTACTAATTAATGATAGTTCACATCATAAATAAACATAAAAATAACCATCCGAAAATATCATATAACAAAATTAAAAGCCACAAGTTAATTAATTTTGATTGCATTCCCTATTTTGTTGCCTCCTACATAAGAGTAGTCACTACAAATATGGGAGGGGGTGGGGGCGATTTAACTTTGTTCTTTTCTGAAGAACAACTACGGAAGAAAAGTTTCCTCGCCTGGATATTATTGACAAAGAAGTGAAAGGCTCAGTAACATATAAGCGCTTCGGCACGAGCCTGGTGGGCTATGACATGCGACAATAATTTCACTCTGTTCTTATAACACTGTGGCCAAGCTAATCAATGGTGTCCTTTTTCTATTGAACAAAGATGAGTATACGTTGGATAATATTGTGTTTTTACATGACATACACACATCCACAAGCAACCATATCAAATATGTTCTTATTCTTAGGGGTACCAAATACATCCAAATCAACATAGCACAATGGAAGAAGCACCAAGAGTGATCCAGTACATTTCAGGCAAAATTTGTCCACTATATCATTTGTCCACTATCTATACCTAAATTAAACAGGCAAAATTTGTTTCCATGTATTTTTATCGTACACATCTTCCTAACTATTTGGGCAGTGGAGAATTTCTGTTGTCCCGTCTTTTCTACTTCACAAACAGCACTCACTCCCTAAATGTCTAATATATGTGACCCGGACTCATGACACATAGTTATGATGAATATGGAATCCGATTACAGAATATATCTGGTATCACACCCTACATATCTCTTACATGACCTTGGTCGCGCTCATACGAGTTAGAACAATTCGCATCTAGCAATGTTTGATTTCTAAACATATCGGGTTCCGTTGCAACACATAGTTCATTTGCTAGTAAGCTATAAAAAGCTAATTGGAGGCTATTTAATTTAGTAATTTTTAGAGAAAACATGAAAATTCTTAACTTACTATGCATGAAAACATTTAGCTAAAGCACATTTTGTGAAAATAGATACTGAAATACATGTCAGGCTCTAGGAGAGCATGTATATCCATGTCAATTAGTTAATATTAACAACATCACTCAACATAATCATAGAATCATAGTTCCTCTCGATCTTCATATTCATTTAACACTGAATATCCAATAATTTAATAATTATTTAATAGTTCTTAATTTGAGAACTTGATGGATAGACTATACTTCTCCAAAGCAAGGAATGAATATTTGCCTTAATTGGTTACGGTTAACAGTGCCGAAATATTTTCAAATAGCTGTGTTTAGAGAACCTAAAGCATCATTAGCTGTAATACTGAAACAATTGGTCACATCGCTGTGATAAAAACAAAAATTGAAGCAAAAAATGTTTAGCGGAGCAATAATTAACTCTACTTCAATTTGTATGCAAAAGATCAGTATTTAATGCCACAAACAAAACTCTACTTCAAAATTTTTAACTGTACTGAAGCATATACGTGTGAGAGAGAATTTTACGATATGTATTTTTGTTGCCCAATTTAATCCATACCTTGAGCATCACAGCCTGAGCAGGCGGGATGGTGTGGAACAAATCACCTGTGACATTGCTAACAGCATCAGCAGCTGGTTCTGCCGCAGGTGTCGTCGTCTCAACAACCCTTGGAAGGTTCAGCACGGTACACTTGATGTCAGGGAACGCCTTGATGATCGCCGCTGCACTGACGTTTCCCTGTCTACCATAGCAATAGGTCAGCGAGTGAAGGCCACTGAAAACATCACTGCACTCCCTTATTATGGTCCCAATCGCCAGGTTGTCGTGTGCTGCGACACCTTCTTCCACGATCCTGTCAAGCTCTTCGTCAAGGAGCTTTGTGCTCTCATGAACGAGAGGAACACCGAATAAATCCTCGAACGGCGATGACTGCGGTTCAGGCAGATCCTTTTTGAACCACTCAGCCAGAGACAGGCCAGCCTCAACATAGTGCCGTGAGCAGGCGCCGAGCACGAAGTACTTCTGGTAGGTGTGGTCCTCCGATTCCACGCCTTCAACCAGGAGCCAGGACAGTGGGTTGAGGCGGTACACCGCCTCCGCTGTATCGCCATTGCTGCTGTCGGACGTGAAGATCCCCGACGTGACCAGCAGCCGCATGATACGACCGAGGAATGGAAGCTTGGTCTTGGGGAGGGACAGCGCGTTCACCAGGTCCGGCAGCGTGGTCGAGCCTCCTTGGTCATGTATGGCAGTTGGAATGTGGAGTTCGACGGCGCATTTGAGCGCCATGGACGTGAGGTAGTACAGGCTGTGGCGCCATAGGTCGGCTTGCGCCTGCAGCAGCTCGGCATCCGTGGGAACTATGGCTTGAGAAGGAGCTGCCATTTTTGGTATCTCAGGGTCACTCGTGGTGTATGTCTTACTTGCCCTATGTGTGTGTTGGTTTGGTGTTCCAAGGTTTGTTCGGTAATAGGGTTTAAATAGCTGTTTGGTTAGGTCTCGGTCTAGGTCAAGGTAGGTAGTAGAGTGTTACCATCGAAATTCATTCAGTCAGGATTAATTTAAGGATGGCGTGGGAGGCAAAATTTGACTTGAAGATTGAGTGTATCGCAGATAAATTAGTAATATATGGAGCACATGGTCGGCAAGGTAGTCTTGGTGGTATTAAAAATTATTAAATCCTTGTGTGTATCTTTCTTGCACAGTAAGGAGTGAAATCACGGGGCAAAGAGATAACATGCATTCTACTCCATTCGTTTTAAAATGCATTGTAAGCCATTTTATCTTGGATTCACAAAAACAAAAGTGATTTATCTTGTTTTTTGAGTCGTAGTTTGATAATAGCTTACCATGATTGCCTCGACGCACTACAGGAGACAGGAGATTTGCCTAGCGTTCGGTTCTTTGCCGAGCGTCAAATATCGGGCGCTCGGCAAAGAGAATCTTTGCCGAGCGCCAATCATCAAGACACTCGGCAAATCATCAGCTCTCGGCACAGAGCCAATTTGCCGAGTGCAGGATGCACAGCGGCTCTCGGCAAAGAAGAACGCTAGGCAAACACCCCATTTGCCGAGTGCTGCTCTCGGCAAATCGGGCGATCGGCAAATCCGCCGTCCCGTCAGCTGCACCACGTCGACGCCGTCAATTTAAAAAAAATATTCACCGAGTGCCGTCCACTGACACTCGGCCAACCTTGTTTCTTTGCCGAGTGCTGCTACTGGACACTCGGCAAAGGCGCTCTTTGCCGAGTGTCAACCGCAACACTCGGTGAACAATTTGTTTTTCTTTTTGAGTTTTGGTTTCAAATTTTTTTGTTAGACCTTATGTATTGTATAAAAGATCATGTTTCGATTTGGGACCTTTATAAATCTTTTTGGTATATTCCTGAATTTTTTTTGTTGTCTTGTATTTTTTTAGAAAAAAACAGATTTGACCTGCAGGTACATTAAATAATGGAATTTGGCCATTCAAAAAATGATATTCATGTTGTTCATTGTATTTTTAGGCCGTATCCAGCAACTCGCATGAAATGTCGAGCATCTTGTTGACGTAACATGACATGGTACTTGCGGGAAGAGTGTTTTAAAATTATAAAAAATGCACCCGATGTCCGAAAATCACAAAACTTCTGGAGGTATTGTTTCATCGCATGTAGAAGCCATGGAAAAAATTTTAGACATTTTCGAGTATTTTGTGGCATTGAATGCCTAAAACTCAGACATCTTCACATATGATGACAAGTCATCACATGTGGAGATGTCTGAGTTTTAACCATCTGACGTTGTAACTTGATCTAAACTGTCTCAAATTTTTTTCATAGCCTCTACATGCGATAACATGACACCTCCAGATGTTTCACGTTTTTCGGACTTTCGGTGCTTTTTTATAATTTAAAAACACTGCGACCACAAGCAGGTAACCATGTTCCGTGCACAAGACGATCAAATATTCTGGTGACAGCCTGGATTCGATCTCAAAATACACGCAAAAACATGAATATTATTTTTTGAATGGCCAATTTCCATTATTTTATACACCTGCAGTTCAAATCTGCTTTTTCCACAAAATGGAAATAAACAAAGTTAATTCATGAAATATAGTAACATGTCATAAAAAAGTTCCAAATTGGAATATGTGCTTGTATACAATGTATTAATGCAACAAAAAAATTTGGGCTCAAAAAATTTAAAAAACAAACTAGTTTGTCGAGTGCCGATTTTAGCACTCGACGAATTATACCTTTGCCGAGTGCCTGATACAGGACACTCGGCAAAGGCCCAGGAGCCGCGCCGTTGCTACGGCCCACCAGAGGCCACAAAAGTCTTTGCCGAGTGCCCTTTCCGGCACTCGGCAAAGGCCCACCAGCCGCGCCGTTCTAAGGCTCGCCCAACGGCCCACGACGCCCTAACCCTAAGGCCCGCACAACGGCCGTTCTTAGTCTCGCCCGTCGCCGCCCACGACGCCCGCCGCTTAGTCCGCCGCCGCCGCCTCCTGGTGCGCCGTCGCCCTGCGTCGCGTCCCCGCGACTCCCCGGCCGTCCCCGCGAGTCGCCGCCACCGCTGCCGCGCGCCTCCCCGCCGCGGCTGCGCGCCTCCACGGCCGTCCCCGCGCGCCTCCCCAGCCGTCCGCGTGCCCTTCCCCGTCGTCCGCACGGGCTCCCGCCGCTGCGAATCGGCGCCGGCGGACCGCCGCGGCGGCCGCGCGCCTACCCGCACGACCCGGCCGTCGCCGCGCGGGAGGGTGGACGCGGCGGCGCCGCCGCCGCGGAGTCGCTTGTGCGCTGCTCGGTCGTCGCGCCGTGCGTCAGCTGCGGGATCTGCGGCGGACTCCTCCGCGAAGCCACCGCCTTCCGCGAGTGCCTCCACGCCTGTAAGCTCCCTCCAAATGCGACTCCTTTCTGAGAGGTGCTCTGCCATGTCTGTCGATGTGGGTGTTTGGCCGCTGGGATGCGAACGGCCTCCCTTTTCCTGTAGCAGTTTGCCTGTCCCAATTGGGTTTGTTCGATTCTGATAGTCGGTGTTGCATTGGCTATTGAACTACTGAGCATGATCTACTCTCTTTGCGCGCATGCACATGTTATGTTGCCTGGATCAAGCTGCTCAATGGCAGTGCTTTATGCTGTCGAAAAAGGAAGAAATTTGCATTGTTCCTCTCCATGCAGGCATATTTTGTTGCCTGGATCAATCTGCGCAATGGCAGTACTTAGTGCCTGAAAAACACATTGTTGCTAGCAATTCGTAAACATCTTGAACCTACATTGCTTCAGCCATTGGAATGACGGTGTGGTTTGATCAGTTTGCAGGGAATGCATATATGAACACTCCTCTGGTACGTCGATCCCCTACTTGCGAGGTCCCACGAAGCTCCCGAAGCGACCGATACCTTTTGAGCGGTGCGCACTGATTGCACCCGAGGGGGATAGGTAAGTAACTCCATATGTTCTTCATTTGATATGTTAAAAAAATATAATAAGAACTAATACATATCATGTGGAACTTGTGCAGGAACTGGACGTTTGTGGAGGAGACGCCCTCGGCACGCAATCCAAATGGGATCCTGGGACTTCTTTGCAAGGAGCACTTCCCTGGCCTGGTGGAGAAAGAAGATGGCCCTCAGCCGGCTTGGACGTTCGACCACTACGCCCTCGTCCGCGATGTTCCAGATCGTAGTGGCAACTGCTACAGAAACGTAGCGGATCGGGTGCTCCACGAGTTCTGGGTAAGTCCTTCTCGCACTATATTTCTCAATTCATCGCACTATATTTCTCAATAAAAAAATGTATACCTCCTGGCACCTGGCAGGACTTCTACAGATGCCAGGAGGGACAGGAGGAAAGGGCGATGCAGGTGGCTTACGCTTCCTGTAAAAAGCGTGTCACGGACTTGCATCATGAGTCCCGCCTCCAGGCGCACATTGACTACTGTGTGAAGATCGAGCGCAGGAGATGCCCCAAAGAAGAAGCAAGACAGAAGGTCCTGACAAGGGAGCAGTACTTGCAGGTAAATAGACAACATCTACTAGCTATTGATTTCTTTTGAGATTAAGTATGACTAATGTGATTTCCTCATATGTGGTATACTTGATGGTTTGTAGGCGATTCCAAACTGGTGCACCACCCATCCCGATTGCTGGGCTGCTATTGTGGACACCTGGTTGGACGAGGACTGGCAGAAGAGGCACGACGAGGCCCGCGACAGGCGTTTGCAGATGCCAGGTGCACCTCACCATCAGGGCAGCCGCAGCCTCAGCAAATACGCAAAGGCATATGTATGTCTCCACCATTTCCCTAATTTAAATCTAGCCTAATGGATTCTTCATGATTTATAACCAAGTGTTGTCTTTTTTGTAGTCGGCGTCACACGGTGGCGAGCCAATTGGTCAGCTCACGGCATATGTTCTGTCCCACATGGGCAAGGCGACGGCCGACATCCACTACAGACCGGATGCCCCGCCCGAGGCGTACACCAACTCCAGCGTCCACACCCGCCTCACAGCGTACACGAAGGCTGCTAGGTCAGTCCACGGTCCGGACTACGATCCGAGGACTGAGGAGCGCCTTGATCCTCAGCTTGTGATGAGGGTGGGGCAAGGCAAGAAGCATGGCCGGTTCTCGATTGCGACGGCATCCTCGACACGGCCTCTACTCCTCCTCTCAACCACATCCGAGCAGCGAGCACGAGCGGCAGCGTGCCCATACGCCAACGCCCGACCGTGGTGTCGGCACTCCAGGTAAGTATTCAAGTTTCATTCGTCGATCTTTGACTTTTACGTACCTTATACCTCTGCAATATTGACCCAGCGGGAGGCGGAGCGGCTGAGGCTAGAACATACGGAGCGCCAGCTGGCAGAGATGATCAAGTTCATGCAGCAAATTGGGCAGAAGCAAGGTGTGGAGGTCCCACAACAGCTGTTTGCTCCACCTCCACCTCAACCACCTCCATATCGTTCTGATGCTACTCCGGTAAGTGTATGGTAGACTGAACTTTGACCACAACTGTTAGCCTGAATTATCGTTTTCACAGTATCAACTCACATGCTTGTGTTTGCTCCAGCTATTATTGCCTAAACAGATTATTTATACAGCTGTTAGCCAATTTCAACCCTAGAAATGAGGCCATTATAAGGATATAGGAGCATGACTGATCCGTTGCAGCACTTTGTTTTTCTGTTTGTTTACCCTTTTTTCAATGTTTAGCTCAAAAAGCACAAAGTCACAACAGCTAAAATGGTCCCAACAATCAGTAAAAAGTCACAACAGCGCCTTTTTTTGCATGTGAAATAGAACACTGGTTAAAAAATTCAGTGCTAGGACATGTGACAACAAATTTTGGTCATCAATGGATTGAATTCTTCACGAGGACTTTCAATTTTGAGTTTTGCCTAAATTTCCCTCTTTTTATGTTTTCTGGATTTTCTGAATTTCGTGGAAAATCTTCAATTTCCTTCAATGATCCTGTTTGGTTTAGTCTCACTATGATGATGTGAGGTTGTGATTCATTTTTCAGTTCAGTTGGTATTAATTCAGATCATAAATGGTGATTGTGTGTGCTGCTCTGTTCGCAGTCTAAATATTGTGTTGTGCTTTTCAGAGTAGTGGCTCATCAACTGCAATACAGTTGAGAACTTCAACATCAGCTCAGTCCTTTTCTTTCTTATTTTCTTGAACTCGGTCTGATTGTGATCTCTTTGTTGCATCGGTTCTTCAGTTCAGTCTGTCTCTGCCTCTGTCTATGCTTTGTGTTAGTTCAGTAATTTTCGTTGGATCTTAAGTTTTGTTTTTCTACAGATTGGTCTACTCTACTTTACAATTTTTTTTTGGGAAGGAGGCAGTGCAGTGTCAGCTACAGGTTGACTTCAGTGAGTGAAATTGTGTACTGCAGTTTGGTTCAGTTTTCAGTAACCAGGTTCAATCAGTCGGTAGTAGCATTATATTCAGAGTTTAAGTTTCTGAATACTGTGACGTTTGTCCAATTCAAATGGTGCAGCAGCATGCCTTAAATTCGTGAAGTATTGAAATGTCACTTTCACTGTTCAAGTAATTTGAAGAATAATTTATTCCTATTGCATGATCAAGTGAACATGTATCTGCTCTTTGCTGCTGACTTTTTGTGAGCTGGTCTGTCATAGTTAACAACAAGTCCTTGAGAATTTTGTAAAATGTAATTTTGCTTACACGCTGCTTTGAGAAATTCTTAATTGTTTCTAGGATCAAAATATCACTATTTGACGTGTGTGTGACCTTGGAAAACAGAAGAGCTGCATGTTGGATTATAATCGGGATATATATCAAGTTCTTCTAGGTGAAAGATTTAAATCAGCTACCATTCACCTCCCCTGTGGTCATTATTTCGGTCCTTCAAAAACAGATCAAGAAACATTTTCTATAATAGTAGCCACACATGCTCTTAGTGGAAGTATGTATCCTTCAAATATCTGGAATGGGGACAGCTTTGTCTATTTGTGGAAGTATGTAACCTCTCAAAAGTCAAAACAAAATGAAAATAACACCCCGCAGATTAGTGGAAAGATATGGCCTTCCAATAATAGGGGTTCAATTAAAGACACGCTACAATTAAGTAGCATTAGTAATTATCACAAGCAACGGTAAACCAGCAACAGCAAGCAGAAGGTAATCCAGTTGCTCAATAGGATGACCAGGATCTTCTCTTTTGTGCAGCATCAATCAGCGGGGGCGTCGAACCACCTCGGAGGGTCGCCGGGATCGCACGTTGGCCCATCACAGCCCGAACCGTCACCGGGATCCCAAGCCGGTCCATCGCCGTGAGCTGCCGCTTTGTATTTCATATGCACTTCATTTGGACTATGTATTTTGGACTTTGTAATGCAGACTTTGGACTTTCCAATGGAGACTTTGGACTTTGTATGTTGTTGGATCAAATATTGTGATATATTTGTGTTCGTGGTGAATCGTGATATATTTGTGTCATATATATGTATCGTGTCTGCTGTGTGGTATCTGTTATGTATGGAAAATGCAAAAAACAAAAAAAATAATTTTTTTTCATCCTTTGCCGAGTGCTATGGTAAAAACACTCGGCAAAGCTGGAAAGCAAACTGCTGGATTTACAGATTTGCCGAGTGCATTTACCAAAGCACTTGGCAAAGAAAATGCAAAAAAAAACAGAAAACTTCTTTGCCGAGTGCATTTAACAAAGCACTCAACAAAGAAAATGCAAAAAAAACAGAAAACTTCTTTGCCGAGTGTCCAAAGGAGGCGCTCAGCAAATAAATTCTGAAAAAAAAACAAAAATCCATCTTTGCCGAGTGCTGGATGAACGACGCTGGGCAAATGAATTTCTAAAAAAAAGAAAATATTCTTTGCCGAGCGTAGCACTCGGCAAAGAAATTAAAAAAAAAGAACAAACGTTGCCGTCATGTAACATACGGCGTCAAAACATTTGCCGTGTGGGGAAAAGCACTCGGCAAAGACTTTGCCGAGTGCCCGAAATTCGGCCCTCGGCAAATCAGCCTATGCCGAGCAGAAGTTTGCCGACACCCATTTGCCGAGAGTGGCACTCGGCAAAGGCTTTGCCAAGAGCATTGTCTCCTTTGCCGAGTGTCTATGGCACTCGACAAATCTCCTGTCTCCTGTAGTGACGTAAGTCATTTGTACTTTTGTAGGTATATACATTGTTTTTGTTATACAATTTAGAATACAGAGAGAGAGAGAGAGAGTAGTGAAACATGGATTAATTTACAGGTCCGTGGCAAGAGCTCACCGTGTGCACGGCGCCGTCTCCAAGCTAGAATATGCTATACGTACACACGAGTAATTAAAATGTAGCATCCAAGTACACTAAGATGCTATGGAAAGGAATTAGTATCCTTAGCAACCAAACGTACGTAACCAGAGTGTAGCATGCAAGTACAAGGTAGAGTGTATTAATAAGAAGATATAAGTAAGGTATTGGTATCTAGAGGAGTTAGAAATGGAGCTCACAGTGTACGCGGCAGTGCGTCCCAGCTATAAATAGAGGAGTTAGAAATGGAGCTCACAGTGTACGCGGCAGTGCGTCCCAGCTATAAGAACATCCCAACAATAGTGCAATACCATCCAAATCATACCTCTAATTTGTCTGTTTGGGTAGACACCTATTAGAGATACTACTCATTTTTTCATTCTTCTCTTAGTACGG
Source organism: Saccharum hybrid cultivar R570 (assembly GCA_038087645.1). Classification (NCBI taxonomy): domain Eukaryota; kingdom Viridiplantae; phylum Streptophyta; class Magnoliopsida; order Poales; family Poaceae; genus Saccharum; species Saccharum hybrid cultivar. The sequence continues at coordinate 6,438,562 of JAQSUU010000744.1, forward strand.
GTTTGCTATAGCTAGCTTTTAGCCTCCATCACCTAAATTGAGATGGGAAGTGTGTTGGCGAATTGAGATGGGAAGTCTACTGGGGGTGTTGGCGTGTTGCTCAAAGATGCTCTAGCCAAGTAATTAAAAATTAGCACACAAGTACCCACTAAGATGCTATAAGAAAGAACTTAATGTCGATCATCTGCAAGCAGAAGTAACCAATAATTAAAGAGTTGCGTACAAGTACAGGTCACAATATAATAACAAGAAGCTATAAGGAATAAATTATCGTTGCAAGTACAAATATCAACCTCCAAATTATGCATCATATGCCACCTTGAGATCGGCACCCTTGTCGTGGCATTATGTTGGCCACAAGTTCAATAGTCTTTTCATTCCAGATAGTGATATGTTTAGACCGTATTTGGCATGGCTCCACTTTACTGGTGAAGTTGTTTTTAGTCTTTTAGGGCTTCAGCTCCATATACGCCTTATTGGTTGCGATGGAGACATTTTGATAAATCGGTTGGTAAAACGCCTCCACACATAGACTTTCTTAAAACATGCTCTCACTAAACGCCATGCAGAATGACATGAAGCCACGTGAAGCTATGATTTTTCGCTCCATCCCACCTCAAACCCTTGTGAGAGCATGATTTGAGGGTCTTCCTAGGTGCAGCCGTTATGTTTTACCCTGTTTGGTACAAAATGGCTCCAAACACCGGTGGAGGAGCCCCGCCAAACGGGACCTTAAATTAGCCGTTGTAAAAATATCAGTGATGTGGTTGGTGCTTTAAATGGTTGGGAACACACACAAATCGAAATATTGATGTTACAGGTAACTCCCTCTGCCTCTTTTTAACCGTCGTTCGTGTTTCCTCAGAAATAAAATGTATTCAACTTTGATCCAATATATGTACAAAAAACATTAATATTTATACTGTATAGTATCATTAAATAGATCACTAATCTGTTTTTGTAATAAATTTATTTTTGAGATGGAAATGTTGCTAATATTTTCAGCAAACCAATTCAAAATTAAGAAAGTTGAACCAGCATTATGAATGTTGCTAATATTTTCTGCAAACCTAGTCAAAGTTAAGAAAGTTCAACCAGCATAAATACCATAGCAACACTTAAGAAAAGAAAGAGGGAGTATGTTGGATCTTGACTACAATGGATGGGCAGCGAACCAGCTATTTGTGGCTCACATTTAATAATTAGATATAGGCGATGAAATTGACCCAATCAGTGACGTTACTGATTTTGAAACTATAATCTGTGATGTTACTGGTGTGCTTTGAATTGCTGGCGAAGCCAAGGTGCTATTAGTATCAAATTTATTATTTATAGGATAGGAATTCAAATCCTTACATGTATCTTGCAAAGTAAAGACTAAATTTACGGCGTGTGGAGGTGGCATGCATTCCACTCCCTTGGTTTCAAATTGCAAGTGGTTTCTTTTTTTTTCTCTAGATACATAGTTCTGCTATGTACATATAGATATATGCTGTCTTGATACATTGAAAAACTTTATATATATAAAAGTCACAATGACTTACAATTTGGAATGGAGTGAATTTTATAGTAAAATTAGTTTAGTCGTCCATGGAGGTTGTGTGCACAGGGGCAGTCGTCCCAGATATAAATTGCGATACACGAGTAATAAAAAAATCATAATACATGTACACCAAGATGCTATCATAAAAAAATAGTATCCTTTGGATGTACCGCGTTACCAGTAATTAAAGAGTAGCACACAAGTACATGACAGAGTATACACTAATAATAAGCTGTAAGTTATGCATCGCATACCTTGAGATTTGCACAACTTACCGTGACGCCATCGCCGCCATGTTGGCCACTAGTAAAATTATATCCTTTTCAATGCCGAGAGTCAAGGCTTTACATTAGGCATAGGAAAAAAATGTGCAAAGTTATTATTGATGTTTTAAATTAGCCGTAGGAAAAGAAACTATAATGCAAATTTGAAATGAACCTTATAGATATACATGGTGGATGATTTGTGTATGAGCTACATGTCGGACTTTATTAGGGGGAAAAAAACATGGCGATGAAGTCAATAGTGACTCGCAAAATAATGCAGCCATGTGATCAGATCAGATTCATTATCATCATGCAATCAATATAAATAGAAAATAGCGTATATTCAAGACAATGATTGAATGGCTATCGATCCTACGCATCAGCATCACATTTGGATCTCCAATCAAACAGAGAGTTTTCACGCATCACACCACAATGGTTTTATGGACTGGAACTAGTTTGTCCCAAACATAAATTAAGATGGCGTAATAAATGCTACATGATAAGTACCTAAGTACCTAACCCACATGTATCATCGCCACCGTGGCCATAATTTCTCCCAAGGATTATGTCAGACTGGAGGGTGTCTCATCTAGTTGGCAAACTAGCTAGCCATCTATACATGGAACTCGAATAGAATAGAACATGTTAATAGAAAACATACATAGTTTTTCCTCCTTGGATTGGCCGGGACTGACCAAACGGATGAACTACTTACTGTATGGGGCTAGCCAGCTAGCCTGGTCTCGCATTACTACAGTGCATGTGTCTAAACTCCCAGCTGACAACGCCCAGCAATGATCACAAGATGCGTGAACTGTGCCCAGTATCGCCCTTTCTCAGGGAAATGCCGACAGTAGTGCAGTGATACGTGCACTGACCACCACGAGTTGTTTGTTTCTTGGTGGCAAAATGTTGACGCCGAAGATCGTTCCTCCGGACCAAGCACACCACCGGTGGGCTTTAGACGCCCTAGAGGTTGCTCCAAGCACCTGCAACAGCGGTAACAACGTAGCGTGACCGGCAAACCGATCTAGAGATCGATAAGCCGATGTGGGGCTCGTTGAAGACCGTAGAAAACCCTAGAACCACCTCCGGAAAGATCCGTCGGGAGGAGGCACGTAGGGGATCTCCTAGGACCAGCAAGGCCGCCTAGGATCGCCGACAATCTCGCCGGGAGAGTTGCCGAACAGCAGCTAGATGGGTTGAGAGAAAGTATAGGTAGAAGATAAGTTGGCGTTTGCCGTTGTGTTTTGTCGATTGAGTTGGATGGGATCAATCGGCCATGATCCTCTTGTTTATATAGAGGGGTGGTCTTATCCCAGTAGGAAACAACTCCAATACGTCATCTACAAGTTTCCCACGCCTAAAACTTGCCAAAACACGATTTGGAACAAATCGGTTCGGATTTCCCGTCGCGGATCGGAACTTCCGGTATCGTCTATCGGAAGTTCCGGCCTCGGACAGGAAGTTCCCGTGCGCAACTTCCGGCCTCGGATCGGAAGTTCCGGCCTCGGACCGGAAGTTCCGGTCTGATCCATCGGAAGTTCCTGTAATTCACAGGTGCAACTTTCTAGGGGGCATAACTCCTTCATCCGGTCTCCAAATTGGACGTTCCATATATGTTTTTCGATCGTCTCGACGAGAGGAACGCAATGGTGAGATCCATTATATATTTTGACAACTTTCATCGGACGACCATTTTTGAGTGTCAACACAAAACATACTATACTGTGTTGTTAGCATTTTTTCCAATGCCAAGTAAAGCAAACAATTTATGTTTTTGATTTATTCAGAAACTGTGTATCTGAGGCATTTTCAATTAAGGCGAGCTGCAATATCAAGGGGGGCTTAGTCATTACTCTGCATGTCGCGGCCAGGATAACAAATGATTCGGGGCCGAGGGCTGCTAATCACAACACACCTAGTTACAAACCGAGTATTTTCATAAGTGTCGTATCCGAAATTAGGCTCTGCACGGCGCATAAATTGGAGACGGAGGAGGTACACTACGGGAAACTGTTGCCGAGTGCTAAATTCTTTGCTGAGTGCCAAAAATTGGGTACTCGGCAAAGAAAAGCACTTGGCAAAGAGGCCTTTGCAGAGTGTCTGCCAAGTGTCTGGCACTCGGTAAAGAGTACAACTAGGCAAAGAGGACCTCTTTGCCAAGTGCTAAAAAAAGCACTCGGCAAAGAGGTCTTTGCCGAGTGGAGTGCCAGGCACTCGGCAAAGAGGACCTCTTTGTCGAGTGCCAAAAAAAAAAGCACTAGGCAAAGAGTGTCTTTGTCTAGTGTTATTTTTGGCACTTGGCAAAGAATAATTTTTTTTTTCACCAATGACTTTCAAACTTTTCTCTCTCTTCATAGACAACAAGTAGTGTTCCATTTTGAAATTTGGTAAATTTTTTAATCCATTTGCTATATTTAATTAATTAATTGTTTTTCATGCAATTTTTTCGTATAAGTCAAATTTGAACTGCAAGCGATTGAATTAATAGAATACTATGAGTACAAAAATCATATTCATGTTATTTAGCTCATTTTGATGCCTTACCCATGAATTGAAAATAAATTTCGACTATATTGTTCAGGAAACCTGACTACGAACATGTGGCGAAGTTTCAGAGAGTTGAGAAGGATCCGGTAGGGTTTGTAAATAATGTACGTGATAACTTGCATGAAATCTTCTCAAATTTTTATCACAGCCTTCACATATGATATTATGACATGTTGACAACTTTCACGATTTTCGGAATTCATTTGCATTTTATATAATTAAAAATCCACTCCTACGCAAGTTGGCGGCGTTGCCCCATGAGCACGTTGATTAAAACTTCAAGACATTTCTTAGATTTAGCCTAAATTAATTTACACTAAGAAACAAGAATAACATTTTTTGAACCAATGAAATCCAATATTCGATGCACCTGCAGTTTAAACCTATATTTTTCAGAAAAATTCAACAACGCAAAATAAACTAAAGAAATATACCAAAAAGCATTAAAAATGTCCCATATTTGAGCATGTTGTTTGTGGTAGTGTGGCAAAGCTTAAAAAAAAGGGTTTTTTTGATTTCTGCCATCGCAATTTTCCAACTTTTGAAGACTGCCATTACAATTCACCTTATTAGAAATTTGCCATTATAATTCTTGAAACCTCATGTCCCTGCCCTGATCTACGTATGCCATGGAGTTGGGCCACTTGCAGGCGACGTATTTACGCGTACTGCACCGTATTGCCCTTGGTTACGAAGAGAAGCCAGCCTCCCCGTTCTTCTCTCTCTCCCCGTAGGAATTCCCCAATCTCCAGCGACGCCGCTCCGTCCGCATAGCCGCGAGCCGCCTGCCCTTGCCGCCGTCGCCCGCCTGCCCTTGCCGCCGTGCATTGGAGGCCACTGACGCCCGCCTGCCATTGCGAGGATGATTGGGAGCCAGTTCATGGGAGCGGCGGCTGCCGGCTCCAGCTCGCCGGACTGGGGCATCCAGAGCCCGCCGTCGGCACCACTGTTGGACTGCCCCGACTGCCACGTCCAATTGGTTCGGATCAGAAGCTGGGTTATACTAATTATCTCATTGCGTGCTTGAGGTTTTCTAGTTACTTTACTTTGCTGAAATTTGTGTTTAGATGCACTCATGATTATACGGCCAACTATCAAGAAATTATTGAACTGATGTATATGTAGTTTCCTTTTTTCTGTTGACGATTGGTACAGTATACAAATTGCATAGCCAGAGGAACGATTGGTACAGTTCTCCTGTTCAGTTGAGTGCAAGCATACTGAAAATTCAGGAAACGAAAGACCATCCTTTATCGTAGTTACTGATCATGACTTGCTTTTATGAGTCTCCTCACTTCATTCACATTTTTTTTTCTTTGTAGCTGGTTGGAGCATGCAGCAGTCCACCAGTATTCTGTGTCATCAATGAATTCCTTTCTGGTGGTTCTCTCTGAGCGTTTTTGCACAAGCTAGATCACAAAGCTCTTCCTCTGGGCAAGATCCTCTCAATTAGCTCTTCCTCTGGAGGTGAAGGTGGAAGTACAGAAGGTGAAGAAGGAATATGTTGTCATAGCAGCAGTCTGAGTCTGTGTAGGTGTAGCTCTTGGTTGTCTTTTGAGCAACATTTGGAAGTACTGAATTGAATGGAATTGTAGCATTTGGAAGCAGTCTGTGTAGAGCTTTTGTTGGGATGTAAACTGTCATTATCGATGGAATGTTAATGGAATGTGAAATATTTTCAAGAATTTTGCCTGAGAACTATACATATGCATTACTGATTTGGTAAATGACATTATTGTTGTTTCATCATTTAACACCTGATGACCTGAAAGCTTCTCGCCATTGGTGATCCTCTGGGGTGTCACTGAGAAGTTGGGCGACACCAGCAAGGCTAAGCCTGGCACCAATGGTCAGATACTGTAAAGGTGATAGATGTAAAGCTAACAGATACACCTGAGTGATATTACCCAGAGTTCAGATCCATAATGGAATTTCGCCATTACTTGACAAGATCATCACTGAACCTGACAACACCATTGCTTGACAATAGCAATTTTTGAGTGGGTGAACTGGACCATCTCAAACTGAAACATGACAAACTGAAACTAAATTTACTGACAATAGCATTGCTTTACAAAAGCATTCAAGCAGCACATGCCATCAAAGGCACACAGAAAGGAAAGCATCCAATAGTTTCAGCTTGTTCAAGTTCACAAGTTTGACAAGCCATTACATAGGTCATCACAGAAGTACTGATCCAGTGCATAGAATCTCAGGAAACTAAAAGACGACATCCAGAAACACTACATAAACCTCCAGGCCATCACCTAGCCTGTCACATGCCATCACAGGCATTACATTACCAGAACACTACAAAATAAGTTCATAGGCCATCACAACCATTGCAGTCTCACTGTCCATCAGAGACGAGGTCCATCAGGTTTCTCACAACCCTTGCTGGAGGAGCAGCAGCATCCTTTTTCTGCTTCTTTTTCAGTGGTGTTTTTTTCTTCTTAGGTGTTTTCTTCTTCTTTGGTGCTTTTTTCTTCTTCACCTTCGATGATCCAGCAGTGTCATCTTGTGGTCTCTTCCTGCCATGATAAATGAAAATTAGTGACAGAAAATTAGTGAAATTAGTCAAATGAAAAAAATACAAATGACAGAAAATTAATGAAATTAATGTTAACCTTTTATTGGTGCTAGCAGTCTCACCATCCTCTCCAACCATTTCAGCCTTGCAAGTCTTGGCGAAGTGCCCAAAATCTCCACACCTTTTACATCTAACTTTCTTTTTGTTGGCCCTTTTCTCTAGGCACCCTCTTTGCCTCACAACCTTTGGCCGACCTGCTGATCTTCCTAGTAATGGTGGATAAACCTTGAACCCAAGATTAACTTCTGGCCATTGGGATCTGTCTGGCATTGGTTCAACTCTATCTTCATAGGCAGCTCTGAACTTAGCAACAGAGTAATAGTCATGCACGAAGTCAGCTACCTGCATACCTCTATTGGACAAGATCCAAGCCAAGGCATGCTTGCATGGTTTGCCAGTTACCTGCCATTCCCTGCATGAGCACTTCTGATTCTTAAGATCAACTGTGTGTCGTTTATGGTTATTCCAATCATCTATCAGTGTTACCTCTGCAAATTCATCATCACTGACTTTAACATTCACAACTTTCAGATTTTTGCTTATAAGGTTCAAGTCCTTCATGACACCAGGAAGGATTCCATCTCCCCATTTCTGTGCAATCTTCTTTCTTAGGTACCTTTTCTCCATTATCAGCTCTCTTATCCTGTCAATTAACTCATGGATATGCAGTCCTTTGAAGTCCTTGATCTGAGCATTGAAGCTCTCAGAGACATTATTAGTTAAATAATCACATTTACTTTCCTCAGAGAAGCCACATCTGTACCATATCCTAGGATGATACTCCTGAAGGTACTCAATTGCAGCTGGAGCAAACTCAAATATTTTCTTCATATGCCACGTGAACAGGCCCTGTGTATAGCTCCTTGCAGCAGGGTACAAATGGTCAGTAAAAACATCCCCTGAGTAGTGTTTCATGAAATTATTGTACATGTGCCTTGTGCACTCCCTGTTTTCAGCTAGTGGGAAAACAGCCCCTACAGCTTTCTCTAACCCTTTACAAGCATCTGAACACACCACTAGTCCTGGAGGGTCTCCTATGCAACTGTGCAAATTCTCTAGGAACCACTTCCAGTTGTCCTCAGTCTCTGAGTGAAATACACCAAATGCAATATGATACAACCAGTTGTGGCCGTCAACACCTGTTGCTGAAGCCAACTGTCCAGTATACTTTCCATTCAGAAAAGATGCATCTACTCCTACAAAGGGTCTACAACCAGCTAGGAATCCATCAATGCATGGTTTCAAAGCAACAAAAACCCTTTTGAACCTATTCTTCTTACCAATCTTCTCTAACTCTATTTCCACTCTACCTCCAGGTGAACTTATTTCTAGCTGTGCAGCCCAATTGAAAAGTAATTGAAAGCTCTCATCATACTTACCATGAATTTGGTCCAAGGCTACCTTCAAACCAGACCAAGCTTTTGAGTACTTCAGCTTTATTCCAAAGTCACCCTCCAATTTCTCCTTTGCATGCTTTGGTCTCACTGTTGGGTTCTTCTTAACCAAATCTCCAAGCCTATCTGCACACCAACCCTGAGTGGCCATTTTTCCCTCTCTTAGCTTGGTGGTAGGACAATTGTGAGGTGCAGGAAGCTTTTTGATCTACAATGTTAACAGAAATCAATGGTACATCAAAACTCATAAAAGAAATATAAACAGAGACAATGATAATTCACAACTCAGAAAAACAAAATTTACCTGTACAGTTTTCTGGTCAAACAAGGTGGAAGCATGTATGCGCCAAGGGCATCCCTCAAAAGCACACTTTGCTATGAACCTTTTCTTGTCAGTTTTGTAACCAGCAGTAGCTAACTCAAACCCAGTCTTCACAGCATAATGTCTTATTGCTTTCCTGAATGCAATAATATCAGGAAACAACTCCCCAATCACAATTTTTGGGTTCTCAGGGTCATGCAGTACATTGATCTCGAGAGGATCAGCATCATCCACCTCTGCCTCAACATGGACAAAATCATCAAATGGATCAGCAGTACCATGAGTGCTAGCAAACTCATCAAATGGTTGTGACTGTGCAAAATCAGTTGGCTGTGTGGGTGACACTTCATCATACATGGTCTCATCATCAACTCCAACATATTCTTCAGCGTTATCAAAAATATCTGGTGCTCTATCTGGCTCTAACTCATCAACTGCCTCTGGATTGTCAGGAGCATCACTTGGCTTAGTTGTTGGCTCAGTAACACCACTAGTGGGTTGTTTGGGCATGTTAGCATCATCAGGAGGAACCACACAGAGAGGCCCCAGTGCATCAAACTCATGTTCCACACAAATACCACTATCAAATACACTTACTACAACCTGGCATGTCATCTCCTCCTTATACATTTCAAACAAATCAACCATTTGTATCTCATCAGCTAGTCTGGCATCGTCATTCAATCTTTTGTCAAAGAACCAAACAGTGGGTGTCTGGTTAGTGCACAGATTCAATTCAGTTGCCAGATGTTTCAACAACAAGTCTACTGTCAGTGACCCATACTCCACATCCCACTTAAACACTCTACCTTTTGTGTATGCTTTCCTACCACTCGAGTCTTTGTAAACAAAACCTTCAACTTTCAACACTAGGGCAAACATCCCATCCCTAAGAAGCAGTAAATCCATCCCCAAATCAAAGTGTATACATGCACAAATCATCAACATTACCAAGCAAATCGGACGCCTAATTGTCAACTGTGTTGACGACACCAACACTAAGGATGCAGAAAGGGTACCTGCTACCGCTGCGCTCCATCGCCACCGCAGCGGTGGACGCGCCCGGAGGCGCAAAGCCTGCACTGCCCACCATCAGGGTGCCTCCATCACCTCCTGTGGACGCAAGGTGAGGGTTTGTCTCCGCCACCGCAAGCTCCAGTCGTCGCCGACGCTCAAGCCTGGACAGAGGATGAATGGAGGATTGGGGGTAAGGGTTTGGTGCGTGGGATGAGGATGAATGGATGTGTCCAGGCTGGCTCACTGCCTTATCCGATTAAACACAGGGGCAATACAGTCATATACGCATATACGTCACCTGCAAGTGGGGCCAGCTTCGTGGGAGTTGTAGATCAGGGCAGGGATGTAAGGTTTCAAGAATTGGAGTGGTAGATTTCTAATAAGGTGAATTGTAATGGCAGTCTTTAAAAGTTGGAAAATTGCAATGGCAGAAATCCAAAAAACCCAAAAAAAAAAATTGGTGCTCATTTCTTTGCCGAGTGCCGCCTAAACGGCGCTCGGCAAAGGTGTCCCCACTTAAAAAACAATGGGCAGGTTCGGCCCAACCCTATCTCCTCTCGTTCCTCTCTCACACTCTCTCTCTCCTACCCCGAGCGCCGCCGCCGCCGCCCCGCTTAGCCCGGCCCCGGCCCCGGCCCCGGCCGCCGCGCCTCCCCAGCCACCGCGTCCGCTCCAGCCGCCCTCACACTCCCTTTCTCCCTCGCATCTCCCTCGTCGGCGTCCCCGTGTGGCCTCGCCGGCGCGGCTCCTCCCTATGCGGTCTCAGCCAGTGCGGCTCCTCCCGGTGCGGTGGAGGAGCTCCGGCAGCCGGGCAGCGACCGGATCCGGCGGCCAGCGGCCGGATCCGTCGAGCAGCGGTCGAATCCAACAGGTCCTTCCTCCCCGAGTTCCTCCACCGGCGTGGCGGCGCTTCGCGGCGGGGGCCGGCGCCTCCAGGGCAACTCATTCCTTGCGGCGACGGCAGCCCCGAGCTGAGGACCGCTAGAAGGCACCAACTGGAGGGCGAGCGAATCCACGTCCTCGATCCGCGAATTCTAGAGACTCAGCGACAGAGGTCGAATCCATTCAGGTATCCTCCACTCACGTTATTCTATCTCTATCTCCTTGTATTTTTGTTGTTTATTTTTCTGCAGTTGTTCTTCTAGCGCATCGATAGATCTAGTATCTCTATGTCGATCTTCTTCTAGTCCATTCAGATCCCGCCAGAGGCACCAACCTCCTCTTGGTACTCATTCGGGCTAGTAAGGAAATAGTTGCTGTTGATGAATGTGCTGCGGTACTCCAGTCAGTATACTCCAAACTTGAATCTGTAATTAGCAGGCAGCGGCATTAATATTTCTGTCCTTAAGAAAATGTAATGGCAAAGGTTTCTTGTTAATTAATCTACACAATTTTCAGCAGATCCTACTAGCTTGGATGTCTGCTTCCTGTATGCTGTACTCCTATGTAGTGGTTGTGGTTAAGTTGATCCTATCCACTGCAATTGTCAGTGACATAGTTGATGGAGAAGAATGAGATGGTTTAGTTTGTATTGAAGAATCAACATGTATTCTGCATACAAGTCTTCTCCTGTCATTTATTAAGTTGTAGTGTTGTGTTTAGGCATGTATCTAACAGTAATTGCCTGATGCAGGGGCCCCAATTGCCGGATCTGCAGTTGATAAAGTGGATGAAGTGATTGGTTACGTTAGCATCGGGTACCCATTTGGTCTGATGGCCTCAGTATACTAAGTGCAACTTCTAACACTTGATAGAAGATAATTGCATTTGAATTTTAAGCAATAATCAGATTTCTTCATTGTCTGGTATTGAGTCGGTCTTCATTTTGTAAATTCCTTAATTGAGTGGCACAAAAAGGACAGCAAAGAGCATGCTCTATTTAAGTTGTTGCATGCTGTTGTATTTCAAATGACATTTTAGATTGATGGTAATAGCTTGCAGTCCTGCAGAAGATATTCCAACTGAGGTCACTAATAGCAATTTTGTTTTTTAGATCGCCCCATCAAGCGATATATAGAGTGGTCAAGAATGGCAGTGAGCAAGCAAGTTGAAATGATCAGCTAAATACTTGAACTAAAGTTAAGCAATTTACACCCCTGAAAATCCCTCTCTGATTGAACTGAACTGGTCCTGTATTAGGTGACGAAATAGAAGATCAATTTCAACTATGGATGAGAACCGTTAAGTTAAGCAGCGTGACATGACCAAACTGACAACCTTTTCTCTTACCTGCAGCATTTTTCGAGCAAGATGGAGTAGGCAAAATTGGTCTTCGAGAAGCTCAAAGGTACAATCTTCTGTGTTTTTAGGTTGTGCACTACTACACTATAATGTCCGAATGTCCGGTTAGTAGGAAGCACTAACTGACCTAAATTATTTGCTAGGCTAACTATGTCTAGTAGGAAGCACTATCTGTGTATGTCCTGCAAGGCTATTGTTTGTCATATCACTTGCTTCAAATTAGCGTCTAATTTGTTGTGGTCCGAAGAACAAAATTATTCAATAATGTTTGATTACTTTTTATTTCTTATTGCTTTTGGTTCATTCGGAAAAATTAGTGAAAGCACTACATTCCTAGAACAATTTGCTTATCAGCTTACTTGTGCATCATCTCTGGTTCTATATATGCTTGGCAGCTGACAGTTGAGGATTTCCTGTTCTTCATTATCGAGTATTTAACTAACTTCCCCCATATATCTGTTACCCTGCCACACATGCTTGTAACCTCGACCAGAAGCCAACTGCATAGCATATTAGCACATGCGTGACCTGAGACAACAACCAACTGCATATATATTAGTTGCCTTCCTCTTTGTTTTTGTTTTTGTTTTCTTTATTACTATTATAGCGGCAGAAATTATTTGATCCTATCTTAAAAAGTATGTCTGATATTTTTCATTTGGCTTTTTAGTTGCCGGCCAGGTAGGTATAATCTGCAATTGTGAGCGTGTTAAAACTTCATTGCCATCTTCACCACCCTCCTGCCCTCAGATTTCACGAGGAGCTGCTGCTGTACCTATACATGGGGGCCACTGAGCCAAAGTGACATTAGGAATTGGTTGTTATGTGAATTTGTGATTGAACTGCAAGCTCCTTGAAGAAGATTACTAGTTAGTACAGTTACATGAGTTTCTTATCTTAGTTCAAGTTATTCCTGTAGCATAGTGAAGTTGATTCTTGTATGGCTTTAATGTACTGTATGACGAATTTTATAATATAATAATGTAATAATTAAACTGGTGTGGTGTATGCATATAAGATGTTTATCGGGACCCATATTTAGGGGTACCCGAACTCAGGGAACAAAACAAAACACTCTAAAACGCCCAAAATGCGCGGCCCAGGAAGCAACCGAGGCCTCAGGCATACGAGACCATCCCTCGGAGGCGAAACTCCGACTCGCACGAGGCCACCCCGGCCTCGGGGGCAAATCTCCGCCTAGCACAAGACCCCCCACCGACGCCTCCAGAAGCGTCACAGCACGGACGGAACGGGGTCGAATCAACCCTGCGCCACCTGCCCCGTGCCATCCATCCCTTGCAGCGACGCCAATAAGGGCCATCATTAGCCCTGTTCAGGCTCGTCATCATTACCAACGCCATCATTTCGCCCTGTCCCATCCACTAATTTCACTCGGCTTGTTCTGCAAGTCATGTTTCGGCTTGTTTCGGCTTATTCTCTCTCACAGAATACTATTGAATCAGCCGAAACCAGCCGGCTTTTCGACCAGCCGAACCAGCCCACTGCCCGCAAAGGCTGACCTCGAGGCTCGGGAAAGACGACCGCCGGAGTCAGAACGCGTACGGCCGCGCTCTGATTCGCCCCGAGGCCATCCTCAGCCAACCACTCTGCCGGGAAACCTGGACAAAGGACAACGCCGTTATCATTTCAACGGGCATCGACACGTCTCCAACAGGGAGGGGCCTGCCCATGCTTTGCAGGCGATCACGCCGCACGCCATACCGGGCACTGTTCGGCCGTCCCGAGACCGACATCGCGTCCCGTCCCGTCTGTTGACGGTCCTTAACATCATTTATCAACCATCAATTATGCCACAGTATAATATAAAATGAATTACAAAGCATAGTTGTAGGGTTTGATTCTCACAAGTTCTACGAGTTTTGGTGTTCTCACTTGTTTTACAGGACATTCATGTTTTCACCACATAAAAGTATCTCAAGTGATGAATTGGAGTGCACCATTACGACGGGCTCGTCGAGACGATCGAAACGGACATATCACTTGCTATATTCGGAGCCCAGAACAAGGAGATATCAACATCGGAAGGCTTTAGAACACTCCGGAAGGTGGACCGACGTGAAACCAACATAAGACGACTCCAGAAGACACTCCGCCCAAGGTGGGGCCCACAGGGCCCAGGGGGAGGCCGACCGGCCCCCTACCTAGCCCGACTGGCCCACGCTTCGAGGCCCGATCTCTCTCCACCTGGAAGACTCCGAAACTTGGGCTGCGGGATTAATTGGGCCTAATTAAGCGTGCATATTAATAATATATGGTGGAAGGTTTAGTACCACATCGCCTGTCCAAGGTGGGATGGTGCCAGGAGCCCCCCATATAAGGCAGCCACAGCCCCCCTCTCTCAAGGCATCCCAGAAACGACAAGTCATCATCTTTGGATAATATCAGAGGAGGATCCCTCGAATGGATCTGCCTCTTAGAGTAGCCACAAGAGAAGATTAGTTCTCTTTAGGATCTAATCTTTAGAACTAGAGAGAGGAAGGAGTATGGAGGAGGTGCTCCCTCTACGGCTTGTACCTTGGCGGAAGTTAATCTACGTTTGGGATTTCTCTGGTAATCGACTTCTTATTTAAGTAAGCTTTGTTTATAATTATTGTTCTAATCTGCAAGTCTCTTTTCGAGTATTTTAATCTATTGCGCGATAGGTTAGAGTATAATTCATAGTATAGGCGTGGTGCTTAGACCTACGGCTTGTACCTTGGCGGAAGTTAATCTACGTTTGAGATTTCTCTGGTAATCGACTTCTTATTTAAGTAAGCTTTGTTTATAATTATTGTTCTAATCTGCAAGTCTCTTTTCGAGTATTTTAATCTATTGCGCGATAGATTAGAGTATAATTCATAGTATAGGCGTGGTGCTTAGACTTTGAGTTACTTGTAGATGCACCCTATATTCCGGTTGCAGTGGTAGTTCGCAAGGGTGACTCTTATAGCCTTGTTGATTCTTCTATAGCCCACTTTCCCGTCTATAGGATTAGCAGGATATCTCAATTGCATAGAAGTCTTCATACTCTGTTTATGTCCTTCTATGACAATTCCCTAGAAAGAACTTTGTAAGCATATCTTACCGACATTTGAATTAGAGAACCTTAGAGTCTCCTCTACAACATCAACCTTCTTAAGTCTTGTTCTGCTCCGGGTTAAGTTCGACCTTAGTTACACTCACATGTTTCCCTGTGGATACGATATTAAAACCTCCGGGTGAAAGCTACAACGGTATTCGTGCGCTTGCGGATTTATCTGTGTGTGTTAATTTATACCAACACCGTCCCATCAACGCGGCGTACGGAAGCAACCCGAGCCGGCCTCGGCTTGACTCGTCTACGACTCCACCACGATCCCAGGGGTACGGAGCCATGCCCCATCAACTCCACCACGACTAGCATGTCTTCAGCCATGCAATGTCGCTCCAACAGTGTACGACACGCCCCGTCATGTTGGAGATCAGCGCAAGGACGATGCCATCATCACCATGCCACTCCGCCACGCACGAGAACGGGACAAGCAACAGCGCTGAGCCATTTTCTTACCCAATTTTGTAATCTATCCGTACCCTCCCTTCGACTATAAAGGGGAGGGCTTGGCATACCTTACGGGCAGAACGACAGAAACATCAAGGTAGACGCACTACACATCGACATCACACACTTCACCACTTCACCGGGCACGGGACTTGGGATCCGCTCCCTCTCCCACAGCTTGTAACCCATACTACGAGTACTTCGGTGCAAGATAGCACAGACTCCTCTCCCCCCACTGGATGTAGGGCCTTCTCTTGCCCGAACCAGTATACATCGCCGTGTTCTTCTTGCATCACTATCCGGGGTTTGGGGACACGCTAGACAAATTTACTCGTCGCGCTTAGGACCCCGGGGTTCTAGGCGCCGACAATGTTGGGATTGGAATTTATTTTTTTTGTTTTTAAATTTGGCTTTGCCGAGTGCCATGCCCTTGACACTCAACAAAGGCAGCACTTTGCCTAGTGCCCGCACTTGGCAAAGCTTCTGCCTTTGCTGAGTGCCAGGTCAATGACACTCGGCAAATGTAGTGACTTTGCCGAGTGTCTTCTTTTTGGCACTCGGCCCGATATATGACACTCAGCAAAGAGGTATTTGCCGATAGGTTCTTTGCCGAGTGCCCTTTACCGAGTGCGGCACTCGGCAAAACCTTTGCTGAGTGCAATATGGGCTTTGCCGAGTGCCCCAAGCACTCGGTAAAGTAGGCGATTCCAGTAGTGGGGCCTCTACAATATAGATACATGGTCATAGCTACTAGAAGGCATTGGATACTCTGCCATACATAAAATGATCCATCTAATCCGGTAGCGTACGTTTGGTGGATGAATTTATTTACACCCACCTCTAGATGCATGCATGCTAGTCATTACTGGTGGTCCAGCGTGTGCTTCAAATCATCCTGGCCTTCATGCTGCAGTCTGTCTGCACGTCCTTGGTCTTGTTTAGTTTGGTGTCATAAATTTTACGGAGCACTGTATCACGTTTTCTTTGTATTTGGCAAATATTATCGAACCATAGACTAACTAGGCTCAAAAGATTTGTCTCTAAATAACGTTTCAAACTGTGTAATTAGTTATTTTTTTAATCTATATTTAATACTCTATGTATGCATTTAAAGATTGATGTAACAGATACTATAGCTAAACTTTAAGCGAAACAAAGAAGGCCCTTGTTGTAAAGAGACTCGACTCGACGGGCGTTCATTACATGGCAGGGATCGAGAGATCCGGCATTGGCTGCAGTCACCTTTAATTTGCATGTTCCATTAAACTCGTCTCAATAACAGTAGAGTAGGCGGATAAATCAAAGCTGTCGGTAGTCCGGGACGTGGGTAAATGAGAAGAAAAGAAAAAATGCCAAAATCATGCAGTTTGACAGACACCGGCGTTTCGCCACGTGCAAAGACCCATTCCTTCCTGTTATAGATCCAACCCATCCGTCAGATGCTTAGCATTTAACCGATACGCCAGATTAGATTTATAAAATCTAGAGGAGATATTAGAAGAGTATTAACAGGATCTTTAAATTACTTGAAATCTGAAGGAGGAGATATTAATTAGACGAGTACATGAGACATTAAGATGAAGTTGTATTTTTTCAATTTCTTCTCTCTTTTGTAGTAGTTTACCGTTTTTCAATTACTTGAATGATTGGTAGAGTGTACCACTTTTTACTAGTTTACCGTTCATCTATCTGGTACTAACATGGACAGGCAGCACCTCAACGGAGCACCTCAATGAGAGCTTTTAGCAGTTTCTTCTTGTGTATATTTAAGTATTTATTATAAGATTCATCACAACATGACAAGGCCGGAAAGGCAGTATATTTTGTACAGCGGATCGTTCATGTATTGCGGCCCATCAAGAGAACATCCAAGCAATTGTGGTGTGTTTGAATATTGTCCAGTCCAGTTGATGGTCACAGGCCACGAGTTGTTGTCTTGCTGGGCCAATAATCCCTTTAGTGTCTGATTGTACCAATAATAGCAGCCCATCAGGGTTATCAACCAACCACTAGCCAGGGCGCTCTAAGCCCATGAACAAAAAACACGCTCCAGGTCCACCTTGGTTTCTCTTTTCTTTTCTGTGCCCATGGAAAAAGGGCGACTCTCCATTGCTGACTGCAGCACATAAACACAGTTAAAAAAACTCTAACTGGGTCGTGCCCATATATGTATAGTGAAAATAAAGAGCCATCCCATTTCAAAGCCGCTTCAATGGAATATTCAACTAAGAGACTGGCCTAACTCAAACCTCGGTAGACCACCGATGGAGAGCCCCACGATGTGCACTGATAACTCACGTCGGCAATCGAATGGCTGAAAGCAAACATCAAAGCTTCTTGTTGGTAGGTGATCATGTACATTAACCTTCAGGCTTTGGAAAACTTTTTGGACCAAGGTTTGCTCCGCCGGTGGTACGGGGCCTCGTGTCTTCATAATATATGGATCGTACGTTATCCCCAACCCAACTGCCTATAAGATGAATGCATGGGATGGGATTCATGCATGCATTGCATTGCATTGGGATTAAGCATATAGTGGAGTATATCGTAGTCACAGTCACTCACCGAAAAGGGCAGCAAGCAAGCATGGAGAGTGGTGGTGGCAAAGGCGAGAGGAGGGCAGCTTCGGCTGCGATGGTGGCCATAACAATGCTGCTGCTTCTGAAGATAGATCTAGGACCGCATCAACAGCGATAGATCTAGGAGCGGGGCCTAGATTTTAGGGAGATAAATTAAAGTTGTGGGTACACCGTGACGTGGGTAAATGAAAAGAAAATAAAAGAAACGTTCAAAATCATGCGGCCATGTGTAAAGACGATTCCTGTCATAGATCCATCCGTCAGATGCATTGCATTGAACCGAGGGTCCCCCTCCGAAAATCGGCATCTCAATGGAATAGCTTATAGTAGTTTCTTGTTCTGTAGTGTATTTAAGATTTATGGCACCATGATAGGGCTGAAAGGCGATATGGCACCATGATAGGGCTGAAAGACAATCCACGTGAGATGGAGCGAGCCATCGTCATGCGCCCCAGATCTCGCCGTTTCACATTGACCATTTGGAAACTTCCAAATTCCCGTCGCCTACTTCATTCGTTCCCCGTCCAGATTCGCCGCCGCCCGCCGGAGATCCCCTTTCGCATCTCGGCTCCAAACTCATTGACGGATCCACCACCAAATTTTGGCCTGTTCCCATGTCTGGTCCATCGATCGAGGCCAGTTCGTTCTGCTCCGTAGTCCGTCCTCAGGACTCATCGGTAGGTAAAATTTATTCTGATCTGATCTTTTTTTGAGCAAATCGATTTATGCGGCCGTATTGACGAGTATCAATTGTTTTAGCTGTGGACGGGAGACTACAGCGGAAGTGCCTTGCTTGCCGCAACGACGATTGCTGGACGCTGTGCATGCATGTCTTCAACAACAAACTAACCTCCGTCGGCGACCACGATCCGCGTACGACGAGCACCTTCAGGTTAGTTTCGGATCCCCTTGTATTCCCCAGGAAACAAATTCTTTTGCAATATGGTTTTGCGTTCAGATTTTTTTTTTTTGTCTCAGTGATCAACTACAGGAATCTTAGCGCTCGATTTCTATCCTGACCAATTGCGTTGTGTTGTGCATCAATCACGATCCTTTATACGTTTCGATTTTTTACGTTTTGAGTAGATCTGATGAAAATTCCTCGCTGCCTGTGCGCGAGTCTGCACACCACACCTGGGCTGCATGCATCTATGACCTATCCTAATTTGCTAGCTGATCTTGCGATTTTTATTGCTATTTATCAATCTTGATTAAAAAATTGGTTTTGCCCTCAAGCATCCAACAGATTACTATCCTAACGACGTCAATTCATCAACAATGTCTGCCGGTTGCTGGGCGTGATTTTCTATTGCCGTGACTCGGCCAACAAGATGCAGGTTGCTGACAAGCCTTCAACTGGTCAATTCATAATTTTATTCTACGTAAATCTCATACATCTTCCTATTAAAGCATCATATTATTTATGATTGTTCTTATTTTTTATGATTTCAGGCAATGAGACTTCTCCACAGTAGCTGGTTACTTTACAGAACAATAAACAGACATGTCTATTGATCTCAGTCTAATCACTAGTCAGGCACTAGGATGCACGTGTTGGAGTAGTGCCAGACAGAGAATGTGCCAGAAAAGCAATGTTCAGTTACCTTTGAGATGACATATGTAGTTTCACAATGTGTGGGAACGGCGTGTTGTATTTTTTGTACTGTACCTAGTACTGTTATTTAGAATTCGAGCCAATATTTTACTATGTATTTGCTTGCTTTGTCGCTTTGTATTGTTTATTTAAATTAGTTGGATTAGTATAATACAAATTTTTTGTAAATATTTCTTAGTGCAGATTCTCGTAAATATTTCTGAGTGTAGATTCTCGTAAATACTTATGCAGATTCTCGTAAATATCCTCTCAAGAAAAAAGATTCTCGTAAATATTTGTTAATGAAAAATCTCGTAAATATTTCTTAGTGTAGATTCTTGTAAATATTTCCTGGTGTGAATTCTCGTAAATATGTTTTGGTGCGAATTCTCGTAAATTTTACTAGTTATATCATGACCAAAAATATAGTAGCTAGTTATGTTGAAATATCGTTCTATGGTAAATCGGTCCTGACATTATAGTAACTAGTTACTCAAAATTGCTTGACGCTAAATTATATGGTGACCAAGTATTATCGTAACCTTTGTGCTGGCATATACCATAGTTCAGGACCAATTATTCTCGTAACTTGACCAAGTACGTATTCTCGTAACCTTTGTGCTGACAGACAACGCATGTACTTCTCGTTACATGTGCATGTACGGCAAGGCAAAACTATGATTAATGGCCACAATTACCGTGAATTACTCTGGCTCCTCTCCTTAACGCTCGGCTCATGCATAGGCTCAAGCGGCTCCTGTGCGCATGCCTTGCCACGACGGACCGGACTTAGACCTGGCTACAGAATAGCATATTTTGTAGCCACCTCTATTTACAATAATTTTATATACTAATTTACAATAATGTCAGTATATATTTACGATAGTTGAATTACTATAACACATAGGGATATTTACCATAATGTTATAGTAAATCACATAGTAAAGAGTTACTATAATCTCATAAATTAGCATAGCAATTATCGTAACTCAAGTTATTTTGTAGTCAATTGTGTGTGTATATATATATATACACATGGCAGCGCTATTCTACACACCCTAGGTGTAGAATATTATTCTACACCACAAGTCAAAACTGACCTAAAAAATACTGAGTACTACTGAACCGTGTTCAGTATCAGTCGGTACTACGCACAGTACCACGAAATACTAAATAATATTAAAACGCGACTACTGAACATTACTGAAATTTGTTCAGTATAACAGCTCGGTGTAGAATAGTATATATATATATATATATATATATATATATATATATATATATATATATATATATATATATATATATATATATATATATATATATATATATACTCCGTATTATCATCAAACAGAAATACGATTTCGGGACCGACGAAACGGTATGGTGGAGCGAATTGGTTTCTTCGACGTGGAGGGAAAGAATGGATTGGATCACGAGGGCCCCGGGCGACAGAAGTCGTGTTTTCCTGCGCCGCGTGTCCGTATTTCGTGGGGTGGTGTCCATGGGTCAAACAAACACACGGACCGGACCGGAGCACCTGGCGCTTGCGTTGTCCCGGCCGAGCAAGCCCGTGAAAGCAGACAGGAGGCCCGGCCCAGGCCAGCCGCAGTTCCTTCACAAATCCAGTCATTGCACTGCAGTCCTTGGTCTTTCTTTGCTGCCACACCTTCGTTTGCTTGCTTCAGGTTCAACTCCAACAAGCACGGTTGGTTCAACTCTCGTGTATGCGACTCTTTCTGGAAGACCAAGGCTGTGTTTCTATTGAAAAGTGCACTATGCAAAAAAAAAAGATTTTTCGTCACATCAAACTTGCGATACATGTATGGAGTACTAAATGTGAATAAAATCATAAACTAATTGCATAATTTGGTTGTACTTTGCGAGACGAACGTTTTGAACCTAATTAGTCAACGGTTGGACAATTATTACTAAATACAAACTAAATGCTACAGTGTTGCTACAGTAAATTTTGACGCTCCAAATTTGGGAACTAAACACAGCCCAAAACTCTTTCGTGAGTAAGCCTGGCGACGCACCGTAACCCCTTTCCCCTACCTAAATCTTCTACCTCCAATCCCAAAATCTTCCACCAAATCCACCCGATCCACCGTTCTAACTCGCTCAGATCCTTGTTCTCCTCTGATTCCAGCTGCTCGTGGCCTGTTTCTGAGTTTCTCCGGGCGGGATTTTGTCGGTGTTTCCAGCTGCTCGTGGCCTCTCCCGTTGAGCCGCCACCAGATCCTTCACCTTGCACGCCGCCTCCTGATCCTCCCCTTTCTTGCCCAATTCAGCTGGTCCTACTCTGCCTCCCACATCTGTCCCACCTAACTCCAGGGCACACCATCCACTTGTGCTTCAACTCCTACTGAACTATATCTTGTGCAGTCAATCCAAACTCTTTAGGTCTCCTCAAATGACATACCAAGCGCGCAGAGGCAATGACAACAATCATCGATCGGCTCCGGCGCCGGCCTCACGGGTGCTAGGGGGGCCATGACGATCCTCTCGTGGAATTGCCAGGGCTCATGTGGGAGGTTTTGTAGTTCCAAAATGCTTCATCTAGCCTGCTTGATGACCTCTACCAACTCTCAGGTTTGCTTTATTTCCGAGACTCACAGCTCAATTATTACTCGTACCTCCCTCAT
Source organism: Saccharum hybrid cultivar R570 (assembly GCA_038087645.1). Classification (NCBI taxonomy): domain Eukaryota; kingdom Viridiplantae; phylum Streptophyta; class Magnoliopsida; order Poales; family Poaceae; genus Saccharum; species Saccharum hybrid cultivar. The sequence continues at coordinate 6,460,850 of JAQSUU010000744.1, forward strand.
TAACCGTTTTAATGCCTCTGATGCTTTTGTAGTTCCTGCACTAGGACAATCCAGAGGCCTTTGGCTCATCTGGAAAGATGCTGTTTAGTCTTACTGTTATAGACCACTCGCCAAACTTCATCTTTGCTATGTGTAATAATAATCTAGATAACAAGCATTTTTTATTAGTTTATCTTTATGGTGACCCACATCACCATAACACTACCACCATATGGATGCAAGTGCTGAATTTTGTTGAAAATAATAGTGGATTGCCTATCTTGTGTACTGGAGATATGAATGATATTATGCATCCCAATGAAAAATCAGATCCTGGTAGACCTGATCTTAGGCGTATTAAACTATTAATGCTTTCCACGGTGACAGATCACATGAACCTCCAGGGCATCAACTTCCTTTCTGATTGTGCACAACTTGTCCAATTCCTCAATATGCAGGACCATACAAATCCACCTGACTGGAGAAGCAAGCACTTCACATAAATATTCTCCAACTGCACAAGAGATAGGGACTCAAAGATCTACAAGATTCCAAGAAGTTTAAATGTTACAGCTGATGCTTTAGCTCGCCAGGCTCTAGGTCAATCTCGTCATCAGCATCAGTTCTCTTGCTCATATGAGCATCAAGCAAGCCTTTGCACTGTGCTGCAGGCTCTTGTATCTATTAACATCAGCAATGTAACAGTACTCTCAGCACGTTGCTGCTGTTAATAAATGTGTTCTTGTCAAAAAAAAAACTCCGACAAGCACCACTCGTCTCTTTCTTTTCTTCTCTTTTTTCTTTTTATTTATCCATGGCTGCTACCGCCATGTTGATGCGGGTGGCCACTGGCCAGTGAGGAAACAAAATGCTACATCAAAGTACTTTTTTCGTTCTAAATTATAAGTCGTTTTGACTTTTTGGTACACTCATTTTTTTTGCAAAGAAAAGAGAGCTCTATTCATTACTCAGAATGTTCATTACAATCCTGAGCAACTAATTGCTCTACACACACCGGTGACCGACCACGCCACACCACGGCATGAGCCGTACGTTTCGCCAGCTGTGCGAGCTCATGGGTTACACAATTATGCTCTCTTCTCAAATGCTTAACAAGAAGTCCTGGGAGTTCATCCCCAGCTTCCTTAGCCTCCCTGATAATGGGAGGGAGGCACAACCTCTTGTTCAGCGGTTCTTGGAGGATCTTGACCATACTCAAACAATCGGTTTCTAATATGGATTTACATTTACACCACTTCACCCCTAGTTGCAGGCCCTTCACCCCTAGTTGCAAGCCTGTTTTGGTACACTTATTTTACTATGCATCTGGATATAATAATACGTCTAGATCTATAGCAAAATGAATGAACAAAAAAAGTCAAAGCGACTTATAATTTGAAACGGAGGGATTACTAATTATAAAAGCATTGTAAACGGTGCGAAATGCGTGGTAACAAACCACTCGTGTTCTCATTTTATTTAAGCAATAATGTCTCCTTAGACGCTTTCAGTTTTTTCTTACACAAACTATGTTTGCCCAAAAAGAAAAACAAAGAGCGAAGCCAAAAGGTTTCAGGAAAGTTGGCATGTCTTGTTGTGTCAGTGCAGGCGTGGGACGGCAAAAATAAATATTCAAAAGCTCCCAAAGTTGTGCTGTGTTGTTTCTGAATCTCGATCCCTTTATTCCTGTGTCGAGAAATAACCTCTGAGGAAGTAGTGTTCTAGTGTCTTTCTGCGACGCTGTAAATCTGCAGGTCCTTGACCTTTCTTACAATAATAACCTTAGTGGCCCAGTCCCTTCTTGCTTGATGGTGGGTGCCAATGAACTGCATCTTATCTTACTATTACTAATTAAAGGTCCGAACGGAGGCTCCATGTTAATTCACACCAGAAGCGCTAAGAAAAAAATGAATCCTCAAAATTCTCACAATAATCAGAAACATCTAGCCTTTAGTTTGATAACCACGATCATGAATAATAACCATTGGATCGATCTTGATTTATAAGAAATTACCCACCTCTGCCATTATAAAATATATAATAAAGTAACACCCTAATATTGCATATAAATTACCCACCCTGACATTATGAAACATAATTCAAAATAACCCCTAAATTTGTATTTAAATTACCCACTTTTGTCATTATGAAAGAAAATTCAAAATAACCCCCTAAATTAGCATCTAAATTACTTGAAATATGTCATTATGAAAGATACTTCCAAATAACTCCTAATTTTGTATGTAAGTTAGACAACTATAACATTATGCAAGATAATAAAAAGTAACACCCTAATATTTTTAAAAATTACCCACCTTTGCTATTATGAAAGATATTATGATGTAAAACAATTTAATTTAACTAAATTATCCATCTTAGTTGTTATATAAAATAGAGAAAAAAAATTCTGAATTCTACGTGTAAATGCATTAAACATTACGAAAACTAATTCAATATCCAAAAAGTATGCTACATGTATGTATTTCTAAATGACACACTCTACCACTGTTAAAAGTTTTTTTTGTTTGCGAGACCATTGTTAAAAGTTAGAAGTAGACATAATGATATATACCACCACGTAAACTAAGTAAACATGTATATATTAGGATACATGTTTATTTTAATATCTTATCAAGTGGAAAATATTCCTTAACAAACTATATAACAATGACACCATCTATTTCACTTTAATTTAGTCAGCATCCTCACCGGTATGACATCGAGACTTTTATTTTCGGACGGCGACATCAAGGCGGAGATGGTGCCGCCGCTATGGAATAATTTTCTCCGTTCTCTTCTCCGTTTTATCATGATTAGATCTGGTCATGATGAAGGACTAGGGAGAATAAGTTTCAGATCGATCTTCTTCATTCTTTGGTGGCAGAAAGAAGAAGAAGAAAGACACCAAAAAGAAGTTTCTCAACTCCGCCTTCATGAATGTTGGCCGTTGTTCGTTAGGCATATGTTCTCAGGTCTTTTGCCGAGTGTTTGTCTGTGCTGTCATCCATACTGTAAAGCGTCGTACAGGTTGGTTTTGAGATCTGGAGGGTACAATTTAGATGAAAATCAGTTTCTGAATATTTGTGTAATCCAGAGTGCTTGTAACGTGTTGATGTGCCCAGCTATTATCTAATATAATTCTTGTTTCGTTGAAAAAATACTCCATGATAATATATTTTTAAGTTGTTACCTTAAAGGTGACAAGCTGTCGTGTTTCCAATTTTCATAATTCCACGTACTTTGAATTTCTTATCACAGACCTTTTTTCCGTCATAAAAAGGGGGCCAAAAGTTTTTGACCAAAGGAAAATTTTTTTACGATCAATCAAACAGAAATACAGTTTCGGGAGCTACAAGATGGTGGTGCGGTGTATCGACGTGGGGCGAATTGGTTACGAGACGGCTGCGCGCTCTGGGGGCCGACCGCCGCCGCAGCAGCGCCGCGCTCACCTGATGGGGCCGCCGCGCGCCCTCCTACACCGTGCTTGGGGCCGTCGGTGGAAGGGGAAGGGAGAGAGGATGCGCCACATGACACACCGATAGGAGCAGATGGGTCCGGAGCTCTGCGTTCTGGGTGCTTGGCGGCTGGGCAGAGGAAAGGGAAAGGGATGGGGGCGCCTGGGTCTAGGGTTTGAGGAAGAACAATATATACTACAACAACAACTAGTGGGCTGGGCTCCAACGTTTTTTACTGGGCCTTCGTATATTTCGGTTATTTCGGTTAACCGAACCTAGGAACCGAATTAACCTGGCAAATTTCGGTTCCTGAGAAGTGGGAACCGAACTAGGAACCAAAGTTTTTGGTTTCGGTTATTTCGGTTTCGGTTCTGGTTAGTTCAGTTCGGTTCTCGGTTCTCGGTTATTTTTGCCCAGGGTTAGTCATACTTGCTAGTCAAACACTGATGAGAAAGGTGAATCTTCTAAGACCCTCCATAATGTGAGGCTTAAGTGATGCCTACAAAGGAAAGAGAAAATTTAAGAGTCACTCTTCACACTGCGGCCACCATTTCCAGCTTCCACCGATGCCAGGAAAATAAGGAGCGGAGCAAGTAGTTGCTCTGGTGCCCAAAGAATAAAAAACTATTTCATTGGGCTGCTGTCCATACCAAAGCTTCTCCCGTCAGCCTTCATCACTGCAGCTTTTGACTACTTTTTCTTACGACGTGGGTCCCATGAGTAATGCCACCAACTCCTTCCATATTGTAGCAAATTGAGAAACGCTCTTGGTTGTACATGTGGAATCCGGGTTTTTTTTTTGCTGGCTCTACTCCTATATTGTGGAGGGCCTAAATTGATATGGTTTATGGAAGAAGCAGTCAGCCTCGTTTAAGTAGTCAAATAGCAAATAAAGCTGCATGCAGTAAATAAATTAATTATTTCTCTTGGACTTGCCTTGCGTTTGCTCTGTATATTCCCTTAATATCTGATCCTGCATGCATGTAACCTCTTTTGCCGACTCAAGGAACCACCGGCTTATTTTCTTTTTGCTTTCCCTCTTGTAATAAACAACCAGGTTGGTAGGAGTGCTACTTCTGGACTTGTCCGTGTACGATCGACGTATAGCACCTGGACTTCATCGTTTGTCCATAACCAACGTCGTGTTCCAGCACTTAGAAAGCCCTTTAAGTAATTTTGCTGCTTATCAACTAGCTCAAATAATAATCGGCCGCAGTCCGATTAAAATTGGTTTGGCCCAATTTGAGTGTCAACAAGGGTGTTCATTTTGTCTTGTTTCATTGTTTTCTTTCAGGCTCAATCTGCAGGAAGCTTTTGTCTTGTTTCAATCTGCAGAAAGCTTTCGATTTTAATTCAAATCTGCAAAAAGCTTTTGTCTGAAACAGTAGAAAGCTTTCGATATATACTAAAGTGGAGCTGTATTTTTGCTCCAAAGAGCTCAGTATTAGACAGTGCATAGAGTATTCCACATCTGTGTAATGCTAAGAGAGAGGGAAGAGAGAGTGTGTGAAAGAGGAGAGAGAGAGAGAGAGTGAACGTGGGAGAGGCGAGAGAGAGAGGGTGAGCGTGAGAAATATTTCTTATTTTAACTATCTAACCATGTTAAAGTTTGTTATATAATATAGAGGACATATTTTATCACGAGAATAAAACATGTGCGCGTTATCACGCGTTCGGAGATGGGACATTTTTTTAAGAACAAACAATTGGATTGACATAAAGTGTCACCAGAAAAAAATAAACTAAAGCCAGAGACACAAATCCACGACACTTGAGAATTCAAAGTAACACAAATAAATATGGAAGAACAGGCGGTGTATACTATAGAGCTTGCTTATTACATCATTCGCGTTGATCACAATACCGACTGCATGCAATGGTCGACTATGCCGGGCGGGCACTTGGGATCGCAAGTAGGGCACACCGCCCTGCAGTCACTCTGCGTAAAGTAGCACAACCGCGTCGGCAAGCAACAATAGCATTCATGTGGCTTCATAACACAGTACTTCTTTTCGCAAAATATCAGCGTCACCTTGCTCTCATCTAGTGTAGTAGCATTACTCCTTGTCGAGCAGGTGAGGACGACCGGCTGCATTGGGAAGATCTGTTCATCAGCCCATAGTGTATTATACACACATACAATTAAAGATCAAAATAAGAGATGGTCAGATGTAACTTACATAGTACTGTCGACGATGCAGTGAGGAGCAAGATGATCATCATGCACCCCAAACCTCCACACATCATTCATATTGGATCGTGAATGGTACATGAGTCAGTCTGCAAGGGGAGCGCTAATTGATGGCCGCACAGAAGAAATGGCTTGTACTAGGTGAGTTTATATACGCACCGCGTAGTACATCGATCTTTTATATCTAAAGTTCTCCCTTCCAAGGAGTCAAACATATTTAACTTTTACCAAATATATAAGAAAAATATTAATAATTATGGTATATAATTAGGGAGCGTATGCTATGGAAACTAGCTTCTTGTGGAAACTATGGAAACTTTAATCTAAGTCCACATGATTCTAATCCGATGATCTCAGATGAAGGTGGGTCATTTATTCACTAAAACCCTCCCACCAAGATTCTAATCCGATGATCTCAGATGAAGCACAACCCACCTTCAGCTGAGGCCATCAGATTAGAATCCTGTGAACTTGATTAAAGTTTTCATAGTTTCCACAAGAAGCTAGTTTCCATAGCATACGCTCCCATATAATTAGTATCGTTAGATGCTAGATCGCTGATATATTTTTATAATAAATTTATTAGAGATATAAATACTGTTAATATTTTCTATAAAACATAGTTAAACTTTAAGAAGTTTGACCAGCATCTAAAGTTCTCCCTTCCTAGAAGAACGTATTTAATTTTGACCATATATATATAAAAATATTAATATTAATGATATATAATTAGTATCATTAGACGATAGATCATGGATCTATTTTTATAATAAATTTATTAGAGATATAAATATTGGTAATATTTTCTATGAAACATAGTTAATCTTAAAAAGTTTGACCAGCATGAATATCATAATAACAACACTAAAAAAAAGACAAAGGGAGTATGAACGTACTCCCCCCTACCAGCAAATTAGAATGCTACCTTGTTTGAAAGAGAAGTTCCTGAAGATGGGGGTGAAAAATGCTCAAGAGTGGAATGAAAGTTAGTGAAGACACACAATCTCCTGTTAAAAGATCTAAAGCTGACAGGCTTTCTAAGAAACTAGCTAGGCCAAGACAATCAAGAAGGTGCTGAGATGTGTAAGAAAGGATCTACTCAAAGCTCTGGTAAACAGGTGCAGCAGACATACTGGCCTGCCACACCTAAAATAGATTACAAAGCTAAAGGATAGTCTAGTTCATGGGGGATGCTTAGAAGGCTTACAATGGCTTTCAAGCTGAAGAGTGAAGATGATGGTGAAAAGGTTCATATACCACACACTCTAGAAGATTTCAGAGAGTCACTCTTTCACTCACAAGCTGCAGCATTTAACTAGAATGGTCATACTTGCTAGTCAAACACTAATGAGAAAGGTGAATCTTCTAAGTTGATATGGTTTATGGAAGAAGCAGCCACACGAATGGATCCCAAGGCACTATCATCAACAGCTATGATTACTAATCTTGATAAATCATACAACTTACAAAGGATCATCGACAAGCTCAAGAGGCTAGGCTAATACGTAGAATAAACTCAAGAGTGTACAACTTACAAAGACTAGTAGTATAATAATAAGATAAAGAAATGGAAAATAAAGGAAAGGAAAAAAATTGGCCCGCCTGGCCCGATTTTTTGCCTGGGTCCTCGTAACGTGAGAGGTGCTCTTCCCAGGAGTTTCCTTTCCTGTCGTGCTCTGCCCACTCCTGATGCTCTGCTCATCTGCTCTTCTTGCTTCGACGCTTCCTCTTGTTTTTTAATATTTTGTTATTTTTCTTTTTGTGCTACTGCATTTTGTTGTATAATATTACCATACTCTCTCCAGGTCGGTAAAAGAAGTTATTTTAGACAACGACACGGTCTCCAAAGCATAACTTTGACTTCATTTTTCTATAAAAATATTTATTTAAAAGTAATATATGTATACTTTTATAAAAGTATATTTCAAGACAAATATATTCATATGGTTTTCACATTTCCAAACTCAACGACTTAAAAGTTATTCATGATTTATATTTCCAATGTTTAACCCAAACCTTGTCCAAAACAACTTCTTTTACCAATCTGGAGGGAGTACATACATTGTAGGCTTAGAGGGTATTTGGTTCAGCGAGCTAAAGTTTAGTCCGTGTTACATCGGATTTTGACCGGGGTTGATCATGGGGTTTTCGGATACTAATTAAAAAACAAATTATATATTCGGTGGATAATCCGTGAGGCAAATTTATTAAGACTAATTAACTTGTCATTAGCACATTTTGTTACTGTAGCAATTAATGCTAATCATGGACTAATTAGGCTTAAAAAAATCATCTCGCAAATTATCCTCACCCTATATTTTTAGTTTCGTAAATAATTTATATTTAGTACTCCATATATGTGTCAAACATTTGATGTGACGAGAACTAAAATTTAGTCCCAAAACTAAACAGGCCCTTAACGTCGTGCCCAACGCGACACGATGGCTGGGTGCGCTAGCTTCCATGTCCGCGTTGAGAGTCCACGTAGTATTGGATGGTGGTGTCAGAGAAGCCTTCTCAGGAGATCGCAGCTTCAGCTGACAAAAAGACGCAGGTCACCATGCAGTCACGCGTTTTGGAGAACAAAAGGCTCCGTTCACTTTCCATGCATACCCAAAATATTTCCTCTTCCACTTATCACATCGAATCTTTAGACGCATGCATAGAGCATTAAATGTAGGTAAAAAATAACTAATTGCATAGTTTATCTGTAAATGTCGAGACGAATCTTTTGAACCTAGTTAGTCCATGGTTAGACAAATTTTATCAAATAACAACGAAATGTGCTACAGTAACTTTTCACCCACTTTTCACCAACTAAACACACCCAAAATAGAAGCTCTGTCACATGCTTTTTCAGTTTTTGGGACCATGGTCAGAGAAAAGATGACGGAGGCGTTGGGAGTAGAACCAATAAGCATGTAGCTTGCGTTGGGAGAGCGGTGGCTTCCAACCATATATTCGACGTGTATGTTAACTTTTTACTGAGACCAACAACCATGTGTGCCTGCGTTGGCCTTGCCCTAACACATATTCTACCAGTACGTTGAAACTTTTTGAAAGAAAGAAAGTGGTTGCAAGAGAGGAAAAAGAAAATACGTACTAGGAGTAAGTTATTAGTGATAGAAAAGATTCCATTTTTCCTTCTCGCTTTAAATTCCTGAATACAAACTTTATCTACCTATCTTTTTTTTTGTAGATATATAATGTATTCTCTTACCTATCTAGCTAGTACTATTATTATAGGTAGACATTTGGCAAAAGGTTTGCATGTTTAGTAGAGCTGTGAGACCGAGCGTGAGAAACGAGCAAGCTTAAGGGAGTGGTGCTTTCTGGGATCTATTCCTTCCATTGTTATGGCCATGATTTGCTATATCTTTTTTTTTCTCTCCTGGAAACGAAAAGAAAAGGCACCTGCTCTGGAAATTAAGATACACGAGGGCAGCGTGGCATATTATCTCGTGTTGTCCTGTTGTATGAACACTTGCTATCTCTTTTGGATTTGGTGTTAAATGAAATGAAATGAAATGAAAATACAAAGCACTAGAGCTGGCAAGCTGCCGTGTTTCCAATTTCGTAATTTCGCTACTTTTGAATTTTTAGCACGGACTTTTTACGGCAATAAAAAAAGGGGAGGGGGGGTTGAAAGTTTTTTACCTTGTTGCCAAAAAAAAGTTTTTTACCAGAAGAAATTTTTGTTTATATTATCAAACAGAAATACTACGGTTTCGGGACCTAAATGGTGTGGTGTAGCGACGTGGGGCGAATTGGTTTCCACGTGGAGGGAAAGCAGTAGGCCGTGGTGGCATGGATCGGTGGAAAGAAGCAAAACGCACGGCAGTGGACGACAGTAGAGTAGAGTAGGACTGTAGGAGTGGAGTAGTCGTGTTTTCACCGCGCCGTGTGCCCGTATTCCGTGTAGTGTGTTTTTTTTTAGAAATCCGTGTAGTGGTTTGGTGTGCATGGGTCAAACAAACACACGGACCGGACCCAACCCACCTGGCGCTTGCGACGTCGCCGCAGCCGCGTCGTCACGGCCAAGGCCAGGCCCGTCAAAGCAGTAAGGAGGCCCGGCCCACTTCATGCACGCTGTCGGCCTTATTTAAACAACGGTAATGATACCTGTAGGTCATCCGACCGCATCGGACGCTTATCCACCGTTCACCACTCCACCTTTTCTCTTTCTCTTCTCGCCTCGCACTCCCCGCCGCTCCTTTACTGCCCACGCCATGCGCTCGCACGGCGCTGCTCTCGTGCGCCGTCCTCGTGCGCCTCCCTCCCCTGCACGCCCTCCACGCCGTGCCGCCGTGAGCCGCCCCTCCCTCCTTTCCTCTCTCTCCAGATCCCTCTCCCTCCCCCCGCTACGACCCTCTGCGCCCTCCATGCCACCGGAGTGGGGGGTGAAGGCGGCGGCTTCCAGTGAGCCCGCGCACCTCCCTCCCTCCCTGCTCTCTCTTCCTTGCACGCCGTGACCTCCATGTATCCGGAGACAAGGACGATGGCACGGCTCTGATGAGGTAGGTGGGGAGAGATCTAGATCTGAGGCCCCCTCCCTCTTCCTCTGAATCTGGATATGAGCCCTCCTCCCCTTCTCCTCCACCACCTCCTCCTCCTCCTTCTCCCCCCTCTGGATGTAATGGTTTGGTGGTGGCTATGGTTCCGGCGAGTCCTCGGGGGGTCAGATCTCGTCGTTGTTGTAATGATTCTTTTTCAATGTTGCAACAGATGATTTGGAATGTTGCAATGGTACTTTTATTTTGGTTGTTGCAACAAGCATTTTTCTGATGTTGCAGGAGTAGTTCTTGAGATGTTGCAATATCTTTTTTTTCATTTGTTGCAGCAGTTTCCCCCCGATGTCGCAATGGATTTTGTTTTGGAACATGTGTTTTTTTTCTAAAATGTTGCATTAGTAGTGCTTGAGATGTTGTAATAGCTTTTCTCGTTGTTGCAGCAGATTCTCCCCGATGTTGCAGTGGATGTTTTTGAATGTTGCAGTAGACATTTTTTATGTTGTAGTTCATATTTTTGTTTGTTGCATTAGATGTTCTTTCGATGTTGCAATAGTTTTTTTTGTTTGTTGCAGCAGTTTTTTTTCATTTGTTGCATTAGAAGTTCTTTCGATGTTGCAATAGCTTTTTTCTGTTGTTGCAGCTCGTGGGCGGGAGCTATGGAGGGCGAGCTGGTGACGGGTGGAGGTGTTGGGGGTCAGCGAGGTTGGGGGTGGGGGATCTCGTGCGCATGTGGGGGGGCACCTTTCTTCTTCGTGCGGGGCAGGGCGGGGGTCGTGTTTCTTCTCCGTGCAGGGGCGGGGTGGGGGGTCATGTTTTTGGTGCGGGGAAAGGCTTTCTTCTTGTAACACCCTAACATTTGCTTCTTTGGAAATAGAGCTAAAATGAGTTAATTTTGAATTTTTGTGCTCATGAAAACATAGGGAAATAATATTTTCACTAAATTGAAATTTATCATAAGGTGTAGCAACATTATTGTGCATACATGCTGATGCATTTGTGTTTTGTATTGCTTGGTTTTGACCAAAGATCAAAATGAATTCAAGTTGTTCTTTCAAAATGCGTTTAGGTCGATTTTCCTTCTCTGATATACATATATCATTTTTCTACAATCAAATTCCTTGTTTCTCATCCGTCAATCAACCTTTACAAACTTCTCGGGAATTTTTCTGACTTTTCTGTAGCTTGTTTCCACTTATCTGTGAGCATAATCTAATTTTTAGATGCTCCAAAATATCTTATCATGAGCTCCAAATACTTTATTTGGGTTCCTCTGTTCCATAATGTCTCTGGAAAATTTCCCCGAATTTTCGGAGCTTTCGGAGTATTTTTCGCGGCTTAAATGATAATTCTGGACTTTTCTAGAATTATTTTAACCATGAAAATAATTAATTCCGAAAATAATAAATCTCTTATTTTCCCCAACGCTCAAAGCCCATGTGCAATAATCTTAATAAATCTCAAAGGCCCATACATTTGTTTACTAATGGGCTTTAATAATTAATTAGGCCTATTAGTAAAGACGGAGGGTGCAACATCAATTAGTACTATATTGCTAGTTGATGTGAAGGCGAGGAGTTTTCTCCCAATAAATATGGACCTACCCCTTGGGCAAAGCACAACAAAACTACCGTAAGAGGAGCCCCTAGTTTGGAAAATCTCTCGTGTAGTAAATTATATTTTTCTCCTCTTTCTTTCGCCGTCGCCGTCGTCGTCGCCGCCGCGCTGCCTAGCCCGCCCATACTCTCCTCGGCAACAAGTAAGTCCGCCGCCGTCCCTGTATTCTTAGAAAATAAACCCGCAGTCCAAAACATGTTTACAGATTTTGTTTTCTTTATTTGAAAGCGTATTTTGTCTTGGTTAAGAATAAATTACGTTTTCAGCTATTTACAGAATTGCCACTGATTTTGTTTTAGTCATAACTTCTCCGTTTTAACTCCGATTTGATCCGTTCAACTTGCGTTAGGTTCGTAATTTCATAATGTACATACTACTGTTAAGTAGGTTTTCAACTTTTAAAATTCGTGATTAGATTTACTCTATTATTTTTAATAGAGGAAATCTTGTTTATTGCATATCTTCTACGTTTCAACTCCGTTTTGAGCCATTCAAGTTGCGTTAGATTTATAGCAACGAGATCTACGCATTTGTAATAGTGTTTATCATGTCACTAATATTGGAATTTCATGGTTTGAATCATATCTTAAATAACAATTATGCAACTGGGTTTTATAAATAAAATATGATTTGTTTTACATTAGTTTTATAATTCGAATCTAAATTTGACTTAAATTATAATCTCTATAAAATATCTTATATATGTTTTAATACCATTAATATACATGAAGCTAATAGTTTTATGGGTAAATCTATCGGTAGTTGTATCTTTTCAACCGTAGCTCCGATTAGCGTGCTTTTCGCGACTTTGTGTTCGTAGCGATGCGTAGAATCGTGTTTCAAACTCTTTTACTTATTTTTGTATGATTGGTGTACTGTTCTAATATAGATCTATTGTTTGCTTCGTGTATGATTGTATCCATGCTTGTGTGGTGCTATATGGTTCAGTCAATCGGTGAGGTTTACGTGGTGATTAAGAAGCTATTCTCTGAAGACTAGAAGCTGAGAATTAGAAGCAAAAGATTGAAAGTTGAATACTAAAGACTTTCGAGCATATTGTTTTGGGGGAAAAGCAAGTTAAGGCAAGTATAGCATAGGATCATCCTTGTTACCTAATCACTTTTAAAGCACTTAAATCACTATGCATGTGTCTCCTTGTTAAGGATGCCTTAGAAATTGATCTTGTACCTTGTCGCCTATGGTTTTGCATTGGGTAGCTATTGCTAGTGCTCAATATAAACTATGATCTTGTAATTTGACTAATGGAATATGCAACAACATTAAAAGATGACTTAACAAGGAGACACAAACTATTGCTAGTGCTCAACATAAACTATGATCTTGTAATTTGACTAATCGAATATGCAACAACATAATGAAAGAGGGCTAGAGCCTTGGGCTGTCTTTTGTGCTCTGGTTTCTCTCCATAAGGACTTATCTGTAAGCGAATATCCAGGAGTTACAGTACAGCTGTGAGGGCTACATGGCTCTGGCTTTAGTCATATAAGAGGACCTTTTCTAGCTTGTTAGAGGTTACCCGAAAGGGCGCAAAAGGGGTGTTTCTCGGGTTGAGTGTAGTGCGACTTCTGTCCTTATGTGTATAGGCTGCGCGTCATTGTGCCATACGGAAGGAGAGCTCTACATTCACAGGTTACAGAAACCTAGCGGTCCTAACTTGTTAGACGAACCTTGGAAAGACTTCATAGTGAAACATGTCTGCCCATTGAGGCCTTGCAGACATCGGGCTTATAGGGATCACGACTCATAGTGAAAGTGTACAACCTCTGCAGAGTGTAAAACTAGTATATCAGCCGTGCTCACGGTCACGAGCGGCCTTAGACCCTTATGGAATAGATGATCACTATTGAACTATAATATGCTTATGTTTTGCTATTCATTCTTCATATTACCTGATCATATGTTTATTCTGGGATTAAAGACATCTTGATGCTACTCATATGCTAAAACTTTGCCAACTAAAAGTTACATGCAGTTAAACCCGTGTCATGCCTCTTGAGCCTCATGAACCCCGTGTTATGCTTGTTGAGTTCGACATGGACTCACCCTTACTATTTCCCCCACATCTCAGGAAGGGTACCAGACTGCTAGATTCTAGAATTGTTAGGCTTGTAATCAACTAGTCAGTTTGATCCTAGAGTGAAGATTACACCCGGTGTTCAGAATTGTCTTTCCGCTGTGTTGTTCTCTAAGGTTATATCTTATACTATTGCGTTATGTTTAATAAGCATTTGTCTTTTGATATTACACTTATCTGCAGCTATATGTGAGATTTGACCTCTTTATTTCACATATAGTATATATCTGGTTTTGTCCTTAAAACTGGGTGTGACAGAGTGGTATCGGAGCAATACTGACTGTAGGATGCAAGCCTAGTGAGAAATTGGCCGTCTTAAGGTTTTGAACTTGCAATAAAATCCTTGTTCTATAATCCTTGACATTTTCTTCTCTACTATATATTTATCCTTGATATTTGTCTCCTCCTTGATGCTTATTTTAAGCCTTTGCTCTCATCTATACTCATTGTCTTGATATGCTTTTAGAATCTTCTCTTACCACCTTCTTGCATCATCAGAAGAGTAGATTTAGGATCCTTTGCCCTTAATATAAAGAGGATGGTAGTATCGCAAGTTGAGTCAATGTTTGCTTTGTGCACCTATAATGCTTTGTTGAATGTCATTATGCATGTGCTTGTTTTGGATCTTTGTATGATTGCAATGATCTTGTGGAGTTTGTCCACATTTTCATTTAGTCTAGGTTTATAAGGTATAAGGATCAATGCAATATATAGTTGGGTTGGCTTACCTTGTTCTTTCGATTCTACCTTTTCTGGAGCAGTCTGTCTTTTCTTCAGTGCTCAGAAATATCTGCTTGGCAAAAGTTTGTGAAATTTTTATAGAAATAACCAGACTTCAACATCTTCCCAATGCCTCTAGAATCACCTTCATAGCTTTTATGGTTTACGAGATACGAAAATCACAAGGTGTTACATCTAAGCTGACTGAAGCCTGGAACAGTTTCTGTTGTACATTGTTTTCGACCAAATTAGCTGTAGAATCTGAAAAGGTGTTCTATAAGGAAGTTGTAGGGAATTTTGTAAGCTTTCCAACGGTATAAGATACAACTTCATCGGACTTGTAGAATAAGAGCTATAGCTGTTTTACTGCACTGCTGATTTTCTGCTCGCGAGAAATTTCAGATTTCTTATTCTTGCCCATACACAAGAGTATCATTGGGATGATAGAATGCCTTGATGTTAGTTAGCTCATCTAGAATAAGGTGCAAGATACCCTTTTGGTGTCCCTTAGTTTAATTTTCTTAAGGGGGGTAGCCAAAATAAAGAAGGTTTAGTGTGTTTTAGTGCCTCACTTGGAAGTATTGGTTAATCACCATGATTGAGATGTCACTCTCAAACACAAGTGTCCTCTGCTCGAGGTTGATAATTTGAATCATCTATGGAGAGCTTGGGTAATTATTAGGATTGGTCTTCACTTTGAGCTGTGGTCAGTTGGGAGTTCAACCTTCAACATACCCAAGTTAAATTGGCATGGATAATGTAGGAAGGTGATGTTGAAAATCTAGGGTTGGTTCTATAGAGACTTAGGAAACCTCAATGCTATACCAAGCATGGCTAGTAAGTTTTGGATAGGTTATCTCTATCGGTGGAATTATGTAGAAGAACATAAGAATTTATGCATTAAGTTTGAACCCCCAAGGATGAGGTGTGACTTAGAGTTACTTTGGGACAGTGAGATTCTATTAGAGGATCATTGGAGGTATTACAATGATAGACAAACATCTCGTCAAGATTTGGGATGTGCCCTACGCAAGAAAAATATGCATTAAGTGAGCTAACTGAGTTGGACCACTTGACACATGGTATGGAGATATCCACTGTGGAACATCTTCTTGGACATAAGAGAGATATCTACATGGAATTAAGAGTCTAGAAGGTATTTACACTAAGTTAGGGTTGAGTTGTTGACGTTATCATTGGATTTGAGTTGATTAAGACATGGAGGGTGCTATTATTTGGAGAAGCAAAGTAAGAGTCATTGTCGATGCCCTTAGCAAGGGAGAGTTATGCTAAGAAGATTTGGACGACACCAGGGACTAAGCATTGTTCTTAAGTGTTTAACAACTTAACCTAGACATGAATGGACATATGTTTTCAAGATTGGTGATAGAACCTACTTTGGGCAAAGAAAGTAAGGAGACTATGTTGAAAGGTGAATGTATGAAGTAGGAGGTCTGATAGTATGGATTAAAAAGGGATATAGCCAATCAATGTGAAGAGTTATTGCAATGTAGTTTGGATCAATGGGGACAAGAGTTTATCATACAAAGTGATCACAAGGTTGCCTTTATGAGAAGTGTAAAGAATGTTGATGTGAAGAGTGAGCAAGTTTCCCGCCACAACGGTTCATTTAAGGTTGCTAGCAAAGAAACGAGGAATGGCCCAACAGTGGAAGTTACCCAAGAATTGGTTTGGAGTTATCTCAAGGCTGATTGGAATACCTATCAAAATCTTAGAAATAGTGAGTCAATTACTCGAAGTAAGATTATCATGGTATATAGAAACAATGGAGTGATGCTAAGAGGATGAGTCTACTTGATCAAGTGAAGAAGATCTATAGTCAGAGTTTTCATATATCTTGGATCACTATCTTCTGAATCTCGGGACGAGATTCATCTTAAGGGGATAGAATTATAACACCCTAACATTTGCTTCTTTGGAAATAGAGCTAAAATGAGTTAATTTTGAATTTTTATGCTCATGAAAACATAGGGAAATAATATTTTTCACTAAATTGAAATTTATCATAAGGTGTAGCAACATTGTTGTGCATACATGCTGATGCATTTGTGTTTTGTATTGCTTGGTTTTGACCAAAGATCAAAATGAATTCAAGTTGTTCTTTCAAAATACGTTTAGGTCGATTTTCCTTCTCTGATATACATATATCATTTTTCTACAATCAAATTCCTTGTTTCTCATCCGTCAATCAACCTTTACAAACTTCTTGGGAATTTTTCTGACTTTTCTGTAGCTTGTTTCCACTTATCTGTGAGCATAATCTAATTTTTAGATGCTCCAAAATATCTTATCATGAGCTCCAAATACTTTATTTTGGTTCCTCATGTTCCATAATGTCTCTGGAAAATTTCCCTGAATTTTCGGAGCTTTCGGAGTATTATTCGTGGCTTAAATAATAATTCTGGACTTTTCTAGAATTATTTTAACCATGAAAATAATTAATTCTGAAAATAATAAATCTCTCATTTTCCCCAACGCTCAAAGCCCATGTGCAATAATCTTAATAAATCTCAAAGGCCCATACATTTGTTTACTAATGGGCTTTAATAATTAATTAGGCCTATTAGTAAAGACGGAGGGTGCAACATCAATTAGTACCATATTGCTAGTTGATGTGAAGGCAAGGAGTTTTCTCCCAATAAGTATGGACCTACCCCTTGGGCAAAGCACACCAAAACTACCGTAAGAGGAGCCCCTAGTTTGGAAAATCTCTCGTGTAGTAAATTATATTTTTCTCCTCTTTCTTTCGCTGTCGCCGTCGTCGTCGCGCTGCCTAGCCCGGCCATACTCTCCTCGGCAACAAGTAAGTCCGCCGTCGTCCCTGTATTCTTAGAAAATAAACCCGCAGTCTAAAACATGTTTACAGATTTTGTTTTCTTCATTTGAAAGCGTATTTTGTCTCGGTTAAGAATAAATTATGTTTTCAGCTATTTACAGAATTGCCACTGATTTTGTTTTAGTCATAACTTCTCCGTTTTAACTCCGATTTGATCCGTTCAACTTGCGTTAGGTTCGTAATTTCATAATGTACATACTACTGTTAAGTAGGTTTTCAACTTTTAAAATTCGTGATTAGATTTACTCTATTATTTTAATAGAGGAAATCTTGTTTATTGCATATCTTCTACGTTTCAACTCCGTTTTGAGCCATTCAAGTTGCGTTAGATTTATAGCAACGAGATCTACGCATTTGTAATAGTGTTTATCATGTCACTAATATTGGAATTTTATGGTTTGAATCATATCTTAAATAACAATTATGCAACTGGGTTTTGTAAATAAAATATGATTTGTTTTGCTTTAGTTTTATAATTCGAATCTAAATTTGACTTAAATTATACTCTCTATAAAATATCTTATATATGTTTTAATACCATTAATATACATGAAGCTAATAGTTTTATGGGTAAATCTATCGGTAGTTGTATCTTTTCAACCGTAGCTCCGATTAGCGTGCTTTTCGTGACTTTGTGTTCGTAGCGATGCGTAGAATCGTGTTTCAAACTCTTTTACTTATTTTTGTATGATTGGTGTATTGTTCTAATATAGATCTATTGTTTGCTTCGTGTATGATTGTATGGATGCTTGTGTGGTGCTATATGGTTCAGTCAATCGGTGAGGTTTACGTGGTGATTAAGAAGTTATTCTCTGAAGACTAGAAGCTGAGAATTAGAAGCATAAGATTGAAAGTTGAATACTAAAGACTTTCGAGCGTATTGCTTTGGGGGAAAAGCAAGTTAAGGCAAGTATAGCATGGGATCATCCTTGTTACCTAATCACTTTTAAAGCACTTAAATCACTATATATGTGTCTCCTTGTTAAGGATGCCTTAGAAATTGATCTTGTACCTTGTCGCCTATGGTTTTGCATTGGGTAGCTATTGCTAGTGCTCAACATAAACTATGATCTTGTAATTTGACTAATGGAATATGCAACAACATTAAAAGATGACTTTTTAGTAACATAATGAAAGAGGGCTAGAGCCTTGGGCTATCTTTTGGTGCTCTGGTTTCTCTCCATAAGGACTTATTTGTAAGCGAACATCCGGGACTTACAGTACAGCTGTGAGGGCTACATGGCTCTGGCTTTAGTCATATAAGATGACCTTTTCTAGCTTGTTAGAGGTTACCCGAAAGGGCGCAAAAGGGGTGTTTCTCGGGTTGGGTGTAGTGCGGCTTCTGTCCTTATGTGTATAGGCTGCGCGTCATTGTGTCATACGGAAGGGTACCAGACTGCTAGATTCTAGAATTGTTAGGCTTGTGATCAACCAGTTAGTTTGATCCTGGAGTGAAGGTTACACCCGGTATTCAGAGTTGTCTGTCCGCTGTGTTGTTCTCTAAGGTTATATCTTATACTATTGCGTTATGTTTAATAAGCATTTGTCTTTTCATATTACACTTATATGCAGCTATATGTGAGATTTGACCTCTTTATTTCACATATAGTATATATCTGGTTTTATCCTTAAAACTGAGTGTGACACTTCTTTTCCGTGGGGGATGGGCTGGGATGCTTGGTGCGGCGTCCGGACGCTAGCGCCCAGATCAAACGTCCAGGGCACGCTATCAGCTGTCGCTGAATCCGGTCACAGCACTGCATTACACCCCCACCCGTCTCTTTCTTTGCTTTGCAAGCTGCTACCTTTGTTTGCTTCAGCTCCGACAAGCACCACTCGTCTCTTTCTTTTTTTTCTTCATTTATTATTTATCTACGGCTGCTACCGGCATGTTCAAGCGGGCGGCCAATGGCCAGTGAGGAAACAAAATGCTACATTAGTACCCCATCCAATCCAAATTACAAGTCACTTTAACTTTGTTGGTACATTCATTTTGCTATGCATCGAGAGATATATTAATATGTCTAGATACATAGTAAAATGGATGAATAAAAAAAGTCAAAGTGACTTATAATTTTGGAACGACTTTTTGATACATCTATTTTGCTATACATCTAGATATAATAATATGTCTATATACATAGCAAAATAGATAAAACAAAAAGTCAAATCAACTTATAATTGGAACGGAGAGAGTACCATACTAATACTAATTTTAAAAGCACTGTAAACGGTGCAAAATGTGCGCAAACAAATCACTCGTGTTCTCATTTTTCGTAATATCTTCTTAGAAGCTTTCAGTTTTTTTATTACACACAAACTATGTTTGCCCAAAAAGAAAAACAAGGAGCGAAGCCAAAAGGTTTCAAGAAAGTTCGCATGTCTTGTTGGGTTAGTGCAGGCGTGGGACGGCAAAAATAAATATTCGAAAGCTCCCAAGGTTGTGTTGTTTTTGAATCTCGATCTCTTTATTCCTGTGTCGATTTTCTTTTGGAAAGGGAAAGAAAGGAAAGAAAAGATTCAGTAGTTTTTTTTAAAAAAAGGTTTGCGAGGGCAGCGTGTCATATATTCGTCTTGTTCATTGCACGATTGCTCTCTTTTGTGCTTGAATAATTTTGCATGCGTCTCGAGGACCAATGGTAGTAGGACTAGTAATTACAATGTTAATTAGTTTCATGTTGATTGTGATAGACGTAGTCCTTTAATTCACTTAATTATGGATTAAATGGTTATTTAGCTCATTTAATCACGTTTAATCTGATTTTATTTAGATCGTTTAGAAGGGATCGAACAGTTTAAACGGGTTTAAACGGTCCAACCGTTTAATTCACCGTTTCGGGCCTAAACAACACGACTAACTTATGTTTTCCGTTTAAACGGTGGTTAAATGGACTAAACGGCCGTTTTGGCGAACAATGGTTGCATGCAAACATTTAGCAACCATAATTTCAACGGCATGGTCAAAATATAACATCCAAAAATGCTTGATCCTAAAAAGCAGCAGAAGATAAGGACCCCAGGCATTTTTGTAGAATCCCAAATGGTTGGACATATTTATATATATCTAGACATGGAATGCACAAACACACTTGTAGTGCGGTGGCGTGTGCTCCCTGTGGTTGAGCCAGCCGGCCAGGGTTTGATCCCTGGCCTCCCACCTTATTCAGGTGGGAGTCCCTGTCCCAGGTCAGGTACAAAAAATACATGGAATGCAGATGTAATGGCTAGAAATGGTATTATCGAAAGGGAAATTCCAGCGAAGCGTTACAAACCAATCAAAGTGTTCAGTTTCATGCTTACAAATGCTTTGCTCCTAAAAGGCAGCGGAAATTAAAGTACCAAGCACGTATGAACCAAAACCACCAATTGGTTGGACATGTTTATATATCCAATCATGGCATGCAAATATAACGGCTAGAAACGGATGTCGACGGACACAACCATTTATTAGCCTAGCTGCTACATAAACACTTACCCAGTGTGATAGTCTCTTGGCAGGTAAACATCCCGAACAGGGCCGAACCGTTCAAAAGGGACACGGAGTTCCTCAGGCCTGCAAAGTTGATTGTAAATGTGGGGAGCAATCTTACCGCCAGTGCAACGAAACAATGGGGAAGGGTGCCCAGGTCAGAGTTTGTATACCTGCATCTCAATGGAATGTTGCGGACCAGGAGGCTGACAGAGCCATGGTCGCCACGGCCACTGCCATATCCTCTCCTGGGAGGCGGGCTCCTTCCCCTGCCGCTGTATCCTCTCCTCGGGGGGCTGTACGCGGGGCTGTACCTCCCCATTCCTCCCGGTACCTGCACACAGGAATCCATTGCCGTGCTTAGGGGAGGGAAGCAAGCAAATCCAATAAAGTGTGCATGTGCGCATCGCTGTGTAATCAAAGAAATCAAAGAATGGATGCGCACGCGCACACTTTAGGCTTTGGATTAGCTTACACCTTACAGACAGGATGCACGCGTTTGAGCAGGAATCGAACCAATCCCCGTGCATGCCATGCTAAACGGATAGATCTACGCGACTGCTCAAGAACCAGGACAGATTAATGGAAGCTAATGTGAAGAACGGTGCTCGGATACATTCGAATCAGGGAGCCCCTTACCCTAGGTCAAGTTGTGATTTTTCTGTTCTTGTTCCTAAGCGTTAGTTCTTTCTCACCGCGAAGAGCGTGACCGGCACCGGAAGAGAGGAGAGAGGGGGAGGGGAGTGGGGCCTTACCGCTGGTGAGCCGGTGCCGGCGCCGCCGCTAATGCCTCAACCGGGGATGCGGAATTAGGGTAAGCGAGGAGAAGAAGATGAGCACTCGCATGGAGAATATATAGGGTGAAGGATTTTTATGTGGGCCACCAAGACGGATTCTAATTTTCTTCATGGGCGTTAGTAAATTAGGTCCCCACGACCATGACTCTTTCCTTTGCTAAAAAGAAAAAAGAAAACATGACTCTTTCCGCCTATGGGCTGCTATCACAGTGTTTTTTCAACTGTACTCCCTTCATCCTACTCCCTCCGTTTTAAATTATAAGTCGCTTTGACTTTTTCGATACATCCATTTTTTATGCATCTAGATATAATGATATGTCTAGATACATAACAAAATTGATGAACCAAAAAAGTCAAAGCAACTTATAATTTGAAACGGAGGCAGTACAAGAGTATGGTTACATTTTCTGAAAAGTCAACAGTATCAATCTTGACTAAATATATAAAAAAATATTGATATTTAGAATGCATAATTAGTATCAATAGATGACTGAATATGTTTTTATAATAAACTTATTTGGAATATAAATGTTGTTAATATTTTATACAAATCTAGTTAAATTTAAGAAAGTTTGACCAACATGAACCTCATAGCGACACTCTTTTTGGGACAAAGAGAGTACACAAATTGAATAAACTCCAGATGCTCTACCCATTATCCAAGATTAATATCACAATGATTAGATGTGCTCGACATTGATTGTAGAATCTGATCACCACAGTGGTGGAGTCATGGATTTTAGGGTCAGGTTGGCAAGACTCTAGCTTCGCCTAGAAGGGCTTCGACTTTGGCTCCATTTTTTTGAGCAGCTTCTCAGGTGAAGCTAAAGCCATTTTAGAAAACATTTGGCAAAAACGGTTTGAGTAATAGTTTTGTAATAATTTATATTAGTGTTGGCACTCCTTAGTGTCGCTTAAGCTAGGTTGTCATCCCTAACACAACGCCAGGAGCATGGTTGTACTTATCATCATGACACTTTAAAAAATATACTATAGGCTATCCGCAAACACACAGATAAAATACACCCATTGTAGCATTTTACCTAGGAATGTTCCAGGTACCACTAGGAAGGATAGGGGAAGAAAATAATGAGAGCTATAACTTTTACACACACATATGATAAGAGAGTAACTAGATCATTATCTTTACTCATAACAGGGATCAATTCTCAAGATAAAGGTAATAGGATAATTGATAAGAGTTCAGTCTATGATAGTCTTTAGAGCATTCCAAATCTATATCACTAGCATTGATTAGAAAAGAGAAAAATATAAAACAACTCCTAGGTCATTCTAATTATAGGTCATAGAATACAGTGATTAGTGCAATTATGTCTAGCAATTATTGTTAGACTACTCCATATCTACACATAAGGGACATTTCTAAGGTGGATCAGGAACATAGCAAGATCTAGCCTTGAAACCGGGTCCTACTAGGCCTATATTCGGGGAGTGGAATATAGAGGACTCAACAGGACTGTCACTCCCGCGATCTACCACTTGCTGGCCCAGAATATAGGGTGCATCTGCAGGTAAACAGAGTATAAACACCACGCTTACACACTGTCGACCACTCACCCCTCGATCGTTAGGATGAGCGCTATATGAACATGTGCTTGAATACAAAGATAATCTAGCTATGCTAAACATATAATCAAAGAAGCACATAAACATTATAATTAAGAACACATAAACAATTAAGATCGAAATCATATCTAGATCAAAGACAATATTGACAAGAACAATAAGAACTAGATTAAGAACTAGATGAACTAGAACAAGAACTAGATGAACTAGAAGATGAACACGATGAACTAGAATAAGAACATGATGAAATAAATAATCAATAATGTTGATACAAGAGAGAAGTACAAGGCTATTACTGAGCCTCCTCGCGACACGACCCGGAATCCAAGCGATGTGTGTCCCCTCTAATTCTACAAGCTATGCCCTATAATTGGTGGAGCTCTAAAGAGATTAGGGTTTTTTACTGGAACTTTGCCTTCAAAAGAGATTGAATTGATGCCCGAAGGGGGGGTCTGGGTCTGGTTATATAGTCCGGTGGGATGAACCGCAGCCCTTGGATCAAACCGACTTGGATCGACGGTGGATCTGTGGAGTAGAGTTCTGTTGGAATGCGTTGCATAAAGGAGAGCGTGATTGAGCTCTATAACAGGCCGGCCGGCCTAGGGGTGGGGCCGGCCGGCCCCCTGGCAACCGTTCGCCTCCCGCTTCATCCTGGTGTCTTTTGGAGTCTTCCACGTCCTTCTAGTGTCACTTTCCGATCCGTTTGCGCAAGTAGTGGTGTTGTGGTTGGATTCTCTCTGTATTCAGCCCTGTTTTCCCTGTTTAATCCCTGCAAAATAATAATTCACCAAAGCTCATGGAATCTTATCAGTTTAAACCCTAAACCTCTATTGATAATCATATCCACGCCCTTTCTATGTTTAATTGACCTTTAAATATGATAACAATTAGGCTTGTGAGGAGGAGGCACCTTTTCTGGCTCTGGCTCCTCTAAGCTCCTGCAAGGAGTTGTTTTTTATATGGTCGTTTGGCAGAGCTCCTTACAAGATGCAGGAAGTTGGAGCCAAAGCCGTGCCAAGAGGGGTCTTAGAGAGAAATACCCTATGCTAGTAGTGACTCTTCAGGTTACGAAATTGCTAAAGAATAGTAGCTTCGTCAAGCGATTTTTTTTCTCGACCACGCAAAAGATTTACGCGTCTTTGTTGTATTAAGGTAAAGAAAATGTTCAATAAGGTTTATGCATCTTTGTATTAAGGTAGAGAAAAAGTGTGAACCATTTTTTGGGCCTGCAGTATATTTACTAGTAGAAAAGGTAGCATGTCTCCTCACACGAAGAATATGTGTCTCAGGTTGTCCTCTTATGATTGCACGATCATAATATGATAAATCCTCATCATAGATTTCAACAAGCTGAGCAAGATTGTTGACATCAAAATATAGAAGCACATCCATAGCTCTATCATTGCTTCACTAAACTCTCTCCAAGAGATTGTTTCACTAAACAAGCTGAGCAAGATTGTTGACATCAAAATATAGAAGCACGATCATAATATCATTGCTTCACTAAACAAGCTAAGCAATATTGTTGACATCAAAATATAGAAGCACATCAAAATATAAAGCCTTGAGCTATATATAGCATGGCTAACATCACTACAAGAGATTGGGCCTTCTATGACATTTTTCATATAACAAAGCACTTTTAAGTCATAGAAACGATACGTTTATGATAAATTTTCAATGGATGACAAGCGTCTGTGACTAAGTTGTGCTTTAGTGATAAACAACCGTCACCATGTGCACTTCTCAGTCTCTGTGACACTAGCTCATGACGAAAGTGATCGTCATTAAATAAAAAAAACATAATCCTACAATTTAAATATTTTGCAATTAAATATTTTTGAACTATTTAAATGAACTTGGATGGAGAAATGACCAAAACAAAAGTTGTAGATTATGATGAGACCTATAACTTTGTAGTTGACAACCCTTCCATTTGAAATAATTTACAGTACCAAAATTCTGTTTGAAAATCTCATATTTTGAAATTCAATTTTTTTGAACTGTCCAAATGAACTCGGGTGGAGAAATGACCAAAACAAAAGTTGTAGACCGTGATAAGACCTACAACTTTGTAGTTGACAACCTTTCCATTTGAGATCATTTCGATACCTAAAATTTGATATAGTGTTAAAATTTAGGGACCTACAAATATAGATCAGAGCAAATTTATCAATCTGTCCAAGTTAAACGAACTACAAAATTTGATATAATGTTAAAATTTATGAACCTACAAATATGCATGTTGCCCTAGGCCCTCACGGCTAGCCACACCCCTTGTTGCGGTGAGCCCCCATGGCCATGTGAGCCACTTGCCACACCAACCTCATCTGTATCACACTTAGCTCCCTGTCATTCCTCCCAAGCCACATTGTCCCTGAACCGTGAGTTCCCAAGAGGAAAGAGAAAGGAGATAAGAGAGAGAGGGAGCTTAGGGGGGAGACGGAGAGGAATGAGGAGGGAAATAACACAGGGGCCACATGTGTTAGCATGCCACATCAACACACAAGCACTAGTCTAGACCCGTTCTAGATTGGTTAAAAGATGACCCAAATATAAATTAAGGACCTAGCCTCAAGTCCAACACCTCAAAATTGTTAAGTCCACACCCTCTCAAATATGTGCCCTCTCTCTCTCTCTCGGCAGCTTGCCTCGGTGATGGTGCCCTAACACGGCATGGCCTCGGATGGGAAGCCTCTGTGGTGATGAGGGGGGACTCCATGATGAGAGGGTTCAGATTTGAGAGGTGGCGCTACCGAAACTAGAAACCAAATAGCATGTTTTTTTAGCTTTTTCCGGCTACACTTCTCCCCGCAGCTCCCATTTGTACTAGAACACTTAAACTGAATCAAACCAACTTATTTTGACAGTGCTTTTTCCTTCATTTATAGAACTTCTTAGAGCACTTCTTCATGTAGCCATTTCCAACATAATACTTCTTTACATTGATGTACGTTTACAAATTGTAAAGATCGAGTTTCGAGTTTATGTTGTCATTTATTTTGAACAGTAAATTATGATTGTATCACCCTTCAGATGTTTCTCATTTACTATATATGCAAATCTATTAAATAATACTCTAATTCAAAACGAATGGCCCTAAGAGACATCTAAATGTTTTTCCTTGTTCTGATAGAAGTTGACAGAACAATCACATGAAATATAACTGTCACATGGACGACCTACACTACTGGAATCCGGTTCTTTGCCGAGTGCCATGTGGTTTGCCGAGTATTTTTTTTCGGGCACTCGGCAAAGAAGCTCTTTGCCGAGTGCTAAATAAAAAACACTCGGCAAAAAAAACACTCGGCAAAGAAGCTGCTTTGCCGAGTGCAAAAAAAACACTCGGCAAAGATATTCTTTGCCGAGTGCCAAAAAAAACACTCGGCAAAGAAGCTGCTTTGCCGAGTGCCAAAAAAACACTCGGCAAAGAAGGTCTTTGCCGAGTGTTTTTTTTGCACTCGGCAAAGCAGTTTTTCAAAGCATATTTTGAAGCCCTAAATGAATTCAAATTAAAAAGTTTTTAACTACAAAGTTTCATAACTTCTTAAGATCTACAAAGTTTATTTTAGTCATTTCTTCATTCGACAAAGCGATAGTAACGTTGTTCATGAAATCTACACGTCTCTCATATAGTTTTATAAAACTACAAGAGAGATATATAAGATTTATGAATAATGTTAGAACCACAACCTCAGATGGAAAAACTTCCTAAATGAAAATTATAGATCTCAAAAAGTTATGAAACATTGTAGTTGACATCTTTTTAATTTGAAATCATGTTGTCATGCAAAACTGCATCCGAATTTCAAAAATTTAAAATTCGAATTTTTCAAAAGACCTCGGATGGAAAAACAACCAAAATAAACTTTGTAGATCTCGAAAAGTTATAAAACTTTGTAGTTGACAACTTTTTAATTTGAAATCATCTTGTCATGCAAAACTACGTTTGAAATTTAAAATTTTAAAATTTGAATTTTTCAAACGACCTCAGATGGAGAAACTTCCTAAATGAAAATTGTAGATCTCAAAAAGTTGAAACTTTATAGTTGACAACTTTTTAATTTGAAATCATCTTGTCATGCAAAACTACGTTTGAAATTCAAAATTTTAAAATTTGAATTTTTCAAACGACCTCGGATGGAGAAACTTCCTAAATGAAAATTGTAGGTTTCGAAAAGTTATGAAACTTTGTAGTTGACAACTTTTTAATTTGAATTCGTTTAGGGCCTCAAACAATCAATTTACGCTTGATTTGGTATAATATTTGGGGAACCGAAATGGAATATAGACACAAATGAAAGAGAGGTGTAGTGGTAGAGGAGCTTGTGTGTGTGTGAGAGGTCGCAGGTTCGATTCTCGCTGGGCGCAAAGTTTCAAAAAATTGCTTTGGGTGGTCACTTGGCAGCAGTTGCCATATGACTGGCGGTGGGTCCCTCCTCTAATTAAAAAAACATTTTAATTTTTTTTTCCTTTTTTATCAGAATTTTTCGGTTCGGCCTTTGCCGAGTGCCGGACACTCGGCAAAGCCTTTGCCGAGTGCCCGATAAAAGACACTCGGCAAAGGCCGCTTTACCGACAGCTTTTTTGCCGAGTGTATTTAGGGCTTTGCCGAGTGCCCTGGACACTCGGCAAAGCAGTTGATTCCGGTAGTGCTAATAACCTTCAAAAAGAAAAAAAGAAAAGAAAAAAACTACCCCGGACCATATATATATGGAAACCAAAGCATTGCATATGTAATCGAAGAGAGTAGGATTGGATCATTCGTGTGGTCTAATAAGAAGCTAGTTTAATTAATTTTTGGCGGCTGCTGTCACGTTGGTTAATGAGATGCTTTTGAAGGTAGGTATTTCAAAATTTAAAGGTAGGTAAACAACATTGTTGAACGTTATTTGTTCCTTTGAAGCTAAGCCACATGGATGTGCCACTCGATGGATAAGGCTCTTGTGCTTGCTAGCTTCCGTCTCGGTGAATGTGACCCATGACTGGTTTATTCATCAATAATGGTTTAGCTGATTATTCAGTGTTGTACTAGGTTTAAGTGCACTTAATTAACTGCTACACTGCTTTAATTATTTTCTGCTCTGCTACGCGAACACTGTTTTCCATCGAACAGTAGAGAATTCCACTATGCATGCTATATATGTTTTACGTTAGGTTTAAATCCGTCAGTGTAGTATTGGTTGTCAGAATGTAAAATGGAGCTCATTTGTTGTTTGGTACATACATGCATATATAGTTACTGAAAACGAACCTACTACATGCATATATAGTGATCTTGGGAACCATTTCCCAGATTACAAAGTTAGGGCCGGTTTAGATCCGAAAAATTTGGCAAAATGGCACTGTAGCGCTTTTCGTTGTTATTTGGTAAATATTGTCCAATCATGGTCTAATTAGGCTTAAAAGATTCGTCTCGTCCATTTCGTCTAAACTGTGTAATTAGTTTTATTTTTATCTATATTTAATGCTTCATGCATATGTCCAAAGATTCGATGTGACGGAAAATCTGAAAAATTTTGCAAAATTTTCTGGGAACTAAACTGGGCCTTAGCTAGCTGCTTAGCTACTGAAAACGAACCTATTACATTATATATGACCCAGTGGCGGACCCAGCCGTGTTTTGGGTAGTCCCAGGACTACCCCAGATTCCCGGTGACCAAGGTAACGGAGCACCGTAGCGAGAACTGTAGCCTACTGTGGAGCACTGTTCCTATACTGTATGCCTACCCAATGAAATGATTCTGGGTCCGCCACTGATATGACCTCATGGCGGATGGCTCTTGGTAACAAACGTCACATATTATAAAAAGAAAGAACAGTGGGAGTGTAGCTAGTATACAGTGGTGACATGGCACCAGCAGTAGTACCGGCAGCAGTGGTCCTTTATATATGACAGCTACCTAGCTTTTTTTCGTTGGATCCTATATAAAGGAACGTCTAGCGAGCGAGCTAGCGTAACAAATTCTAGGTAGCTGCAAAATCATAACCTACCTCCGATTCGACAAAATTTTTTTCGTGCCAAAACATAAACTACTGTCGTTGGCACGTCTGCTGATGGCGAATCCCAATAAACTACAGTCTTGCACGGTTACACCCAAACCCAATAAACTACAGCGTGGCACGACCCAAAGGGTCAGCTTGTGCAATTATTTTTTTGACCGGTTAGTATTAAAATATTGATTAAAAATAATTTAAAATAAAAAAAATCCACTAACAAAGTCACATATTTATACCTAATATTAAAAAGGCAAAATTTCTCCTCACCCATTTTTTCCAGCCTTTCTTTAATTAACTTTATGAATATGGAAACCGTCCCAGACACGTCTACACCCATACTATTTTACTACATGAATATAGGGGGTTTCTTAAGCTAACTTGAATAGGAATCATACGAGTCTTCTTGCCTAGAATAGCCTAAATAGGAATCCTACTCGAAAGCAAATATAAATTAGACAAAGCTATTTTTTTATGATCTCGGGAATTGATCTTCGTCATTGTGTGCATCAGATCATGGTTCAACTTTTGCGGCCAGTTCCACGCTTGTTAATTAAGAGCAAAAAAATCGTCATCTTCTGTTGTCCGTCTAATTCGACTCCGACGATTTTCCCTTTTGAATTTTTCTGAGGCTACTTGGATGATTTTTCTGAGCGTTCACTTATGTCGTCCTTTTATTCATCTGGGTAGAATCCCGAATGGACTCACATCCGATTTACTCTCACCAGGCCATTTTTTCGATTGAACTCATGTTCATTTTACTCTCCCGTTGTCGTTTTCCATCGAGGCCGATTTTTTATTTTGTTTCTTACGGTCATACATGCCAATTTTTCAGCTTTGTTTTTCACGATTTTTTGAACCATTTTTACCTCGTTCCAACAAAAATAATAAGAGCATGTTTGGCAGGGCTTCTCCCCGACTCTGGCTCTGGCTCCTCCGGAGAAGCCCTACCAAAATGTTTTTCTAGAGGAGCCGTTTTCGGTAAAAAGCAGAGGATCAGGAGCCGTTTTGGAGGAACCACAAATCGTGGCTCCTCCAAAATGGCTCCAACTCCTCCAAAGGAGCCCCTCAAGAGGAGCCGTGCCAAACACCCCTAAGTGTAAAAAACAAAGACCTTGACTCTTTCCTAAGAAGCAAAGATTTCTATCACTAAGTTAGTGATGCATGTATTTTTATCTGATTAGGAATAAAATTTCTCATAGTGAAACTTGGTTCAATCGATGGTCCAACTTATCAAACAGCGAGTTAAGGTCTTACAATATTTGTTGTCCAATTAATCCAGCCTAATCCCTATGCTGCTTAATATCCAAAATAGTCACCATATATAAAGAAAGACCAAATCTTGACACGACGATAAATAGCTAACTTGATACAAGTTAGAACAACTCGTGTCTAGCGATGATACGGAGTCCTATTACTATACGTAGTATTAGCTCCCGTTGCAACACACGAACACATTTGCGAGTGTATATAAAAAGAAAAGGGAGTGTAGTACAGAGCGGTGACATCGCACCAGCAGTAGTGCCGGCAGCAGTCAGCAGTCAGGGTCCTTTATATGACAGCTACCTAGCTTTTTTTCGTAGCATCCGAAAAAAGGAACGTCTAGCGCGCGAGCTAGCGTAACAAATTGTAGGTTGCTGCAAAATCATAACCAACCTCCGATTCGATACAAGCCCTTGTTTAGTTCCCCTAATTCTCCCTAAATTTCATTATGCAAAAAGAAGATTCCCCGTCACATTAAAATGTCGGCAAATGCATGGAGTACTAAATGTTGATGAAATCAAAAACTAATTGCACAGTTTTGTTGTACTTTGCGAGACGAACATTTTAAGCATAGTTAGTCAAAATTTGGATAATTTTTACCAAATACAAACGAAATGCTACAGGAATTCTGATACAGTGTTTTTTTCCCCAATTCACCGAACTAAACGAGGCCCAAGCCCTTGTTTAGTTCCCCCAATTCTCCCCAAATTTCACTATGCAAAAAGAAGATTCCCCGTCACATCAAAATGTCGGCAAATGCATGGAGTACTAAATGTTGATGAAATCAAAAACTAATTGCACAGTTTTGTTATACTTTGCGAGACGAACATTTTAAGCCTAGTTAGTCAAAATTTGAATAATTTTTACCAAATACAAACGAAATGCTACAGGAATTCTGATACAGTGTTTTTCTCCCCAATTCACCGAACTAAACGAGGCCCAAGTTTTTCTTGCCAAAACATAAACTGTCGTTGGCATGTCTGCTGATGGCGAAACCCAATAATGCAAGTCTTTCACGGTTACACCCAAATCCGCACGTCAGCATAAAATATATATATGGGTATCCGACCTACCGCCATCTTCCCCTCCTCTTCTTGGTCCCCGCTGCAAACCATGCGTGCATGCAGTTGCCCATGCATGCTTTCCTTAGACTATCCGCACCGGGTCCTTTACCCCGTTCGGTACAGATCCATGTCAGCTTATACAGGGAAAAATTGCTGCAGCGGATACTGAAAACACTACGCTAGAGTATCGGGTTGGATGTCAGAACGCCAGATACAGCGTGCTTGCGGATGCTCCGCTATCAGCCCGTGGCCTACCATGCGCGAGCCAGGAGCAGACACGTAGAGAGAGAGGGCCACGTAGAGAGAGAGGGCATGCAGAAGAGAATCTAGAGCGGGCCCCATTATTTCATCTAATAAAAAAATGTTATAGTCTTACCCTGTGCCTGAAGCCCCTGAACAGCAGCAGCAGCAGAACCACCACCACATCTGAACAACTGGGAGATAGCCTACTAGCCATGATGGCCACCAACTTCCTCAAGACGTACCTGCACCACCTCCACCAGCACGACAACAAGCATCAGTTCTCGCTTCCCAAGAAGAAGTTCGTCACCTACGCCGTCTACGCTCTCATCGCCGTCGTGCTCCTCTACCTCTTCGTCGACCCTGCAGCACCGCCTGCTGCGGCATCATCTACCACCACCAAGCCATCACCGGCGGCGAGGCCGCCATGGATACAGCAGGAGGAGGAGCTGCCGGCGCCGGCGCTATCGATATCTCCAGCTCCTTACCAAGGACAACAAGCAGGAGACAATGACGACGACGAAACATCATCGCGGATCATCAGCAGTACTGCAGCAGCACCACCACCACCGTGCGACTACTCCGACGGCGAGTGGGTGCCGGACGCCCGCCCGCCGCTCTACAACGGCACGACCTGCGGCGCAATCAAGGACGACGGCCGGAGCTGCACGTTGAACGGGCGTGCGGACACGGGGTACGTCTACTGGCGGTGGCAGCCGCGGGGGTGCGACCTGCCGGACTTCTCGGCGGCCGCCTTCCTGCGCTGGCTCCGCAACCGCCACATGGCCTTCGTGGGCGACTCCCTGGCGCGCAACCAGGCGGAGTCGCTCGTGTGCCTGCTCTCCTCGGCGTACCAGGCGGAGCTCGTGCACCGCAGCGCCGACGGCAGGTTCCGGCGCTGGGTGTTCCGCGATCACAACGCCACCGTCTCCATCTTCTGGTCGCCGTTCCTCGTCAGCGGCGTCGAGAAGTCGGAGCGCGACGGCGTGCGCTACAACCAGGTGTTCCTGGACGCCTTCGACGAGCGCTGGATGTCGGAGCTCGCTGCCATCGACGCTGTTGTGATGTCCGCGGGCCAGTGGTTCCGGATCCCTAGCGTGTACCACGAAGGCGGCAGGGTCGTCGGCTGCCACGGCTGCGACGCGGCGGAGTTCAACGGCACCGTCGCCGAGGTCAGCTTCTTCCGCGCGTTCAGGGACGCCGTCGGACGGACGCTCGCCGAGGCCGCGCGGCGGCATCACGAGCAGCAGCACAGCGGCGCCGGCGTGAAGCTCGTGGCGATGACCACGTTCTCGCCGTCGCACTTCGAGGGGCAGTGGAACGAGGGCGCGCCGTGCAAGAAGAAGGCCGACAGGGAGCTGGGGTACACCGAGACAGAGATGAGGAAGATCGTCGTGGAGGAGGTGGAGCAAGCGTCGTCGTCGTCGTCGTCCACTTCCCTGCAGTTCGCCGCAGTGGACGTGACGGCGCTCGCCAACCTGCGGCCGGACGGCCACCCGGGGCCGTACATGCGCAAGAGCCCGTTCGCCGCCGGCAACACCGGAGGCCGGGTGCAGCACGACTGCTTGCACTGGTGCATGCCTGGGCCGGTGGACACGTTTAATCAGATACTGCTCCAGACCATCCTCCGCTAGCTGAAACGCTCGATCGATCCAGTATTTGCTAGCTCTTGCATATCTTCACTTCGTTCATATCGTCCACGATCTGCAAGAGAAACCGATCGATGTTGACTGTATATATACGAGCTGCAAGTTTGTGAAACATTTACATCATGTGGAAAAATTTTGTTTTTAAATTTAACGAGCCCTCAACGATTACCATAGCTTACAATATGTAGCAACAAACCCTAGATAATTCAGCCATGTATAACAACTATATCACAATTTATTACAACAATGCTTATCAACAAAACTAACTACATGATGGCCAAACTAACCATGAGCTTGTTCTTATTTTACAAGGAACTCTAGCATCCTTAGCTCTCTTCTCATCCATCCTCTCTCAACTCTTCTCGCTTCCATCTCAACTCCTAGCCAGCAGATCATGCCTACCCAGCAATGTGGTGCTGCGTGATTCCTCCACCGCAGAATCTTCCAAAACTCATTGGCAATTCCCTCCAACACCAAATGCTCCATCGGTGCCCACCTCTTCGCCTCCTAGACGATGAACTCGAAGAGAAAAGATGAGGACATGAGTTGGGATTCGGTGAAAAGTAGGGGCCTTAGTGCATATTGCACACGGGTTCCCCGTTCATAGCTTGTGGGTCACGTGCACCTATTGTCCATACCGGCACTGCCACATAAGGCGGAAGGCTTCTCCTAAGGGTTATTGACCTTCAGTGGATGACTTAACAAGTTTAGAGAACTAAATTTTGAGTTCATAGACCTAAGTAGCACATGGCCACAAATTTAAGAACAACCAATGTATTTGTCATTTTAACTCTTCATACTTCCTCCGTGCTAGGAAAAAAAATTAGGTTTTACACAGGCCATACTTTTTTAGGTATAGTTAAGTTTAAAGAAAATGTATCAACATTTATGTCTCAATAAATTTACTATAGAAATATATTTTATAATTAATATAATGATATTTACTTTGTCATAAATTTTAGGTATTTTTTGGTATAGATTTGGTCAAAATTTACATTGTTGGACTCCTATAAAAGTGAGAATTACTTTTTTTTGGACAAAGCAAATAATTTATTGACTTTGGGTAGAACTCTAGGGTGTTTATTAATATATTAGCATAACATGAAATATATATGTACCTTAATTCATCTCTCTTTCGTACGTGATATCATTTCAAAAATGTCAAGTCACAGGGACTGCCCATCGCGCACTGTACTAGATACAATGACAAAATTGCAAAAGCAGTTAAACCACCCAGTACTAGCTAGCTAATGATGTCCTTACCCTCGTCTAATATGGAAGTTTAGTTGCACGTACTAGGAGCCTATATTTAATTATCATGTAGACGTGGGGTCAGAATGGACTAAAGTGTGTCCCGTTTCGGGGTCACTTGGGGTTAAAGAAATACTTGAAACTTTATTTGAAAGGTTAGCAGCACCTACTCCCAACAGATTTCGTACAGAAACGATGTTTGCTTGAAAAATGATCCGCTACGCCACTAGTATAGAAACGATTTCTAGAGTTGTCTTATCTTATTTACCCTTAGCAACGGTTGGATCAAATTCTGCTCTTAAAAATGGTTTTAGTCCTCTATATATTTTCAGGGGCATACGCATGTAACAACCGAGGCGGTTGTAATAATGTGATTTGTCTCTAAAAAAAATACAAACAAATAATCATAATCTATTTATATGAAGTTGGATGAAGATGAACTTTACATTAGAACTGTAGAGCTCAAAGGAATCTACGCAGCTTTGTAGTTGATGATCTTTTTATTCGAAATAATTTAGGGTCCCGAGTATATGTTTTGAATTCTTAGATTAATCTAAAATTTTCAAACAACCTTGAATGAAGACACTGCTGCACAACGGGGCTGTAGTCCCGGTCCAAAAGAACCTCTAGTCCCGGGCTGCGAGCCGGGACTAAGGTTTCGGGTTAGTCCCGGTTGGTATACTAAAGGTACTGCCAGGCATTGACGTGGCGCATCACCTTTTAGTCCCAGTTGGTATTACCAACCGGGACTAAAGGTTTTTTTTTTTCCTTTTTCTTTCTAATTCATTATTGATTTTGGTTTTCAGTTATATTGGTTTCCAATTTATTCTTCGCTGCTACTATCCGTATACGTTGCACCTATACGAGAGCGTTATTATTGCACACAAATAAAGTATGAAACTATATACGAGAGCATTATTATAGAGCTATACATATACGTACGTACACATTACATTTACAATAATATATAAGTAATCAAGTGTTCCGCCGCTGGTTAATGAGTTACACAAATGTTTGTCTGCCACTCAAAGCTCATACAAGTGTTCGTTCTTGTTTGGACTCTTCAAATTCAACCTAGGGTTGTGGTGGAACTCGCCGTCTTCCGGGATGACATGATCGTTGATGAAACCTGCGATCGTCTCCTGGATTGCGACGAGTATTATGTGCTTGAACACTTGTTCTTTCAATTCCCACTCCTTCCATTTGCATTACTGTATACACTTGTTCTTTCAATTCCCACTCTTTTAATATACATAAGATTTATTTAGTTTCAACAAATAAATAAGATATGAATTTACTGTATACACATGTTACTTACTTTTAGCATCTCTTTAGCAGGTGTAAATTTGCTACACCGCATGTACTCGCAAACGTAGTATCCACATAAATTGGTTCCGTACAGTTGTCTGGACACCCACTTATGTAGAATAGGAGGGGGCAGTGGCACTTTCAGATCCGTACGATATCTTTGTTGTAGCCAAGCCCAAGCTCTGCCCAATATGTCGGTCGTTGATTAGGTATAGCATAGTAAATTAAAGAGTAGGCAACGATAATTAACGAATGATAGAACTTACCTCTGGATCATGTCTATCATGTCTTGGTACATTGCCAGCTCTTTTCTCATTGAGTCCCACACATTTATAGTTTGTTCCTTAATCTTAATCTCAATGAGTATCCAGTGATCCCTACATTTGTTTGTAGAGTGAACTTATATATATATATATATATATATATATATATATATATATATATATATATATATATATATATATATATATATATATATATATATATATATATATATATATATATGTTGGATTGACTAAGACATGATATAACACAACACTTTACCCCATATTGTAAGGGAAGAATATCAACTCCTTATGCCTTTGGTTATAAAAGAACCTCCAGAGGTTTTTCTCCATTTTCTTGATCTTCAGATTGAATGGATCTTTAGTCTTTGTGTCCTTGTACATGACATACGGATCGATAAAAACAATTCGATCGTCTTGTTTCAATCTGGGTTCTCTCATCATGTGTCTGCACATCGTGAGCATAGTTATTACGAATACGTACATATGCTAGAGTGGGATTATTGATTAAAAGGAAGAATCACTTACAGACAGTAGCAGCTTATGAGAGATTTGTCAAGAGCATCCATATAGAGAAGCTGATGTATTTCACTAAACTTTACCCAGATGACGTCATTTCCACGGAAGTAGTGACGGTCTCTGAATTGGACGCCCAGATATTGTTCACTTTGATGTTGTGCACAAAATCTCAAGTAGTACTCGTGCAGCTTGTACATTTGTGTACCAAGATTTTTTACCTTTGCAGGGTCGCATAGACTCCTGCCATATACGTACTTCCTCCGCCATTCATCAACAACTTCGGCCTCTTTAACAGTTGTCAGTTCCTCCCGACCGAGAAGTTGTTCTAATGAAAGCCCAATCACATTCATCCACTTGGCAAGTTCATCTAAGTCCACATCATCAGGTACCGACATTTGCATCAAGTTCATGTTGGAACCATATTGATTCTCAGCCACTAGTGGCGGCACTGATTGCTGCGCTTGTTGGCCGAGCTGTGCAACATCTTTCCCGGCCGCCTTCTGTTTTCTTTTGTCCTCCTTGATTTTCTTTGTGACAGTACGCTCATAGTCTGATAGTGGCGGCGCTGATTTTTACTAGCGGCACGCTTCTCGTCTTGCATAGCCTGCACCACTTGACATAGATTTACACGAGGATACATTAGGTATGGCTTCTCTTGCTTTGCTCGTGCGTCAGCTTTGGTCTTTTCGAAGAACGCATTCACTTCTGCCTTGACTGAAGCATTAAGTTCTTCATCAGTCTTCTCGTATGGAAGCTTGGTCATCTTTGGGATCTTCGTAACCACAACTTGTTTCTTCGGCGGAGGTGGTGGGACCGATCTCTGTGAGCCAGCGGGCCTCTTGTTCCTCGATGGACCAGCCGGTGCCGATGAGGCGGCCGTTGTCGGCATTGGCGGAGGCGCGGTTGGAGCTTGCTGTTGTGAAGGAGATTGGGCCGCTGGCGACGTTGGAGTATGTCGTGGAGGAGATACGGCCAGCGGTGGGGATGCAACCTTGTCTGCTTGTATGAAATCGTCATCGTCGTCGTGTCCCACGACACTGTGGTCATATGGTGAATGGATAGACGGACTTGGGGAGGTCCTGGATTTAAAAAAAAGAACAAGGTATATACATGAGTGAACCATAATTAGATACAGTACATAATTATTGAAAAACAATTGTGTTCACAATCATCCACACCTAGGGTTCGGTTGTGGTGGCGGCGCCCCAAGAATAATGATGTACCGTTTCTTCCAACATATGAATGTTTTCTCCGCTTCACCTAGGGTCTTCTCCCCATCACCACCTTCGATATCTAGAGTCACATTTTCATGGCCTTTGACCACTCTATCCACTGAGACACTAGCATATCCGGGTGGTATTGCGACCGAGTGGATCCTTGGTGTCTTGGTGGGGTCGATAGGAGATATAACACTGGTAGCCACCTTGACTGTGGCATTCCCCTCTAGAATATGCAGCTCACAGGACGTCAATGGAGCGGTGACATCATCCACTGGGAAGCGCATCCCTGCGTCATCATCTTGCCTCATAGGCACCTCCGTAGAAGCACAACTGCTTTTCAACTGAGCTGAGCCGGGGCTGATGTTGGCGGCCGGCTGTGACAAGCTCTGGAGGCGGGAACTTACAACTTCCTCCACGGCCTTTCTGATTTGCTCGTTCATAGTGGCCTTAAGCACTTCCTCCTGCTCTAGTGCCTTATGAGCCACTTCACTAGTCTTCATAACAGCCTCCTCCAACTGGCGTAGTCGTTCCCTATCATCTTCTTGAGCTTCTCAATGTTTGGGCAACCATTAGCAAGATGTCCTGCTTCATGGCATCGATAGCACATGGAATGCGAGAGCTTCTTTTGGAGTAGCCTCTTCATCCTCTTTTCTTGCTTTCTTTCGCCCTTTGTCATTTTCTTCTTGAAGCCAAGGCCACTTTTGTCACCAACGTTTCTTTGAGTCTTCATCATGTGCTCAAAGGTGACTTTTGAGTTGTAGCAGCTCTCTAACTTGTTGCTCAAATTCTTCACTTCACTTTTAAGCTCATTGTTCTCCTTCAAAAGGTTAGTCTCACAAGACATAGAAGTAGAACAAGCATTTAATTGTGAAGAACATGGCATATCTAATAAATCATCACAAGAGGTGGATACATGCTTCTTGCCTACATCACAAGGGTTAGTAATATGTGATTGATCATTTGACCCAAATGATGAGCTCTCACTAGATTTGGTTTCTTCATTAGAAGGCTTCTTAGTGAGTAAAGCATGTTCTTGTGCCAAATTATCATGAGCAACACTAAGTTCCTCGTGAGCCAATTTTAGCTCCTCATGTGAACAAGTAGTAACATAAAGTAGATGCTTTTGTTATTCATATGTGATTTTTAGAAATGAGTTTTCATTTTTCAATTTACTTGTTTTTGCCATCTTATTTCTTAGGGCCTTTGAGAGTTTATATAGAAGCTCAAAATTTGGACCATCACAATCAACAACAAAACCACCAATAGATACCTTAGTGTCACCATGTGATGATATTGATGAGCTTGTTGAGGCATCACTCTCATAGCCATCATCTTCACCATCAAGTGTGCATGGAGTAGAATCATTGCTTGTATCACTTATGGCATTATCATCATTCTTGTCAAGTGATCTTGTGGCATGATCATCATCATCATCACTTGACATTGAGGTGGAGCAATCTTCCATAACCACCTCGTTGTGGTCATCCTCAACATCCTCATGTACCTCCATCACTATGTGGTCATCCTTCTTGAATTTTCCATCATCCCAAATTGAGGAGCCACAATAGTGATGCTTGAGCGCTATCCACATGCTATGTGCACTTGAGAGACCCCTCACCTTGTCAAAAATTTCATCATTCAAAGCTTTGATTAGATAAAACTTAGCTTGTGCATCAAGTGTTCGGCAATCCTTTTGAGCTTTGGTACGGTTACCACACCCATCCAAGTAATGAGAAAAGCCAACAACTATGATCCACCAAAACTTAGGGCCAAGAGCACGAAAATGATCAAGCATGTGATTTTTCCACCGTGCATAGTGAGTGTCATCAAAAATGTGTTCCACACAATCATCTAGCCCATAAGCCTCCATCCTCTCGGGTTGGTGAAGACCGCAAATGAGAGACCCGACTCTGATACCACTTGAAGGGTCGAGATGGCAGACTATAGGGGGGGTGAATAGTCCTATCTAAAACTTAAACGTGTTGGCTAACCGAAACAAATGCGGAATTAAACTTATCGGTCTAGCCAAGACTACACCCCTCTATCTAAGTTTTCTAGCACCTTGCAAAGATCCTAATTAAGCAACTAAGGTGCTAAGCTTACCAAGAGCTCACCTAATCAATTCTAGAGCAAGATCACACAAACCTATGCACTAGTACTTTGCCAACCGAGGGAGCTCCTACACAACTAGCGAAGCAAAAGCATAAAGCTCCTAAGCTCACTAGCAATGCTCAATAACAAGGAAACCAATGCCAAATTAGAGAGCGCAAATAACTTAGCTACACAAACTAAGCAATGTGACTAACAAGGTTACACAAACCGAATTAGCCACACAAAGAGGATACTTCTAGCTACACAAGCAAGAAGATATCTAGCTAGCTACACAAGCACAACTAGAGCAAGAGCAACTACACAAGCATGATATATATATGAAAGTAAATACAAGCTTGTGTTGCACGAAGGCAAACCACCGAGAAGAGTAGACAACGTTGACACGGTGATTTTTCCCCCGAGGTTCACTTAGTTGCCACCAAGCTACGTCCCCGTTGTGTCGACCAACACTTCATAGTTCGGCGGCTAATCGGTCACACACCGAGCCTCTCAAAAGGCGCTACAAGAACCCACCATCAAGTGTGGTAGCTCAATGACACGCTCAACTAGAGTTGCTCTTCACGATCCCCGCGGGGTGAGCATAATCCCCCTCACAAAGCTTCTCCGGAGCCTCGCACAACCTTCTTGCGAGCTTCGACAGAGCCACAAGCCACCAAGCCGTCTAGGAGGTGGCAACCTCCAAGAGTAACAAACACCACCAGCTTGCAACACGATCACCTAGTGTCACTCGATGCAATCCTCACGATGCAACACACTAGAATCACTTTCTCACTCGATCCGATGAACACTATCAAGCATGAGTGAGTTAGAGAGCTCCCAAGCACCACAACATAAGCCACTAAGGCTAAAGTGTGCTCAGCT
The DNA here is from genome assembly GCA_038087645.1 of Saccharum hybrid cultivar R570. NCBI lineage: Eukaryota > Viridiplantae > Streptophyta > Magnoliopsida > Poales > Poaceae > Saccharum > Saccharum hybrid cultivar. The sequence goes on from JAQSUU010000744.1 coordinate 6,501,893, forward strand.
GCCGGCCATAGCCGGCCACAACGTCTATTTATAACTCCACAATGAAATAGAGTCATTAGTCCCCTTACTGGGCAAGTTTTGGGTCGACCGGACGCGCCGGTCGAACGGACCGAACGCGCAGGTCAGTAGCGTGCTCCAACGGCTAGTTTTCGCATGTATAAACTTGTATTGACCGGACGCGCAGGTCACTAACGGGACCGGACACGCAGGTCGCAGCGAAAACAGCGAACAGAGAGGTTCCAGTAAGCTCCCGAAGCGACCGGACGCGTCCGGTCATCACTAACCGGACTCGCTGCAGTGTCTGGTCATTTTCGCCCGCAAAAAACACTTACTGGACGCGCAGGTGCTGACCGGACACGTCCGGTCACGAGTCCGGTCACAGACCACTCTTCGGTAAAACGGCGATATCTCTTAGCTCCGAACTCTGATTTTGATGATCTTGTACATTTTGGAAATCTTACTCAGAGGGCTACACAACACACTAAAGCACTTGATCCAATTATAAATGGATCAAAGCAGTATTCCACTCCAAGAGTAATCATAGTGTCCGGAGAACACCGAAAAACATTTCTCTCTTCTCCAAGTTGATCAACACCAACTCCAACACCTTCTCCTTTACAAATGTGCCAACACCACTATGTGTAAAACACCATGTGCATGTGTGTTAGCATTTTTACAATTATTTTCTCGAAGAAGTTAGGCACTCAACTTGCCTCGCCACGCGATCCTAACACGTATGCAAAGTTAGATCGCTCAAGTGGCACTAGATGACTGATATGCAAATAAGTTTGCCCCTCTTAATAGTACGGCCATCTATTCTAAACCCGGTTATCAATTTCTCTACACACCTATGATCGGTGAAATGGAAATACCCTAGGTTATACCTTTGCCTTGCGCATTTCACTCCATCTCCTCCGACGTTGATGCAACATATGCACCAACCATTCATCAAATGATATGATCCACTTCATATCATCACGTGACCATATTGGTTCATCAATCTTGACCTCACTTGCTCTTCACCGTTGCCTTGGTCCTTTAGCGCCAAGCCATCACACAACTTGCCCTTCACCCTAGCAACCGGTCCATCAAGCCAAGCCTCATCTTGATCTTCTCCACCTTGGTCACATGACTTCATGTCATGTCTCATATGCAATGAGCTCCTTCATGACACCATCACCTATGGACTAATTTTCTGTGTATCTCACATAAACACAATTAGTCCACCTAAGGTTGTCACTCAGTTACCTAAACCAAACAATGACCTTTCACAGTTGTGTTACAAGCTATGAGATACAAGCGCCACCGCCTAAGACTAGCTACATCATGGCTAGACTTAAGACGTTTTTCCCAAATTACAAAATCATCACACACTTTAGAGATTACACGCCGGCTACAGAAAGGCTCATCTCGAAAGATTTCTCCATTCCTGGTGTCCCAGATTCTCCACAGTCGGGTGAGCAGCACGAATGGCCATAAATTCTGATCCAAGTGCGAGGGAATGGTAGCAGTCCAAAAGTCTGAATCTGTGAGGGTCGTCACATTCTGTATTTTGAGTTTGTCCCAAAGCTCCAAGCTAGATGAGCAGGAAAAGAAAAGGTGTCCCCGGTCCTCTGGATGGAGAGAGCACCGACGACATATATCATCTTCCAGGACATGCTTGGCGAACAGATTGCACCACGTACTTAATCTGTCCCTGAAAAACAACCAAGCAAAAATTTTAACTTTATTTGGCACCGCGTTCTCTAGATTCGCTGCCCCACCGGGTCTGTTGAGTCTTGACTGGAATCGAGGGCAGTATATGCATCTTTGGATGTATAATGTCTGCCAGTGAGCTTTAGTCGCCGATCATCTGGCTCCTCGGTGAGAACAACATCCTGCAAGCAAGAAAGGAGAGCTGCTAGCTGAACACTAGCAACATTGGTTATCCTTGGGCGAAGGCACAAATCAAACCTAGACTGGAAAACACACTGAACCGATACATTAGGCCGCGTACTGTGGGAGAAGAGAGCAGCATGGGTGATGTTAAGAGGACCACCAGGCAACCAATGGTCAAACCAGAAAGAGGTACAAGCACCATTGTGAACATTCACATAAGTGATAGATCGGTAAGTATCAAGTTCATCCCTAATAATTTTCCACAAATAGGATTGAGACCCATTAGTGGGGGTGTCAAAGGATGCTTGTCAATAAATTTCATGAGCAGACACCGGTTTTGCTGTTCGAGATCCTTAACACCGAGGCCTCCATTGTCTTTACTAACACAAATGTCTTCCCAGGCCACGAGACATTTGGAACCATGACAGACATGTTCCCCTGTCCAGAAGAAAGCACGACAACGGCGATCAATAGCTTTGATGACAATCTTAGGGACATCCATAGTAGCCATAAAAGTGGAGGGGGAGGGAGCTGAGAACCGAAGTAGTCAGGGTGAGGCGCCCCGCCCGATTAAGCAGAGAAGCCCGCCAACCCGAGAGGTATCTATCATAGGAGGAGATGAGCGGCATGCAGTCAGTGACAGATAGCTTGGTGGGCGAGAGGGGGAGGCCTAGATAAGTCTGAGGGAAGGAGGAGACCGTACATCCAAAAACAGCAGCCAAATCTTGGGCAGTCTTGTGATAGTTGATCGAGAGACCTATAGCATGCTCGAACTGCATAAGAATGCGCTTCGTACCAACAATGGCTTCATGGGAGCAATGGAGGAAGATTAAAGTATCGTTCACGTACTGAAGGACAGGGCAGGGGTCATTTGGAATGAGAGGGTGCCTAAGAGCAGTAGCAAAAGTTGGGTGCTGGAGCAAGCGATGCAAGACATCAGCAACAATGATAAAAAGGTAAGGGGAGAGGGGGTCACCTTGCCTCAAGCCTTTAGGGCAGTTACCCAGTGTGATAGTCTCTTGGCAGGTAAACATCCCGAACAGGGCCGAACCGTTCAAAAGGGACACGGAGTTCCTTAGGCCTGCAAAGTTGATTGTAAATGTGGGGAGCAATTTTACCGCCAGCGCAACAAAACAATGGGGAAGGGTGCCCAGGTCAGAGTTTGTATACCTGCATCTCAATGGAATGTTGCGGACTAGGAGGCTAAAAGAGCCACGGCCACCGCCGTATCCTCTCCTGGGAGGCGGGCACCTTCCCTTGCCACTGTATCCTCTCCTCGGGGGGCTATATGCGAGGTTGTACCTCCCCATTCCTCCCGGTACCTGCACATGGGAATCCATTGCCGTGCTTAGGGGAGGAAAGCAAGCAAATCCAATAAAGTGCGCATGTGCGCATCACCGTGTAATCAAAGAAATCAAAGAATGGATGCGCACGCGCACACTTTAGGCTTTGGATTAGCTTACACCTTACAGACAGGACGCACGCATTTGAGCCGGAATTGAACCAATCCCCGCGCACGCCATGCTAAACGGATAGATCTACGCGACCGCTCGAGAACTAGGACAGATTAATGGAAGCTAAGGTGAAGAACGGTGCTTGGATACATTCGAATCAGGGAACCCCTTACCCTAGGTCAAGTTACGATTTTTTCTGTTCTTGTTCCTAAGCGTGAGTTCTTTCTCACTGAGAAGAGCGCGACCAGCACTGGAAGAGAGGAGAGAGGGGGAGGGGAGTGGGGCCTTACCACTGGTGAGCCAGCGCCGGCGCCGCCGCTAATGCCTCAACCGGGGATGCGGAATTAGGGTAAGCGAGGAGAAGAAGATGGGCATTCGTGTGGAGAATATACAGGGTGAAGGATTTTTATGTGGGCCGCCAAGACGGATTCTAATTTTCTTCATGGGCATCTTGGGCCTTAGTAAATTAGGTCCCCACAACCATGACTCTTTCCTTTGCTAAAAAGAAAAAAGAAAACATGACTCTTTCCGCCTATGGGCTGCTGTCACAGTGTTTTTTCAACTATACTCCCTCCATTCTAAATTATAAGTCGCTTTGACTTTTTTGATACATCTATTTTGCTATGCATCTAGATATAATAATATGTCTAGATACATAACAAAATTGATGAACCAAAAAAGTCAAAGCGACTTATAATTTGAAATGGAGGCAGTACAAGAGTATGGTTACAAGGTCAACAATATCAATCTTGACTAAATATATAAAAAAAAATTAATATTTAGAATGCATAATTAGTATCAATAGATGACTGAATATGTTTTTATAATAAACTTATTTGGAATACAAATTTTGTTATTATTTTATACAAATCTAGTTAAATTTAAGAAAGTTTGACCAACATGAACCTCATAGCGACATTCTTTTTTGGGACAAAGAGAGTACACAAATTGAATTAAGTCCAGATGCTCTACCCATTATCCAAGATTAATATCACAATGATTAGATGTGCTCGACATTGATTGTAGAATCTGGTCACCACAGTGGTGGAGTCATGGATTTTAGGGTCAGGTTGGCAAGACTCTAGCTTCACCTAGAAGGGCTTCGACTTTGGCTCCATTTTTTTTGGAGCAGCTTCTCATGTGAAGCTAAAGCTATTTTAGAAAACATTTGGCAAAAACGGTTTGAGTGATAGTTTTGTAATAATTTATATTAGTGTTGGCACTCCTTAGTGTCGCTTAAGCTAGGTTGTCATCCCTAACACGACGCCAGGAGCATGGTTGTACTTATGATCATGACACTTATTCTAAAAAATATACTATAGGCTATCCGCAAGCACATAGATAAAATACGCCCATTATAATATTTTACCCAGGGATGTTTCAGGTATCGTTATTTATACTTTACCACTGAAAATGATAGGGGGGAGAAAATAATGAGAGCTATAACTTTTACACACACATATGATAAGAGAGTAACTAGATCATTATCTTTACTCATAACAGGGATCAATTCTCAAGATAAACGTATTAGGATAATTGATAAGAGTTCAGTCTATGATAGTCTTTAGAGCATTCCAAATCTATACACTAGCATTGATTAGAAATAGAAAATAGAGAAACATCTCCTAGGTCATTCTAATTATAGGTCATAGAATACAGTGATTAGTGCAATTATGTTTAGCAATCATGGTTATACTTCTCCATATCTACACACAAGCGACATTTCTAAGGCAGATTAGGAACATAGCAAGATCTAGCCTTGAAACCGGGTCCTACTAGGCCTATATTCGGGGAGTGGACTATAGAGGACTTAACAGGACTGTCACTCCCGCGATCTACCACTTGTTGGCCCAGAATATAAGGTGCATCCGCAGGTAAATAGAGTATAAACACCACACTTACACACAGTCGACCACTCACCCCTCGATCGTTAGGATGAGCGCTATATGAACATGTGCTTGAATACAAAGGTAATCTAGCTATGCTAAACATATAATCAAAGAAGCCCATAAACATTATAATTAAGAACACATAAACAATTAAGATCGAAATCATATCTAGATCAAAGACAATATTGACAAGAACAATAAGAACTAGATTAAGAACTAGATGAACTAGAAGATGAACACAATGAACTAGAACAAGAACATGATGAAATAAATAATCAATAATGTTGATACAAGAGAGAAGTACAAGGCTATTATCGAGCCTCCTCGCGACATGACCTGGAATCCAAGTGATGCTTGCCTCCTCTAATTCTAGTTCTATCTAGCTATGCCCTATAATTGGTGGAGCTCTAAAGAGATTAGGGTTTCTTACTAGAACTTTGCCTTCAAGAAAGATTGAATTGATGCCCCAAGGGCGGGGGTCTGAGTCTGGTTATATAGTCCGGTGGGATGAACCGCAGCCCTTGGATCAAACCGACTTGGATCGATGGTGGATCTATGGAGTAGAGTCCTGTTGGAATGTGTTGCATAAAGGAGAGCATGATTGAGCTCTATGACAGGCCGATTGGCCTAGGGGTGGGGGCGGCCGACCCCCTAGCAGCCATTCGCCTCCCGCTTCGTCCTAGTGTCTTCTGGAGTCTTCCACATCCTTCTAGTGCCACTTTCCGATCCATTTGCGCAAGTAGTCATGTTGTGGTTGGATTCTCTCCGTATTCAGCCATGTTTTCCCTGTTTAATCCCTGCAAAATAATAATTCACCAAAGCTCATGGAATCTTGTCAGTTTAAACCCTAAACCTCTATTGATAATCATATCCACACCCTTTCTATGTTTAATTGACCTTTAAATATGATAACAATTAGGCTTGTGAGGAGGAGGCACCTTTTCTGGCTCTGGCTCCTCCAAGCTCCTGCAAGGAGTTGTTTTTTATATGGTCGTTTGGCAGAGCTCCTTACAAGATGCAGGAAGTTGGAGCCAAAGCCGTGCCAAGAGGGGTCTTAGAGAGAAATACCCTATGCTAGCAGTGACTCTTCAGGTTATGAAATTGCTGAAGAATAGTAGCTTCGTCAATCGATTTTTTTTCTTAACCACGCAAAATATTTACACGTCTTTGTTGTATTAAGGTAAATAAAATGTTCAATAAGGTTTATGCATCTTTGTATTAAGGTAGAGAAAAAGTGTGAACCATTTTTGGGCCTGCAGTATATTTACTAGTAGAAAAGGTAGCATGCCTCCTCACACGAAGAATATGTGTCTCAGGTTGTCCTCTTATGATTGCACGATCATAATATGAGAAATCCTCATCATAGATTTCAACAAGCTGAGCAAGATTGTTGACATCAAAATATAGAAGCACATCCATAGCTCTATCATTGCTTCACTAAACTCTCTCCCCTAAAGCCTTGAGTTATATATAGCATGGCTAACATCACTACAAGAGATTGGGCCTTCTATGACATTTTTCATATGACAAAGCACTTTTAAGTCACAGAAACGATGCGTTTATGACAATTTTTCAATGGATGACAAGCGTCTGTGACTAAGTTGTGCTTTAGTGATAAACAACCATCACCATGTGCACTTCTCAGTCTTTGTGACAATAGCTCTGACGAAAGTGATCGAATGTAATCGTCATTAATTAAAAACGTAATCCTACAATTTAAATATTTTGCAATTAAATATTTTTGAACTATTTAAATGAACTTGGATGGAGAAATGACCAAAACAAAAATTGTAGATTATGATGAGACCTACAACTTTGTAGTTGACAACCCTTCCATTTGAAATAATTTACAGTACCAAAATTCTTTTTGAAAATCTCATATTTTGAAATTCAATTTTTTTGAACTGTCCAAATGAACTCAGGTGGAGAAATGGCCAAAACAAAAGTTGTAGACCGTAATAAGACCTACAACTTTGTAGTTGACAACCTTTCCATTTGAGATCATTTCGATATCTAAAATTGATATAATGTTAAAATTTAGGGACCTACAAATATAGATCAGAGCAAATTTGTCAACGTGTCCAAGTTAAACAAACTACAAAATTTGATATAATGTTAAAATTTACGAACCTACAAATATGCATGTTGCCCTAGGCGCTCACGGCTAGCCACACCCCTTGTTGCGGTGAGCCCCCATGGCCATGTGAGCCACTTGCCACGCCAACCTCATCTGTATCACCCTTAGCTCCCTGTCATTCCTCCCAAGCCACATTGTCCCTGAACCGTGAGTTCCCAAGAGGAAAGAGAAAGGAGATAAGAGAGAGAGGGAGCTTAGGGGGGAGACGGAGAGGAATGAGGAGGGAAATAACACAGGGGCTACATGTGTTAGCATGCCACATCAACACACAAGCACTAGTCTAGACCCGTTCTAGATTGGTTAAAAGATAACCCAAATATAAATTAAGGACCTAGCCTCAAGTCCAACACCTCAAAATTGTTAAGTCCACACCCTCTCAAATATGTGCCCTCTCTCTCTCTCTCTCTCTCTCTCTCTCTCTCTCTCGGCAGCTTGCCTCGGTGATGGTGCCCTAACACGGCATGGCCTCGGATGGGAAGCCTCTGTGGTGGTGGGGGGGACTCCATGATGAGAGGATTCGGATTTGAGAGGTGGCGCTACCGAAACTAGAAACCAAATAGCATGTTTTTTTAGCTTTTTCCGGCTACACTTCTCCCCGCAGCTCCCATTCGTACTAGAACACTTAAACTGAATCAAACCAACTTATTTTGACAGTGCTTTTCCTTCATTTATAGAACTTCTTAGAGCACTTCTTCATGTAGCCATTTCCAACATAATACCTTCTTTACATTGATGTACGTTTACAGATTGTAAAGATCGAGTTTCGGAGTTTATGTTGTCATTTATTTTTGAACAGTAAATTAAGATTGTATCACCTTCATATGTTTCTCATTTACTATATATGCAAATCTATTAAATAATACTCCCTCCATTCTAAATTATAAGTCACTTTGACTTTTTTGGTACATCCATTTTGCTATATATCTGCATAGCAAAATGAATGAACTAGAAAAGTCAAAGCGACTTATAATTTGGAACGGAGGTAGTACTCTAATTCAAAACGAATGGCCCTAAGAGACATCTAAATGTTTTTCCTTTTTCTGATAGAAGTTGACAGAACAATCACATGCAATATAACTATCACATGACGACCTAATAACCTTCAAAAAGAAAAAAAAAAGAGAAAAAACTACCCCGGAGCATATATATGGAAACCAAAGCATTGCATATGTAATGGAAGAGTAGGATTGGATCATTCGTGTGGTCTAAATAAGAAGCTAGTTTAATTTGTGGCGGCTGCTGTCACGTTGGTTAATGAGATGCTTTTGAAGGTAGGTATTTCAAAATTTAAAGGTAGGTAAACAACGTTGTTGAACATTATTTGTTCCTTTGAAGCTAAGCCACATGGATGTGCCACTCGATGGATAGGGCTCTTGTGCTTGCTATAGCTTCCGTCTCGGTGAATGTGACCCATGACTGGTTTCACTATTCATCAATAATTGTTTAGCTGATTATTCAGTGTTGTCCTAGGTTTAAGTGCACTTAATTAACTGCTACACACTGCTTTAATTATTTTTTCTGCTCTGCTACGTGAACACTGTTTTTCTATCGAACAGTAGAGAATTCCACTATGCATGCTATATATGTTTTACGTTAGGGTTAAATCCGTCACTGTAGTATTGGTTGTCAGAATGTAAAATGGAGCTCATTTGTTGTTTGGTACATACATGCATATATAGCTACTGAAAACGAACCTACTACATGCATATATAGTGATCTTGGGAACCATTTCCCAGATTACACACAAAGTTAGCTAGCTGCTTAGCTACTGAAAACGAACCTATTACATTATATATGACCTCATGGCGGATGGCTCTTGGTAACAAACGTCACATATTATAAAAAGAAAAGAACAGTGGGAGTGTAGCTAGTATACAGTGGTGACATTGCACCAGCACTAGTACCGGCAGCAGTGGTCCTTTATATATGACAGCTACCTAGCTTTTTTTTCGTTGGATCCTATATAAAGGAACGTCTAGCGAGCGAGCTAGCGTAACAAATTGTAGGTAGCTGCAAAATCATAACCTACCACCGATTCGATACAATTTTTTCTTGCCAAAACATAAACTACTGTCGTTGGCACGTCTGCTGATGGCGAAACCCAATAAACTACAGTCTTGCACGGTTACACCCAAACCCAATAAACTACAGCGCGGCACGATCAAAAGGGCCAGCTTGCGCAATTATTTTTTTTGAGCGGTTAGTATTAAAATATTGATTAAAAATAATTTAAAATAAAAAAATCCGCTAACAAAGTCACATATCTATATCTAATATTAAAAAGGTAAAATTTCTCTCCACCCATTTTTTTGTCTGGTCTTTCCTTAATTAACTTTATGAATGTGTAAACCGTCCTAGACATGTCTACACCCCTACTATTTTACAACATGAATAGGAATCCTAATCCAAGGAATCCTAATCCAAATAGGCTCCTTCTATCATACGAGGCTTCTTGCCTAGAATAGCCTAAATAGGAATCCTGCTCGAAAGCAAATATAAATTAGATAAAGCTATTTTTTTATGATCTCGGGAATTGATCTTCGTCATTGTGTGCATCAGATCATGGTTCAACTTTTGCGGCCAGTTCCACGCTTGTTAATTAAGAGCAAAAAAATCATCATCTTCCGTCTAATTCGACTCCAACGATTTTCCCTTTTGTATTTTTCTGAGGCTACTTGGATGATTTTTCTGAGCGTTCACTTATGTCGTCCTTTTATTCATCTGGGTAGAATCTTGAATGGACTCACATCCGATTTACTCTCACCAGGCCATTTTTTCGATTGAACTCATGTTCATTTTACTCTCCCTTTGTCGTTTTCCATCGAGGCCGATTTTTTATTTTGTTTCTTATGGTCATACATGCCAATTTTTCAGCTTTGTTTTTCACTATTTTTTGAACCATTTTTACCCCGTTCCAACAAAAATAATAAGAGCATGTTTGGCAGGGCTTCTCCCCGACTCCGCCTCTGGCTCCTCCGGAGGAGCCCTACCAAAAATGTTTTTCTGGAGGAGCCGTTTTCGGTAAAAAGCAGAGGATCAGGAGCCTTTTTGGAGGAACCACAAATCGTGGCTCCTCCAAAATGGCTCCAGCTCCTCCAAAGGAGCCCCTCAGGAGGAGCCGTGCCAAACACCTCCTAAGTGTCAAAAACAAAGACCTTGACTTTTTCCTGAGAAGCAAAGATTCCTATCACTAAGTTAGTGATGTATTTTTATCTGATTAGGAATAAAATTTCTCATAGTGAAACTTGGTTCAGTCGATGGTCCAACTTATCAAACAGCGAGTTAAGGTCTTACGATATTTGTTGTCCAATTAATCCAACCTAATCCCTATGCTGCGTAATATCCAAAATAGTCACCACATATAAACAAAGACCAATTCTTGACATGACGATAAATAGCTAAATTGATACAAGTTAGAACAACTCACGTCTAGCGATGATACAGAGTCCTATTACTATACCTAGTATTGGTTCCTGTTGCAACTCAAGTACACATTTGCTAATGTATATAAAAAGAAAAGGGAGTGTAGTACAGAGTGGTGACGTCGCACCAGCAGTAGTACCGGCAGCAGTCAGCAGTCAGGGTCCTTTATATGACAGCTACCTAGCTTTTTTTCGTAGCATCCGAATAAAGGAACGTCTAGCGCGCGAGCTTGCGTAACAAATTGTAGGTAGCTGCAAAATCATAACCTACCTCCGATTCGATACAAGTTTTTCTTGCCATAACATAAACTGTCGTTGGCAGTCTGCTGATGGCGAAATCCGCACGTCAGCATAAAATATATATATGGGTGTCCGACCTACCGCCATCTTCCCCTCCTCTTCTTGGTCCCCGCTGCAAACCATGCGTGCATGCAGTTGCCCATGCATGCTTTTGCTTTCCTTACGCTGTGCCTGAAGCCCCTGAACAACAGCAGGCAGCAGCAGCAGCAGAACCACCACCACATCTGAACAACTGGGAGATAGCCTACTAGCCATGATGGCCACCAACTTCCTCAAGACGTACCTGCACCACCTCCACCAGCACGACAACAAGCATCAGTTCTCGCTTCCCAAGAAGAAGTTCGTCACCTACGCCGTCTACGCTCTCATCGCCGTCGTGCTCCTCTACCTCTTCGTCGACCCTGCAGCACCGCCTGCTGCGGCATCATCTACCACCACCAAGCCATCACCGGCGGCGAGGCCGCCATGGATACAGCAGGAGGAGGAGCTGCCGGCGCCGGCGCTATCGATATCTCCAGCTCCTTACCAAGGACAACAAGCAGGAGACAATGACGACGACGAAACATCATCGCGGATCATCAGCAGTACTGCAGCAGCACCACCACCACCGTGCGACTACTCCGACGGCGAGTGGGTGCCGGACGCCCGCCCGCCGCTCTACAACGGCACGACCTGCGGCGCAATCAAGGACGACGGCCGGAGCTGCACGTTGAACGGGCGTGCGGACACGGGGTACGTCTACTGGCGGTGGCAGCCGCGGGGGTGCGACCTGCCGGACTTCTCGGCGGCCGCCTTCCTGCGCTGGCTCCGCAACCGCCACATGGCCTTCGTGGGCGACTCCCTGGCGCGCAACCAGGCGGAGTCGCTCGTGTGCCTGCTCTCCTCGGCGTACCAGGCGGAGCTCGTGCACCGCAGCGCCGACGGCAGGTTCCGGCGCTGGGTGTTCCGCGATCACAACGCCACCGTCTCCATCTTCTGGTCGCCGTTCCTCGTCAGCGGCGTCGAGAAGTCGGAGCGCGACGGCGTGCGCTACAACCAGGTGTTCCTGGACGCCTTCGACGAGCGCTGGATGTCGGAGCTCGCTGCCATCGACGCTGTTGTGATGTCCGCGGGCCAGTGGTTCCGGATCCCTAGCGTGTACCACGAAGGCGGCAGGGTCGTCGGCTGCCACGGCTGCGACGCGGCGGAGTTCAACGGCACCGTCGCCGAGGTCAGCTTCTTCCGCGCGTTCAGGGACGCCGTCGGACGGACGCTCGCCGAGGCCGCGCGGCGGCATCACGAGCAGCAGCACAGCGGCGCCGGCGTGAAGCTCGTGGCGATGACCACGTTCTCGCCGTCGCACTTCGAGGGGCAGTGGAACGAGGGCGCGCCGTGCAAGAAGAAGGCCGACAGGGAGCTGGGGTACACCGAGACAGAGATGAGGAAGATCGTCGTGGAGGAGGTGGAGCAAGCGTCGTCGTCGTCGTCGTCCACTTCCCTGCAGTTCGCCGCAGTGGACGTGACGGCGCTCGCCAACCTGCGGCCGGACGGCCACCCGGGGCCGTACATGCGCAAGAGCCCGTTCGCCGCCGGCAACACCGGAGGCCGGGTGCAGCACGACTGCTTGCACTGGTGCATGCCTGGGCCGGTGGACACGTTTAATCAGATACTGCTCCAGACCATCCTCCGCTAGCTGAAACGCTCGATCGATCCAGTATTTGCTAGCTCTTGCATATCTTCACTTCGTTCATATCGTCCACGATCTGCAAGAGAAACCGATCGATGTTGACTGTATATATACGAGCTGCAAGTTTGTGAAACATTTACATCATGTGGAAAAATTTTGTTTTTAAATTTAACGAGCCCTCAACGATTACCATAGCTTACAATATGTAGCAACAAACCCTAGATAATTCAGCCATGTATAACAACTATATCACAATTTATTACAACAATGCTTATCAACAAAACTAACTACATGATGGCCAAACTAACCATGAGCTTGTTCTTATTTTACAAGGAACTCTAGCATCCTTAGCTCTCTTCTCATCCATCCTCTCTCAACTCTTCTCGCTTCCATCTCAACTCCTAGCCAGCAGATCAGGCTGTGGCTTACACTCGGCAAAGAGTTATTTGCAATCGGCAAAGACTTTGCCGAGTGTAGCACTCGGCAAAATTCGCTTGGCAACATTTTTCACGGCAAAGGGACTTTGTCGAGCGCTTTTTATTGGGGCACTCGGCAAAATATAAAAATATTTTGCCGAGTGTTTGGGGTGGCTCTCGGCAAAATTTTTCCGGCCATCACGGCGCCCGCCGTTAAAGGGTATTTTGCCGAGTGCCGGACCCAGCACTCGGCAAAAAAAAATTATTTTTTTCCAAAAAAACTTTGCCGAGTGCCGCCAACTTGGGCACTCGGCAAAGAGCATTTTTATTTTTTTTTACATTTACTTTGCCAAGTGCCCCTGTCCCAGGCACTCGGCAAAGTGTTTTTTTATTTTTTAAAAAAAATTCTTTGCCAAGTGCCTCTGTCCAGGCACTCGGCAAAGAATTGCTGAATTCTTTTAAAAAGGTTTACCAAGGCACTCGGTAAAGAAATTTTATTTTTTTTAAAAAAAAGATCTTTGTCGAGTGCCTTACCGATGGCACTCGGCAAAGACCCCGAGGATTGTAATTTTTTATTTTTTACATTCCATTGTAACAGACTATATATATAATCATCACAGCTATATCACCAGCATGCATTATATATCAAAAGCACACGCATATTTCATAAATCCATCGAAAATCCATCACAAATCCACCAAATTTCAACATCACAAGTTTATTATTACAAGTTCAACATCACAAAGTTCAACATCCCTACTACGGTGGCAGAGACTGCAACTATGGCCACCCGGACTACGGTGAAGGACCGGACTGCGGTGAAGGATTGACGCGGTAGCGGGATTGTTTGAACCCGCCGACGGAGGCTGCACAAAAGAGAAGAGATTGCAAGTGTTAGACTCAAAATTGAAAATTTCGGCAGCACCTCCCCTGCATGGGGAGGTTTCCAACCTGCAAGAAACAGCGGCACGAAGGCCGACAATCCAAACGGCATGAAGGCCGAAAGTCACAACGGCACGAAGGCCGATAATCCCAACGGCACGAAGACATTAAACTTTCACTCACATGAGTGAAGTGTCGAACCGGAGCTGCAGCTGGCAATGGCACTGCTACACCCGTTGCTTGCCCGATGCTTTGCATGATCTAGTACATTTCCGCCATCTGCTTTTGCGTGGCCTCCAGCTGAGCGGTTAGGTGTGCGGTCGTCTCCTTTGTCTCTACCAGCTCGACCTGCTGTGTTTCAATCACATGTTTCAGTACTGCAAATCTGATAAATGTGTGTAAAGTTCAATATACGACGAGTGAAACTGGAATTACCTGAAGTTCGTCGACCCGTGACAGTGTTGGAGTAGGCCGTGCACGTATGGGAAGGCTTCTACCCGTGCTCCGTGCCCTCACGTCGGAGAGAGAGGGTGCAGAGCTCGAGGAGTCTACGCCGTCTGTAATCCACAACCTCCCGTGCTTCCTGCCTTGCCCCAGCCTCACAATCACCTCTGTCTCAAGGGGCTCAGTGCTCATATTGTAATCTGAGTCACGGAGTGACCTAACCGCCTCCGCGTAGTCTCTGACTTTACCGTGGACGGTCAGGTCAGAGTAAGCCTGGGCAGAGGCATCCGGGTTGAAGACGACACCGGATTTCACCGGGGCCCATGTGGGACATGGCCCATGCCGAGAACTCCGACACCATCACATCTGGGTGTGCCACCTCCTGCGAGAAAGATAGCAAGATGATAAGAAATCAGGCGACGCAGTGCAGTCAGATCCGCGACGCCGACGAAGGCGATCAGGGTCCCCCGGGTCACCTCCGACGGGCTCTTCTCCTTCACAAAAGGCAAAAGTTTAGTGTTTGTTAAAAATTTCGGCAGCATCTCCCTTGCATGGGGAGGTTTCCAAAGCCTGCAAGAAACGAAGGCACGATGGCCAACAATCACAATGGCACGAAGGTCGGCAACCACAATGGCACGAAGGCCAAGTATCATAACGGCACAAAGGCCGAGTATCGCAATAGCACGAAGGCCGACATTCAGAATAGGAGGGTGCATATACCTTGGTGAGACATGCTCGCGGAGAAGAATACGCTGAGAACGGGACAGGACGTGCCGACAGAGGCACCTCCTCCCCTTCTCCTCCTCGGCCTCCTACTCCTCACTTTCCTCGCCTCGTCGGCCTCCTCCTCCTTCTCCTCCCCTTCCTCCTCATCCTTCTTCTCCTTCTTCCTCCATCTCTTCCCCTTCCTCCTTCTTCTTCCTCCTTTCTCCTTCCTTCTTTTTCCTCCTCCTCCTCCTTCTTCCACCTACCTCCTCCTCCACTTAGCTCCTGACCGGCGGCCGAGGAAGCCCATCGGACTCACCACGGGCTGGCCCACGCGGTGGGAGAGTGAAAGGATCAAGATGCCCAAGAGGGGGGGGTGAATTGGGCTTTTCTAAAAATTAATTGCAAGAATTAAATCCTACAAGCCAAACTTCACCCCTAGTGCCTACAAGTGTTCCTTGTGTTTCTACCGATAAAAGTTTTGCACCCTAAGTTCCAATCCTAGACTAGCATGGCAATTCTAGGAAAGTAAACAAGCAATAAAAGTAATGCATGAAAGTAAATGCTTGAAAGTAAGGGTTAGGAACACGGCGATATTTTGCCGAGGTATCGTAGAGTCGCCACTCCCCACTAGTCCTCGTTGGAGCACCCGTGCAAGGGTGTAGCTCCCCCTTGATCTGCGCAAGGATCAAGTGCTCTCTACGGGTTGATTCTTCGACACTCCGTCGCGGCGAATCACCCAAAACCGCTCACAACTTGAGTTGGGTCACCCACAATCTCGTCGGATGATCACCGAACTCCCAATCACCACCAAACCGTCTAGGTGATGGCGATCACCAAGAGCAACAAGCTAGAACTCTCACTTGACCACAATAAGCCTAATGAGAAGATGGATGCACACTTGCTAGACTCTTGTCACTAGAGAGGATTCTCAAACTTTGATTCGCAAATCTCTATCCTCACTAGGGCTCTTGCACTCCCTTGCACTTCAAAGGTGTTTCTCAGCTGAACAAATGAGCAAGAGACCTCTAAAAGAGGTGGAGGGGATGTATTTATACACCCCACAGTCGAAACGAACCGTTACCTACCAAATCAGCAGAACGCGGGGTGACCGGACGCGCCGGTCGCTCATAACGGTCAAAAACCGAAACCTGTGCTGAGTGACCGGACGCGCTGATCTGTGATGACCGGACACGCCGGTCTGAGATGACCGGACGCGCCGATCAGGGATGATCGGACGCGTCCGATCATGCAAGAGCTCTCTGGAAAACTGACCTGACGCACGACCGCATCCGATCATAGGTGACCGGACACGTCAGGTCACCACGGGACCTTACTGGAATATGACCGGACGCGCTGATCATTTTCACAGTCGCGTCCGATTACGCTGTTTACCCTCTGGAACACGTGTCAGACTGACCACCGCATCCGGTCCTCTCAAGGACCGCGTCCGGTCAATCAGCTGAAACCACAGTGAAGTTTTAGTACTGACCGGACGCGTCCGTTCATGACCAGAACCGCGTTTGGTCATAGGAAAACGGCTCAAACGTCTTCTAAACGCGATGCAACTTGAACCAAGTTGCTTCTAACTGAACTCTGAGCTTTTCTCGAGCTACCTAGTGCTAAGTTTGACAAGTGTGCACCACACCTAAACACAAGACTCACCTAGGTCAAGCTACTTGCTCATGCCCCTCTTTATAGTATGGTCAAAGGAAGAAACAAAGATCCTAACGACTATTCCAGATGTATCTCAACACCTTGACATCTGGAACTAACCGTCCTTAATCTTATCGTTGATCCTCTGAAAACCGAAACGATTTCCATCAAGGGTCATGAATACCATATTGCTCAAAGCAGTTATCATCTCCATGACCCAACTTACCAACGTTTCTGCAAAACACACGTTAGTCATGGTAATTAAGCGTTGTTATCAATTGCCGAAACTAACACCGGGGCCTAGATGCTTTCAATCTCCCCCTTTTTGGTGATTAATGACAACACTTAGATTCAGAAGATATGAGTTGAGGTTTTCGATCATGCTTGGTTCACATAAGCATAAAGCTGTCAGCACAAGGGGTTAGTCAATGCTTTTGTGTTCCAAGCCAACTGAGTGTACTTATAAGATAAGACATGAAGAGTTAGTACACATAAAAATATAGCTCATATGAAATCGGAGTAAGGCACGGAAGCACAACCTTATGAGCTAAACATCATTTAGTGACATAAAATAAAACATAGTCTCACAAACTCATTGTCACACAATGCAGGGCGAGAAAAGTAAATATGATGCATGAAAGTAGCACACATAAAAAACGAAACCCTCTAACACAAACCCTCTAACACAACTCCCCCTGAATCTATGCTCTCTCTCCCTCTTTGGCATCAACCGTCAAAAACTAATCTAGGGACCTGACGGGGGAACATACGGAGTCGAGTTGGGTGCCGAGGAGCACGGAGTAATCACAAACTGAGAAGTGTCTCCCTTGGACTCGGAGCTATCAGGCTGACCCTCTGAAGAAGCACGCGGCTGTGAAGCGGTCTGGGTCTGATTAACAGGAACAGGTACTGACGAAATAGCAACAAGTGGAGCAGTCTCTGTGACCTGAGCCTGAAGTGAGCCAATAGCTAGGGGATCTGTCGAGGCAACGGACGAAGGAACTGTCTCTGTAGTGCCCATCCCTGTCACAGGAGGAACAGCTGCCTCTAAAGCTGACAACCCTGATGAAGTAGCAAAAGTAGTGTACGAGGGCGTCGGCTGACCAGTCAACTCGCTATATATGGCACTAAGATCAACGAAAGGTGTGCCGATCAAAAGGTGAGGGCGAGGCTGGTCTGAAGGAGTAAACCCCGTCTGAATAGGCATGTAGTTCGGGGACTGGAACGACTGAGGGACCTGCAGCTGTGGAGAGGTGAACTGAAGGCTCGGCTGTTCCTGACTCGAAGGTCCACTAAACTGTAAGGCTGAAGTCAGGACAGATGCAGGTGGGGGAACCCTAACTGTGACTAGGTGACGTAGAAGATCCAAGTACTGCTGCTGGCTAGCTGCACTCTGTCGCTGCATCTCATACTGCTGACGCTGCATCTCGACTTGTTGGCGCTATATCTCAAGCTGCTGTCTCTGGAACTCATCCTATCGAGCCTGTATCTGTGCAAACGCGGCGGCTGTGTCCTGAGCCTGTCTCCGTAGCTGAAGCTCCTGTCGCTCCTGTGCCTGAGTCAGCCTCTCAAGAATAGCCACCATGGCTGGGTCTGAGCGGGAGGCTGAACCAGAGCCACCGGCCTCGTGGTCGTGAGGCCGAGGAGACCGATACCTGGGGATGGGCTGATAATCCTCGTCAGTGCTATCAGAGGCCTCATCCTCAGCTATATCAGCGGGCTGAGCATCTAGATCTGCAAGCTCTGCCTCAGCAAGACCCTGTACGGTCGCGTCCTGCTCAACCGCTGTCTCAGGCACCTCATGTCTCTCTCTCTGTCCTGGCATAGAGGCCTGCTCTCTCGTAACTGAAGCCCATAGCTGACGAATATCATACTCAGGAAAAACAGTGGTAGTATCAGATATCTCAGCGCTAATCTCTGAAGGCAGCTCAAGTGCAGATCTGATTATGAAGCAAATCCAATGAGCATAGGGCAGCTGACGGTGTCCCTTGAAGCCCTCTGCCAGGGTGTCTTCCATCTCACTAATCATAAGATCCCAAATGTCAAAAGGTGTCTGTGAGAGGAGGTGGTGAACAACCCATAGCTGCATCCTGGTCAATCCCTCTCTGTAACCAAGCCTGGGAAGAAGAGTACGCCTGACAATAGCATCCAGAACTCGGGCAAGCGGTGTCAAACTGGCAGGTGTGCGACGAGACCCTTCGCCAAAAGGCTCACGGAAGTAGGGTCGGATCAGATCTGTAGGTGGCACAGTACCGCCATGAGGGTGTCTAGGTGGAGCTTGCTGACCAAAACAGAGCTGGTGGATCTTCGTGTCTGAAGCTGGGAGTCTGAGAATCTTCCGCACTCTTGTGTTGTACAATCTGCGGTCGTGGCCTCGGAATGCAAAGTATATGAACTCATGGGCTGGATCAATCCATAGTGAAGCATAGAACTCCCTAACCCAAGTGCCGCAGTATGCACCTGTCCATCCAAGAAAATCTAACAAGCCTGGTAGAAAGGACAGGTGCGGACGAAGCTGCTCACCCACTACCTCAACAAGTGACTCAATGCGACAGACCCTCTGTGGTCGAAAGGCAATGCCACTGTCAACATAAGGTCTGTAAAAATCCTCCTGTAGAGGAGTATAAAAACCCTCTGAAGCTCTGGAGTCCCTCTGAGGTGGGAACCACCGGCTGACCTCAACAAATCTTAAACCTTGCACCTGACGTGTAGTAGCACCTCTCAAGTCAAAGTGCTCGACAGGGGGTGAACCTCTAACCCTGGGAGGTGGACGTTCTCCACGACGCTAGCCCTCTGGCCTAGGAGTCACCTGAGCACGTGTGCGTGTGGAGCGGCGACGCTGTGGAGTCTGAGCTGGCTGCTCCTCTATCCCTTCTGGAGCCTCTGTAGGTGGATCAACTGACATAGCATCTGCATCCATTGTCACCTCTGTGCTCTCAGTGGTCTCAGTAGTCTCTGTACCAAGCTATCAACCTTCAAGATGAAAGCGACGGTCGCCAATGCGTATACCACTGCTCCTGTCACCTCTCTCTGCTGCATCAGCTGCATCTGCCACTGCCTGAGCTATCTCTGCATCAGTAAGAGTCTTCTTCTTCTTTCTGGCCATGATCTTGATACGCTTTCCACGCGCAACCTCAGACATACGAGGAGGACTGTCGTCCCCGTCACTAGGAGCACCACCAGCATTCTTGCAATGAACCATGCTGTCACACTATCGGAAAACCTCTGAAAGATGGTGTACTGACACTCGAGAGGCTTGGCCTCAAACCGTATCCACAGGCTTGGCCTCGGATTCAACAACTGAACAGCAGTCACCCCGACACACCGACAAACTCGCTGAAAAGACAGAATAGATGGATCTACTATAAGCAACATATATGATCTAAAAGGTGCGAAACCCTAGAGATAGCAAGCATATAAGATAAGATGTGAATCGAAACGCGATGGCTGCCTCGGATTGACGAGAAAACGGTGATGAGGTGAGATGACCTAGTTTGCGAGACTTCCCGAAGCACCGGATTGATTAGGATGACAATAACGAAGTTTTGGCAAACCCTAACAAGAAGATCGAGGATAGCATAACAACCTCGGAGTGAAGACGTCGCGCGAAGAAATTTCGACGTCAATCGAAGGAGACGACGCAGGCGAACCCTAGGGTTAGGGCAACGCGGATTGGCCGAAAAACGAGGATGGTCGCGAGGGCAGGGGCCGGCCGGAGGTGGCACAAGTGAAGGAGAGCGCAGCTCACGGGCAGCAGCAGCTCACGGCGGTGGTGGCGCAGGCGTGGCAAAGACGGCGGCGCGGCAAGGACGGAGCTTCGCGGTGGGGGCAGAGCTGTGGGCCGGGCGGTGTGCGGGTCACTGGAGAAGAAGGAGAAGGCAGGGCGCGGCGGTGAGCTCTAGCGAGTGGCTATGGCGAGTTTCCCGGCGAGTTAGGGCAGGGAGGTGGCGGATTCGCGAAGAGCACGGTGGCGGATGAGGAAAAAAGAACGAACACGAAAGGTTATATGAGGGGTTAGATCTGTTCGTCGCGTGATGACCGGACGCGGTGGAGGCAGCGTCCGGTCACATTCCAGTAAGCTCCTAGAATGACCGGACGCGTCTGATTATCCACGATCGAACGCTGACAGCGTCCGGTTTTGATTTGCCCAGAAAACTGAGACGGATGATCGGACGCGGTGGTGGTTACCGGGACTGGACACGGTGGTCAACAGGGGCGCGTCCGTGCAGCGTCCGGTCACTAGATCAAGAGTCGGTCTTCTGGATGACCGGACGCGCTGGTGGTCGCCGGGACCGGACGCGGTGGTGAAGCATCACTGCGTCCGGTGCAGCGTCCGGTCCAGCGTCCGGTCACAGTTTTTCACCCTTCTTCATCCCGAACTTAGACGCGACTTCTCCCAATCAGGTTCCAATTCAAAGAGACACAAATAAACACCAATTGGAACATGATATGAGTGACCTCACTCAAACCCTCAAGTTTCTCAAAATAGTTTGCCTTAGGCTAATATTATTTTTAGGAAAATAGGCAACAAACACCCGAGGAGCAACGTATGGCCATGCAATAGAGTTTTTGAACCCTTGGGAGCGTCAAAATGCTCTCTCTACCCATGGACGAACACAGAGGTTGCTCAAAGCCAAACCGAAAAGAAACGACAAAGCAACAACCATGCAAATGCAATGCAAAACAAGTAAGTAAAGCTAGGTTGCTTGTCAAGTTTGATCCACAGTTAGGCTTCTTCACTCCTCCAAAGGAGGGTTATCGTAACCGTGTTAGCCAAGCCCTAGATGCATTGCGGGTAATTAAACATGACATATAATACAATGCAATGCAAGGGACAACACAAGCTCATTTTTTAAAGTTACTAGAGTCAAGCACATTGAGTTCACTTCTCAACCTACAAAAGGTAGCTTCATCCAAAGGTTTAGTGAAGATATCCGCTAATTGATTTTCACTTCTTACACCTTCTAGTGATATGTCATTTTTAGCAACGTGATCTCTTAGAAAGTGGTGACGGATATCAATGTGCTTGGTGCGAGAGTGTTGTACCGGATTATTTGCAATTTTAACCGCACTTTCATTGTCATATAAAAACGGCACCTTTTCAAGAACAACTCCATAGTCTAGAAGGGTTTGTTTCATGTATAAGATTTGTGCACAACAAACTTCCGCGGCAATGTATTCCGCCTCGACGGTGAACAAAGCCACACTATTTTGCTTTTTAGATGACCAAGATACTAAGGATCTCCCAAGCAAATGGCATCCTCCGGATGTGCTTTTTCTATCAATTTTGCAACCAGCATAATCCGAATCGGAGTAGCCAACTAGTTGGAATCTAGCTCCTTTGGGGTACCAAAGTCCAATGCTTGGGGTATACTTAAGATATCTTAGGATTCTTTTTACGGTACTTAGGTGAGGTTCTTTAGGGCACGCTTGAAAGCGGGCACACATGCACACACTAAACATGATGTCAGGCCTAGATGCGGTAAGGTACAACAAGCTACCAATCATAGAGCGGTAAAGAGTTTGATCGATTGGTTTACCTCCCTCATCTAGGTCGAGATGTCCATTAGTTGGCATTGGGGTCTTGATTGGCTTGCATTCTTCCATCTTGAATCTTTTGAGAAGATCCTTGATATACTTTTCTTGAGAGATAAAAATCCCTTCTCTCATTTGCTTGACTTGAAACCCAAGGAAGAATGTTAGCTCACTAATCATTGACATCTCAAACTCTTTTGACATCAATTCACCAAATTCTTTGCAATAGTCTTCATTTGTTGACCCGAAGATGATATCATCAACATAGACTTGACAAATGAAGATCTCTTCATTAAATTTCTTGGTGAATAGTGTGGTGACAAATGAAGATCTCTTTTGCAAGTTAGAATTGTTTAGGTGAGCTCTTGCTAGGAAGGCACCTTATTTGTTTGGTTAGGATTTTTTGCAAGGTGCTAGAAGTTATAGATAGAGGGGTGTAATTTTGGCTAGACTGATAGATTTAATTCCGCATTTGTTTTGGTTAGCCAACACAATTAAGTTTTAGAATGGACTATTCACCCCCCCTCTAGTCTGCCATCTTGACCCTACGGCGGTGGAAATTGATTTGGAAAAGCAAGATGGGCAAATCTAGGAATTCACCAAATGGTTCCGGAGACCACCAAAGGTGAGCATAGTCCCCGAGATCCTAGGGCCGCATCCGTTGTCAGATACACGCAGCAGACATCTGTGTGGCGGTGTTGGCGAGCAGTCTTGTGACCTCGAGTAGAGGCACCGCGCTGCAGTCCATCAAATCCCACTTTGAGTCGAAGGGGACTGTAGTCCCCTAATCCCTAATTTCAGTGCTTCCTCTGCCATCTCGAAAAACCTAGCAAAATCGGTTGGCCACTTGTGGAAAGGGGAGTCGATCTGGTCGTTCACGGCAGTGGTAAGAGTTGAGCCGGCTCCCACCATCAGGGTCAAGATGCAGCCGAGAGGTAGAGGTCGACATGGAAGCTTCGGTTAGGGCCGTGGAGGCTTTGGGGCTGGAAGACAAGGGCGGGGTTAGGGAAGAACAGACGCACGCCAGAATCAGTGGATGCGCAAAGAGGAGAAGCAAGAAGCGAAAGAGCAGCATGATGTTGAGGGGGACGCAAAGCTTGATGATGATTCTCCTATGCGCGAGGCCCGATCTGATAGCAAATGGGAGGGCCACGGGGAATCAAGTGATGCTCAGCCCATCAACTGGGGGAACAAGACATCTGATCTTGCTGCTAGCGATGGGGCTCCTCAAGGCATAGGTAATCGTCAAGATAAATCCTCTACTGAAAACCCATAGTCTGCTCATCAAAAAGTTGAGAGTGCTTGTGAAAACTGTGGAATGCATAATCATTCTATTGCCGAGTGTCGTAGGCAGTTCTATGATATATGTGGATTCTCCATTCGTATTACTTATGACTGTAAGAAGTGCCTCACATGGAACTATGGGCCTGAACTGTGTGCCACACAAGTTGAAGATCAGAGCTTCCTATGGATTGATGAATGAATTGACCCTCGGGTTGCCAGAGAGAGAGCTAGTACTGTCACTATATTTATTGTCAGTTTTTCTATAAACGCTAAGCAGATCGAGCTTGAGTTTATGAACTTGATAGGATCTGATGCTTGGAGGTGGCGTGCTAGGCCGGTGGGAGAGGGTAAATTTCTACTGAGATTTCCCACAGCGAATATGGCTAATCAGTGGAGTCATGTCAGAAACCTAACTATGAGAAATGATGCCCAGATTAAAATTGAGGCGTGATCTTCTACGATTGGAGCTGAAGGGGTACTTCAGTCGGCATGGTTCAGAGTCAGTGGGATTCCATCTAACCAGAGATCCATCAGAACAGTAGCCAAGGTGGGGGGCCTAGTTGGCAAGGTCATTGAGGTGGATGATGAGTCCAGGTTCAATTATGGCTATGTTAGACTAAGGATTGTGTAACAGAACCGACCAATTATATAAAATTAAGTAAGAAAATCACCCACCGAAGAAGATAATTTAGCAAACTTAAGCCTGTATAACCCGGTAGTCCATGAAACCAAGGATTTTAAACTAACCAACATATAAACCAAGATCATATAAGTTTAGCAGCCACAGTCACATATTACATAAAGTTCACAACAACAGTTGAATACATTGAAGTTTAAAACATAAAGTTATTACAAACCAAGTTCATAAAGAAATAGTGGAAGCAAATAGTTTTAAAGCCACACACACACTTTTAGTTCAGATACAGTGCCAGGGGATAGTCATTTCCAACAAAAGCATAAGATAAGAAATACAGAACGGCCATTGCCCTTTGTCCTAGTTGTCGCCCATCACTGGGTACAAGCAGTTGATGCAATAACCGTAGTACATCTGACCATCTGCAACAACAATGGGAACAACGCCCTGAGTATGAGAAAGTACTCAACTAGACGTATCCGTCTTAAACCAAAATAAAGTGACACCAAGGAGTATACAAGGCTTTCTTTTAGTGGACTAGTTGACTCATTTGCGAAAAGCATAAGCTATCATAAATAAACCATTTTAAATGCTTTGCATCATCTTTATTATAACCTATCAATCTAGTTAAGCACTTATGCTATAGCAATCACTTGATTAACCAATAACCTCCAGTTACCAACTTAGATTTAGCATTTCCAATACCATCCATATAACCCTCCATGTTCCATCATCGTTACTACGATGCAGTAACTTGAGTCAAGTGCTCACTATCCAGGAGCGATGGCGATTCGAATCGATTCCTAACCAGCTGGTGATTTATTCCTCACATAAACCACTCACCCTCTAAAGTGAGCTATAAGTCACCAATGACACTATTTAGGTAAATGTCGCGGGACAAACTGGAGCCGCAGTACCCAGGGACCGCCCGACAACTAGGACACACCTTGGGCTCACTCTTCGCGTCCCCTTCATACCCCTACAACACTAGTACGCACACCCATGTAGATCCCGGCCTGAATAATGACACTGGCTTCGCGGTCGAAAGGTACTTTATTCGGCCAGCTAAATGTGAAGCATGCGTTCAACATGACAAGAGGGACGAGCAACGATCGGTCCTTAACTGACGCAGATGGAAAACTAATAGCACCCCAGAACCCTGTTTGGTTGCCTCCAACTTTTTCGTTCGGTCTCCAATTATCCATCAACACATGGTTATTTGCATGATATCATCCATTCTGTAGCTAAATTATTCCAGTAACCACCTATAATTGCAGGTGACCGAAAATCACCGATCGCTACCAGTCTAAGCAGGGCTAAACAGTTATTCGATCCTAAACCTAGCAGGGTAAGAATGTAATAAGGTAGGCAAGGTTAGTAATAAATGCATCAACGGTTTCACTCAACTCCTATACATAATGCAATAATATATAAACTCATATATATATATATATATATATATATATATATATATATATATATATATATATATATATATATATATATATATATATATAAAGAATTACTTTTATAAAGTAGGAGACTTACAATGCTCCGGGGCTTACCTCGTTCGAACGAACTAGGTTGATGATCCACGCACTCGGGCAGGTCCTCTCCTTGCTCCTCTTCCTCTAGCACCTCTTGTGCCTAGATTTCTTGTGGATTGGTTCCGGTCTGCTCCTCTTGAACTACTACTTGCAACTCCTCCTGTGATCCTGTATGATGCAATTATATGAGTAAATATACAAAAAAAAATAGTGCAATCGAATGCGGTGGTATGTGATGATCATGATGACATGATATGCAGATAAACACATTGAGACTTTATTGGATAGAAAAGATGTAAAAACCTTTCTACAAGGTATTCAACATCATCCAAGGAAGGTTACTACGAATACGTGTCATCTACTGCATTCTCTTCTATTAATAACCTCCGTTAACTACTGCTAACTATGAAAAAGCCACAACAAAAGTGCTACTACCCTTCATCACCACAATTATCTTCACATGACAAAGTGACATCAGCAAGTATTTGATGCTTCAAAGATACACCAAAACTACACCATTAAACTAATCATGCATAAAGAATATTATGTTTATTTCACTTTCAAACTAAGGTTACAACAGCAACCTATATTTCTAGTGCATAGAAAAATCTAGAAAAATTACAGTAGAATAGTCATACCCTAGATAGACTACCATAAAATTTTCATGGTATTTGGATAAGTGAATCAATCTACACAAAAATGACAAGCTAGGGTATATAAATAAGCATGAAAATACTTTGTACTATGAAAAGTATCAAACAACAGATTTAGTATTTTTCACATATTCTCTACAGTAAATAAACACTGCACAAAAATTATCACATGCATGTTTTATACAAATTTTGCTCTTTATCAAAAATAATAAAAATCAGCCAATAAAGGCACTTGAACTAGACATCAAAATTATTACACAGAACATGCCTGATATATATTTTTTATATAAAGTACATCACAAAAGAAGACTAACAAAACTTGAACCATATTTTTCTGAGCAACATGTGATTTACTACACATTTTCTAAGAAAACAACAATTACAAGAATTAAATAAAGCTCCACAGAAAAGTATCACAAAAACAACGTGCAACATTTTTAAACTATAGATCTACTCATAAGAAGTCTACCAAAATTTGTTTCATCATTTTTGGAGCAATATTGAGCAAGTTACAATTTTTTACAAGCATATTAACACATTTTCTGGAAAATCATTTCTCTACTCGTTTTAAAAACAGTCAACGAAAATGCTAGGTCTACCCGAATCAGCACCCAGGCGCACACCCCAGCGGCTGACGGTGGGTCCCCGACCCCACCTGTCACCCACATGGGCAAGGGAGGAGCTCCGCCACGGCGGATCTCGCCGACGGCGAGCCCTCCGGCGAAACGGCCAGCACCTACGGCTTCCCCATCGTGGCGTGAGTGCGGCTAGCGAGAAAACGAAGGTGCGAACGCATGGGTGCACGCTCGTCGGTGTGCATGGTGGCACGGCGGCGCGGCTCGACGGCAGAACAGCATTGCGAGCCACGGCAAGGCAAGGGAAGAGGCGTGTGGGCTTCGCGAGACTATGATAGTCGCGATGTGCGCGAGAGGAGAGCCGGAGAGGGAGCGAAAGGGAGAAACCGGCGGAGCGGCCATCTCCGGCGTGGTGGAGTCGACTCCGGCGAGCAATAGCCGGTGACTCAAGGCGCTACCTTGGCAAAGAAAGGGAGCAAATGGTGCAGCTTCTCAAGGCGAAGCGGATGTTGGTGCTGGCGGTGCTCCGGCGCGAGTGAGATGGCCGGAACGGCTTGGCGCTCCCGTGGCAGCGGCTATGGCGCACGGCGAGCGCTGCTGGGCTAATACTGGGGAGTGGAGAGAGGGGTGGGGTTGAGAGAGGCGCTCAGACAGGACATAAAGGCCAGGGGAAAACAGTCGGAGCGGCCACCGCCCCTCGCCGCCGGTGAGCGGCTGCCACGCGGCACCCGACGTACGGAGCAGGGCGGGCGAGCGCGGGAGCGGCCGGTCGAGTGGGCGTGGCGTGCGGCGCGCATGGGCCGGCTTTGGCTGCTAGGCCAGAAACGAGGCGGGTGGCCCGGTAAGAAAATAAAAACCTTTTTATTTATATTTTTCAATAAACAGCCCTAAGACTCCCATTTTGAGCACCAAAAATCCATTTTCACAAGTTGATCCAAAATAAAAGTTGTTTAGAATTTAATTCTCTACAACTTTGCTTAAAGGTGCTAATTAAAATTTCAACTAGATTTTGAATTAGATATTCAAAGTTTAATTTAATTCAAAAACCCATTTTTCTAAATTATTTTTAAAGGCAAATTTTGAGAAACTTTTGAATATAAAACTTGCTCCAAAATTCATGCTAAACATTTCTAAATTATTTGCACTACCAAACAAACTTGTTTATTGACCTAAACAAGCACACTCATGGCATAATTCTATTTAAACAAGCAAATGCAACATTTATGTTTCGAAGTCATGTTTCACATGTTTCAACCTAATGTTGCCTTTATATTTTATGTGATTATGAATGCACGATGATGCTCATGAGTATGATTTGCAGTGTCTAATGCATGTTTAATACCTAGGGTGTTACAGCCCACCTCTTCGCCTCCCGATAAACTCGAAGAGAAGAGAGGAGAAAATGAGTTGGGATTCGGAGAAAATGAGGGGCCTTGGTGCACATTGCACACAAGTTCACCGTACACACGTGCGGGTCACGTGCACCTATTGTCCATGCTAGCATTGCCAGGTAAGGCGGAAAGCATCTCCGAAGGGTTATTGACCTACAGTCCATGACCTAAGTAGCACATAGCCACAAATTTATGGACAACCAATGTATTTGGCATTTTAACTCTTAATAGTTCTTTCATCCAGAAAGAATATAATTTTAGGATTTACACAGGCCAGATTTTTTTAGGTATAGTTAAGTTTAAATAAAATAGCATCAACATTTATGTATCTAAATAAATTTATTATTAAAATATATTTATAATTAATATAATGATATTTACTTTGTATCATAAATTTCAGGTAATTTTTCTTAAAGGTTTGGTCAAACTTTACATTGTTGGACTCCTATAATAAAAGTGAGAATTACATTTTTTTTTTGGACAAAGGGAATATTTATTGACTTTGGGTAGAACTCTAGGGTGTTTAATATATTGGCATAACATGAAATATATATGTTCCCTAGTTAATCTCTCTTCCGTACGTGATATCATTTCGAAAATGTCAAGTCACAGGGACTGCCCAGCACTTAAACCACCCACTGCCCTCACCCTCTCGTTTAATTTGGAAGTTTTGTTGCACGTACTGCTGGGAGCCTAATTATTTGCTTATCATGTAGACGTGGGGTCAGAATGGACTAAAGTGTGTCCCGTTTCGTGGTCGCTTAGGGTTAAAGAAATGTTATTTGAAAGGTTAACTACTCCTACTCCCATCAGAATTTCATGTAGAAACGATGTTTGCTAGAAAAAATGATCTGCTACCCCCACTTGTACAGAAACGATTTCTAGAGTTGTCTTACCCGTATTTTCTCTCAGCCATGGTTGATCAAAAACTATCCTTAAATATGGTTTTACACAATCGGCCCCTTCCCTAAAAACTGTCATGTAGAGAAAAATCAGGTGAAAAAATACTCCTCTAGCAAATCTTATTTCTCGTTCCCTTTTCCTTATATTTTTTCTCAATCCCTCGAAACCTCCATGAATCCCTCCAGCAGAGTGGAGCAAACACAACATTTTTTCTCAATCCCCTGTCCGTAACTAATATCTCCGCCGCGTTGTGCGCCCGCCACCACCGTGACGTTGTTTCCTAAACTGCATCGGCCGCCACGGCCCACGCGGCCATTGCTCCAAGCCGGTCGCCACGTGCCGTTGCTCTAGGACGTCGCGCCGTTACTTCGGCCCAATGAGCCTCGCGCCTCATCGGCCCCTGCGCCCCACACGCCATCGCCGAGGTTACGGACTACCGCACCAGTCGCCGCTACATGTAATTCAAATTAGAAGAAAATATCGACATATAAAGTTAGGGCACCGAGTCATTTATTAGCTCTAAGCCAACTTCTCTAAGGCCCTGTTTGGTTGTTGAATGGTTTATTTTAACTCCCATCACATCAACGTTGAGGCAAATGCATGGAGTACTAAATGTAGACTAATTGTATGCATGTTGGCACAGATTAGGAGTAATTTATGAGACGAATCTTTCGAACCTAATTAGTCTAAAATTGGAAACTTTTTGTCAAATAAGACGAAAGTGCTACAGTGTTCGTTAACCTTTAACACCCCAAACCAAACCGGGCCTAATAATGTTAGCTTTTAACAATGACTTATAGTATGATTAGGCTCACATGACACTCTCACATGTTCTTAAAATGTGTGTATGAGCGCTCTTAATCAAGAGCTAGCTTTTCTCTCTCTTCTATTAAAATATTAAAAAAATGCTTAGAGCTAGCTTATGAGTTATCTATTGCCGGTCCTCTTAATATATCCTACACATGAAGTGAATCTACAAATCTGAAGAGCTAAAGGTATTACTAGACTTACTCCACGTGGTTTGCCTGAAGTTATTCTATGTTACTCCGTATTTTAGATTTTGAAACAAGTGCATCAAAACAATAGAGTGGAAAATTGCCGACACTACTGAAAACTAAAAAATCCCTATCAATTCAAGACAAACCGACAGGGAAACTATATATGTATGTCGGATACCTATGAACCGACAGAAAAATTTAATTTCTCTGTCGCTTTTGTTCTATCGGCGGTTTCCTATCAGTAAACCGACAGAAAAATTAATTTTCTAATTTCCCTATCGGTATTAATTTTCTAGGGTTAGGCAAAGGTATATGATAGGGTTTGCATTTTTATGATCAAGACACCTAGAAGGTGTGATCACATTATAGGTTAAGTAGCCGTACTATAAAGAGGGGAATGACGGAGTACTTGACCACTTAAGTGCCACTAGATGTTGATTTACATATGCATGCATTTAGATCTAGTGGAGAGCTAACTTATCGCCTCGAAAAATAATTGTGAAAATGCTAACACACGAGCACATGACGGTTTACACATGGTGGTGTTAGCACTTTTGCGATGGCGATGGAGTTTGAGCAGTACATAGGGTTTGGGGGCGGGATTCAGGTGTTTTCGGGGAATTGAAACGCCTATTTTCCTTTACGCCAATGTCAAGTTTTGGAGACGATGTCACGTGATGTTTCACGAGCTAAAGCATGTGCTAAAGTGGTACACATACTTAGTCTAGCCCATAAGTGAAAGGGCGAAACAAGCGGAACGAGAAAACGACGAAGCGTCGCGGAGTAACACGCGACAGACGCGGGCACGCAGCGTCTGTCGCTAACCCTAACTAGGGTCTGGGCGTGCAGACACGCGACAGACGCGCGCGACGCCAGCGACAAACGCTGGGTCGGGCGTTTGTCGCCTAACCCTAGGGTTTCTGGCGCTCAGGCGTAAGACGCGGGGACGTGACCGCGACAGACGCCGTGCATGGCACTGTTGCCGCGTCTGTCGTGTGTTGCAGCTCAGGCGATTTCAGCGCAGCAGCGAGCGTGCGTCAGACGCATCCTTCGGTCCAGCACCGGACGCGTCTGTCGGCTGGGTTCGCGTTTTGGGCTTTCTGGACTGCGTTCGTCGCGGCAGCAGACGCGCGGCCTCCGAGCGTCTGACGCGTTTGACGATGGCATGGCCGCGTCTGTCGATCGCGACAGACGCGTCTGTCGCGTGGGCACGAATTGTTCTGAGTTCAAACGGTTGAGACACGTGGCGGCCTCTTGTGGCGTCAGACGCGGGCAGCACGTCTGTCGCTTGAGCGACAGACGCGTCTGTCGCCTGAGCGACAGACGCGTCTGTCGCCTTCGTGGGGAGAGCAACGGCTCTTTTGAGTGAGCCACCTCTATAAATACTTTTTGGCCGGCTCAAGGCTCCCACTCTTGGACATTTGACATACTTGTGAGCATATTAAGCTGAGGAACTCCTCTCCCACTCATCTCTGTCACAGAACCTCCTAATTATGATGGTCCACAAGTACCCGTCATTGCCATAATGACCTCTGATGGCCGTACTTATGTTCACCATAACTTAAAAGGCCTGCTTTCCTCCGAACAGGATCCAATCACAGGAGTATTGCAATATTACAACAGTTTATTCAAAATATTCAACATAGTAACGTAGCGGAAGTCTTACAATAATATAGGTTTACAAACCAGTTTTCAAACCTCAAACCTTATGTAACATTATTACAAACCAGTAGTAGAGAAGTATCGGTATTAACTTTATTACAACACACAAGCGAGATGCCTTGCCCAAAGGCCACACAGTCTACTCGTCGTCGCTTTCTTCAACCACGACGGTTATGCAACAAGGCTCGAAGCAGACTTGTTCATGAACCGCACCTGCAACAAGGGGTTAACAAACCCTGAGTACTTGAGGGTACTCAACAAGACTTACCCGACTAAGACAAAGACTCCAAGGGCATGCTAGCTTTAGGGAATCAAGGTACGGGTATTCTAGAATCAAGATTTTCCTTTGCAGAAAAGCTTACTAAAGTAGATCCTTATCTTCAACATTTTACTTTTACCATTGATGGTTCATTAACCAAATCTAAGTGATCCTAATCTAGATCAAAGTAATTATCATCAAAACCTTTCTCATTCTTTCTCTCAATTCCAGTTCTTAACTACGATGCAAGTCAGGTGATCAAGTCTCCATAACCGAGGAGTAACGACGATTCGAACCGATTATACCCAGCTGGGGATCCCTAACCTCACGACATATGTAGAACCGAATCTTGCATATATCAACCCTCATTTAGATCTCCCAAAACCAGAACGTGTCCATCGCCACCCGAGAGTACAGTACTCCTCGAACCCGACCAAATTCTAGCCCCGAGGGTACACGCTACTCTCGCCATCTCTCCACTCCCAGTGCGAGGTTAGACGTTCTCTTAATGGAATCACCAACATTTTGGGCTTACCCAAGGCATGAAGCTAGTTGCAAAGTCTTGAACACAACAGGCTTACAACGAACGGACCTTAACTGACAAGGCGGAAACACTACATTGAGACTCCTTTCCCAATGCATGTTAGCAGTGGCCAAACCACCCGCCCGATCTTTCAAGTTCATTCTTATATTTCAATATTCATTCAATATGCCGTCATGGCTATATAAACATTGCATTTAAAAGCTTAACTTCTAAGCATAGCGAGGCATACTACGCATTTTCCGTAAAACAGGTATCAAGGTTGATATCACAATAATCAAGGATGATAATACAGCAATTGGGTTGTCACTCAACTCCTAATTACTTAATGCAGTAAACCATATTATAAATAATAAAACATTTGTAAAATTCAAGGTAGGGTTTAAATGCACCGGGGCTTGCTTTGCTCGGACACGACGACTGACTCAGACCCGAGAACTCCAACGTCAGGTCCGAAACCCACCGACGATCGCTCTTCTCCGGAGACTGGCTCGACGGCTTCGACTTCTTCGAAAGCGGAGACTACACGAACACATAACATGCTTTAACATGATGCTCGATGATAAACATGATGCTTGATGATAACATGCTACGAGTTACGACTGGAGTACACTTCCTTCGCGGTACAGTCGCAAACTGAAAACCTACTAACTAGTAGCGACGATTCCAGCGATACCAGCTTTAACCTAAACAAGTTACTAACGAGCTCAATCACGAAATTAAGGTGCCAGAGATCACCAAAGGGTAGTGACCTAAGGATATCACTCAATCAAAAGGCACATAACACTTAAAGTTCTTAAATTAATATTTATTTATTATTTAAATAATTAGGACATAATTAGAAGTTAATCAAATTTTACCTAATCAAGCTCAAACTTTTTCTATGGATTAAGAATGATTTATAACAGTGTCATAATAAATTTCATCATTTTTGGATTAATAAATTAATTATTAAAATTCATGGAAGTTGCATTTAATCTTTATTAGAACTAATTAATTCTACTGCACAAAGTATTCAAATTCATGATTTGACATTTTTCCTAGATAGTTTATACATTGAGAAGCCTACACAAAAATTTTCATGAATTTTGGAACTCTACACAATTTTTAGTGAAATAAACAAATAACTAAACTATTCATTTATTTGAAAAAGAAAAACAAAAACGAAATCGGGCCGATTCTTCCTTTCTCCCGCGGTCCGGCCCAACTAGACGGCCCGCTCGCGCACGCCTGCGCCCGCACGCGCTCGGCCCAGCCGCGCGGCCCAGCAGGCAGCCTGCCTCACGCGCGCGCGTCTGCCTCTCTCTCTCTGACAGCGCGGTCCCACTTGTCATCGCCTTCCTCCCGCTCGCCCACTCGCTCCCGCGTGCCCGCGCTCTCTCCCGTAGTGGCTGGCCGGTGACCGATGCCTCGGTCGACAAACCGACTCCACCATCACCATCTACACTACCCCACAGTTCCATTTTGCTACTAAACACCATGGCTCGAGCTCCGGCGACAGCTCACCGACGACGGTGGCGGCTCGACGGCCACGGTGACCGGTGACTCAACGGTACAACGCGGTAGCGATTAAAGCGAGTGGTCAGGGAGTATCAGGGGCGTACCACGATCACGAAGGAGTGATCGGTTGAAGCTGAGAGGCTCTGGAGGCGGCTGGCCACGGTGGCGGGGTTCAACCGGGACGGCGGCGACCCGAGGTGGAAGACGACAGTTCCCCGGCGATCCTAAGCGGTAGCATCTACACTAAGAGGCGCAATAGGTTCGCAAGGTGATGGCGGAATGATTGGCGAGATGGAGATGGATGCGGTGGAGCAGGAAGGGCGAATTTGGCCGGAGAAATGAGGACGGTGGCGGCGGCGATGGTGAAACCGGAAAACGTCACTGTGACCTCGACGTATTTATAGACGACGGTCGCGGCTACAGAGCTGCACTGCTCGCGTCGTCGCGCTGGCGTTCTCGACCGCGCGCGAAGGCCATGGAAGCTGGCCGAAGCCGTCCGGCGTCTCGCCGGCGCCCATGCCGCGCGGTGGCCGGCGGTGATTCGTCGGTGCACTGTAGCTGCCCCCCAAATTTTGAATTTTCAAATTGTTTTCTAAAATTACTCTCAAATTCATGTAACAACTTGAAAAACTTCCAATCTATGAAATCTTCAGAATTTCAAGCTCTACAAGTTTTGTATTGAACACTTTTTCAAATTCTCACTGAATTTTGAAATTTGAGTTTAAATTCAAAAGGGAACACATTTTTCAGATTTGGTAATTTAGAAATTACATTTGATTTTATATTGAAACTTTAAAATCTCCAAACATCAAAGTTGTATATCTTGACCAGACCTACAACTTTGTTGTTCAAAACTTTTTCAAATTCTGCCTCCATTTTGAAATCTTAGTTTGGGGACAAAAATAAGTTAAATCTGAAATTTGTTTATTTTCAAAATTGCTCCATATTTTACACTAAAACTTTGAAAACTCAAAACACCAAAGTTGTAGCCCTTGAAAAGTTCTACAAACTTGGTTTTGAACTTTTTTCCAAATTTTGCTTAGATTTTGAATTATTTCAAAAGGGGTAAAACAGGGTTTTGAAATTTATGGTTTTCGGAGGAATTTTAAATTGGAATTTGTTGCTACTTTGATTTGTGATTACTTAGCGATCAAAACCTCACCCAAGGGCATCATTTGGACCAACATGACATGGTTGACCAAATGCCACTCTTGGTTGACCAATTAGCTTTTAAAATTCTTTTACATTTTTCCCCAATTTTGAATTCGAATTCGAATCGAAAAACTCGTGACAAGTTTTGGGACTCCAATTCAAACTCAAATTTGGAGTTTCATTTTAGAGGTTGTACTTGAGCTCATACCCTACTCTTGACACTAGTGTGCAACACAATCGCACACCTCAAATTACGCAGGGTATGGACTAAGCATTTGCGGTGGTATTAAAAATTAGGGTTTTCGGGTTCGGAGCACACCACTGAGAAACACATTCAACCTAGATAAGTAACTTGTTTTAGTTGATGCATAACAAGGTTAACCTAACAGGGATGCTTTGCAATGCATTATGATGACATGGCAGATTAATTAGCACTATAACACCCGGGGTGTTACAATCTCCCTTGCTTGCTTTGCATAATCGAAGTGAGATTGAGTGATTCAAGTGCATGAGCTTGTGAGTTTACATCATAGTGGCACTTGGGTGTTCTCTTGCTGCGGGATT
Source organism: Saccharum hybrid cultivar R570 (assembly GCA_038087645.1). Classification (NCBI taxonomy): domain Eukaryota; kingdom Viridiplantae; phylum Streptophyta; class Magnoliopsida; order Poales; family Poaceae; genus Saccharum; species Saccharum hybrid cultivar. The sequence continues at coordinate 6,537,940 of JAQSUU010000744.1, forward strand.
CTTGTTTCTCTTGGTGGTTGCCGCCACCTAGACGGCTTGGAGCAGCTTGGAGGCGTTGGCAAGAGTTGGTGATTGTTCTTGGCCACCTCCGGTGATTGTGAGGGGTTTGTACCTTCCCCGGTGGAGTGCCGCAAGGTAGCACTAGTGGATTGCGCGTGTCATTGAGCTACCTCACTAGCGGTAGGTTCTTTGTGGCGCTCTTGGAGAGCTAGGGTGTGGATCCCCTATTAGCCACCGAACCACGTAGTGTTAGTCGACACAACAGGGACTAGCGTGCCGGCAAGCACGTGAACCTCGGGAGAAAATTCTTGTGTTCATCTTGTGATTGAAATGATTGTCTCCTGGTGATTGGTCTTCAATTGGATATCTATTGATTGGTTCACTACCTCGACGCGGCGGTATAAAGATCATATACCTCTTTTTTACATTCCCGCAAACTAGTTATAACAAGCTCTTTAGTGTAGTTAGTTTTTGAGAGCTCGTAGTGACATAGCCATTGATTGTCTTAGTGATAATAGCAACTAGAATTGTTGGGATAGGTGGCTTGCAACACTTGTTAGAAGCTAGTGCAAAAAGCTTTATCGCCTCATATTTGTCTAACAAGTTTGCCTAAGTGAATTTGTAGATTTTAAATTAGGCTATTCACCCCTCCTCTAGCCAATTAGGACCTTTCACCGGGGCCAGGGGACCCTCGGCGACCGCAGTCGTACAAGCTCCTGGGTGAAAACCCTGCCCGGCTTCTAGCTTCGGGTCGGTGGCGATGGCGCAGTTGTGTCATCCACCTGAAGGCGTCGTCACAGGAGCAGTTCGTGGCATGGTTCGTTGGGGGCGGTTCTGGGACAAAAGTCCTCCTTGTGCCCTTCTTAGCGTTGTTGGCATCTGTGGACGTCATACCCTCCTTGGAGGCTTCGTTGTTGGCCACCATCCGTCGAAGCCGCTCCTTGCTTGTGTGGTGCCTGCCTGCACATTTGATTTATCCTCACTTTGGTCTGTCCACCTCGGGTGTTTGTGTCGCCGCAGTCGTCTTCCTCTTCTTCGCAGCGGCTACCTAGCCGCTGGCGAATACGTCGTCTTCTTCGCAGCGACTACCTGGTCGCTGGGGATACGGTCGCCTTCCTCTTCGCAGCGACTTCCTGGTCGGTTGTGGATAGATGGATGGATGATGAGCTCTCCGCAACAGCTACCTGGCCGTTTGTGGATGGATGCCGAGGACTCCGCAGTGGCTACCTGGTTACTGGCGAATGGATGCTGAGCTTTCTACTGGTGGATGCTTTGCCACCACGGCTTCACCCACCCTGTGTTGGTGACCTTTGCGCGGATGTATTTTTTCTTTGGCAGGCATAGTCGGTTGGAGGTTAGAGGTGGAGATCCCCCCCCCCCCCGCGTATTCTTGTTGTTCGTTTGCGTTTTTGGGATTCTACCGGTAATCCTAAGATTACTTGCGAGTCCTTGTATTCGTGTTCCGGCCTTTCTTATGGCCCTTCCTCTTAATGAAAAACGGGTTAAAGACCCGATCGAGAAAAAAAAACTTGCATGCTATTGAGAGCAGGGGAGTTGAAGACCTCTACCAGACATTCACATCCGTATATCTCTAGAAACTCTAGATGGGGCAAAAGTTGTCTCCTTCCTGATCTTGCCTGGACAGGATCATTTTCTGCTGCGTGCCCAATTAGATTATTGCAATTTCCAATCCATATATTCCACAAGGAAATCAAGCTTTGGAATACTTCCTCCGGCCAGTAGACAAGCTCATTGCAGCTGCGAACCCATAGTGCTAATGCACGTGGTTGGAAGAACAAACTGCAGCAGTATAGTTTCATATCTGCCACGGACAACGGATGGTCCCATTCCTCCTTGCCATCCAGCATGACGCCCTCCAAAGACAAACTGGACAATGACATCATATATCTTCCGAGAGAAATCTGTTGATTTACTTCACGCAAAACCAGTTCTTTGAGCTTTGGTGCCCTAGGTAGAGTTGTTAACTTGGGCATTTCTTGATAACAGCAATCTCAAGCAAGGGGAATAGTGTAGGTTCTTCTTCAATTTCAAGGGCAGCCTCCCATCTCTCAAAGCTATATAAATGTTCCAAATTAAGCTTCTTCAATTCTGGAAATGCTGAGCGGGCCACTGTATAATCTCCAACACCATACGGTTCTCTGAGCACTGATGCTTCTGGTAATGCTGCTAGATTTTCACAGCCCTCAATGTGCAATATCTCAAGCTGAGGAAATGCTACTACACCTCCATGCATTGCCTCACAAAAGCCATAAAAAACGTGAAGATTAACTAGCTTAAGATCCTTAAGCTTTCCAAATGTGGAGGATGTACAGCTGCTACACAGGAAGTACAATCTTCCCAATCCTTCCAAATGAAGGAGTTGTAGTTCTGCTAGTTGCTCCAATTCAGGAAGCTGCTCCACATTACTACAATTAGATAGCTGAAGCTGAACCATGTTTCTCAACATACCCATCCATGATGGGAAACTGGTGCCTTGGTAGGAATATATTTGTAGAGCCAGTAGTCCATCATGAGCTTCGAGACTCTCTAGCACCTCATCATGACATTGTTGTTCCTCCTCATTACCACTTGTCCACTCTAGTGACAGTTGTCTCAGTTCCTTCTTATTCTCAAGATTGGCTGCTTTTGCATTTCTTCCCCCTGTCACATTTTCGAGCTGCTTTAGCATTAATGAACCACCAATATTTAAATCCTTTAGCTCTCCAAGACTGCTACAATTCAAGCCACCTCCCACTACAAACCATGTAATTGTTCGAAGCGAGGTGATTCGTCCAAGTTCTGGAGGCATGCACTCCAACTTCGTGCACCCATCTGTGTAGACATGATCATGTACTTCATTTGTTTTGGAAATCTTTTGAGTCTCTCGCAGCCAGAAAGTTTAAGTGTCTGACGACTATATAGGATGCTTATGTCATCTGGAAGTTCTCTGATTCCACTTCTTGTAAGATCAAGGTACCTAAGGTGGCACATGTGCTTTGGTTTTATTGACAAATGAGTCCATGATGATCCTTGCACAGAAAATGCTCCGAGAGAACTATATTTTGATAAATGCAGCACACCTTCATGGCCATAAAATCTATTAAACATCACTGTTTGTATAGGTGGAAATATTTCCTTCATAGTACCAAATAAATAGTTTAATCTCTTTTTGTCTGTATATGCGGACAGCATTAGGAAGCAACTCACCACTTTGAATGAATTCATCAGTTATACAAACACACTCCTTTTCTGAAGCAGACAGTGCAACATCGTGCATGAGGTCATGGATCTTCACAAAAGTTGTAGAACTATACCCAATACTTCTTTGCTCCTCATACTGAAAGAGTGACCTTGAAACCATCTCATTGACAATCCGTTTACCCATGGTTTCAGCAGGTACCTTGTTTTGATCCGAGATATAACCATTGGCCATCCATAGTTGGATAAGCTTGTCCACATCAATTTGATAATCCTTTGGATACATAGCACAAAAAGCAAAGCATTGCTTCATGTCAGTTGGCAAGTCATTATAGCTGAGCTTGAGTATAGGTAAAATTCCAGTCTCATCATCGCATATCATGCTTCGATGTAATACATCCCCCCATTCTTCCTTAGTGGTCTTGTTACGCAATACAGACCCCAATGCTTTGGCTGCCAATGGAGATCCAACACATCTCTCTGCAATCGGGCCAACCAACTTAACTAGCTCCTCTGGCTTAGTCTTTTGGAAACTGAAAGCTCTTGTTTCAATAATTTCATGTATGAACTCTGTGTCCAAAATTGCCACATCATGGTATCTAGTTTTCCATGAGTTGTTAGCTACTGTACCCATGAATTCAGCTATTTCTTTATCACGAGTCGTCGTCAATACGGCACTACCAACACCACCTTGTTTAAGACATGCCTTCAACTTTCCCCCCTTGTCAACATCTTTATTCCATACATCATCCAATACCAGAAGATACCTATTAGGAACATATTTTTTCTGTTAGCACCTTTCTATATCAAGCGAAGAGTTTATGTTGCAAGGAGTCATTCGGATCAGAGCGGCTGGTTCAAATAATATTGGTCATTTCGGTCAAAATTATTTCCTGATGTAACTGGAGGGAGTAGCAATTGTGTGGACACGTGATGCTCAACTTGAAGTCAGCTAGTGGATATTTGTATAAAAGTGTTGCTAAAACGGTCATTACAATTATTGGCTTTGTGAGCTTTTGTGTTTAAGCTATATACTGCATATAGTATACAAGAGAATCATAATGTGATCTGTTTTTGGGGAGATGGAGAATGATAATGCTCTAAGAGGACATGAAAAGTAGTGATATAGACTGCATACCCCTAGAACAAAAAAAAAATAGAGCTAATGCCATGCTTTTATGTGGGTTGACCTATATAATTTTCTTGGTGGTAGAACACAGTAGTAAATATTTCTTACATGTGACCATGGCAAAAAACATGAGTGAGATAATTAGACCCGTTTTTTGTGCTACTTCATTTTTACAACCCACGCACAAACTTATGTTAGCAAAAAAATTCCATAGGGGTAAACAATACATGACAGGACGTACCGAGTGTTCAGCAAGAATAAATAAAACATAAAAGCATGATAGAAGGTGAGAGTTGAGTTAGCAATAATACCTCTTTCCCCTAAGATGTTCCTGCTTGTTGAGTGCCTTCTCAAGCTTTGTCTCTGACTCATTACATATCTCGTTGGCAAGATTACAGACATTGAAATCATCTGAGACACACACCCACTTTAATAGCTGGAAATGCTCCTTGACTTGAGGGTCGTTGTAGATGAGTTGAGCAAGGGTGGTCTTGCCCAGTCCTCCCATTCCAACGATGGGAACAACTAAGAGATCACCACCACTGCTAGCTTGATGATCGAGCAATATCTCAACAATTTTCTTCCTCTCCTTATCTCTAGATCTACTAACAATATTTTCAGCATCAACAATAACGGAATCCGTCTCACGCCACTCCTTCAATGTTGGTGCGGTCTCAACCTCAAGCTTGTTGAATCCAAAGGTGTTCATTTCATCCACAAGGTCCTTGAAGGTGTCAACAATCTTGCGAAGCCTATTGCCCATCCTGATATGGAATGCAACACGATTGTGGGTAGGGAAGAGTTTTACTCCAGCAATAATGCCAAGCTCGGTGATGTGCCCATTCTTCTTGGCTCGACGGTGGAGCGCCTCGTACTCGAACTCATCAAAAACATCATTTGCCTCATAAGTCGCCATCTTGAGCTCCTCGAGCCATTTCTTCACGCCGCAGCGAGAGGCCTGCTTCTCGGCGTCGGTGATGACGTCCAGGATGGCAGGCAGCCAGCGCATGAGGGTCTTGTGGTGCTTTTCCATGCCCTCCATCACGTTGTAATGGTCCAGGAGAGAGCTGGACACCTTCTCCTTCACCAGGGACACTAGCGGGGCGACCACAAGGCTGGCCGCTAGTTCAACCATTGGAGCGAGCACTCAGCAGAGCTTGATCTGGATCGAGAACGCACGCTCAGAGGGAGAGGAGAGCGCGCGCAGGGGATGGGAACACAATGGAGTGGCGGAGTGGAGAAGACAGAAGAGAATGGTGGCTTTGGAGGAAAACAGAGTGATGGTGGCTTTGGAAGAAAACAGAGTGGGGCTGGGCATCGACTTCCTAGCTTTGCCCGTCAGCACAGCAGGGCATCTTTGGTTGCTGCATTCTAATGACACAGAGTACTAAGTAATATGGTACCATTACGGCTGGCTGGAAATCGAATGAATTCTTTTCTCTGCCTCTATCTGTCCTTATCTCTCTCTCTTGAAGGCTGAGGTTGTAAATCGAATAAATTCGTTGTCTTTCTATCTCTCTTTCTGTCTCATGGAAATACCAGGTGTTTTACCGATTATTCGATAGTACACCACAGGGATTTGGTCGACATCAGTTGTACAAGGAAGGCACCCCTGAAGACTGAAACAGTACCGCATAAATAAATAAATCTCGCCTTGTGCTTCAATTTGGAACTGTATTTTTCTCGATCTCATTCTGACAGCAGAAAAACTCCAGTATGCTTCCCTCATGTACAGAAAAAGAAAAAAAGCAAAAGCAATGCATCTGTACCTTCCTTCATGCCCACTCAAAGAACCTTTATCTGTTCCTGATGAGTGATGAGAATGGAAACCGATGATGCATCGTCCGAGCTGGCACAAGAATGAGTCAAATTAACCACTGCAGGACAGGAGCCGATGCACCGAGAAGTGAGGGAAGAACCGATGCAAGATTTGGAGTGGGCTCTTGGTGAATAAACAAAATGAATTTGCACCTGCTGGTTGCTGTTCCTACGCCGATTCGAAGGCGGAGGCAGATCTCCGACCTCCGGGTGCCGGCTCAACGAGGCAGATCCCCGACCACCGGCTCCACGTGCGCAGAGGCGGAGGCTTAGGCGGACGGTGTGGTGGCCACAAAGTAGGATGGGTGTTGAGGTGTCGGTGGTGGCCGAGGGCGGGGCCGTGGTGGTGGTGCCACGGAGCTCGGTGGTGGTGATGGCCGTGGATGTGAGCGGTGGCAGGCATGGCCCATTGGCGAGGCCGGGGCCGGAGCGGCGCCGAGCTCTGTAGCCGAGGTGGCAACATTGGAGGTGGCGGCGCGGGGAATTTCCGCTCGGCCGGGGATGCGCGGCAGCCTCCCGGTCACGGCGGCGATGGTTGTGCGGTAGGCGGCGGCAGAAAAAGGAGTATTTTTTAAGAAAATAGACAGAAAAAGGAGCTGGGAGCCTGGGAAGGCTTTCACTCTTCAGTGTGTGAATTTTTTTATTATTTCTAATAATGCGGGACCCACATTGGTTTTTTTTTTCCAGAAACGGGTTCGTCCCATTGGTTGGATTACGTGGCTACTGGCTATACTACTTCCGTGCGAGTGCAGATGCTCTAATACTCAACGGCAGTAATCAGAAGATCGAAACGGCAGTAAATAATCTCAACAATCTGTTTTGGAACTGTATTAATGCTTGTTCATCATCTCACTCTGACTCTGACGTACAGTGAGTAAAAATGGAGCACCTATGATCTATCTATTCCTTCATGTACACAAAGAACAGGGCCGGTACCAAAGAATAGTATCTATGTATAGCAGTACTAGGTGCAGAGCTGGTTGCAGAGGTCGTTGATCCTGTCCTGCGACGCGTCCGCGGCCGACGCCACGACGTACGTCTGGTTCCTGCCGCCGGCGCAGACGACGGTGAGCGTGTTCTCCTGCAGCGTCCCCGTGCACGTGGTCGGCGCCGCGTCGCACCTCCACCGCTTGGTCGGCACGCAGCTGAGGTAGTGGCACCACGGGCAGTGCTCGTTGGCGTTGTACCCGCGGAACAGCAGCACCGTCGCCACCGTGAACCCGACGACGAGCAGCACGGCGGCGGCCAGCCACAGCACGTACTGATACGTCTTGTGCTTGCGTTTCACCGAGACAGCCGGCTGAGCAGCCGCCGTCGTTGTTAGTTGCCCGCCAGGCTGCGCTTCTGCCGCCGCTGCTGATACTCTTCTGTGCTGGCTGAGCCAGGCGAACTGCGGGCGGATGAAGAAGACGAAGCCGAGGAGGAAGCCGGAGATGAGGCCGCCGATGTGGGCGAAGTTGTCCACCCTGGGCAGGAGCCCCAGCGCCAGGTTCACCACGATCACCAGCACCAGGGTTAGCAGCGCCGCCACCTGAACCAAGAATCATAGCACAAGGACGTACTGCACTGTTTATTTACATTTATGTATGCAATTGGGCAAGTCTTTTGGACGACGAAGATTAATCTGCTGATGAAGGATGGGATAGCAGTGAAATGCATGTATATGTGTACCTTGTTTGCATAGAGTGACCAGTTTGTTATGAGTTCAGAGAGCATGGAGCCAACGAGGCCAAACAGAGCACCGGAGGCCCCAACGGAGACATTGGACTGTATGAAGAGCGCAGACATCAGGCTCCCGCCAAAGCCAGAGATGAGGTAGACCAGGCCGATCCTCACTGTGCATTGCATTGCATCATAGGCATAAGTAAAAGGATGAAATGAAATCAGTTCCATTTTCTTTGTTTTTTCTTTGCAGAACAAATACAAAACTCTTCTGGATTTTCTACTAAAAGTTATCAATTTTTCAGCATCATGGATGGATAAGGGAGTTTCAAGTGTGACTGAAAGGTATCTGATGTGCTAGTTTAAGCAAAGTTGGAATGAAGAATGGAGTAATTATTCCAAAGACAGTATGTATGATCTGATTACTTACCAAACCCGAATTCTTGCTCGAGGCGTATGCCGATGATCACGAGGCAGAGCATGTTGATGAGGAGATGGACAACCCCGGCGTGGAGCCACATGCAGGTGATCAGACGCCATCCTTGGCGGCCATGGACAACCTTAGGCACATCGAGAGCCCCCATCTTCACTAACCTGCCATTGAGATTGAGATAAAAAAAAATATATATATTGTTTTCAGTTTACACTCTGATGAGTACTGTATCTGAACGTACTGGTAACACGAGCAATGAAATTTTTTTCCGACAAAAAAAGGGGGTGAAGTGAAAGTTAAACTCTTCTAATTTTATTTTTTGCAGTGGGAAATGCCATATGTCATCATCCACCTACTCTTCTTTGACTTTGCAATGTGTCTTGTGTAATTTAAGTTCAAAGAAGTCTAACAAAGATATCAGCGCGCGTACATAGAATAGAAAAATGGACAGGGAAATTTGGATCCTGCTGCAGGTAGCTAGCGTTCACCAACTCGCAGCCGCATGAGGGAGTGGCAGGGTGCATAGAATGGACCAAATCAGGCAGCCCATGAGTACGTGGTCAATCCAAGACACACTTTAGTAGTTAATTAGATAACTGATGAACTGATTATTCTTTTGAAAAGATGATGAACTGATACCGACTCCAAAGATTTTGTGGTCACAGACAGAGAGATATATAGCTAGACACGCCATATATTTCCTTCACATTTTGGGTTGGTTGACAAATCAAACCGGCCAAAGCAATTGCATTGCTTGCTTTGCACAATGTCTTATGTGCTTCGTCAACCACTGTCTGTCATTTTCAGAGGAGGACGACATCACCGTGGCCCCCAAAGTCAAATGATCAACTCAGCAACGAAACCAGGCTTTGCACACAACATAACTGAACAGGGGCATGCAATGCAATGCAATTTGACAGACTGAACTCTACTGAGTGCTTCTTGGGTGGGCCCATCATACGTACACTGTACTACAAGTATATAGCATCGTGATGAATCTGTGGGATTGGCTGGTTCTTGCTTGTGCTAGTAAATCAAATGGTTTGCAGTGGCCAAAACTCCCTTTGGAAATTAATTAACCGGGCCGGGCATTGTAGTCGTAGCCGGCCGGCACCAAGTAAAAGTTTTTATTTATTTACAGATACATCTAGCTACATTAATAAATACTAGTAAAGTTGTCATCTTTGGTATTGCTAGAATGAATAATCATGTTTAGCATTAGCAAATAAGTAGCCTGCTATCTAGAAGCTGATACGAATATGATAGTGCGATGGTGCAAGCAAAGCAACCATGGCACACCACCGTAGCATTGGAGGAAAGAAAAACAACGCAAGAAAAGCAAGCGCATGGTGGAGTGTACGTACGTGGCGGAGGAGGGACCGAGGAGCGGGTTCTCGCGGAGCGGCTGGAAGGCGAAGCGGCCGAGGAACCCGGCGGCGCAGTTGGAGCTGTGGCGGGGGCAGTCGTTGACGTACATGGTGACGAGGAAGATGGCGACGCAGGCCACGGTGGCGGCGGAGACGAGCCACGGCGACCAGCGCCGGTAGTAGGGCCGCGCCCTGATCACCTGCTGCTGCCGGTGGTGGTGGTGGTGCGGGGCCCTGGCGGCGGCGCTGGTAGGCAACGAGGCGGCGCCCTGCTGTTGCTGGTGGCGGTCCTCGTGGGAGAAGGAGGAGGGCCGCTCCACCAGCACCTGCACGTCCTCCTCGTCGCCGCCGCCCGCGCGCTTCATGGGTGATGGATGGATGGATGGATGGGTCGGCGGCCCCGGCAGGCAGGCCGGGCGGATGGATGCGTTTGTTGTGAGTTGTGCGGATATGATTGATGGATGGATCGTGTGGGATTTTGATGATTATAATTGTTGGAGAAGACAAGAACAAGATGATGGATGGAATTGGCTGGACGGCCGGCCAGCGTTGGGAAAGGGAAAGGGAAAAGGGGGCCGGAGAGCGTGAGGAGGAAGGACACGAATCACTCGGATCGATCGATCGATCTGTAGCCTGCCTGCCTGCCAGCTGAGGCGTGTAGCAGAGGAGGAAGCAGGTGCGGCGGCGGGAAGAAAACGTTTCTTCTTTCGTTCCTTCCTTGAGACCTTGACAACTGCTGCAACGCGTGATTGATTGCTTTCCTTGTTACTCTCCTAATATATTCCAAAAATATACAACTGATTGCATTTGGGTTGGGTGCCCAGGTAGTGTGTATATAGTACATTTATTTACAAGAAGCCATATACAGAAGGAAATTAGTTAATGAATAATAAAACTGAATAAATGGAAAGGGATAATAATAATAATAATAATAATAATAATAATAATAATAATAATAATAATAATAATAATAATAATAATAATAATAATAATAATAATAATAATAATAATAATAATAGAGAAAGAAAGAAAGAATTAGCCAACTGCCCTGCAACTGCAAGGAGCCAAGCCAAAGAGAACTTGATTGGGTATGGAAGGTGCTGTAGGTGGCCTGCCAGCTGCCAACTCCAGCTTACTCTGCAAATCGATGTCCGTGGCCCATGGCGGTACACCGCTACGCTGCAATCATCCTATTGGCCCATGGTGCAAGGGAAGAAATTAGTTACGCTGTACATAAACAAACATTTTTTTTAAAAAAGAAAACATATATAAAGAACAATTTATATATGTAGTAGGTTAGCGGGCTTAATTGGCCAACTTGTAATCGTGCTGGGTCAAGCTAGGCCGGCACACCGTGTCAAGGGACTGGCCCAGGAACCTCCTTCCGCGCAACAGGCTAGCCCAACCATTCTTGAGTTCTAGTACAAGACTGAATGACAGAATGAGCTGGACAATCCCTACTAGGATTACATTCAGGAGATAGCTACATATTAGTGCTGGGCCTCTCACAGCTACCACATCCTATTTGATTATACTAGGCCCATTTACAATTAACTGACTTGGGCTATTCATTCTGCCTGCGCTACAAGCCATCGTTTCGTAGGCCCAAACCAGGTATTCGCCTCCACCCAATTAGCATCTCACCCTAAAGAAACCCAATTAACATCCTTAACTACACTCGTTTCTTTATTCATTTTATTTATTTAGCAAGCCCAGCAAGCTCCTCTTGCACAAAATCTGGTTCAGGACCTTAATCTTCAGGCTCCAAATGAAATGGAGATTGATCTCAACCAGCCAGCACAGCAAGTTCTGATTGATGATCCACAGGAAGTGATAGTTAATCCTGCTCAGCCTGTACCTGCTGGAGATTTTCTGAAACTGAATGACTTCATTGAAGAAGTTGGTGAAGAGGTTCAGGAGATTGCAGTTCCGCTTCCCCCTCCAATTCCTAAAGAAGAAAATTTGCTTGACTTGGCAAATCAAGTACAGGAGCAGGAAGTGGCACCTTTGCAATTCCCATTGAATCCAGTTAATGTCTGGGTGGAAGAAGTACCCCTTGATCAGCTTGTTGAGTTTGAGGATGATGGTTTTCCTGACCCTGATCAGCTAGTAGGACCAGGAGAAGAAGGCTTTCCTATTGAGCAAATGGAGGTGGAAGATGCCCACATTGAAGAAGAGGAACAGCAAGTCTTTCACCAGAACCTAAATATTGGCCTGGTTCTTCATAATCATTGGGATGTTGACCCTGCCTTACTGGATTGGGAGAAAAGAAAAACAGTAGAAGCTACAAGACTCTGGGCAAACTTCTTTTCCAGAGGTAATGCTGACTGCTTACATGTTAAAATTCCCTCTGCTTGGTCAAATTTTTTTACTGTTACACTGCTCTCTCCAAATCAGTTCACCTGGATTAGGGAATTTTTATCCTCAAAAGCCCCTGCTCTTTTGGATACTAATCAGGGATTTGTGGATTATTTCATTCCAACTGCCTGTCCATCTGATAAGAACTTGGAATGTGCTGGCACAGAGGATGATAACCTGGAGGAAAACAAGGCAATGCTGGTAGAACTAGAAGAGGATGACATCCAGATTGCTCAAAGCACCTCCAAGAAAATGAAGAAAGGAAAGAGGCCCCTAGCTGTGGTGGACTCCAATCTGAGAAGAAGCCCGAGAATAAAACAGGTCAGTAATGGGTTTAAAAACTCAGTCTATACAAATAGGAGGTGCTTAGTTTGCTCACCAAATCCTCCAATAATTCCAACTCAGGTCATCAGAGCTCTTGGTGCTGAGTTCTGCCAGCTGGATGAAGACAGCCTCACTGATGAGATCCTGATGAAAGGAGGGAAGATGAAGAGCCCTGTGGGAAAGAAGAAAGGTTCCAAGAAGAAGGCAGGCAATGAAGGAGAGAGCAAAAACTCAAGCAACAAGGATGAAGCCCCAGAAAGGGAGGAGGATGCAGATGCCTAGTTGCTCTCACCTTAGTATTTTGGCAAGCCCTTTTGGTCACCATGGTTGTAATGATCAGCAGAAAACTTTTGTTGAGTCAGTTAGTTATGGCAGTATTTGTTAAGTTAGTAAACTTCGTCTTAAGCTGGTTGTTGCTTTGTCAGACTATGTTGACAATGTCCTTGCTGCTGTTATGGTTCCCTGGGTGTCAGTTAACTGATGACCTATGCTGCTTTCTGTGTATTCTCTTTATTCCCTATGAATCAGTCACCTAATAGGCATTGGAAGATCTTGTGTTGGAATGTGAGAGGTATCAACACCAGAAACAAATGGGATGCTATTAAAAACATAGTAGTTGATTACTTCTGTGATATTGTCTGTTTTCAGGAGACAAAAAAAGAGGTGTTTGATAACAGTTTCTTGAAGAATGTGTGTCCTCCTTGTTTTGACAAATTCGAATTTCTCCCTTCTGTGGGAGCTTCTGGGGGTATGCTTATAGCTTGGGAAAGCAGATTTTTCAGAGGTCAGCTTGTTTTTAGCAACCAATTTGCCATCTCTGTTGAGTTCAGTTCTCTCCATAATAATGAATCCTGGATTCTCACCAATGTGTATGGGCCATGTGACTCTGATGGAAAACAAAACTTCACCAATTGGCTTAAGCAGATTGAAATGCCACAAGATACTGACTGGATAATAATGGGAGATTTCAACCTTATTAGAAAACAGGAGGACAGAAATAAGGAAGGAGCAAACATCGTTGAAATGTTTCTTTTCAATGAATCTATTAGTGCTCAGGGGCTCAATGAAGTGGTCCTCCAGGGGAGAAAGTATACTTGGTCTAATATGCAGCAGTCCCCACTGTTAGAAAAGTTGGATTGGGTTTTCACCTCCAATGCTTGGACTATCTCTTACCCTGTTACATCAGTTAAAGCTCTTGACAGAGTCCCATCAGACCACTGTCCCTGTGTGGTCAGCATCTCTACTCATATTCCCAAAACCAAAATTTTCAGGTTTGAAAATTATTGGCTTCAACATGAAAAGTTCTTTGAAATCTTGTCAGAAGTCTGGGCCACTCCTAATTCTCAAGTAGACCGTGCTAAGATAATCACTGCAAAAATGAAAAAACTCAGGGGAGCATTGAAGGAATGGAAAGGCACACTCTCAAATCTGAAAACTAGCATTGCAAATGCAAAACTTCTAATTCAATTCTTTGAAGTCATTGAGGAAGTCAAGGAATATTAAAGGAAAGGTTAATCTCTTTGCTGGAGCAGCAAAAAATTTATTGGAGGCAGCGTGGTGCTATTAAGTGGGTGAAATTTGGAGATGCTCCTACAAGTTTTTTTCATGCAAATGCTACAATCAGGCACAGAGGAAACCTGATAACTGAACTTGACACAGTAAATGGTTGTCGGTTTCACCCCGAAGCTGAACCGAGAACCGTTCAAACCGAACTACACTGCCATATCTCCCTCGATCCCCCACTCAACGAAGCCCACGAAGTCACAAACGTGCAAGGCCCGCTCGCAGCCCACTTTAGAGAATAAACAGGCCCCCCACACTACCACCATCCAGCCATCCCCAAGCCCCGAGTCACATTCCCCACCCACCTCAAACCCTAACGCCATAACCGCTGGCGGCGGCAGCGGCAGTGCACGACCGCGACTGCGACCGCGCGAGGCCGCGACTCCGCGAGCAGGGGCGGGCGCTGCGGCAGTGAGCAGTGAACGCGCTCGCGTGGCCACGACCCACGAGCAGGGAGGAACGGAGAGCCGCGAGCGACGCTTGCAGTAGCAGCTATGAGTGGCGTGGCGGGGTCGTGGCGGCGGCGCGACCTCGAGGCGGGCTTGGCAGCTCGGGTCTTCCGCGAGCAGGGCGGGGCGACGCAGGCTCGCCGCGACAAGGCGAGCAGAGCGGAGCGCAGCGCCGGTGCAAGCTCTGCAGATTGTTCCTCCCCGTTCTGGCATTCTGTCATTTTCCCTTTTCTATGCTAGTTTCGGTTTCTTCGGTTGAGCCGAAAAACCGAACCGATTAAGCCGAAACCAAACTCGTCGGCTGATACTTTCCACAGGACCGTCGCTGTAGACACTGTAGCCAACGAAACTGTAGCTAAGTCACCACGTTTAATGGTCTCTGTAACTGCTAAATAAAGGTCATGGTCATGGATATAATAAGAAGCACCTAGCTAGGCCTACTACATAGTTTATATTTATACTAGTAAAGTAACGGGAATCTTTAATTTGACGCATACTCCGTCTATGTGTTTAGTTAAACTTATGTTAATAGTAGTATAGGCCTTGTTCACTTCCTCCATCCAACCCAAAATATTTTCTCTTCCACCCATCACATCAAATCTTTCGACGCATGCATGGAGCATTAAATGTAGGTAAAAAAGATAACTAATTGCATAGTTTGTCTGTAAATGTCGGGACGAATCTTTTGGGCCTAGTTAGTCTATAATTGGACAAATTTTGCCAAATAACAACGAAAGATGCTACAGTAACTTTTCAGCCACTTTTCGCGAAGTGAACACACCCATAGTATGAGTGATAAAGGACGGGAACGATATGCATGCATGTATGCATGGTCTCGATCATCACCTTGTTTTCTAAGCTTCTTCTACCTTTTTTTTTTATGGTCAAGACTGACTGCTTGACTTTAGGACCCCCATGGTTCCTGTGTGCCACCTGCTCCATATATCGCTTTCCTATCCTTTCGGACGACGAATACCGGACTATTTACTCTGGCCTAGGCCATGTTTAGTTCATGGCAAAATACAAAAAGTTTTCAAAATTTCCCGTCATATCGCATATATCGACATATGTATGGAGCATTAAATATAAGTAAAAAAATAACTAATTGCACAGTTTGTCTGCAAATATCGAGACGAATCTTTTAAGCCTAGTTAATCTATGATTAGACAAAGTTTGTCAAATACAAACGAAAAGTGTCACAGTGCTTTTTCAAAAAAAAATTCGCAAACTAAACATGGCCCTACTTTCCCGGTCCTTTTTATCCATGGTTTTCATTTCCTGAAAAATCAAATATACTCAATTTTGAACAAAAATATATAAAATTAATATTTATGAAATACAATAAATATCATTGGCTAGATCATTGAATCTATTTTCATAATAAACTTATTTAAAGATATAAATATTGCTAATATTTTTTATAAATTTAGTTAAACTTCAAAAAAAAATTTAACTGGCACGCTTTCTATAGCGACAGTTAAACGGGGAGAGAGAGGGAGTACGTGTCTCGCTACTCAGGTTTGTGTCTTAGTTAGACCTTGTTTGTTTGTCAAACAAAATAGCTTATATAATTAAGCTGGCTTATAGGTATTATAGGTAGTATATATGGTAAAATATTAACTAGATGCTAAAATAAGCTGCTCTTTTATGATGGCTTATTTCAGTTTATATATGTTGACATCTTAGTGTGATATTTTACAATAGCACCTATGACCCTTAAACCAGAATATATAGGCCTTTAGATAGAGAAACAAATATACCGAATATAGTGTTGTAGGAGATATATAGTTGTTATCCGCACTAGAAAGAGAAGAGTTTGAATTTAATTCTCATTTTTGAGTCGATCGATTCTCATTTTTAGCCGATTATTATTCTAACTCGTAGTAGAGCAAACGCACCCTGAAATTCATGTGCAAGTACTCATAGTCATAGACTCTCATAGTATAGTATAGTGTGGATTATTAGCTAGGCGCAAGCCCATCTATTTTATTGGGTTGGACATTTGGATCTGTCATCCGTCAATCAAGAAAGCACTACTATCTTTCTCTTATTCTCACATTTGGACTACATATCACTAACTAAGCATATATACTTTCTCCTTCTCAAAATAAGTACACTCCTCTTTGTCCGAGAATTAAAATATGTTTAAGTTGACTAGGTATATATAAAATAATATTAATATTTTTATCTTCAAATAAGTTTATGAGTAAACTTTACTAGCGGTCGTTGAACTTTTTTCGAGTTCCCATCTCAGTCGTAATAGTTGCAAATTGCATACAAGACTCCCTAGACTTGCTCATTCAGCTCCTAAATTTGTTGCAAGTTTTCGTCCCAGTCCAGGTACCGTAAAATACACACTCAGGTATGTGTCTTAACTAGGCCTCGTTTGTTTGTCAAACAAAATAGCTTATATAATTAAAGCTAGCTTATAGGTTAATTATAGGTAGGATATATGGTAAAATATTAACTGTATATGCTAAAATAAGCTGCTCTTTGATGGCTTATTTCAGTTTATATATGTTGACATCTATAACATATTGTTTGGCTGGTTCCAAAGTAACGTAGATGTTAATGAAATTAGTTCAAATCGTACATCCCGCCGGTAACATCCGCAGCTTATTATCATTTACGTTTGCGTTACATTCCTCCGCACCAAACAGCACGTAAGTGTGATATTCTACAATAATAGAACCATGACCATTAAACCATAATATATAGGCCTTTAGAGAAACAAATAGTCCAAATAATACGATTATAGGAGATAGCTGTTATCCGCATCAGAAAGAGGAGAGCTTGAATCTCATTCTCATTTTTTAGTCGATCAATTCTCATTTTTAGCCGATTATTATTGTAACTCGTAGCAGAGCAAACACACCCTGAGATGCATGAGCAAGTACTCATAGTAGCATAGTGTGGATTATTAGTTAGGCGCAAGCCCATACTATACTATTGGGTTAGGCACCCATCTGTCAATCAAGAAAGCAATACTATCTTTCTCTTATTCCCACATTTGGAGTACATATCACTAAGCATACTTTCTCCATCTCAAAATAAGTGCACGGTCTCGTTGTTGTCTGAGGAGTAAAATATTTTTAAGTTTAACTAGATATATAAAATAGTATTAATATTTTTTATCTTTAAATAATCTTACGAGTAAATTTTACTGGCGGTCGTTGAACTTTTCCCTAGTTCTCATCTTAGTCCCGATGCTTGCAAATTGCACACAAGACTCTCTAAACTTGCACATTAAGCTTCCTAAACTTGTTGCAAGTTCTCATCTGAGTGTACAATTTGTAAGTACCACGACCGGGATGAAAGCTAAGGACAAGTTTAGGAAGCCGAACATACAATTTGCATGTAGCAGGACCTAGATAAGAACTCAAGACAAGCTTAGTAGCCAAACGTGCAGTTTGAAAGTACAGAGTCCTAGTCACCTAGATAAGAATTCAGGACAAATTTAAGGACCGTCAATGAAATTTACTCTGAGTTTATTATGGAACTATATTTCATGATCAATCTAGCAATAGTTTATTACACACCACAAATATTTTCTACTTTTTACTCTGAATATGTTTGGTCAAATTTAGAAAAAGTTGACTTATTAAGAAACGAGATTTGCATTTATTTCAGGATGACGCAGGGGTACGTGAAATAGCTAGCCCCGTGCTGATTGGCTGGTGGAACGTAATCGTGTGACAGAATATGACAGATGGGATATGAGTCAAACGCTCGTGCGTCCCAAAAGTCTTGGCAGCGGATCGATCGATGTCCATGTGTCATTCTCTCTATAGGCCTGTCCGAGTCTCCCAGAGTGTCCACCTTCGATCGCTCGCATCGCATGTGTCCATCCATCACGTGAGTTATTTGCGTGTCGTGTCATTTCTAAATTAACGAGGTCTTAACTACTAAGGCCAATGGATTATATGTATTCCATCGTCATCGTCGTCGTCGTCTTGCGCTCCAAAGCATAGGAAATTATTAATCTGGACACGTACTGTCCAAGTATACACAGTACATATACATACGAGGTCATGCAGTTAATTAATTAGGAGGAGAAGATTAGACGAATCACAGTCGTCATGATAATATATAAGTCGGAATAATGGGGTATGTACGTATTGCCGCGTAGCTCATGCATGACTTGATACTCCGACCCCGTCTCCTTGCAGCATTATATTTTTTTTGACGGCAAAAACTGTGGTGAGATCCCCACAATGTCGAAGAACTTTTTATAAAATTAAAAGAGTCCAAGATACTTACAAAGGGAATTAACTGAGAGCATCTAACCAAAAGCAAAAAGTCAACCTAAGGTCAGTCTTGGATCTAACAGACTGGAGAAAATATTGATTTTTGAAATTACAAAGCCATCTGGCTTGACATGGCTCCCTTCTTTCAAACACCTTGTCATTACACATTTTCCAAATTTCCCATGCAGCAATCAATGAAGCTTCAGTAAAGAAATTGTGTCCGTGGGATTGTCTAGCTTGAATGAACCGATCCTGTAGGTTGATTGAGTGATCCCAGACAAAGTTGATTGAGGCCCAACATTGGCTTGCAAAAGGGCATGTGAAAAAGAGATGCTCAATGGTTTCTTCTTCCCTTGTCTCACACATGACACAAAAATCATCATCATGAACGTGGAGGTGCCTTCTTGTTAACATTGTCTTGGTAGAGCCGATCTACCAGGACAAGCCAAGCAAAGAATTTGATCCTCGGGGTGCAACTTGACTTCCATACCTCCTTGAAAATTGGGTGTGCCTCCACTGTCCCAAAAAATATAAGAGTAAAACATTTTTGAAGTGTAGGAGTTCCCCCATGTTGAAGTCCAACGATCCTGAGAATGCTCGTCATAGGGTATATCCTGTAAGTGATTCTGTAATTGCTCAAGTTCCTCCAAGGCCTGTTGCGACAATGGCAGAAAAAATAGTGTATCAAGTCTTCAGCTTGCATTACATCAAAGACTGATATGCTTTCTGATCTTGAGTAGGAGGCAATTCTTGGGTAAACATGTTTTAGTATAGGACCAGACCACTGATCATCCCAAAAACAAACTGTGGAGCCATCACCAACTGTGCAGCGGGCTACAACGCAGTACAACGAGCTTAGTCTTAGAACATCCTTCCACCAGAAGGAGCCAACTTCACGAGCAGCATGCGGCACCTTGTTAGAGTAATATTTGAACCAAACTAACTGCACCCATGGTACATCCACCTTATTGTAAAACTTATCAAGGTGCTTCAACAGCAATGCATCATTCTGAAGGCGTAGATTGATGACTCCAAGACCACCTTTATCTTTCGGCATCTGAACCGTTTGCCATGCCACCAAGTTACTGCCTTTCTTCTGCTCTGAATTGCCACGCCACAAGCATTGCTTTCGAGCGCGATCAATGTTCTCTATAACTCCTTTGGGAAATTTGATGGTACAGAGGGCATAGGTGGTGATGGGTGTAATTGCCGAGTTCAACATTTGAAGCCTACCAGAATATGATAACCAGGTTGAGCATGCAGATAGACGTCTCTCTATCCTGTCCATCATCGGAGTGAGGTCCTCCATACGTGGCTTGGTTGTGCCCATGGGCAACCCAAGATACGTAAAAGGCAACGTGCCAACTGAGCAGCCAAAGGTGTTGGCCAAACACTCCATTCTATCTAATGGTACATTGATCGGTAGCATCTGAGACTTTCTATAATTAACTTCGAGACCCGTTGATTCTGAAAAGCTGTTGAGCAGTGCTTTGAGAAAGACTAACTGGCGTGCATCAGCCTGCATGATCAATAGCGTGTCATCGGCATACTGAACAATCGGAAAATCATCAGTAGGTTGTGAGATTGGTGCCTTGAGCAGATTCATGGTGGCAGCTCTGTTGACTAGAACTTGTAGCAACTCTGCAGCAAGCACAAAAAGCAACGGTGACAAGGGATCGCCCTGACGCACACCTCGTTTGCACTTAAATTTTTTTCCCGGGACTCCATTTAGTAGGACTGCAGAAGTGCCTGATCCCAAAATGCTACTGACCCAGTTCAGCCATCTATTAGGAAAACCCAGATGCTCCATGACCTGAAGGA
This sequence comes from Saccharum hybrid cultivar R570, assembly GCA_038087645.1. Taxonomy (NCBI): domain Eukaryota; kingdom Viridiplantae; phylum Streptophyta; class Magnoliopsida; order Poales; family Poaceae; genus Saccharum; species Saccharum hybrid cultivar. Next base: position 6,558,309 of record JAQSUU010000744.1, read on the forward strand.
TGACTGAGTGCTCAACGGAGTCAAACGCCTTCTCAAAATCTAGCTTTAGGATGATAGCCAGCCTCCTAGACTGATGACACTGGTGAATATATTCAAAACTCCATGCCAAGCAGTCCTGAATGGTACATTCTCGATCGATCGATCGGTTCTGCAAGTATTTTTTTATTTTTTGTTTTCTTAAAAAAAAAGCTCACAAGATAGTACTGTAGGTGTGTGTAGTGCACCTGGTACTGACCAATGCGTGAAAACCAAATTATGCCATGAACCCAGAACGATGAAATAAGTGGAACCATATCATATACTCAATCCATCCCAAATTATAAGACTTTTGACTTTTTTACATCAAATTTGACTACTCGTCTTATTTAAAAATTTGTGAAAAATATCACTTTTCTTTTGTCGTGACTTGGTTTATTAATAAAAGTTATTTAAGAATGACTTAAATTTGACTATATTTACACAAATTACGAGTCCTTGTATTGTACTTACACGTTACAAGTGCTAGAAGATCGACTACGATCGAGCACAAGTGCTGCATCTCATATATACTTAATTAGCCTGGTGGCCGGCCCGTTTTTGGTCTTACCTTGCGTCGTTGCAGGTTGCGTGCATGTAGTAGTAGTTTTGTTACATTTGTGCAGGGTGGGTGAACATACCTACCGTACCGGCGGCTTCAATTCGGACTGCAACCATATACTATTGGGAGCTGCTAACAAAAAGGTCCTTTTTTTGTAATTAATTATCTCCAACAACCAACTTTATAGTCGTCCGCCATCTTGGTAGAATTAAGTCGTGAGCAAAATATATAATCAGGTTGACATGGCAAAATTATCAACTCTATAGTCAAGCGGCATGCGGCGAGGCATGCATACAATGGCTGGCAGCTGGACCAGTCAATGCAAGATTGCAAGGCCAGGCCAGGCCACGACCGAGTTTCTTTGTTGTACCTGTAGCACTAGCACGCCATGGCAAAATAATAATCCAAGATATGATGATGATATCCATTCCATCGTCGATGCCATAGTGGTGCGCATACCGACGTGGAAGGCTGGTCTTCTCACCACTGCCAGTCGCGCCATGCTGACCCAGACCACGTTGTCCGCCATTCCGGTGTATGTCTCCGTCTGCTGCTGCTTGTCCGCGTGGGCCATTGAGGAGATCGACCGTCGATGACGCGCCTTTCTGTGGACGGGCTCCGACACCGTCTTGGGCGGGCGCTCCAGACTGGCCTGGCCTGTTGTCTATGCACCTAGGGAGCTCAGTGGCCTGGGCATCCCTGACCTTCGGATCCTCGGCTACGCCCTTCGCCTTCGATGGGAGTGGCTGTGCAGGACTGAGCTTGAGTCCGCATGGGCAGCTCTGCCGTCGGCTTCTGAGTGTAAGGTGGCTGCCATGTTCAACTCCTCCGTGGTTGTCGAGCTGGGGGACAGTGCGTCCGCCAAGTTCTGGACGGACGCGTGGTTAAGGGGGGGACGATTTCCACCTCAGGTTCCTTGGTCGAACGGTGAGAGACGCCCTAACCGACGACCGTTGGGTCTGTGACATCACTGGAGCACGAACAACCTATGTGCTCCTAGAGTACGTTCATCTTTGGGCTACGCTCGAGAACATCCAGCTGAGACCTTTGGTGCCGGACCGTTATGTTTGGAGATGGACGGTGGACGGCCGATACTCCGTGCACTCAGCCTACAGGGCTTACTTCACAGGTTGGGCGTCCATGGCGGGGGCCAAGGAGATCTGGCGTGCCAAAGTCCCGCCAAAGGTGAAATTCTTCTTTTGGTTAGCCTTACACGGTCGCCTCTGGACTGCTAAGCGATAGAAGCGACACGGCCTCCAGCCGAACACGAGTTGTGCCCTCTGCGACCAGCTTGACAAGACCACCGATCACTTGCTGTGCTCATGCGTCTTCTCAAGGGAGGTATTGATGTGCTCCTCTCGGCCATGGCCCATGTCGCCACGCCGCCACAGCCTGATTCTACTTTGCTCGACTGGTGGCTGTCTGGACGAGACTGCCTGCCCGAGGCGCTGAGGAGGAGCTTCGACTCGTTGGTGCTTCTTGTCTCGTGGAGCCTTTGGAAGGAGCGGAACCGGTGCACGTTCGACCGCGCCGCCACTAGCCCAGCTAATCTCACCACGGCCATTCTTATAGAGGCTGGCACTTGGGTGGGGGCCGGCTTCAGGAGCCTAGCCCTACTCACCGGATTAGTGGCCCAAGCTCTTCCCTCCTGCTCACCCCGTCGCGCAATTGGTTATTTTCTTAGTACAATCTTTTCCTTTTGCCACCGCTACGCGGTGATTTGTGTTAGTGTCTTCTTTAGGACGCGTATGACCCCTGAGCATAACGCGCCTTGGAGCATGTAAAACTTCCTGCTCCCACTTAATGAAGCACGTGCAATGCACGCTTTCGAAAAAAAGGATATCCATTCCATCCCCAGAGCAAAGAGGAGACAGAGAGATTGACAAACAGTAGGTGGAGCCCTCCCTGTTGACTGGAACATCCATAGCACACAGACTAGTCAGCAGGTGGATGATGCCAACATGGTTCCACCCAACCCTAACTTTTTTTTGATGACAACATCCCAACCCAACCTTGGATGCCTAGGGAAGCAGGGGAGCCGTTTCCTTTCCACTTCCACCACCCCAGCAGGCAAGCAGGCAGAGGTGGCGCCGCTCCCAGTCGCGCCAGTTGCGCTCCGCCTTCTCCTCCCCAACCCACCCTCCGCTTGTACTACTCGGTCTTCTCTGGTCGTCATGGTGGCCTTCCCCAAACCTTCCTCCGTATCTCCTCCACATCCCCAGCCCCGGTGGCCTTCAAAATCAAAATCAGCCACCCCCCAACCAACGCCATCCCCCATTCCCCATCCCCTGCGGCTAGCTGCTAGCTATTCTAGGCACCCTCCATCGCTTCAGGCACCCGCTCCCCAAGTCAAACAAGTTCGGGAGGTTCCTAGTTCCCCTACGCCAAGTAAAACCTCCGATTTTTATTTATCCCTCTGTTCTGTCCACCACACCGCCACCGGCGAGCGACAAGCCAAGCCACACCGCCATGTCCACCATGCCGGAGGACTTCCTGGGGGTGTAGCAGGGGCGCCGTACCTGGCGGCACCGGAGCCCTTCTCTCCCTCCGTCTTCCTCGACTTGCTACCGACGCCGCGCCCGCCCGGCTCCGGCAACGACTCCGCCACCGATGATGATGACCCGGTGAAAAGTCTTGATGGCTAGAGGGGGGTGAATAGCATAATAAAAATTCCTACAAAGTATGCTAAACAAGTTTATCAATATAATAAATAGCGAGAAGTGAGTTTTGCCTAGCCTATGGGGTGTTGCAAGCCACCTATCCAAAAGACAATTCTAATATATTTCACCCAACCGCACAAGTCAAACTGCAAGAATAAAAACAACTAGAGCTAGCAAGCTACCAAAACAAAGAGCTATTCTAGCTACACTAAACAAACTAGCAAGATACAACTATGAAAGTAATGCAAGTGTGAGTTAGAGGGGTTTCACCGAGGAGCGATGAATTGAGCCAACCAAGAAATAATTCCAAGTGATGATATTCAAGATAATCAATCCATCGAGACAAATCAATCACAATCAACGAAGTGAAGACATGATGATTTATGCTGAGGTTCACGTGCTTGCCGGCACGCTAGTCTCCGTTGTGTCCCCCTCAACCACGTGGTTCGGTGGCTAATTGGTCACACACCAAACCTCTCAAAAGGCGCCACAAGAACCTACCAAATGGGAAGAGGTTGCAATGACATGAGCAATCCACTAGAGTTGGAATTCGGCGCTCCACCAGAGAACCACAAGAACCCCTCACAAGACAATCACCGGAGCCGGCCACGAACAATCACCAACACGTGTCGGACCTCCTCTAAGCTGCTCCAAGCCGTCTAGGTGGCGGCAACCACCAAGAGTAACAAGAAACACCACAGCAAATCAATCCCCCAAGTGCCTCTGGATGCAGATCAATGATCGATGCACTTGAATCACTCAATCTCACTCAAAGATCGCAATCGAATGCAAAGGAGATGAGTTGGGATGAGAGGGGATGCTTTGGCTCAGCTCAATGTGCTCACAAGAATGTCAAAAGTCTAAGAGATGGAGCCAAGAGCCGGCCACCAAGTATTTATAGACGTACCCCTTCACAAAGAGCCGTTGGGCAAATTTCGTGGGTGACAGACGCGTCTGTGGCTCACCCGACAGACGCAGTGCCAGCGTCTGTCGCCCCTCCGAGTGCCACGTGTCCACGCATGTTCAAACTTCAATGGTCACATGCCAACCCAACGGATGCGTCCTTCGCAAACGATCACGGTGTCAATCGCGTCGACGGACGCTATCCAGAGAGCTCCTAGAGCTCGGTTTCGCTTGACAGACGTGTCTATCGTAGCGCCGATGGACGCTACCCGGCGTCTGTCGTGAACGTGCCTGAGAAGCTGATGACACCATCACCGACGGACGCTGATGCCTGGCGTCTGTCGCTCGGACACCCCCGCGTCTGTCGCCTCCACTGCAACAAGCCGCACTTAGGGGTAAGCCGATAGACACTAGGGTCGCGTTTGTCGCTCCCTGAGCCGGCGTTTGTCGCCACAATTTCAGTGAAAATGATTGCGCGACGTCGCCACTTCTTCCAACTTTCGGCGTAAAGGAAAACGGTCATTTCAATTCCTCAAAAATGCCTGAATGTTGCCGAGCAAGCTCGGTGGGAGGGAGAGAGGACTCCAAACCCTCTCTACCGCTCAAACTTCACTGTCTTTGCAAAGGTGCTAACACCACCAAGTGATCATCGTCATGTGCAAGTATGTTAGCATTTTCACAATCATTTTTCGAGGCGTTATTATCTCTATCCAAATGCATGTGCTCAATAAAATGTCACCAAGAGGCACATGCGGGACATGAAATGATACGCCATTTCCCCTCTTCATAGTATGGCTACTAAACCTAAACGTGATCACACCCATTAGGTGTCTTGATCACCAAAAGCAAACCCTAGCAAAATACCTTTGCCCTGAGCTCCATAGGGTTGCACCTTATTCCTCCTTCATCACCATGGTAAGCACTTCATCATCCACACTTGATCATCATGCTTCACCATGCTATGTGCTAATCATCCTTTGCTACATACAATCTTAAGCATATGATTAGCACTTGGGCATTGTCACTAATTACCAACACCAAACATAGAGCTTTCACCCGGACCTCGTCCTCCCCTTCATCTCGTAGATGCTCATGGAGGACATCGACAACAAGTTCTTCTACTAGTCCCCCGACCACCCGGCCCTCCTCACCGCCCAGTAGCCCTACGTGCAGATCCTCTTCGACTCCACCACCGTCTCTGCCTCCTCTCCGTCAACGGCTTGTAACAGAACTGACCAAATTATAAGAACGTAAGTACAAAAACAATCACCGAAGTGATCAAATTCCTGTACTTAAGATCCCATAACCCCGGTAGTCCAAAAATCTCGAAGGATTTCAAACAACTTTCAACAAATAAGCCAAGATCGTAGTGATTCAACACAACACATCATTTGTTACAACAGTTCACAAGTAACATACGGATTACATCCATCGGAGTTCAAAAGAAAATATTACAAACCAAGTTTGTTTTGCGGAAGCAACATAGCTCGATACATAACTTCATAAGTTTAAATACATTGCTAGAGTAAGGTCATATTCCACAAAAGCATCTTAGGTAAGAACACTAGCAGAGACTGTGCCCGACAGCCTATTCTTCATCCCCAGCAGGAGAAGGCAATATTTGCGGCAACCGTGATAGAATAGGTCATCTGCAATAGGTGGAAAATAAACCCTGAGTATGAGAAGGTACTCAGCTAGACTTACCCATCCAAACCAGAAATAAAAGACACCAGGGATCATGCAAGGCTAATATAAGTGGAGCTAGCTTGACACATTTTTGCGTAAAAGCTTGCGTAGATTAAGTAACCATCTAGAGCTTAGCATCCAGTTAATAATCATTAACCTGTCATCTATATTAGCACATGTACTAGAGCACTCACTTTATTAGGAGAAAATAATATTAACCATAGCAGGTATAATCAAGCTGTCATCATCATATCATCATTCCTGAACCATAATTATTATTTAGTGCATCTACTTTGGAGATACTCCCGTCAAGTTCTCACTAACCAGTGAGAGACGGTGACTCGAATCGAATTATAACTCAGCTGAGGGGGTATTCCTAACTCTCACCCTGGCATACTTTACAAGGGTAGCCATGGGTCACCTTTGGTACAACTTAGGAACCAACTTCGTGGGTTCGGTCAGCACCAGCACTCTCAGGGATTACCCTTCTACCAGGACGGTCAGGACTTTTCAATCACCTACCCTTGGACTTATGCCTACAGCTCCCTTTTGAGACGCACTTTATACTTGCCGAAGCTGGCCTGACTTGAGCTACTTGGATTCGCGGTCAAGCACTCGGGCCCGGCCAGCTAAGAGAAAGGCATGCGTTCAACATGACAAAGAAAGTCTCCAAGAATCAGTCTTTAAGCGACATCGACGGAGTCACTGTAAGCCTACAGCCTTACAAGCCCCCGCTCGGTCTTTATTCAAATTATACCATGTTCTTTTTCACGATAGCAAATATAGCCAACTGTGCCACATGTATAGTCCTATAGCTCGCAGGTGATAGGAAATCACCCGACTTCTACCGCTTAAAGCAGGGCTAAGCATCTACTCGATCTTGAGCTACATAGGATTCATGGTAATAATATCTGGATAAGGATTGGATATCAATGCAGTAAGTGTTTTCATCCAACACATATAACTTAATTCAACAATAGGTATAACATAGTACTTAATTGCATTTTAGAAATTAGGAGGCTTATACTGCTCTGGGGCTTGCCTTTCAAGAAATTGCACAGAACGTGGTTCAGGCAGTCAACGATGACCTCATCTGGCACTTCTCCTGTGGGCTGCACCTTCTGAACTCTGGGTTCGGGCTGCTGTACCTCTGGAGCTTCCTGGCTCGTCCCGTCGAATTCCAACAAGGTCACGCCCTCCAGTACACCTATTACATGTCTATGCAGAAGATGAATATCATGAATGCATAAGAGTGACATGATGTTTATGATGGATAAATAATCACAAGTAAGTAATTGGCAAAGCATCACTGGACACTTGTTTACCGAGTAAGAATAGCTCTATTCAAATCACTTTAAAAGCATGTGTCTATCTTTACTCTAAAGAGTAAGATCAAACTTACCTAACTTGCACAACCTAAGATAAAGATGTTCATCTTCAGTGAAAGGCCTAACATCTATACCTAAACTTATCTTAATCAAATTAAACACCTAGGAACATCACAAACATGCCTATAAATAGTAAAGGCATATTTAACAGAAAATTTTAGGTTTAACATGCAAAGAAGCAGTTCAGTAAATTGATCACAACAGGAGTTCTACAAATCCAATTGACCTGAAAGAGGACATTATGAAAATCTTATAAAATTCTTTACAATTCATTTATAAACATCACAACATGATTCTAAAGTTTACCAGATCGAATTAAAACAAACACAAAATCTATTATGTGCAAACAGAGAACAAGCACAGCTGAGAGTCAACTTTGAATAACTATATCTCCTAGACTACACGGCCACATGCCACCAAATTTGAACAGCTAGTAAATGTATAAGTTATCTATAACTTTTGTATAAGCAAGTTTCATAGTAGAGCACCATAACATGGATAACTTTGACAAGTCCCCAGATGTATCTAGAATTGGCAGATTCACTAAATTAATTAATTAGAGATGTAGGAAAAGCATATTTGAGCTACACCAAATTTACCAACTCATTACTCATGTTAAAAGAACACCAGAAAGTATGGTTCCAACATCTAAATAATTTCGTTAATATCCTTTATTAATTTATTTAGATAATTGGGTCAATAAAGGAACCTATATCAAACCTATACAATAAATTCTATAAACATTACAGCAGCTACAACATGCTTCCTGGAGGCTACCATAAAATTTTCATAGCATTTGAGCAAGTATATTTTCCTATACTAAAAATAATAGATAGAAAGACTGATTTTGGCATAAATGAGAAACCCTACTGAAAAGTGTAAAACAAAAGATTTTATATTTTTCTTAGATTCTTACTAATATGAGAATAGCACTCACCAAATTTTACCTTTACTGGATCTATAGATAAATTATGAAAATTCACACAAGATCTAACCATGCTAACAAGATAAAGGTATAACTCCATCATACAATATCCAAAATTAATTCAATTTAAACTACAAGCTATTCATGGAATAAAGAACACCCTATAAAAATTTCACATTATTTGGAGCAGTCTACAAGGAGATATGATTTTCTTCTTTTCTTACATGAATAAAAATCATAAATAATAACCATTTATTTTTCTATAAAACATACCTAGTTTTATATTTTTATTAAAAACTAGACTGTACAAGTAGAACCACAAAATTTGAACCACATCAATTGGACCTCTAAAACTCCAGATATGGATTTTTGAATCTTGCATCAAATCTAGAAAAAGAAAAAGAAAAGAAGACACACATGAACCCTAACTGGGCCGGCCCGGTCGAACAGCTCGGCCCACGGCCGCTTTCCACCCGACGGCGCTGACAGTGGGGGCCTGCTGGTCAAAGAAACAGAGACAGGGGAGAAGAAGATCAACGGCAAGCTCGCCGCCGGTGAGTCGGCCGGTGGAACCGAGGTCACCGGCGTGACCTACGCCTCAAGCCGCATCGATTGACCTAGCCAATTGAGAGGCGGAGCCATTAGGGATAGCTCGCCGGTGCACATGGCGGCTCGACAGAACACGTGGCGGCGCATCTCGCAGACGGTTGCCGCTGGACCCACACTACCCCCTCGATGAGCATCCCTGCGCCTCACCGGACCTAACGCACCCGCTAGAGAGAGAAGGATATGGCCGGAGTGCTCTGGCCGCGGTGAGCACCCGTGCGAAGGAACTTCGGCGAGGTCTCCAGAGCGGAGGAAGAAGAAATGCGGCCTCACCGAGGCTCAAACGGCTCACCGGAGAGGATGACGAGGTAGCGGAGCTCAGGGCAGAGTTTTGTGCGGAGTTAGGTAGGCTGGGGTGCTGCGGTGCATGAGCAAGACGGCGACAAAGCTCGGGCGGCGCTCGGTGTCACCCTTCTCCGCCTCGGTGAGCACAACAGAGGGAAGAGGTAAATGGAGGAGAGGGCGAGCTAGAGGGTGTCGTGGTGGTCATGCAGGCCTCGATGACCTGACCAGTGGCCCACGCTGGCGTATGGCTTGCCACAGTGCAGCCATGCGGCGTCGATGGCCTGTGGCCGGTCGGCCACCCCCCGTTCCCAATTTCAAAACCGTGCAACATGTGAAACATGGCTTTGAAACATTTGCAACATTCCACAATCAAGACAGCAGCTCCTTCTTGGCTCTATAGCTCCCATTCTGGCCTGAATCTCGAGGTGAGCCAATTGACAAAGTTGGAGCTTAAAAAATTCTCTACCACTTTGTTTTAAGATGCCAAGTCTAGATCTGCATGGTTTGAGAGATAAAGGACAAAAAGCAGGAACTGGTTTTGGGAAACAACAGAATTTCAGCAGCGCAGAAATGTTGGAATTTGAGAAGGTTAGAGGGTGATTCATGAGATGACCCAAAAATAAAGTTTCTAGTTGATAAAATTTTCCACAACTTTGCTATAGATGACTTTGGCAGATTTTATCTCTAAGATGGACATTTTGAAAGGTCAGTCAGACGCACTCCTCTAATTAACTAGTGAAACAATCCTTAGAAGCTTAATTAGGGCTAATGGCCTTTATGAACATTGTTCCTAATGACATTATAAATGTAGCTAGGGTGTTTTGGTGAGTCACCACATTCATTTGCAAGTGATCCATGTACTCTAGCTTCTCAAAACAATTGAAACAATGACTTGAAACATATGAAACATTCAACTGAAACAGGCGAAACAATCAATTGAAACACTGAAACAGAGGCATGCAACACTTGAAACATGGCACATGGGACATGTACAACCCCTCTAGGGTACTAGGCATAATATAGAGACATCACATATGATACACACATAAACAAGTACTAATGAAACATCATGTTGCAACATTGAAACATAGGATGATGCACATGTGATAATGAGAAGGATATGCTTGTGTGATGCAATGCAAATGCACAAATGCAAGTCAAACACCTAGGGTGTTACACGACTCCTCCTACACCGCCACCAACACCACCACTACCACCACAACCAGCAGCAGCAACTCGGGGACCGACAGCGGCAACTCCACCCTCTCGCCCTCCTTCGATGCCCTCGCATCCTCCCCTAACCCTGCCTCCTAGCCGCACTATGAGGACATAGTCGACCTCTCCAACCTGCTTTGCTCCCCATTGTACCCTTCTCCTGACATGGGGGTCGGCCTCAATGACTTCGACGGACTCTTGTCGTCGGCACAAGGACAAGACGACGCCCCCGCGGGAGGATTCCACTTACAACAGAATCCGCCGTTCTTGGATGGCGATAGCGGCAGAGGAGCCCATCAATCTTCCCTCGCCGCCTAGAGCGCTGGTGGAGCATAGCCTCAGCGCGGCATCCAAAGCTCCGCATTCTCGAATGGCGTGAAAGAAGAGGACGAGGGCACCAAGGCAGAGGCCACCGCAACCTTTCCTGCTGCCGATGCTGACCATGTCGCGCTAGCCTCGGCCTTCTTTGACGCCCAGAATGGGGGAAACATGGACATGCTCAACATAGCGTTCCTCAAAGGCATGGAGGAGGCTAAGAAGGTCTTGCCCACCAACAACAGCCTTCTCATCGACCTTAACGACACCTCTGGCAAATCCTTGCCTAAAGACTGAGATAGCAAGGCCTCCACTGCCTTTGCTGCTACCCAAGTGAAGGAGGAGGAGGAGTAGGTGGTGAATGCAATATCAATGTTTGGGGGAAGCAAAACCACCAATGGCAGGGGCCGCAAGAACCTCCATGCTAAGGAGGATGATTTGGAGGCGGAGACAGGTAGGAGCAGCAAGCTGATGATGCTGGAGTAGGAGGAAACTGATGCCAATGAGCTGTACAATGAAATCATGAATTGCACCTATGAAGGGTTCATGAAGCGCATGGAGGATCTACCCATAGCCATGGACAACGAGTCTGAGAAGAGCGCCAAGAAGGGGGCACGGGGGAAGTAGAGTCTCGTGAATGAGGTTGTCGACCTACGCACCATGCTCATCCATTGTGCACAGTCGGTGGCCACGGGTGATCACCGGAGCGCAACTGAGGTGCCAAAGCAGATCAAGCAGCACTCCTTACCCAGATAGGATGCCATACAGAGGCTTGCTCATTGTTTTGCCATGGGACTGGAGGCACAGCTTGCAAGCACGGGGAGCCAGTGAAAGGTCTTGATGGCTAGAGGGGGGTGAATAGCCTAATAAAACTTTCTACAAAGATCACTCAAACAATTTAATTAGTAACACAAAAGGCGAGATGCGAGTTTTGCCTAGCCTAAAGGGGTGATGCAATCCACGTATCCAATTGACAATTTTAATTTGGTTCACACAACTGCCACAAGACAAACCACAAGCTAGCAAAGCTACAAAGCTACTACAACTAGAACTACACAAGCTAGCAACTAAACAAGAGCAACGACAAGCTAAAAAAGAAGATAACAAAGTAAGTGCAAGAGGGGATTTGGAATGTTATACCGAGGGGCGATGATTGAGCCAACCAAAATGAATACCAAGATAGCCAATGAAGTGATGAATCATCGGGATGAAATCCAATTGATCAAACGCAATTGAGACACAAGATTTATCCCGAGGTTCACGTGCTTGTCGGCATGCTAGTCCCCATTGTGCCCCCCACACCATGTGGTTTAGTGGCTAATCAATATTACACACCGAGCCTCTCAAAAGGCGCCACAAGAACCTACCAAATGGTGAAAAGTTCTGACACGAGCAATCCACTAGAGTTGGAATTTGGTGCTCCACCGGGGAACCACAACAACCCATCACAACAACCTCACCGGAGCCGGCCATGAACAATCACCAACACGTGTTGGATCTCCACCACTGCTCCAAGCCGTCTAGGTGGCGGCAACCACCAAGAGAAACAAGAATCCCACAGCAAAAGAACACTCAAGTGCCAACTAGATGCAAACTCACAAGTAAATACACTTGAGATCACTCAATCTCACTTTGATTAGGCAATCAAGCAAGGAGATGAGTGGAGGAGAAGTTCTCTAGCTCAAAGTATGCCTTAATAGCTTAGAAGTTCAAGAGTTTTTCTTTTTTTCATACCCCCAAGGCCACCCCTCTTTTATTTATAACAAAACACTCAAGGGGTAGCCGTTGGAGGCTGGTCGAGGTCATCAGATGTGTTTGATGCCTACCCAACAGATGCGCGCTGCCGACGCACAGGATGCTGCCATGTGTCCTGCTTCTTCGAACTTCCAACGGTCAGCTCGCGTGCAACAGACGTGTCCGATGCCTGCCTAGCCTTCGCATCCAACGTTCAATAGACGCAGTTCAGAGAGCTCTAGAAATAGGCAATTGACCAACAGACGCATTCGTCGAGTGGGCATCAGACGTCGCTCCGCATCTGTCGTCACCAGGGCTTGCAACGCTGCTGACGCCACTCACAACAGACACTAACGTCATGCGTCCGACGTTCCATTGTCAGCGCGTCTAATGCACGGCCGCCAGCGCTCTGCAAGCTAGAGTTAGGTGTCAGATGCCAGGCCAGCGTCTGATGCTTCTGAAAGCATCTAGGCCCATAGAGTGGGTTTCGATGATTGATGACAACAGTTAAGTATCATTACTATTGTGTGTTTTGCAGAAATAATAGAGTGTTAGGTCATGGTAATGGCAATCATGGGCAATATGGTGATCATGCCCCTTGTCAATGGAAATCGTTTTCGGTTTTCAAAGGATGATCGACAAGGTTAAGGACGGTTAGTTCCGGACATCGATTGAGTTACGTTCGGAATAGTCGTTATGACTTTCATTTTTCTCCTTTGGCCGTACTATTAAGGGGGGCGTGGATGAGTAGCTTGACCTAGGTAAGTCTAGTGGTTAGGTGTGGTGCACACTTGTCAAACTTAGCACTAGGTGGCTCCAAGGTGGCCCTGAGATTGTTTGGAACAAAAGTCGCTCAAGAAGCGTTTGAATCGGAAGTCGTTTCGGCCCTTAAACGGGCGATAGACGCTGAGGATGAAGGGCAATAGACGCTGACGTCAGCGTCTGTCGCATGGTTTTTTACAGCAGAAAAGCATCAAACATGAGGATGAAAGGCGACAGACGCGCCCTACGTGCTTACGAGCGACAGACGTAGTAAGGGTTGAGCGTCAGACGCGGCTGGTGGTCAACAGACGTGGTCCAAAATGCTCTGAAGTTCTTTGATAGCGTTAGACGCGTCCGTTGCTAGGGCGACAGATGCTGGCCAGCGTCTGTTGAGCCCTAATGGCTAGTGAACCGGTTTGATTCGATTACATGCGATAGACACGCTCCTTAGAGGCGTCAAACGCGTCCCTCTAGAGCGACAGACGCGTCTATCGGTGGGCGTCATTGCGTCTGTCGGTCACGAAAGTTACTGTTTTCGAAGATAATGGTTGGGGGAGTTGAGGGGGAGTATAAATACTTCCTCTACCCCTCCATTTGAGTGACTCTTTCTCATTTGATCAGCTGAGAAACTCCTTTCATATGCAAGGAAGTGCAAGAGCCCTAGTAAGATTTGAGTCTTGAGAATTCAAGTGTGAGAGTCCTCACTAGTGTCTAGAGAGTAGCAAGTGTGCATCCACCTTCTTATTAGGCTTGTTGTGGTCAAGTGAGAGTTCTTGCTTATTACTCTTAATGATCGCCATCACCTAGACGGCTTGGTGGTGATCGGGAGCTTGGTGATCATCCGACGGAGCTTGTGGATGACCCAACTCATCTTGTGAGCGGTTGTGGGCGATTCACCGCGACGGAGTATCAAAGAATCAGCCCGTAGAGAGCACTTGATCCTCGCGTGGATCAAGGGGGAGCTACACCATTGCGCGGGTGCTCCAACAAGGACTAGTGGGGAGTGGCGACTCTCCGATACCTCGAGAAAACATCGTTGTGTTCCTAACCCTTTACATTCAAGCAATTTACTTTCTCGTATTACTCTTATTGCTTGGTTTACTTTCCTAGAATTGCCATGCTAGACTAGGATTGGAATTTATGGTGCAAAACTTTTATCGGTAGAATCACTAGGAACACTTGTAGGCACTAGGGGTGAATTATGGCTTAGTAGGTTTTAATTCTTGCAATAAAATTTAGAAAAGCCCAACTCATCCCCCCCTTTCTTGGGCATCTTGATCCTTTCAATTGGTATCAGAGCCGAGTTGCTCCTAAATTAGGCTTTACCGCCTAGAGTAAGATGTCTAATGGGGAAGTACCACCTCCCATCTTTGAGGGAGATAATTTTCCATATTGGAAAATCCACATGGAGGCGTACCTCGAAGCCATAGATGTCGGGTGTCTTAGAGCCGCCACCGAAGGGCTTCTGAAAGTCACGGATCCCACTAACCCCGTTGGTGACGAGGAGAAGTACGACCAGTGGAATGCAAAGGTAAGAAATGCACTCTACCGGGGTCTTGGCAAGGATATCTTCAATCGTGTGCGTAATGAAAAAAACGCTCATGAATTGTGAGAAAACCTTTGTGCTCTCCATGAGGTAACTAAGAGTGAGCACGAGGAACGCTACCATATTACTTTAAAGAAGATTAATTCATTTGAGATGCTTCCCAAAGAAAGTGCTAATGACATGTACACTCGCTTGAATGTTCTTGTAGAGGATCTCAATGCTCTCGGGCTCACTCAAATGAGTTCATTGGATGTTGCAAGGAGGATCTTGAGTGTTCTTCCCGTTGAGAAGTATGGCCACATTGTCACCATGCTTCACCAAAGCGATCTCTCCACCGCAACACCGACATAAGTATTGGGAAAGATCAATGCTCATGAGATGTATATGCATATTACTCCAGAAGAGGGTTCATCATCTTCTAAGAAGAAGGACTTAGCTTTCAAAGTTAGACATGACAATAAAAACAAGAAGAGCCAAGCCATAATTGTGCATGAAAGCTCAAGCGAGAGTGACATTAATGATGCATCACTTGCTCTCATGGTGAAAAAGACCACCAAGATGCTAAAGAAGCTTAATAAGAGTGGCATCAAGTTCGATGGCAAGAAGAAGAAGTTCTTCACAAGTAGCAAAAGAAAGCCTATATCCAATGCCCTAAGCCTCCAAAAGACAAATACAAGAACAAGAACAAGGGCAAGAAAGATGAATCTAGTGATGAAGAAGATGAAAAGAAGAAGAACAAGCCATACAAGAAGAAGGATGTCAAGAAGAAAGAATATCACAAAAAGAAGAAGGGATGCAAAGCTTATATTATTGGTGATTGGCTCATCGACATTGAGTCATTATATGAGTCCTCCGGCGATGAGAGCGACGACGAGAAAGAAAAGGTTGCCGCATTTGTGATTGGGCCATCATTATCTTCATCAACATCTTCACCACCACCTTCACCGCCATCTTCACCGTCATCATCCACTACTCACCTATGCCTCATGGCCAAGGGTGAACGAAAAGGTACAAAATAATGAAAGTGATGATGATAGTGATAGTGATGATGAATTTGATGCAGCTTCTTATGATGAACTTGTAAAATTGCTCAACAAATACTCTAAAGTCATAAGAAAGACTAGAAATGAAAATGGTGAGCTTTAAAATGAAAATGAATCACTTTCATCAAAGCTTGAGATTGCACAAAAGACTAGTGATTAGCTTAAAGATCAAAATAAAATTGTGACTTCTACTCTTAAGGAGCTCAAAACCTTCAACAAAGAGCTTAGAGATGAACATGATAAACTTGAGAAGAAGCATGATGAGCTCAACACTAGGCACAACTTGCTAAAAGATAACTATACTTCATTGAAAATTAATTATGATAGTCTTATTGTTGCTAATGAGCTTTCTCTTGAGACACATGATGCTACTAACCAAGTTGTTAAGATTAATATAGTCACATCATGTGATGACTTGATTATTGAGAGCATTGAGCAAGGCTCTAGTGGCAAAGGTAAGAAAGTGGTTGAGTCCGACAATTATGATGATTATGTCAAGCTCATGAGTGAAAATGAAATGCTTAGAGATGAGAATAAGAAGCTAAAAGGGTTGATGGCTCTTGAAAAGCAAACATCAAATGAGTCACTCATTGAGGAGAACAAAAAGCTAAAGCAAGAGAAAGAGCATCTCAAGACCGGTTTGAGCAAGTTTACAAGAGGTCAATACTTGCAAAGTGAGCTACTCATGAACACCGTCATGAAGATGGATAGAAGTGGTATTGGTTACTTGGCAAATCAAGAGAAGAAGGCCAAAACTCAACAACAACAAAACAAATCAAATCCCAAGCCTAAGAGATGTGTTGAGTGTGGACAAGAGGGCCACTTTGCTCATGAGTGTGAAACTCCACCACCACAACCCTTGCCCAAGCATGCTAGACCCTTTGCTTTCAATGCTCACTATATGCTAAGAAAAGATTCTAGTGGAAAGATGAAAGTCATGTTCTTGGGTCCCCCAAACAAGAATAGGTATAAGAAAATTTGGGTTGCCAAGTCACTAGTTGAGAAAGTCAAGGGTCCCTCTCAAGTTTGGGTCCCTAAACAAAAAGCTTGATCTCTTGTGTGTAGGTGAACTACAAGACGGGTGGAACTCATTGGGTTATTGATAGTGGTTGCACTCAACATATGACCGGTGATCCTCGTATGTTCACCTCACTTGAAGAAAACGGGGAATGTCAAGAGAAGATCACATTTGGGATAATTCAAAGAGCAAAGTCAAGGGTATAGGCAAGGTTGCAATATCAAATGATCACTCTCTTTCAAATGTGTTGTATGTTGCTTCCTTGAGTTTCAATCTACTATCCATTGGGCAACTTTGTGATCTTGGCTATTAATGTTCATTCACTCCAAATGAAGTGGTAGTATCAAAGATAGATGACAAGCAAGCGATCTTCAAAGACTTTAGATACAACAATCTCTATCTTGTTGATTTCACCTCCGAAGATGCAAATTTGATGACATGCTTGTTCACCAAGACTTCACTTGGGTGGCTTTGGCATAGGAGGCTTGCTCATGTTGGAATGAACACTCTCAACAAGTTATTGAAGAAAGAGTTAGTGAGAGGCTTGAAAGATGTCAAGTTTGAGAAGGATAAACCTTGTAGTGCATGCCAAGCTGGTAAACAAGTTGCAAATACTCATCCAACAAAAGCTTACATGTCAACATTAAGAGTGTTAGAGCTTCTACACATGGATTTGTTTGGCCCTACAACTTACAAGAGCTTAGGTGGAAATCTCTATTGTCTTGTGATTGTTGATGACTACTCAAGATATACTTGGACATTCTTTCTTCATGACAAATCCGAAGTGGCCACTTGTTTCAAGAAGTTTGCCAAGAGAGCTTAAAATGAATTTGAAGTCAAGATCAAGAAGATAAGAAGTGACAATGGCAAAGAATTTGACAACACAAACATTGAAGCTTATTGTGATGAGATTGGGATCAAGCATGAAGTTTTATCAACCTGCACTCCTCAACAAAATGGTGTAGTTGAGAGAAAGAACCGGACCTTGATCACTCTTGCAAGAACAATGCTAGATGAGTATAACACATCGGAAAAGTTGTGGGCCAAGGCAATTAACACCGTATGTTATGCATCTAATCGCCTTTTCCTACAAAAGTTTCTTGGCAAGACCCCCTATGAGTTGCTAAATGGAAAGAAGCCGGACGTCTCATTCTTCCGGGTGTTTGGTTGCAAATGCTACATCTACAAGAAGAGGCAACACCTAGGGAAGTTCCAAAGACGTTGTGATATTGGTTTTCTTGTTGGCTACTCATCAAAGTCCAAAGCATATAGAGTATTTAACCATGCCACCGGTTTGGTTGAAGAAACATATGATGTGGAATTTGATGAATCTAACAGCTCCTAAGGAGCAATTGAGAATTGTGATGATGTAGGTGATGAACCATTGAGGGAGACAATGAAGAACGTGCCGGTGAGAGACATCAAGCCTAAAGATGATGAAGACGATACTCAAATGATCAATCCACCATCTTCATCATATGTGCCTCAAGATGATGACAAAAATGAGAGAGTTGAAAATGAAGACACTCATGTCTCTCATGAACAAGCCGAGGCACAAGCTCAAGATGTTGATGCTCCTCAACCTCCTCCTCAAGTGGTTGATAGAAGACACTCACCTCTACTTCAAGCACATCCACAAGATCTCATCATAGGGAGTCCTACAAAGGGTGTAATGACTCGATCTCAAAAGCTTGCTTCTTTTATTGAACATCACTCTTTTGTCTCTTGTCTTGAGCCTAAGAATGTAGATGAAGCTCTTCAAGATCCGGATTGGGTGAATGCAATGCATGAAGAATTAAAAAACTTCACCCGCAATCAAGTTTGGACACTTGAGGAGCATCCAAAAGGTGCAAGGGTCATTGGAACCAAGTGGCTGTTCCGAAACAAGCAAGATGACCAAGGCATAGTTGTGAGGAACAAGGCAAGACTAGTTATAAAGAGGTTCTCTCAAGTTGAAGGCCTTGAATTTAGAGAGACCTTTGCACCCGTTGCAAGACTTGAAGTCATTCGTATCCTTCTTGCATATGCATCACATCATGAAATGAAATTATATCAAATGGATGTTAAAAGTGCATTCTTAAATGGCCTCATAAATGAACTAGTCTATGTTGATCAACCTTCCGGGTTTGAAGACCCAAGATATCCTAATCATGTTTATAGGTTGTCCAAGGCGCTATATGGGCTCAAGCATGCCCCTAGAGCGTGGTATGAGTGCCTCCGGGACTTCCTCATTGAGAAGGGATTCACTATTGGGAAGGTCGACACCACACTATTCACCAAGAAGCTTAATGGGGAGATCTTTATTTGTCAAGTCTATGTTGATGATATTATCTTTGTCTTAACAAATGAAGATTATTGCAAGGAATTTGGTGAATTGATGTCGAAGGAGTTTGAGATGTCCATGATTGGTGAACTCACATTCTTTCTTGGTTTTCAAGTCAAGCAAATGAGAGAAGGGATTTTCATCTCTCAAGAGAAGTATACTAAGGATATTCTCAAGAGGTTCAATATGGATGATTGTAAGCCAATCAAGACCCCAATGTCATCAAATGGACGTCTCGACCTAGATGAGGGAGGTAAACCGGTTGATCAAACTCTCTATCGTTCTATGATTGGTAGCTTCTTGTACCTTACCGCATCTAGGCCCGATATCATGTTTAGTGTGTGCATGTGTGCTCGCTTTCTAGCTTGTCCTAAAGAACCTCACCTAAGTGCCGTGAAAAGAATTTTAAGATATCTTAAGCACACCCCAAGCATTGGCCTTTGGTATCCCAAAGGAGCTAGATTCCAACTAGTTGGCTATTCCGACTCAGATTATGCCGGTTGCAAAATTGATAGAAAAAGCACATCCGGAGGGTGTCATCTGCTTGGGAGGTCACTTGTATCTTGGTCATCTAAAAAGCAAAATAATGTGGCTTTGTCCACCGCCGAGGCGGAATACATTGCCGTGGGGGCTTGTTGTGCACAAATATTATATATGAAGCAAACCCTTCTAGACTATGATGTTGTTCTTGATAAGGTGCCACTTTTATGTGATAATGAAAGTCTCGTTAAAATTTCCAATAATCCGGTACAATACTCACGCACCAAGCACATTGATATCTGTCATCACTTTCTAAGGGATCATGTTGCTAAAAATGATATATCACTAGAAGGTGTAAGAAGTGAAAATCAATTGGCGGATATCTTCACTAAACCTTTGGATGAGGCTACCTTTTGTAGGTTGAGAAGTGAGCTCAATGTGCTTGATTCAAGTAACTTTAAGAAATGAACTTGTGTTGTCTCTTGCATTGCATTGTAATATTTGTCATGTTTAAATTTCCATAATGCATCTAGGACTTGTCTAACACGGTTACAATAACCCTTTTTGGAGGAGTGAAGAAGCCTAATCATGGATCAAACTTGACAAGCAACCTAGTTTTACTTTCTTGTTTTGCATTGCATATGCATGTTTGTTGGTTTGTCATTTCTTTTCGGTTAAGCTTTGAGCAACCACTGTGTTCGTCCATGAATGGAGAGAGGATTTGATGCTCCCAAGGGTTTACAAACTCCATTGCATGGCCATACGTTGCTCCTCGGGTGTTTATCGCTTATTTTCTTAAAAATTAATTCTAGCCCAAGGCAAATTAATTTGAAAATTCAAGAGTTTGAGAGAGGTCTTTCACATCAGGTTCCATTTGGTGTTTATTTGGTTTTTATTTGGCTTGGAACCTGGTTGGGAGAAAGTGTCGCGGAAAAAGTTGAACAAAAACATGTTTTCAGGGCGTCAGACGCTGTGACAGACGCTGGAGTTTGGCGTCAGACGCGTCTGTCGCGTGTAATTGAAGTCAGCCGCGAAGCGACCGACAGACGCTGCAACAGTAACCGTGGTCGCGTCTGTCGCAAAATCCTCATCGCGTCTGTCGACCGTGGAGAAGTTTACGCCTGGGAGCGACAGACGCTGACCAGGGTCCGATGGTAGATCAACGGACGCGTCTGTCGGGTTTTTGGAGAAATCATGCTCTCTGTGGAGCGTCTGTTGTTCATGTGCTGCGTCCAACGCCCCCCCGTTAGTGCATCTGTCGCTTGGATCCGAGGTGATTTTGATCCAAAAATTTGTTCGATATGTAGAGCACCTCCTTCCTCCTTCTTTATCCTCACGTGATCGTGTTCATCTTCCGTACACCGCCGATTCCCCATGCCCTAACCCTAGAAGCGTGTCGTGCCGCCCTCTCCACTTCACCATCGTGGATCGCGCACCTGTGCTTTTCTCTCCGAGCACCTCTTCCTCACGCGCACTCCACCGCACTCCTAGCCCTGCCACCGCCCTGCTCTAGCGCCACCACTGCCTTGCCCTAGCACCACCACCATCTTGCCCTAGCACTGCTTGGGATTGTCGCCGTCAAGCACCACCTCGCCATCCTTTGCAGCCCTCCTTCGTGATCTGGTGGTCGGCCTCAGGGTGAGCTCTCCCTCCTCTGATCTTGCCCCTGTGTTCTTCAAGTGCTCGATGAAATGCCTCTGAGCTCATCCCGTTGATCGCGTATGTCTTTAGGCCTCAATTCTTAGGTGTGATGCTCTACATCGTCGACTTTCTTCTCTAATTCACAGGACTTCCTCCGATTTAAGGTAGAAAATGTTTCGCCTCACTCTAATACCTAAAATTGCTTGCTTCTAATAGGATCTCATAACCCTAGAAATTATATTGCTTATTGTAACACTCTCTATTCTATCCAGTGCAGCGAGTCGGTTCTCTGTGTTGTGTGGTTTGGCACCATTGTCAGTGTTGAATCCGGGGCCAAGCCTGCAGATATAGATTGAGGCCAAGCCTCACAAGACGTCAGTACACCATTGAAAGGTCCTTGTTTGGTTTTGGTAATTGAGTGACAACTTAGGTGGACTAATATGTGGTTATGTGAGATACACAGGAGATTAGTCCACAGGTGATGGTGTCATGAAGGAGCTCATTGCATATGAGACATGACATGGAGTCATGTGACCAAGGTGGAGAAGATCAAGATGAGGCTTGGCTTGATGGACTGGTTGCTAGGGTGAAGGGCAAGTTGTGTGATGGCTTGGCGCCGAAGGACCGAGGCAACGGTGAAGAGCAAGTGAGGTCAAGATCGATGAACCAATACGGTCACGTGATGATATGAAGTGGATCATATCATTTGTGATATGGTTGGTGCATATGTTGCATCAACGTCGGAGGAGATGAAGTGGAATGCGCAAGGCAAAGGTATAACCTAGGGCATTTCCATTTCACCGGTCATAGGTGTGTAGAGAAGTTTATGACCGGGTTTAGGATAGATGGCCGTACTATCAAGAGGGGTAAACTTGTTTGCATATTGGTCATCTAGTGCCACTCGTGTGATCTAACTATGCATCGTTGCTAGGATCGAGTGGCGTGGCAAGTTGAGTGGTTAACTCCTTCGGTAAAATGATTATGAAAATGCTAACACACGTGCACAAGGTGGTGATCACTTGTTGGTGTTGGCACATTTACGAAGGCGATGAAGTTTGAGCGGTAGAGAGGGTTTGGGTTCCTCTCTCCCTCCCGCCGAGCTTGCGAGCGCGGGATTCAGGCGTTTTCGAGGAGTTGAAAAGCCTATTTTCCACTACGCCGGAAGTCCGGAAAAGAAACAGAGGCGAACGGAGGTCACAGAGGTGATCGGACGCTGAACCAGACGCGGTCCTTGCATGACCGGACGCGTCCGGTCAGTGTTCAGTGTCTGCGTGTTTTTCAGTTCGATGATCGGACGCGAGGCGCGTCCGGTCACTGATGATCGGACGCGTCCGGTCGTTCAGGGAGCTTACTGGACTATAACCGGACGCTGGCACTGTCGCGTCCGGTCATGTTTCTTCAGCGCGTCCGGTCGTTGTTTCGTTGAGCGCTGCTCAGGCGACCAGCGCGTCCGGTCATTCTCGGGACCAGCGCGTCCGGTCGTCAGCAGCGCGTCCGGTCATCGTCAGCAGCGCGTCCGGTCGTTGCTTCACAGTTAGCCGTTGTTCGATCGGCGCGTCCGGTCAGTTGGACCAGCGCGTCCGGTCATTGGGACCGGCGCGTCCGGTCGTTTTGAGAAGCGTGTCCGGTCGTTGTTTTGACCGTTGGGGTCAGTGACCGTTGGAGAATCGGACGCGGCTGAGCGCGTCCGGTCAGTTATGACCGGCGCGTCCGGTCATCCCGAAAAGGACCCAGTGAAGGGGTAACGGCTCTATTTGACCGTGGGGTTATAAATAGATGCCTTGGCCGGCCATGGCCGGCAGCCGAGCACACTTTAGCCTTAGTGGCTTACGTGGTAGTGCTTGGGAGCCCTCTAACTCACTCATGCTTGATAGTGTTCATCGGATCGAGTGAGAGAGCGATTCTAGTGCGTTGCTTTGAGAGATTGCATCGTGTGGCACTAGGTGATCGTGTTGCAAGCCGTGGTGCTTGTTACTCTTGGAGGTTGCCACCTCCTAGACGGCTTGGTGGCTCGTGGCTCCGTCGAAGCTCGCAAGAAGATTGTGCGAGGCTCCGGAGAAGCTTTGTGAGGGGGATTGTGCTCACCCCGCGGGGATCGCGAAGAGCAACTCTAGTTGAGCGTGTCATTGAGCTAACACACTTTATGGTGGGTTCTTGCGGTGCCTTTTGAGAGGCTCGGTGTGTGACCGATTAGCCGCCGAACCACGAAGTGTTTGTCGACACAACGGGGACGTAGCTTGGTGGCAACCAAGTGAACCTCGGGAGAAAAATCACCGCGTCAACATTGTTCTTCATCTTCTCGGTGGTTTGCCTTCGTACAACACAAGCTTGTATTTACTTTCATATATACTTGTGCTTGTGTAGTTGCTCTCTTAACTAGTTTGCTTGTGTAGCTTGCTAGTTGTCTTCTTGCTTGTGTAGCTAGAAGCTTCCCCTTGCGTGACTAATTTGGTTTGTGTAACCTTGTTAGTCACATTGCTTAGTTTGTGTAGCTAAGTGACTTGCGCTCTCTAATTTAGCATTAGTTGCCTTGTTATTGAGCTTTGCTAGTGAGCTTAGGAGCTTTGTGCTTTTGCTTCACTAGTTGTGTAGGAGCTCCCTCGGTTGACAAAGTACTAGTGCATAGGTTTGTGTGACCTTGCTCTAGAATTGAGTAGGTGAGCTCTTGATAAGCTTAGCACCTTAGTTGCTTATTTAGGATCTTTGCAAGGTGCTAGAGAACTTAGATAGAGGGGTGTAGTCTTGGCTAGACCGATAAGTTTATTTCCGCATTTGTTTTGGTTAGCCTACGCGTTTAAGTTTTAGAAAGGACTATTCACCCCCCTCTAGTCCGCCATCTCAACCCTTCAACCATCTCTCAGAGTGTCAGTTGTTTCTCCAGAGATTGACAGTCAGTTCTAACAGTGCTAGAGAGACAGGGGGAGTTTCACTTGTGAGTGTGACAGTGTTTTTCTATTCTTGTCACCATGGCTAGGTGCAAGAATGTCGGAGGCTCTCCTCCTAGAGGTGATAGAGGTGACGTGGGTGATAGTCCTCCCCGTCTTACAGAGGTGGCTCGAGGAAAGCGTAAGCTTATCAGCACAAAGAAGCACACCAGAAAAAGACAAAGAGGCAGAGGAAGCCCTAGCAGTTGCCCGAGCAGCAGACAGAGCAGAGAGTGGTGGTAGGGGCAGTGGTATTCTTATCGGTGAGTCTCATACATGAGTTCTGCTCTCTGGACGTGTACTTAGCACCGAGGCCATAGAGGCGACAGAGGACCAGCCTGAGGAGCTAGCAGAGCATGAGCAGCAGACACCACCCAGACGTCATTCTGGATGCACCATGCATTCTCAGATGACACCAGCAGCCCCTCTAGAGAGACCGAGATGCAGAGGTCATCCAACTCATAGGTCTCAAGTCATTCACTATGACCTACGGAAGGCTTCAGCTCGTCAGATTCAGACTTTCCACAAAGTTCAGCTTCACGAGTGGTTCCCACTTCAGAGGCAGCCAGGAGTTGATCACTTCTACACAGCTCTCCAGGAGGATTTTCACATGGCGTATGTAAACACCAATGTATCAGTCACAGCTCACAGAGTTATTCCACTTCAGAGTATAGTTGACTTGGTTGGAGAAGAGGTTCGCACATACCTTTAGACAGTGCCTAGCTTGACTGGCCTAGTTCAGCGGAGTGGCTCATATATGTTGTCCTGGGTGAGAGAGTTATTTGCTACACTTTGGATCCACCCAGATCACACTGGGATTTCCTTCAGTTTCTTGGGTGAGCAGCAAGAGATTTCCAGTGCCAGAGCTAGAGAGCTGCTGAGGATTCCACTCCAGACTGTACGTCTCCATTAGCTATGCTATCTAGGAGTTGACCCCCCAGGCGCGCTCACGGTGGGATTGTGCCACCTGTCAACACTGTTAAGTGCTTGTTTGGCAGTGACTTCGGGGAGGGTTCTAGCAATAGACCTGTTGACATGCTGCCACCAGTTCGCTTGCTTGATGCTATCATCAGGCGGACGATCCTTCCTTGTCCGAACTTCAGGGACGGGACCACTTGACTACAGCAGTGGCTCTTGTCACACCTTGTGAGGGGGATCGCATTTGACATATGGGACTTGATGCTATGTGAGCTGGAAGATACCATATATGAGAGCTTCAGTGCGAAGAGGCACATGAACTATGCTCATTGGATCTCTTTTCTTATCTACATGGGAGTTGAGCCTATGCCGGTAGCCAGTGTTCAGGAGTGGAGCCCCACTACCTTCGAGTACCCTACCTACGACTTCTCATAGCTTGTCCGCACAGTCATAGCTATACCAGTGAGAGCGAGTCGCAGGCCAGTGGTTCCAGAGACAGCTGCACAACAGGATGCTACCGTGCAGGGCCTAGCAGAGGTATACTTAGAGCAGCTAGAGACTCAGGGAGCAGGGACACATAGGTTGAGCTAGACTCAGACCCCATAGACAGCTCAGACGACGACTACCATTCGTTGCCTACGTATCATTCTTCTCGCCCGCACAACAGCGAGGCTAGCGGCTCAGGGTCAGCCACCGATCCTGCTCTGGTTTCCATTCTCTCTAGACTGACAGAGAACTAGGAGCGGGCAGAGCGACACCGTCAGTAGGACCGATAGGAGACTGCCGCTGCTCTTGCACAGGTGCAGGCTCACCAAGACGAGTTCCAGAGGCAGGTTCTTGAGCTACAGAGATAGAAGCAACAGAGACAGCAGCAGTACTTAGGTTTGATCACCCAGTTGGTTTAGGCTGCAGGCATTTAGCTACCTCAGAGCCTTCTTCAGACGACTCCAGCGTCACAGCCCAGCGGGTTTCAGAGTTAGTCTCAGCTTGGCAATCAGGCACAATTGTTCACTTCTCCTGTTCACCAGGTGCCTCAGTTGTTGTGTCCCTATGATTCACTCCTATTCAGACAGGGTTCACACATTTGACACAGTCACAGCTGCTTATGCCCGATACTAGTCAGTTCCATGCCACTTATAGTCATATCACCGGGCAGCCAACACCGACATACTCTACAGCAGACACCTCAGTGTCAAACATGTCAGCACCACAGCCAACTCTAGTTCTAGCTTCAGCTCCTGAGGGAATGACAGGGACAGACACTACTAAGTCGATCCCGTCATCTGTTTCTTTGACGGATCCACTTCTAGTCCCTGTCACACAGACCGAGCCCCTGGTGACCACTACTCAGACTCCTACTACTTCAGGGTCATAGGGATAGCCTATCGGTCCTCTACCCCCTCCACAGTCAGATACCGCGACAGCTGAGCAGACTCGGACTGCTTCACCTACACTTCTAGCTTCTAAGGGTTCGACAGGCTCCGCAGCTTAGCCATAGCCTTCTCCTGAGAGCAGTCCAGATGATGCCCCAAATTAGTTTATTGTTGCTCACCGCACTCCTGTGGCCGGCTCGTCTGCTTCTCCTTCCTCCGATTCATAGTTTTTTGGTCCTTGATGCCAAAGGGGGGAGAGAGAGTATGTAGATAGGGGGAGCTTTGTGAGAGGGTTTTGATTCTTGTGTGTGCGTGCTACTTTCATGCATCTTCATGCATCATCATGTCTCTTTTCCGTACTTCTTGCATTATGTGACTATGTGCTTGCGAGTTATTTTAGTGATGTTGGTTATCTTGTCTCTATTATATCATGTCACTTGATTGTTTATAGCTCATAATGTCTTGCTTCCGCGTTGTTACTCCGATCTCTTATGAGCTATATCATTGTGTTCTAACATTTCATGTCTAATCTTATGAGTTTGCCATGTTGGCTTGGAGCACATAAGCAATCCTAATCTCTTGTTATCTTTGAAAGTTGCTTATGTAAAACAAGCATATTCGAAAACCTCAAATCTTATCTTCATACTCAGGGGTTGTCATCAATCACCAAAAAGGGGGAGATTGAAAGCATCTAGGCCCCTAGAGTGGGTTTCTATGATTGATGACAACAATTAAGTATCATGACTAACGTGTGTTTTGCAGAAACAATAGAGTGTTAGGTCATGGTAATGGCAATCGTGGGCAATATGGTGATCATGCCCCTTATCGATGGAAATCATTTTTGGTTTTCAAAGGATGATCGATAAGGTTAAGGACGGTTAGTTCCGAACGTCGATTGAGTTACGTTCGGAATAGTCGTTAGGACTTTTGTTTTTCTCCTTTGGCCGTACTATTAAGGGGGGCATGGATGAGTAGCTTGACCTAGGTAAGTCTAGTGGTTAGGTGTGGTGCACACTTGTCAAACTTAGCACTAGGAGGCTCCAAGGTGGCCTGAGATTGTTTGGAATAAAAGTCGTTCAAGAAGCGTTTGAATCGGAAGTCGTTTCGGCCCTTAAATGGGCGACAGACGCTGAGGACGAAGGGCGACAGACGCTGACGTCAGCGTCTTTCGCGTGGTTTCTTACTATAGAAAAGTGTCAGACGCGAGGATGAAAGGCAACAGACGCACCCTATGCGCTTACGAGCGACAGACGCAGTAAGGGTTGAGCGTCAGACGCGTCTGGTGGTCAACAGACGCGGTCCAGAATGCTGTGAAGTTCTTCGATAGCGTCAGACGCGTCCGTTGCTAGGGCGACAGACGCTGGCCAGCATCTATCGAGCCCTAACGGCTAGTGAACCGGTTTGATTTGATTACATGCGACAGACGCGCTCCTAAGAGGCATCAGACGCGTCCCTCCAGAGCGATAGACGCGTCTGTCGGTGGGCGTCATCGCGTCTGTCGGTCACGAAAGTTGTTGTTTTCAAAGATAACGGTTGGGGGAGTATAAATACTTCCTCTACCCCTCCATTTGAGTGACTCTTGCTCATTTAATCAGCTGAGAAACTCCTTTCATGTGCAAGGAAGTGCAAGAGCCCTAGTGAGATTTGAGTCTTGAGAATTCAAGTGTGAGAGTCCTCACTAGTGTCTAGAGAGTAGCAAATGTGCATCCACCTTCTCATTAGGCTTGTTGTAGTCAAGTGAGAGTTCTTGCTTATTACTCTTGGTGATCGCCATCACCTAGATGGCTTGGTGGTGATCGGGAGCTTGGTGATCATCTAGCGGAGCTTGTGGATGACCCAACTCATCTTGTGAGCGGGTGTGGGCGATTCACCGCGACGGAGTGTCAAAGAATCAGCCCGTAGAGAGCACTTGATCCTCGCGTGGATCAAGGGGGAGCTACACCCTTGCGCGGGTGCTCCAACGAGGACTAGTGGGGAGTGGCGACTCTCCGATACCTCGGGAAAACATCGCCGTGTTCCTAACCCTTTACATTCAAGCAATTTACTTTCTCGCATTACTCTTGTTGCTTGGTTTACTTTCCTAGAATTGCCATGCTAGACTAGGATTGGAACTTAGGGTGCAAAACTTTTATCGGTAGAATCACTAGAAACACTTGTAGGCACTAGGGGTGAATTATGGCTTAGTAGATTTTAATTCTTGCAATAAAATTTAGAAAAGCCCAATTCACCCCCCTCTTGGGCATCTTGATCCTTTCAGCTGCCGAACGCCGCGTCTGATGCGTGATTTTCAGTATGAAACACTTCCACGACTTCGCTACTTCTTCCCACTTCCGGTGTAAAAGAAAATAGCCATTTCATTTCCTCGAAAACGTCTCTCTACCGCTCGAACTCCACCGCCTTCGTAAATGTGCTAACACCACCAAGTGTACATCACCATGTGCATGTGTGTTAGCATTTTCACAATCATTTTTCAAGGCGTTACGTTAGCTCTCTACTAGATCCTAATGCATATGCTCAAGATGATGACCTAGTAGCACTTAAGTGATCAATAGCTCCAGAAATTCCCCTCTTTATAGTACAACTAGTGATCCTAAGCCATCCACACCCTCTATGGTGTCTTGGATGCAAAATGAAAAACCCTATCATATATCTTTGCCTTGAGCTCCATGATTTGGCTTTGCACCTTCATCCAACTCCATCATGGCAAGCACTTGATCACATCACCATTGCTTGATCCTTGCTTCACCATGTCGTTGCACCAACCACATCATAGCTACATACATGTCTTTGCTATGTGGTTAGTACTAGGTATTGTCACTAATTACTAACACCAAACATATGACTTTCAGCCAGGCGTACCAGTCTCTCATGGCACAACACACCTCTGTCGTGGATTTTCTCAAGGCATATAGGCTATACGTGATAGCCTGCTGCTTCATGAAGGTGAATTTCATCTTCTCCCACATGACAGTTGGCGACGCCGTGGTAGGGAGGAGCAAGTTGCACATTGTGGAGTATGGTGTGCAGCATGGATTCCAGTATCCAGGTTTGTTCCATCTACTAGCAAGGAGGGAAGGTGGATCACTAGAGGTGAGGGTCACCACAATTGATGTCCCACAACCCGGGTTTCGCCCAGCCCACTAGATTGAAGAAACAGGCCACCGTCTCAGCAACATTGCCCGTGAGATGGGCATGCCATTCAAGTTCCGTGGTATTGCAGCAAAGTGGGAGGATGTCCGTGCTAAGGACCTCAATATTGATCCGGATGAGGTGCTTGTTGTCAACAGTGAGTGCTATATCGGCAACTTGATGGACGAGAGCATTTTGGTGGACAACCCGAGCCCTAGGGATACGGTCCTCAACAACATCCGGGAGATGCGGCCCAATGTGTTCATCCATACCATAGTAAATGGAACATATGGTGCACCATTCTTTTTGATACGGTTCCGGGGGGCACTCTTCTTTTTCTTGGCACAATTCGACATCGATGCAACCATCCCAAGGGACAATGTTGAACGGCTGCTGATCGAACGGAATATCTTTGGGTCGTTTGCCCTGAATGTGATTGCTTGTGAGGGTCCAAACAGGGTGGAACGGCCTGAAACTTGTAAGCAATGGCAGGTGCGAAACCACAGGGCTGGGCTGAGGCAACTACCACTGAATCCAGAGGTTGTCAAGGCTGCCAGGGACAAGGTCAAGAACTATTATCACATAGACTTTCTTGTTGATGAGGATAACAGTTGGTTGCTGCTCGGATGGAAGGGACGCGTGCTCTATGCCATGTCGACATGGGTTGCTGAGGATAATAAACCCATCTTTTAGTGCCTAAATCCAACTATATATTATATTAATATTTGATAGATGGTCTATGTTGAACCATTATCCAGCACTATGTTAAACCATGATCCAGCGCCTTGTGGTTCTATGGACTTATGTTTCTAGAGAGTTTAGTGTCGAAACCTTTGAGGCAGAAACAATTAGAGCTACATAGGTTGTAGATATAGCTCTTGATATATTGCAGAGTTGTAATAATCTACTATGTACAATGTACACTAGAATTAAAACCCTGTAGCTGACAAGTGGTTACATGTTTGACCTCTGAAGGCTTAAACCCTGAAAAGTATCTAATGATGCATGATATGATGGTAGATGGTCTATGTTTAGACTATGATCCAGCAACCTGTGGTTCAGTGGACTTATGTTTCTAGAGGGTTTAGTGCAGAAACTTGCCAGGTAGAAATAAGTAGATGCTTACAGCTACATACGTCGTGGACGTAGTTCTTGATATATTGCAGCGTTGTAATAGTATATACTACTATGTACACCAGAATTTGTAATAGTATACTATGTACACAAAGAATTAAACCCTGTAGCTGAAAAGCAATTTTATGGGCTACATGTTTGACCTCATGTCCTGTTTTGAAGGCTTACCCTGTTCGTTTAGTTGGTTCAGCCAAATCAGCAGTATTTTTCTCTTACAATAAATCAATGAACAGTACTTTTAGCCACAGTAAACCAGCGAAAACTTGTAGTAAACCCTGGAAAGTATTCTGACTCGTGAAGTTCTGTTTCTGCTGTAGCATCAGACTGTTGGCATCTCCTTCA
Source organism: Saccharum hybrid cultivar R570 (assembly GCA_038087645.1). Lineage (NCBI taxonomy): Eukaryota > Viridiplantae > Streptophyta > Magnoliopsida > Poales > Poaceae > Saccharum > Saccharum hybrid cultivar. Next base: position 6,589,236 of record JAQSUU010000744.1, read on the forward strand.
CTACTGGGTGTGAGCAAGCATTGACGTTGCACTGATTAATCAGAGTATTTCATTTCTACAATCTCACTCCTTATGGTGATATTCTGAAATGCAAATTCATTTTTCCCACAGTTTTGTGTCACAGGCCTCGGTTTTGCATCATTTCTCTCAATTCAGATAAGGACAGCAAAAAGTAGTCAAGGTATTCAGGATTAAGTTGAGATGGTTTCTGCTGTTCTTGCACAAACACGGACACCGTGGACAAGATCTGGTCGCTCGGCCTGGGCAATCGGTTTAAACCGACAGATGGGTTCGGTTTCTTCGGTTTCCAAAAACTTCGGTTTCTAAACATCAACAACCGATCGGTTCCTTGAAAAAACAGAAACCGACCAATTCGGTGTCGGTTTTTTACAATCGGTTTTCGGTTTCCACCGAACAAACCGAAGCAAGTTAACACCGAGAAACGAGAAAGAGACAAGGAGATATTGTGCTTCAGATCCAATCCAAGTGCCGAGAATCTCATCTCAGATTACGAACGAAGGAGGAAAAGAGAAAAAAATCAATCTAACAGATGCTTAGATGCCGCACGGTGCACGCCGAGCCTTCGTCCAGTTGACTCACTGGCTTGTTGGACGCGCCGCCGGCCCGCCGCCATCGGCGCTCGGTAATGCGCCGATGCGACTCGCAGTCGCAGCCGCCGCCGCGCCGCTCACGTGCCCCAACGCTCGCAGCGTCACCGCGCCACTCGCCGGCTCGCCCACTCCGGCGCTCGCTGCTCCGCGCCCCCCTCCCAGACTCTAAGTAAGCACCGCGCCACCAGGGTAGAGGATAGGGTTTGGAGTGTCTCGCGTGGAGGAAAGGAAGTGGGGGACGGAGCAGATTGGGTCGGAACGGGAGTGGTGGAAATGTGGAGAGGCTGAGTGGGCCTGTGTAATTGGGCCGAGGTGCTCTTGCGAGAGGTGCGTTGCGGCCTTGCTACGTCGCTGACTCGCTGATCTGTACGTGGAGTGTTCGGTTTGCTCGGTTCTTCGGTTCCCTTCTACGTACAAACCGAGCACCAAGCCGATAACCGAAGTTCCGAGAAACAAAAACCGAAACCGAACTGAAAAACCGAAAAACCGATAATTCGGTTCGGTTTCGGTTCGGTTCTCGGTTTTCAGTTTAAATGTGCCCACCCTGACTGGTCGCCGCCATGGTCACCAAACTCGCCATCCTGGAACCTTCCCCTCAGCAGGCAGCAGCTTCTTCAAATTTTCCACCGTCAAAGCTGCGGCCGGCATCCTCAATTGCCTACCCCACGAAACATCGCACTCTAGTAAGCTAAGCAGCAGGCTGATTCGCCACGCAAAGCTCCGATTTTGACCGCCGGCGAGCCATGTCCGCCGCGCCGGAGGAGTTCCTGGCCCAGGGGGCTTACCTCGCCGCCCCCGAGCCCTTCTCCCCCTCCATCTTCCTCGACCTGCCCCCGACGCCACGCCCCGACGGCGACGACCCGACCTCCGACGACCCAGCCTCCTCCGATGACCTCGTCCTCCCCTTCATCTCGCGGATGCTCATGGAGGAGGACATCGACGACAAGTTCTTCTACCAGTTTCCCGACCACCCCGCGCTCCTCAACGCCCAGCAGCCGTACGCACAGATCCTCTCCGACGCCACCGCCGTCTCCTCATCCGACTCCGCCGCCGTCACCAGCTCAGGGACCGGCGGCAACTCCACCCTCTCCTCGTCCTCCTCCGCCCCCGCATCTGCTGACCCCACCTGGCCCTACGACCCAATCGAGCTCTCCCAGCTGCTGCTCTCCCCTCCGTACCTGGACATGGGGGTGGGGCTCGATGACTTCACCGCCGATGAGGTCAACGCCGTCTTCTTGCCGGGACAAGACGCCGCGTTCCAGCCGAGTCCGGAGTTCTTGGATACCGCCGGCGGCGAGGGCGGAGGCGGAGGCCAACAGCTGAGCGCTTCCCTCACCGCCCAGAACGCTGGCGGTGGTGGAGCCCAACAGCAGCGCGCTTCCCTCGTTGCCCAGGACGCCGGCGGTGGCGTGGGTATCCAGAGGTCGGCGTGCGCGGAGGAGGAGACGAAGACAGAGGCCATCACCTTGCCTGCTGGTGATGGTGACCATGCCGCGCTGTCCTTGGCCTTCTTCGGTGCCCAGAATGGGGAAAATATGGACATGCTCAACATGGCGTTCCTCAAAGGCATGGAAGAGGCCAAGAAGTTCTTGCCCACCAACAATAGCCTTCTGATCACCTCTGACCAATCCTTGCCTACAGACAGAGACATCAAGCCGTCCACTGCCTTTGTTGCTACCCAAGTGAAGGAGGAGGAGGAGGTGGATGGAATATCAATGTTTGGAGGAAGTAGCAATGGCAGGGGCCGCAAGAACCGTCACTCCCAAGAGGACTTGGAAGTGGAGACAGGCAGAAACAGCAAACTGATGATGCCTGAACAGGAAGAAACCGGTGCTAGTGAGCTGTTCGATGAATTCATGTCCTGCAAGTATGATGGAGTCTTAAAACACATGCAGGATCTGCGCATCGCCATGGATAGCGAGTCTGAGAAGAGTGCCCGGAGGGTGAGCGGGAAGGGGGAGCGGGGGAAGCAGCATGGGAACGAGTTTGTTGACCTGCACACCACGCTCATCCATTGCGCACAGGCAATGGCCGCAGGTGATCGCCGAAGTGCAACCGAGATGCTGAAACAGATCAAGCAGCACTCCTCTCTCAGAGGGGATGCCACACAGAGGTTGGCCCATTGTTTTGCAGAGGGACTGGAGGCACGACTTGCTGGCACAGGGAGCCAGGTGTACCAATCGCTCGTGGCAAAACGCACATCGGTAGTGGAGTACCTCAAGGCATACAAGCTGTTCTTGGCGGCCGCCAGCCTCAGTAAGGTGCATATCATCTTCGCCAACAGGAATATCGTGCATGCCGTGGCAGGGAGGAGCAAGTTGCACATTGTGGCATATGGTGTACAGTATGGTTTACAGTGGCCAGGCTTGCTACATTTCCTGGCAGGTAGAGAAGGCGGACCTCCAGAGGTGAGGTTCACTGGCATTGACCTTCCGCAGCCTGGGTTCCGCCCAGCCTACCAGATTGAAGAAACAGGCCGCCGGCTTAGCAACTGTGCCCGTGAATTTGGCGTGCCATTCAAGTTCCATGCTATAGCAGCAAAGTGGGAGACGGTCTGTGCCGAGGACCTCAACATTGATCCAGATGAGGTGCTCGTTGTGAACAGTGACTGCCACTTCTGCAACTTGATGGATGAGAGTGTTGACGCTGACACCCCAAGCCCCAGAGATTTGGTGCTCAACAACATTCGAAAGATGCTACCCAATATTTTCATCCAGATTGTCAATAATGGCACATATGGTGCTCCATTCTTCCTGACACGGTTCCGGGAGGCACTGTTCTACTACTCAGCACTATTTGACATGCTGGATGCAACCATTCCCCGGGATAATGATGTACGGCTGCTGATCGAGCGGGATATTGTTGGGCGATCTACCCTGAATGTTATTGCTTGTGAGGGTGCAGACAGGTTGGATCGCCCCGAGACTTATAAGCAATGGCAGTTGCGGAACCACCGGGCTGGGCTCAAGCAGCTACCGTTGAATTCAGAGGTTGTAAAGTTTGCGAAGGATAGGGTCAAGAAGTATTACCACAAAGACTTTCTCATCGATGAGGATCATCGATGGTTGTTGCAGGGATGGAAAGGGCGGGTCCTCTTTGCGATGTCAACATGGGTTGCTGAGGATAGTAACTCCATCTTTTAGCTGCTTCACTTCGCCTGGTTTTGGATTGTAAATGATATTAATGTTTGATAGATGATCTATGTCTTTATTTTAACACCAAACTATGACCCAGCATCTGTGGCCCACTGGACTTCTGTTTCTAGAAGTGCTGAAACTTTGTAAGCTAGAAATAAGTAGAACAACAGATGCTTAGAGCTACATAGGATGTAGATATAGTTCTGTATATGTTTGAGAATTGTGATGAGTACACCACCTGTAACTGAAGCAATTTTATTGATTACTTGTTCGACTTTTTATCTGTCTTTCCAGTTCTGTTTCTTCTGTATCATTAGACTGTTGGCATTTCCCTTGTGTCTAGGCGTGATTATCAAAGTTGCTCTGTTTAATCAAAGTATTCTATTTGGCTGGATATCTTCCATCATTTTCTCATCCAGACAAGTACCGCTACATGTGTTCACTGGATTCAGGATTATGTGATGTTTCTGCAATATGGGAAGAGTCAGGCTTGGATCTGCTGGAGGATGCATTCAAATGTAGGCATCTGAAAGTTACGATATAAAGATCGTCTGCAGCAAATCTGCTAGGATTCTATTAATACCGATCTTCCATAAAGCCACAGTTGCCTTGGATAAACTTACTGTTCAAAGTCTGATGCTTCTTGTTTGCGCTAATCATTTCGTGCACTATGTTTTTCCTTATGCAATATTTTTGCCTGTTTGTTCAATCTCACAGGTTGAGCATTTGTGGTTCTATGTCTTGTTTATTTCTTTTCCAGGTTTGGGGCACTAACAATTTGGTTCCTCTGTCCATGTGTGGAACAGGGGAGAGCACCTGACCAAACGTGGACAAGTTGATTATGACTGGCTGACATTGGGACAATTGAAGCGGGTAGAATCAGGTAAAGATTAGTCTGTCTTTTGTTCTGTTCATCCATGTCACTATATTATGCATAAGGAGTACGGTTTGGACTGAATAATAATATTCAGCATAATTTTCTCATCCAGACAGGTCACAGGTGTTGTAATTAAGAGTTTTATATTGCCAGCAGACCAATTTAGTCATCATGATTCATCTCTAGTGTGTTAAAATTTCTGCTGTGTATTCTCCACTAAAAGAAAGAAATAATAACTTTAATTTGGCCAATACAGAGACTGTCAGACTGGTACCCTGTTCGCAAGTGCTACCGTGCAGGTATTTGATACTGCAGAGCTTGGGCGATGTTTAGTTAATGAAAAGTCAGAATTTTTCTAACGGTAGCACTTTCGTTTGTATTTAACAATTAGTGTTTAATTATAGACTAACTAGGCTCAAAGATTCGTCTCGTGATTTATAACTAAACTGTGCAATTAGTTATTTTTTTTACCTATGTTTAGTACTCTATGCATGCGTCTAAAGATTCGATGCGATGGAGAGAGTGAAAAAATTCTAACTTTAGCCTTGATCTAAACAAGACCTAGTAAAAAAAAACTTTTTTCCTGCTGTACAGGACAAAACAGAGACCACCTACTTTAGCAGCAGGTGTTCGATTTTTTTTTCCTCAAAAAGCAGCAGATGTACCCTGGACATTTTTTTTAGCCAGCACTGCTATAGGACAGGTCAGATGCTCTCTCGGTAAGCTGCCACCACTGCCGGTAAATACAAACCACAACGGGTTGTGCGCCCACCCCTTATCTCCCAGCGTCCATTTTGCTTCAAGATTCGTGCGTCAGTGCTTTTTTGGTAAAAAAAAATCCATACGCCAATGCCTTTTTTGGATGGTGTGTAAGAGTGGGTTGACTCGCACGAATCTCGGAGCAAACTGAGCCATAGGATAAGTAGTGGGCGCACACCTAGTTGTGGAAATTACAAGTTGCACCACTGCAGCATTGATCTTCTCCGAACTTTCCTTTGTTGATTGACTACTAGTTCCACTCCGAAAAGCTTGACTTTCATCCACCCACTCTCCACAAAGCATCGCCGGTCTGGCCACCAGTGCTGGACCGTTGCGCCGGAACCAGAGCCGTAGTAGTCCGTGATGGAGGTGTTGAGATCAGGAGCGCTGACAACAGAGTTGGGGACACCGAATGTCTGTGCCCGTCGAAGCACAGTAACGGATGAGCGCACGGAAGGGCAGCTCTTCTTCGTCGACGAAGAAAGCTGAGCGGAGGGCTGTGGACCGTCATGGCCGGTGGCGTGGGCGAGCTGCAAGAGCGTGGCCAACGCCGCTGAAGAGGCAGGGACGAACACTCGGGTGTTGCAGTGGACACCACGGGCAGCGATGAATCGGCCGTGCTCCCCCTCGACAAACAGCTCGTCCTCGAGCTGGAAGGAAGGGTGCGCTGCGTAGAACGTCTCAACGGGGCTCCCATGGTGTGTCAGCCTCGGACATACTCGCCCGCGGACCAGCACTTGGAACGGCGAAGGTGCTCGGAACGGCTGCAGAACGCCCACTTGGATAAGCTGGAGGTGGTAGGCCAGGCCACTGCGTCCATGCATGGCAAGGTGTGGTCCTGCCTTGCATACGAAGACACGGCCGTTGTAGAGGAGGAGACCATCGCTGACGAGCCACGGGCCGCCCCGACGGTCGGTGTTGAGGGCGTTGCGGATGTAGGCGGTGTCCTGACTGCCCCGAGAGCGTGCTACGGTACGACCCATCTACTGCACTGCGAGACCGCGCATCCACGCCCGTGGTGGAACACTGCGGCGAACCCAGGTTCCGCCATAGGAGTAGGACGCGGTGGCCCTCCCGCCCGAAGGCGTTAAGCGCCACGAGTGCCGCGGTGGTCGTGTCTGACTCTGACCGCAGGCCTGTGTGATCGGTATTGGCATGGATGGAACTGCCGGCTGAGTGACCTGCGGATGGATGGCCACTGGCTGGGTGATCGCCGGCTGGGTGGTGAGGACCTCCGAAAGGCCAGGGAAAGGACCCATGGCCGGAAGCAGCGGAACGCCGCCGATGCCGAAGTGGAGGAGCGGCGGAACAAGCGCAGCCGGCCGGTTCTCGACAACGGCGATGCGGTGGGACAGCTCATCCAACTGGCGCTGCAAGCCACAAACAGCCGTGGTGAGCGCGGCGAGTGCATCGGTGGAAACTTGGGTAAGCAGGGGCTGGGAGATTGGGAGCGGCGCAGTGGGAGCGAGGGTGATAGCGGCTGTGGCGGTGGCGATGGTGGTGGGCGCGGCGGCGGCGGAAGCGGGAGCGAGCTCGAGTCCTGGCATAGCCGATACCAGATGTTGTTGCGGGCTAGGGCTAGGAGAATCGAGAGAGACTGGCGAGTGAGAGAGAAGCGGCGGCGAGGCAGCGACGCCGTACTCGGCGTCGCCCACGAAAGGGGAGCGGGAGAGATTGAACTCAGTCTCCAATTGACCTTCTCATTCAACAAGTGTTCCAAACTTAGGCCTGTTTGGTTCAGGGAGCTAAAGTTTAGTCCGTTGATACTCGTTGCCGTCCATAACAGTGGACCTCCTAAAGTGAGGATCACCGGCATTGATCTGCCCCAGCCCGGCTTCCGCCCAGCTGTGCGGATTGAGGAGACAGGGCGGCGGCTTAGCAATTATGCTCGTCAGCTCGGTGTGCCATTCAAGTTCCACGGCATCACGGCGAGGTGGGACACAGTTTGTGTTGATGACCTGAACATTGACCCTGATGAGGTTGTCAACAGTATTTTTGCCTGTTTGTTCAATCTCACAGGCTGAGCATTTGTGGTTCTATGTCTTGTTTATTTCTTTCCAGGTTTGGAGCACTAACAATTTGGTTCATCTGTCCATGTGTGGAACAGGGGAGAGCACCTGACCAAACGTGGACAAGTTGATTATGACTGGCTGACATTGGGACAATTGAAGCGGGTAGAAGCAGGTAAAGATTAGTCTTTATTTTGTTCTTTTCATCCATATTACTATATTATGCATATACAACAGAGTCGCGCAAATTCAGTGTGTGTCATAGGGAGTACAGTTTCGACTGAATATTCAGCATCGTTGTCTCATCCAGACAAGTCACAGGCATATTGTAATTAAGAGTATTATATTCCCAGCTGACCATGGTTAAAATTTCTGCCGTGTATTCTCCTTCAAAAGAAAGAAAGAATCTTTTTTGGCCAAGACTGGTACCCTGTTTGCATGTATTCTGCTGTGTATTTGATACTGCAGAGTTTGGTCAAGCAAAAGAAAAAAAGTTTTTCTGTTGGGCAGGACAAGACAGGGACTACCTATTGTAGCAGCAGGTGTTTGATCTTTTTTTATTAAAAAAAAACAGAAGGTATACTAGATGCTCTACTCCTCGGTAAGCCGCCACCATTGTAGCATTCGTCTTCTCCGAACTTTCCTTTGTTGATTGCAGTTCCACTCCCTTCCTTCTGGATGGCATATAGAATTCAGAAAACCAAAAGGCTTAAACTTTCATCCACTCACACTCACACTCTGGATGGTATACTTGAAGGGCAGGCCTGGTGCAGTTGGTGAGTGCTAGCTCGCCGAGTCACCAGGTCCTGGGTTCGAAGCCGTCTCTCTGCAGAATTTCTGCGGGGGTAAGACTTTGCTTCGGTTATTCTCTTCCCCAGACCCCACTCGTGTGGGAGCCTCTGGCACTGGGTCTGCCCTTTTTAGACACCAAGTCACCAGCAGCCATGGCCGCCTCACCGGAGGACGAGGGCCTCTTCGCAGACCCCGAGCCGTTCTCCCCGTCCATCTTCCTCGACCTGCCCCCGACGCCCCGCCCCGATGTCAACGGCGAGGTCCCGGCCTCGTCGGACGACCTCGTCCTCCCCTTCATCACGCGGATCCTCATGTAGGAGGACATCAACGACCAATTCTTCTACCAGTTCCCCGACCACCCCGTGCTTCTCCAAGCCCAGGAACCGTACGCGCAGATCCTCTCTGACGCAGCCACGGCTCGCACCAACAGCGCCGCCTCGGGCTCGGGCCCCCCCGCCACCGTCTCGCCGTCCTCCTCCGACGACCCAGCCCAGCTCCTTCTGTCCCCACAGTACCCCGATACGGGACTGCACGGCTTCACCGATGACGGTGTCGGCACCTTCTTCTTGCCCGCACAAGGTGGCAGCATCCTGGAGTTCGAGCAGAGTCCGGCGCAATTAAGGACCACAACCTTGCCCGCCGGCGACGGCGACCACGCGGCGCTGGCCTCGGTCTTCTTCAACAGGGGAGACGCGGACGCGGAGATGCTCAACAAGGCATTCCTCAAGGGTATGGAGGAGGCCAAGAAGTTGTTGCCCACCACCAACAGCCTCCTAATCGACCGTGAGGCAGAGGAGGAGTTGGGCATTAGTGGCAGGGGCCGCAAGGACAGGGACAGGCTCAGTTGGGATGACTTGGAGGCTGAGACGTGCAGGAAGAGCAAGCTGATGGTGCCCGAGCCTGAGGAAACTGGCCAGATGGTAGATGAAATGATTGTCAATGGACTGAAATCGTGCCTCAAAGAAATGGAGGCCCTGCGAATCTCCATGGGCAGTGAGGCTAAGAAGAAGGCAAGGAAGGGCAAAGGGAAGTCAGCACAGGGAAGGTCTAGCTCCAACGAGGCGGTGGAGCTGAGCACCTTGCTCATCCACTGTGCACAGGCCGTGGCCACGGACAATCGCCGGAGTGCGACCGAATTGCTGAGACAGATCAAGCAGCATTCCTCACCGAAGGGTGATGCCACACAGAGGTTGGCACACTGTTTTGCAGAGGGATTGGAGGCGCGGCTGGCAGGGTCAGGGAGCCAGCTCTACAGGTCGCTCATGGCTGAGCGAATCTCGGTCGTGGAGTACCTCAAGGCCTACTGGTTGTACCTGGCAGCTTGCTGTTTCAAAATGATGGCATTCAGGTTCTCCAACATGACAATCCTCAAGGCCATCGCTGGGAGGAAAAAGGTTCACATTGTGAATTATGGCATGGATTATGGGGTTCAGTGGCCAACTTTGCTGTACCATATGGCGAACTTGGAGGGTGGACCACCTGAAGTGAGGATCACCGGCATTGACCTCCCTCAGCCTGGATTCCGCCCAGCCATGCGGATTGAGCAGACAGGGCGCCGGCTCAGCAATTATGCTCGTCAGCTCGGTGTGCCATTCAAGTTCCATGGGATCACGGCGAGGTGGGATACAGTTCATGTTGATGACCTGAACATTGACCCTGATGAGGTACTCATTGTCAATAGTATCATCCAGTTTGGAAATTTGATGGACGAGGGGATCAACATCGATAGCCCAAGCCCTAGGGATCATCCTTTATGTCATGAATGCCTCGTATAGTGCTCCATTCTTTGTAACACGTTTCAGGGAGGCACTGTTCTTTCACTCTGCAATGTTTGACATGCTGGATACCACAGCTCCACGGGATAGTCACCAGCGCTTTTTGGTTGAGCAGCACCTCTTTAGGCAATGTGCCCTGAATGTTGTTGCCTGTGAGGGCACGGACAGGGTGGAGCGCCCGGAGACATATAAGCAATGGCAGGTGCGGAACCACCGGGCAGGGCTAAAGCAGCTTCCATTGCATCCAGATATTGTAAAGAACTTGAGGGACAAAGTTAGGGATCAGTATCACAAGGACTTTGTCATTGATACGGATCATAATTGGCTCCTAGAAGGATGGAAGGGACGCATACTCTTTGCCATGTCGACATGGGTTGCAGATGATGCTGTCTCAGAACTTTAGCTGCTTTTCTCACCACATACAGCAATATCAATAATTGCAACTATACATATGTTTCTGAATTTTTGTCTTACCAATGAATTTCATCAGCCGCTCAGCAGCTGTGGTTCAGCACGCTTTCTTACCCACCACCTTGCCTGTCTAGAAGGGTGGAAGGTACGCATACTCTGTGCCATGTCGACATGAGTTTCAGAATTCAGATGATGCTATCTCAGAACATTAATGGCTTTTCATCACAAGATACAGAGATATATGCCTCTGTGTTATGTGGTTCAACACACTTTATTTAAAGATGCTTGGATATAAGCAGTAGATGCATTATAATGTCTTCTAATAATGTAATATCAGATGCTTCTTTGGGTGTTCTTGTTGCTTCTTATATCTGCATAGGATCTTAGATTAGTTCTCAGTGTGTTGCTGCAGAACCTATGTAAATTTACGACAAACTGAAAGGCCACTTGTGGTACCTGTGTTGTGAAGTTCACTTTTTGTTGTAGCATTGTATTCCCTTGCACCTGGAAAGAGTAAACAGACACGTGATTAAGTGTTAAAAGTGCACCTATTATTCTGTTATTCAGAGTAGTGATTTCTGCTGCTTTATTTTTTGGTGATTGTTTCAAATGCAAACTTATTGATACCATACTTTTCCCATTTTCTACCTAGTTTCAAATTCCTGGGGACGTTTTCTGCTGAATATTTTCTGAATTCTTTCATTCAGAGTATGGTTGAAAAGGTGTTTCTGTCTTTTTATTTTGGGGATCAAACTATGGCAGGCTTATTCAGCGTACCTGACTGATTCTTTTGCTCAAAGCATAGGGAGTACAAGTGATATAGCAGCATGCCCAGACACAAGGGCCTTGCAAAGAAACTGTTTCTGCAATTTCAGGAGAGGTGCTGGATGGCATCTGCTTATATGTGATGATACATAGTATGACAGTTGTGATAGTTTCTGATCAAAGATGGGCACATTATGGTCACTGTAAGCTTACAATGATCCTTTCATCATAAAATTTGTTCAGTGATGCTTTCTATAGGCACAGTAGTATGAACCTTGAGCTTTATATAGGCATCAGAGATTCAAAGTAGCAGTTTTGGCAGTGATGCTTCCACAAATAAGTTCATTGGTTGATATTGGCAATGATGTTTCCACAAATAAGTTCATCGGTTGATATTGAGTTACTGGCTTACTGGTGCGTCGAATGCTGAACCTGCTAGGATTCCAATAAGGCTTCTGAGCTTTTGATTAAACTAGAGTAACATTGAACAAGCATCAGATCAGAGATGTTTGTTGCTTGCCTCAGTCATTTCTCACTCTATGTTTTTCTTAAGATTGTTTCTTTCTCTATGGAGTGTTCTAGCATAGAGAGTCGTACCCTTTTTCTTGGAGGGTGTAATAGGCTCACTCTATGCATCTCTGTCATGTTTATTCATTTACTTTCAGGTTTTGTACAGTAATGATTTTGTTCAAGGGTCCATGTTTGGAGCAGGGTATGAACATCTGAGGAAAGGTGGGCAGCCTGATTATTAGAGGCTGGCATGTGCAGATCTGAAGCAGGTGCAACTTGGTCTGTGTGCAACTTGGTCTGTCTTTTGCTCTGTCCATCCACTTTATAAATTATTCCACCTATCTGATGCATGTTCAGCATGACCAAATTCAGAATATTGTCATGCCAGGTAACAGAGACAGACCACTAATCATGTATTAGGTGCAGTGCATTATGTGTTTGCTGCGTTTAGTAGTAAGAAAATAAATAAAAAAAAGTTGTAGGAAGCCATTACTCTGTTTCAATGTAGCAGCCTAGCAGGTGCCTGATACTGCAGCCTGGCACAAGAAGACTGTTTGTCTGCCAGTTTGCGTTTGGCCTCAGAACGAACTTCTCGGCGCTTTCCCTTCCCAGCTTCTTCTTCTTCTTCTTCTTCTCTCTCTCAAAAAAAAAAAAAAAGATTCCGTTTTTATCCACCCACGACGGACCACCACCAGCCTCGCAGCCATGGCAGCCTTGCCAGAGGTTTTCTTGCCTGACCTCGACGAGCCCTTCTCCCCCTCCGTCTTCCTCGACCTGCCCCCGACGCCTCGCCCCGATGGCAATGGCGACGGCAAGGACCCGGCCTCCGACGACCTCGTCCTCCCCTTCATCGAGCGCATGCTCATGGAGGAGGGGATCGACGAAGAGTTCGTCTACCAGTACCCGGGCCACCCCGCGCTCCTCCAAGCCCAGGAATCGTATGCGGTGGTCCTCTCCGACGCCACCGCGGATTCGTCTTCGGACAGAAGCCCCACCGTGTCTTCGGACAGAAGCCTCACCGCGGACGCCAGCACGGCGTCCGAGCGGAGTCTGGCGCGATTGGGGGATGCTGGCGTCCGGAGTGACGAGAGGCCGGCGCAATTGGGGTACGCTGGCACCGCCGCCGAGGAGGAGGTGGAGAAAAAGGCCAACAGCACTATGCTTGCAGTCGTCGATGGTCACCACGCCGTGCTGGCCTCGGCATTCTTCAGTGCCCAGCAGGATGGGGGAGGCAAGGGCATGGAAGAGGCCAACAAGTTCCTGCCTAGAGACATCGACCTGCTGCGCGGCGGCTCTGCCACCGTCGTCCAAGCGAAGGAAGAGGAAAGTGCCAATGGCAGGGGCCGCAAGAACCGGCACAACCGGGACGGTGTCCTAGAGGCCAATTTGGGCAGGGAGAGCAAGATGATGGCGCCAGAGCCGGGGGAATCTGGTGAGGTGGTTGACGAAATGGTTGCCAATGGGTTCCAATTGTTCTTCAGAGAGATGGAGGGCCTCCGCATCAGTATGGGCAGCAAGGCTGAGAAGAGCAGGAAAGGGAGTGTGCGGAGTGCCAACGGACGACCACCGGAGCGCGGCCGAACTGCTTTGGAAGATCAAGCAGCACTCTTCTCCACGGGGAGACGCCACACAAAGGCTGGCACATTATTTCGCGGAGGGATTGGAGGTCCGGCTGGCTGGTTCAGGAAGCAAACTGTACAATTCGCTCATGGCAAAGCGCACCTCAGCCGTGGACTTACCGGCTGTACGCGGCAGCCTGCTGCTTCCGAGTGGTGGCGTTCAAGTTTGCCAACATGACCATCTGCAAGGCTATTGCAGGGTGTGGATTACGGCATACAGTACGGATCCCAGTGGCCAGGTTTGCTGAAACTTTTATCTATATGCCCAGGAGGGCCACCGGAAGTGAGGATCACTGGCATTGATCTTCCCCAGCCTGGGTTCCGTCCAGCTTCTCGGGTCAAGGAGACAGGCAGCGGCTTAGGAATTATGCCTCTCAGGTCGGCGTGCCGTTCAAGTACCGTGGCATTGCGGCTAAGTGGGAGACGGTTGGCGTTGATGATTTGGACATCGACCCTGATGAGGTGCTCGTTGTTAATAGCATCCTCCATTTTGGGAACTTGATGGACGAAGGTGTCGACACGAGTAGCCCAAGCCCGAGGGATGTTGTTCTCAGCAACATCCGGAAGATGCGACCAGATGTGTTCATCCTTTTCATCATGAATGGCACATATAGCTCACCGTATTTTGTACCGCGGTTCCGGGAGGCGCTATTCCACTACTCTGCAATGTTTGACATGATGGATGCCACAACCCCACGGGATAGTGATCTGCGTGTTCTGGTTGAGCGTGATCTCTTTGGCCAGTGTGCCCAGAATGTCATCGCTTGTGAAGGCTTGGACAGGGTGGAGCGCCCTGAGACATATAAGAAGTGGCAGTTGCGGAACCACCTGGCAGGGCTGGGACAGCTGCCGTTGGATCCAGATATTGTCAAGGCAGTGCGGGAGAGTGTCAGGGACAAGTTTCACGAGGACTTTGTCATTGATGTGGATCGTCAGTGGCTCCTGGGAGGGTGGAAGGGACGCATACTCTATGCAATGTCGACATGGGCTGCAGCTGATGCTATCTCGGATTCTTAGCTGCTTTAATTTACTGGATGGGTTCAGAGATATAGATAATGGCAGCTATTTATGATTCCTCAGTGTTGATGATGCTGAGCTTCTTTATTTCTTTTGTTCTTTTGGAGACATGTACCGATGGTGAACTTAATGTACTACAAACTGAACAACATCCCTCCTTTTGTTTTATTGCTGAATGTTATGCTGTGACTGAAAAGCAAATTTGACTCTCATGTCATGTTTCGTGAAGTTCATTTAGGTTGTGACATAAGTTTTTTGGTTCTTCCCTTTCATTTGGAAAAGGGTAAAAAGAAGGTTGATTAAGCATTAAAGCTATACATGTTATTCTGAGCAACTTCCTCGGCGGTTTCTACTAAATTTTTTTTCCTGCAATCCTTTCATCGTGGTAGTTACAGCAAAAGGAGGTGGTTAGATTCAACATTACACTACCACAAAACAGGTCATGTCACACTGTAAAGAATCATCATTCAGATCATTTTTGAAGCACCTGGTCTACTTTTCTTCACCAGATACAGAGATGTTGGTAATGGCAACTGTACATTTGTTTCTGACTTTATACCTTGGCGCCAGAGCGATAGTATGGTTAACTAAATTTTTTAACCTTATTTTTCGGTCTAACAAGATGCCTGAAGAATGGAGGAGAAGTATATTAGTACATATCTTCAAGAATAAGGGAGATGTTCAAAGTTGTACTAACTACCGTGGGATTAAGTTGATGAGTCATACGATGAAGCTTTGGGAGAGGGTTATCGAGCATCGCCTAAGGAGAGTGACACATGTGACCTAAAATCAGTTTGGGTTCATGCCTTGTAGGTCGACCATGGAGGCGATTTTCTTATTACGACAATTGATGGAGAGATATAGGGAGCAGAAGAAGGACTTGCACATGGTCTTTATTGACCTCGAGAAGGCATATGACAAAGTACCGAGAAATGTCATGTGGTAGGCCTTAGAAAAGCACAAAGTCCCAACTAAGTACGTTACCCTCATCAAGGATATGTACAGAGATGTGGTGACGTTTGTCCGAATATGTGATGGCGACACCAGTGACTTTGCAATTAAAATAGGACTGCATCAGGGGTCAGCTTTGAGCCCTTATTTATTTGCTTTGGTGATGGATGAGGTCACAAGGGACATACAAGGTGATATCCCTTGGTGTATGCTCTTTGCTGATGATGTGGTGTTAGTTGACGACAGTAGGGCGGGGGTTAATAGGAAGTTAGAACTATGGAGGCACACATTAGAGTCGAAAGGGTTCAGACTTAGTAGGACTAAGACCGAGTACATGAGGTGCGATTTCAGCGTGACTAGGCACGAGGAGGGAGACGTTAGCCTCGATGAGCAAGTGGTGGCCAAGAAGGATACTTTTCGGTATTTAGGGTCGATGCTACAAAAGGATGGAGACATTGATGAAGATGTTAGGCATAGAATTTCAGCCGACTGGCTGAAATGGCGTCAAACTTCTGGCGTTCTCTGTGACAAAAGGGTGTCTCAGAAGCTGAAAGGTAAGTTCCATAGGACGACGATTCGTCCGGCGATGTTATACGGTGCTGAGTGTTGGCCTACAAAAAAGGCGACATGTCCAGCAATCGAGTGTAGCAGAGATGCGTATGTTGCGTTGGTGTTGTGGGCACACAAGGAGGGATAGAGTCCGGAACGACGATATTCGGGATAGGGTTGGGGTGGCACCAATTGAGGAGAAATTGATTCAACATCGGTTGAGATGGTTTAGACATGTCCAATGGAGGCCTCTTGAAGCGCCGATGCGTAGTGGAGTTCTAAAGCGGGCCGATAATGTAAAGGGCGGTAGAGGTCGACCTAAACTAACTTAGGACGAGTCCGTTAAGAGAGATCTTAAGGAGTGGAATATCTCCAAGGATTTAGCTATGGACAGGAGCGCTTGGAGATTGGTAATCAACGTGCCTGAACCGTGACATCTTTTTGTCTTGTGCCATTTATGTCCCTTTATGTGTCTCCCTGTTTCTCGTCTCTTTTGGGTTTCATCTCTAGCCTACCCCAACTTGCTTGGGACAAAAGGCTATGTTGTTGTTGTTGTTTCTGTAAATGAACTCATGAGCCCACTAGGTCTGTCCAGTTAATTATTTGTCTACTGGAAATCTGTGCTATGTGATTGATATTTCCCTGGTTAGGTGAAGAACCTGAACCTAAAAATTGATGTAAAGGCATGTCCTGGTATTTGGCTCTCTGGAACTCTAAATAATGGAATTCTTGAACTGCACAGCAGCTGTGGTCCTGACTACAGATGAAATTTATAAAGACATACATGTCTTACTTAGATCTTAGATATAGTTCCCTTTGTACTGGTGCAGAACTTGTGAAAATGTACAACAAAACCAAAGAACCCTGTTTATTTATTTATTTATTTATTGCTAGTATATGGCTTTATTTTTATGTAGCCTTGCAAATTGATAGGCTACTTATTTGAATTGATAGGCCTCTGTGTTATGTGATTCAACACACTTTATTTGAATATGCTTGGATATAAGCAGTAGATACATTGTAATGTCTTCTAATAATGTAACAGTCGATGTTTATTTGGGTGTTCTTGTTGCTTCTTATAGCTGCATAGGATCTTAGATTAGTTCTCGGTGTGTTGATGCTGCCTGTGTAAATGTACAACAAACTGAAAAACCACTTGTGGTACCTGTATTGTGAAGTCCCCTTTCTCTTGTAACATTGTATATTCCCTTGCATCTGGAAAGAGTAAATGGGCACAAGATTAAGCATTAAAATTGCACATATTATTCTGTTATTCAGAGTTTTGATTTCTGCTTCTTTGTTTTTTGGTGATTGTTTCAAAGGCAAACTTATTGGTACCATACTTTCCCAATTTTCTACCTAGTTTCAAATTAACAGGGATGGTTTCCGCTGAATATTTTTCTTAATTCTTTCATTCAGAGTACAGTTGAAAGAGGTGTTTCTTTCTTTTCTCTTTTTGGACTCAAACTATGGTAGGCTTATGCCACCTATCTGACTAAATCTTTTACTCAAAGCATAGGGAACAAATGATATAGTAGCATGCCGAGGTACAAGGGGCTTTCAAAGAAACTGTTTCTGTAATTTTGGAGAGGTGCTGGATGGCATCTTATATGTGAGGATACATCGTAAATAGTATATGACAATTGTGAGTTTCTGAACAAAGATGGACACATTATGGTCACTGTAAGCATACAATGATCCTTTTATCATAATAATTTGTTCACAGGAGTACTAAGTTACTGGTGATGACAGAGAAAGGCCCACAGTTGCACTTCTGCAAATTGGGCGTCAGTTAATTTTAGGACAATTCTCTACCTATTGGGATTCACATTTCACAGTAGTATGAACCTTGAGCTTTATATAGGCATAAGAGATTCAGAGTAGCAGTTTTGCAATGATGCTTCCACATGTTCATCAGTTGATATCGAATCACTGGCTTACTGGTGCGTTGAATGCTGAACCTGCTAGGATTCCAGTAAGACTTTTGAGCTTTTGATCAAACTAGAGTAACATTGAACAAACTTCAGATCAGAGATGTTTGTTGCTTGCCTCAATCATTTCTCAGTCTATGTTTTTCTTAAGACAGTTTCTTTCTCTTTGGAGTGTTCTAGTTTAGATACTGAAAAACTTCTTTCTTGGAAGGGTGTAGGCTCACAGTATGCATTTCTCTATCATTTTTATTTGTTTACTCTTCAGGTTTGGTACAATAATAATTTTGTTCAAGATGCCATGTTTATAGTAGGGTATGAACACCTGACAAATGTGCACAATCTGATTGTTAGAAGCTGACATGTAGATTTGAAGAAGGTGCAATTTGGTCAGTTTTTTGCTCTGTCCGTCCATTTATATATATGTTATATGACCTATGCATATGCAGCATGGACAAATTCAGGATTATTTTGTACCCAGCTGACAGGCCATAATTTAGTTTCATGAATCAGGCGCAGTATATTGTGTCTATGCTCCATTCTAGTAAGAAAAGGAAAAACTTTAGTAGGAAGAGAAGAGTATGTTATTATGTTTCCAAGTACCAGGTGTTTGATACTGCAGAGACTCTTGTCAAATGTCAAGCACCTAGCTAGGATTCTAGTAAGACTTTTGAGCTTTTGATCAAACTAAAGTAACATTGAAGATTGAACTAAGTTCAGATTAGAGATGTCTGTTGCTTGCCTTGGTCATTTATCACTTTGTTTTTCCGAAGACAGTTTCTTCCTGTGGAGTGTTATCGTACTGTTTTTTGGATGGTGTAATAGGTTCACTCTATGCAGCTCTGTCATGTTTATTAATTTACTTTTCAGGTTTGGTACTGTAATAATTTTGTTCAAGAGTCCATGTTTGGAGCAGGGTATGAACATCTGACGAAATGTGGGCAGTATGACTTTTAGAGGCTGACATATGCAGATTTGAAGCAAGGTGCAACTCGGTCTGTCTTTTGCTTTGTCCATCCATTTATATATTATTCAGCATGAGCAAATTCAGAATTTTGTTATGCCAGGTGACAGAGACAGACCACTGTTACCTAATCATATTCATATATCAGGTGAGTGCATTGTGTGTTTGCTGCGTTCTAATAAGAAAATAAAAAGATCTTTTTGTAGGAAGAGAGGAGTCCTTTATCTGCTTCAATAATGTAGCAGGTGTCTGATACTGCAGACTCCAACCACCCTGCCGATGAAGAAACTTGGCAATTTCAGGCAGAAGACTGTCTGCAAGTTGACGTCTCTGGAGGGTCCACGGACCGGAGAAGACAAAAGAAGAGTGGCAGCAGGGTCCATCACGGTTGCGTTTGGCCTCACCTCTCGGAGCCGCCAAGGTCGCATCAGAATTTTCAGAACGAACTTCTCGGCGCTTTCGTTCCCACTCCCAGCTTCCCTCCCCTCCTTTCTCCCTCTGAAAAGAAAAGAAAATGATTCTGTTTTTATCCATCCACCAGTCTACCACAACATTCAAAGGTTCCATTTTTTCTCCTACCCAACCCAGACTACCCAGACTGGCAGCCATGGCCGCCTCGCCGGAGGATTTCGTGGCTGACCCTGCCGAGCCCTTCTCCCCCTCCATCTTCCTCGACCTGGCCCCGACGCCCCGCCCCGACGGCAATGGCGAGGGCAAGGACCCGGCCTCCGACGACCTCGGCCTCCCCTTCATCGAGCGCATGCTCATGGAGGAGGGGATCGACGAAGAGTTCTTCTACCAGTACCCCGACCACCCCGCGCTCCTCCAATCCCAGGAGTCGTACGCGCGGGTCCTCTCCGACGCCACCGTGGATTCCTCTTCGGACGGCTGCCCCATCGTGTCGGTGTCCTTTGGCTCCGACGACCTCACCACGGATGCCAGCACCGCGTCCGAGCAGAGCCCGGCGCAAGCGCAACTGGGGGACGCTGGCGTCCGGAGTGATGCCGCCGCGGAGGAGGAGATGGAGAAAAAGGCCAACCGTACCATGCTTGCAGCCGTCGTCGATGGTGACCACACCGCGCTGGCCTCGGCATTCTTCAGCGCCCAGCAGGATGGGGGAAGCAACGCCATGCTCAACTTGGCATTCCTCAAGGGCATGGAAGAGGCCAACAAGTTCCTGCCTAGAGACATTGACCTGCTGCGCGGCTCTGCCACCGTCCTTCAAGTGAAGGAAGAGGCAGACGAGGACGCAACTGCCAATTGCAGGGGCCGCAAGAACCGGCACAACCGGGGTGATGTCCTAGAGGCCAATTTGTGCAAGGAGAGCAAGATGATGGCACCGGAGCCGGAGGAATCCAGTGAGGTGATTGACGAAATGATTGCCAATGGGTTCCAATTGTTCTTCAGAGAGATGGAGGGCCTCCGCATCAGTATGGGCAACGAGGCTGGGAAGAAGAGGAGCAGGAAAGGGAGTGCGCGGAGTGCCAACGGAGCGGTGGACTTGTGCACCTTGCTCATACATTGTGCACAGGCTGTGGCAACGGACGACCGCCGGAGCGCAGCCCAACTGCTTTGGAAGATCAAGCAGCAGTCTTCTCCACGGGGAGACGCCACACAAAGGTTGGCGCATTATTTCGCGGAGGGATTGGAGGTGCGGCTGGCTGGTTCAGGAAGCAAACTATACAATTCGCTCATGGCAAGGCGCACCTCGGCCGTGGACTTCCTCAAAGCCAACCGGCTGTATGCAGCAGCCTGCTGCTTCAGAATGATGGCGTTCAAGGTCGCCAACATGACCATTTGCAAGGCTATTGCAGGGAGGAAGAAGGTACACATTGTGGATTACGGCATACATTACGGATCCCAGTGGCCAGGTTTGCTGAAACTTTTATCTATATGCCCAGGAGGGCCACCGGAAGTGAGGATCACTGGCATTGATCTTCCCCAGCCTGGGTTCCGTCCAGCTTCTCGGGTCAAGGAGACAGGGCGGCGGCTTAGCAATTATGCCTCTCAGGTCAGCGTGCCGTTCAAGTACCGTGGCATTGCGGCTAAGTGGGAGACGGTTGGCGTTGATGATTTGGACATCGACCCTGATGAGGTACTCATTGTCAATAGCATCCTCCATTTTGGAAACTTGATGGACGAAGGTATCAACACGAGTAGCCCAAGCCCGAGGGATGTTGTTCTCAGCAACATCAGGAAGATGCGACCAGATGTGTTCATCCTTTTCATCATGAATGGCACATATACCTCACCGTATTTTACACGACGGTTCCGGGAGGCACTATTCCACTACTCTGCAATGTTTGACATGATGGATGCCACGACCCCACGGGATAGTGATGTACGTGTTCTAGTTGAGCGTGATCTTTTTGGCCAGTGTGCCCAGAATGTCATCGCTTGTGAAGGCTTGGACAGGGTGGAGCGCCCTGAGACATATAAGAATTGGCAGTTGCGGAACCACCGGGCAGGGCTGAGACAGCTGCCATTGGATCCGGATATTGTCAAGGATGTGCAGGAGAGTGTCAGGGACAAATATCATGAGGACTTTGTCACTGATGTGGATCTTCAGTGGCTCCTGGGAGGGTGGAAGGGACGCATACTCTATGCAATGTCGACATGGGCTGCAGCTGATGCTATCTCGGATTCTTAGCTGCTTTAATTTACTGGATTCAGAGATATAGTCTAGGTAATGGCACCCATATTTGTTAGTGTGTCAATGAACTGGTTCTGCTCAATAGCTGTATGTTTCAAGGCACTTAGTTCCAAAATGACTGGGACTAGAGTTGAAATTTACAAGGTAGAAACAAGTTCAGACATAATGTATTGTAATGTAAAATTTGATGTTTATTTAGATTAGATGGTCTTGCTGCCTGAGCTACTTTGTATGTTAGATATGATCCCTGAGTGTTGATTATGCCTAACTTTTTTTTTTGAATCATGTACAGATAGCAAACTTATGTTAATGTGCAACAAATTGAAGAACAACCCTCCTTTTATTTTATTGCTGTATGTTATTTTCTGACTGAAAAGCAAATTTGACTCTCATCTCATGTGATGAGATATATGATTTGTGATGTTCATTTCGGTTGTGACATGGTTTTTTGGTGCTTCCTTTTTTGGGAAACGGTAAACGGAAGGTTCTACTGAATATTTTTCCTTAATCCTTTCATTCAGGCAGGTACAGCTGAAGGAGGTGGTTAGATTGAAAATTACACTACCACAAAACAAGTAACTGCACAATGTAAAAGATGATCATATCAGACGTTTTTTGAAGCTTCTGTTATAGAGGGTAGCAGAGATGTTGGTAATGGCAACTGTTTTTAGAAAGGACGGCAAAAGCTTTGCCGCGATTTATATTAGAAGAAGAAAATAAAACAAGAGTTTGTCCAGAGATGTTGGTAATGGCAACTGTACAAATGTTTCTGACTTCCTCTGAATGAACTCATGAATCTAATAGGTGTGTCCAGTTAATTGTTTGCACTGTCTACTGGAAATCTGTGCTATGTGATTGATATTTCCCTGGTTGGGTGCAGAGCCTGAACCTAAAAACTGATGTAAAGGCTTGTCCTATTTGGCTCTCCAGAACTCTAAAAAAGATGAACTCTTGAACTGCACAGCAGCTGTGGTTCATTCTTGCAAGATGGCTTACACTAGAGATGAATTTCTAGTGATATACATATACATGTATTTCCTAGAACAACACAGGGTCTTAGATAATAGATATAGTTCCGTGTGTATATGTATAACAAAACTGAAGAACCCTGTTTATTTATTTATTCATTGCTAGTATATGGCTTCATTGTTCTGTATTCTTGCAAATTTATAGGCTACTTATTTGAATATAGTGTGGTCAGATTTCTGTCGTGTGAAGTTCTTGTGACATCAGAATTTTGGAGTTTCCCTCGCATCTGAAAAGAATATTAAAACAAGTATGATAAAGTATTAAAGTTGCACAGGTTGTTCATCATAGCATTGATTTCTGCTTTTTTCATTGTTTTGGAGATGGTTTGAAATACAAAATTATTGACACAGTACATTTCTCAGGCAGTTTCTGCTGAGTATCTTATGTAATTCTATTGTTCAGACAAGTGCAGCTAAAGGAGATGGCTGTATTCAAAATTTTCATGGTATTTCTGCAATTCTTTTACTAAGCACAATACTGAATGCTCAAGCTTGTATGTTAGAAATGAGGAGATGCTTAGAACTATATAGGCTGCAGATATAGTTCTGGGTGTGTTGCACAGTCTATGGTAACTTACACCGAAATTAAAAACCCTGTAGCTGTCTAGCTGATAAGCAATTTTACAGATTACACGTTTGACCTTTCATGTGTTTTTCTTTAACGCAATTTGACCTTTCATGTGCTGAAGGCTTGAAGCCTTTAAAAAATCTGTCTTGTGAAGTACTAGTATTTCTGTTGTTGCATCAGACTACTTTTGGCATTTCCCTTGCATCTGGACGTGACTATGCATTAAATGTGCACTGATTAATCAGAGTATTTCATTTCTCAATCTTCGGTTTTGTGTGTGGCCATTTCTGCATCTTCATCAAAGTCTCAGTTTACCAGGCAATTTATACTGAATACTCCTGTTTTCCGCCATTTTGTCATTCAAGAAGGTACAGCTGAAAGTGGTCATCAGATTCAGGGATCGAGTTTTGACTCTGTTATTTCTGCAACTCGGGAGTAGTAGATGGCTGGCATCTGCTCGATGATGCATGGTATTATATGTGATGATACATATATGACAATTTTGATAGTTTCTGAACAAAGATGGACACATTATGGTCACTGTAAGTTTGCAATGATCCTTTATCTTTGTAATTTCTTCACAGTAGTACTGAGTTACTGGTGATGACAGAGAAAGGCCCACAATTGCACATCTGCAAATTGGATGTCAGTTAATTTTAGGACAATTCTCTACCTATAGGGATTCTCATATGAACCTTGAGCTTTATATAGGCATCAGAGTAGCAGTGTTTGCAATGATCCTTCCACATATAAGTTCATCCGTTGATATTGAGTTACTGTCTTACTGGTGTGTCGAATGCTGAACGTGCTAGGATTCCAGTAAGACTTTGAGCTTTTGATCAAACTATAGGAACATTGAACAAACTTCAGATCAGAGGTGTTTGTTGCTTGACTTAGTCGTTTCTCACTCTGTTTTTTTCTTGCAACTCTTTCTTTCTGTATGGAGTGTTCTAGCTTAGATACTAAACTTTTTTCTTGGAAGGGTGTAGGCTCACAGTATGCATTTCTCTATCATTTCTCAGTATGCATTTTCTTGGAATGAACATCTGACGAAAGGTGGGCAGTCTGATTATTAGAGTCTGACACATGCAGATTTGAAGCAGGTGCAACTTTGTCTGTCTTTTGCTTTGTCCATTCATTTATATATAGATTATATTCAGCATGAGAAAGTTCAGAATTTTGTTATGCCAGGTGACAGAAAAAAAATGACATAGACAGACCACCGTTACCTAATCATATATGCGAGTGCATTGTGTGTTTGCTGCGTTCTAATAAGAAAATAAAAAGAACTTTTTGTAGGAAGAGAAGAGTCCTTTATCTGTTTTGATAATGTAGCAGGTGCCAGAGGCTGCAGACTCTTGTCAACCACCTTGCCGATGGACTGGAGGAAGAAACTTGGCAATTTCAGGCAGAAGAAGACTAAACCTGAAGAACCCAGTTTATTTATTGCTAGTATATGGCTTTATTATTATGTAGCCTTGCAAATTGATAGGCTACTTATTTGAATTTAGTGTGTGAGATATCTGTCGTGTGAAGTTCTTGTGACATCATAATTTTGGAGCTTCCGTTGCATCTGAAAAGAATATATAAAAGAAGCATGATAAAGTATTAAAGTTGCACAGGTTGTTCAGAGCATTAATTTATGCATTTTTCATTGTTTTGGAGATAGTTTGAAATACCAAATTAATCACACGGTACATTCACCCATTTTCTCCCTAGTTCCAATTTTCTCAGGTACTTTCTGCCGAGTATCTTATGTAATTCTATTATTCAGACAAGTGAAGCTAAAGGAGAGCTGTATTCAAAATTTTTGTGGTGTTTCTGCAATTTTTGTACTCAGCACAATATTGAGTGCTAAAACTTGTGGGCTAGAAATAAGGAGATGCTTAGAGAGAACTTGTGTGCAGCTGGGGAGAGAAGCAAAGCATGGAAAATTTGATTGTTGCAACCTGACAGGTACAGTTTATTCTAACTTTTCCTGTGCCTTTCAGACGCATAAGCATTGCGTAAGAGGGGAAAAAACATGTTGGGGACTAACTTTTGCTGTGGCTTGCAGACGCATAGGCAATTCGTAAGAGGGGATAAAAAAACGTGTTGGAGCCAAGAACAGAGGCTGATACTCTGTTTCCAGGTATTGCAGAGCCGTGTTTGAAAAGAGTCTCAGCATTCCCTTCCTGGAACTCTCATTGCCTTTGTTTACAGGTATTTGAAACCTTGAAGCTTGGGATTGAGATCGTATCCACTCACCCCTCCACAAAGCAGTCTACCGTCTGAGGAGCCAGCTCATGTGGCAATGCTTCCATGGCCAGCCAATATGGCATATCCTAGGCAGACGGTGGCCTCGCATTGATTGTGGGAACAGCCACAACTCAGATGCCTGCCTCATTCAAGCTTTCCACAAATCACAAGTATCATCCACAAATCACAAGTGTTGATGATGCTGAGCTTTTTTTTTGAAACATGTACAGATAGTGAACTTACGTTAATGCACAACAACTGAAGAAGAACCCTCCTTTTTTTTTTTTGAGGTCAACTACGGGAGAGATCAAACCGGTCCCCACCTGATTTCATTTCACAGATCCCGGCGAGCCGGTGGGTGGAAGGGTGCAATGCACCTATTACAGAGACGACCCTTGAAGATCCCTGAAGTACATGACATAGGGGAGGAGGGAAGGAATACAACACCAGCAAAAACAAAACAAACAACAATAACATAGTACAACTACAAGCTGAGCCTACATCCAGAGCTAGTGCAAACATCACGTTCCCGACCTGTGCCACCACCAAAGACAGACCCTGAAGAACTCTAACCACGAGCAACTGTAAGCGAGTCGGGTCCGACAGATGACAACTAGGAAACTGTAAGACACTGAGTCAGAACAAACCAGCGACAACCGTGAGTTGCATCGTCTATGAGAGCATCTGGCTTCCGGCTAATGCCCACCAACGCTATTTAGGGGAAGGAAGCCTCAAAGGGGGAGGAGCGTCAGGAGGAAACGAGGAGATCTAGAGAGGAGATCAAAGTCCCCGTAGCCCAGCATATGATGAGACGAAGCACTCATGTGAACTAGAGGACGACAGAGCAAGCCGTTGACGGCGAGCACCTGCCGGCAAGCAGTGTGCGCAAAGGCCAAGGGTAGGAGGGTAGTCAGACCAATAAAAAGAAGGGGAGGGAGAGCAACCAGAGAGAACGCAAGGGCACGACGAGGGCGAAAGGTTGCAGGCGTGGAGCCACCAGGGAGAGCACAAGGCATGCCGGGGGCGGACGAGAGGCAAGTGTGCTTGTATCGATGCCTTTAAAAAGGGGAATGATGTCCACGGACGCCACTATCGACGATTGAAGCACCAGGCTCGACAGGGCTTTCGCCCCGAGACCTGCCTAGCGGATGCAGTGAGCACGGAATTGGCTTTGCGATAGCAGGAGTAGAAATCTATAGCGATGCCTCCACGGAGGAAATGACGCCAATTGCACCATCGTCGCTGGCATGGAGCGACAGCCAGACAGGGTCTTCACCTAGATTTCATATGCATGCAGAAGCAAACCCAAAGGACAATGCGGCAAGCCGATGGTGTCGACGACGAGCAGTATCCAGAGCGGATCTGCCCCTGTGGCGCGGAGACGAATAACACCAGCAGCATCTTGGCTTCCACGATGCGCTCCTGCAGTGTGCTTGGCCGCGTCCTGGCTGTGCACGGGTGCCCCGTCATCGCTGCTCCGGCGGCAACGAGCTCCTGCAGAGGCAGTGGACGGGTGGACGGCGCTTGCCCAAGTCCAACTCTGACGACCAAGAGGAGCGCCAGGCTCAGCCTCCCGCACAAGGCACGCGCCGCGTTGCCAGACCTGGCACGTGGACCCCCATGCCGGAGGTGGACGGGGGCCGCCGATTTTGGCCGTGGCAGCCACCAGGCCATGTGCCTCCGCGGTGCCCGGCGCCGCTCCACGTTCGTTGGCCCGCCGGCGGCCGGCCATGGCCCGGGCAGCCGGAGTTCCAGCCAGCCGCGGAAGGACTGGGCGCCGCGGCCAGGTCCCGTCCAGCCATGGCCCGGATGACGGCGAGGCGCGGCCGACTTCCCACGGGTCGATGCCAAGGCACCCGTACCTGAGCGAGCAGAGCATCCACCGCCGGGCCAGCTTCTTCTTGCCGCCGTACGTCGCGCCCTTGCAGAGCCGGATTGAGGGCAAAGGGCGTCGAATCCAGGCCCCTAGGCCACGGAGCCGGAGCTGCGCCGGCCTCCATGACCACCACCTGGCGTCTACCGGAGGTTCGAAGGTAGGAGAGGAGGGAGCACGGATCCATCCCCACGACCATGGATCCGACCACTAGAGGCAAGGATCTGACCAAAGCACTGACAGATGGAGAGATGCTTGAGTGATTTTGGATTGGGGAAAAGAAGGAGCGGTGGAGGATAGAACATGCGGGGGCGAGCCTTTTTGGGTGCCGCCCGCTGGCCGCCGCCGCCACCGCCGTCGCTGGCGAAGAGCCGCGGCAGCAGCGGCCGAGCTTGCCGGGGAGGATGCGGCGGTCAGCGGCCGGGCTGGGTCGCCCTCGAGTCGCCTCGCGAGAGCCCAACCGTCAACCCGTCGTCACCACTCTCCTTTTGTTTTATTATTGCTGTATGTATGTTTTTCGGACTGAAAGCAAATTTGATTCTCATGTGATGAGATACGTGGGCCTCGTTTAGATTGCTCCCAAATTCTAAGTTTTTTCACTCTCTCCATCACATCAATTTTTAAACGCATGCACGGAGCATTAAATGTTGATAAAAAAACTAATTGCACAGTTTAGTAGTAAATCACGAGACGAATCTTGTAAGACTAGTTAGTCCACGATTGAACAATAATAACCAAATACAAACGAAAGTGCTACCGTAGCTAGAGTTGAAAAAATTTGCAATCTAAACAAGGCCGTGATTTCTGAAGTTCATTTCGGTTGTGACATGAGTTTTTTTGTGCTTCCCTTTCATTTGGAAAAGGGGAAACAGAAGTCTGATTCAGCATTGAAGTTATACATGTTTTATTCTGAGTAACTTCCCAGGCCGTTTCTACTGAATATTTTCCCTTAATCCGTTCGTTCAGGCGCGCTGGTACAGTACAGCTGAAGGAGGTGGTTAGGTTCAAGATTACACTACCACAAAACAAGTCACTGCACAATGTAAAAAATCATCATGTGAGATGGTTTTTGAAGCGTCTGGTCTAGAGGGTAGAGGAGATGTTGGTAATGGCAGCTGTACAAATGTTTCTGACTTCCAGTGAATGAACTCCTGAACCTACTAGGTGTGTCCAGTTAGTTGTTTGTCTAATGGAAATCTGTGCTATGTGATTGATATTTCCCTGGTTGGGTGCTGAACCTGAACCTAGCATCTAATGTAAAGACTTGTCCTGGTATTTGGCTCTCTGGAACTATAGAAAAAAAATGAATGAACTCTCGAACTGCACGGCAGCTGTGGTTCATTGTTGCAAGATGGCTTAGACTAGGGATGAAATTTATAGTGACACACCGGTTTTGTG
The DNA here is from genome assembly GCA_038087645.1 of Saccharum hybrid cultivar R570. Classification (NCBI taxonomy): domain Eukaryota; kingdom Viridiplantae; phylum Streptophyta; class Magnoliopsida; order Poales; family Poaceae; genus Saccharum; species Saccharum hybrid cultivar. Next base: position 6,617,668 of record JAQSUU010000744.1, read on the forward strand.
TGTGGACATTTCTGCATCTTCATCGAAGTCTCAGTTTCCCAGGCAGTTTATACTGAATGCTCCTACTTTCCACCATTTTCTCATTCAAGAAGGCACGGCTGAAAGTGATTGGCTATGTTATTTCTGCAACTCGGGAATAGTAGATGGCTAGCATCTGCTCGATGCATGATGCATGGTATGAATGATACAGTTGTGAAAATTATGATGTGACGTTTTCTGCTCAAAGATGGACACCTTGTGGATTTGCATTCAAAAAGATGGACACCTTGTGGATCCTTGCAATGACCCTCATCATCATGTAATTTTCATCTTACTGATACTGAGTTATTGGTGAAGAGTAGTAAGGTCCACTGCTGGAAATTTGCATACCAGCTGGCTATTTTTGTGGCCTGATGGTATATGTTGAGCATGGTTGGATTAAGATGTGAGCTATTGTACCCTGATTACAGAATCTGGTTGGCTTAGAATATATTAAGCCTCCATAGCACCACGTTATCCTCTAATACACTTATTTGTGGTATGATTAGTGATTCCTCTCGTTGTAGCATCTAGCAATATAGTATGCATTTCTATGTCATGTACGGAGATGGGGAGTACCAGTAGTGTGGTTCACCTCTGTCCATGTACGGAGGTGGAGAGAGAAGCAAAGCATGGAAAATTTGATTATTGCAACCTGACAGGTACCATTTCTAATCTGATTTTTGCCGTGTCATTCAGATGCATAAGCAACAGAGACGTGCATAGCAATACTATAGCATATAGTGGAGTCTTGTCTGCTGTGTCCAAGAACAGAGCCTGGTACTCTGTTTGTAAGTGATACAAAAAGCCTCAAAGATTATGATCGACAAATTATTGCACATTGGCAGCCAAATCTTGGATTTTCCTTTATACCACCCAGCAGGCAGCAGCAAGAGGCCAGCCAGCCATGGCGCGAGGAGCACAATGGCTTGGCATGGCTATCTAAATTATAAATTCAAATGTCTGCCTCATCCAGACTTTCCACGAATCACAAACATCATCTGAACATGCAAAAGCATCTGTTTCTGCAAGTGCAGTAATCACTGTTTACATTATTAATTACAAGCATAATAGCTCCCAACTAACAAACAAAGGGGAAATTAGTAAGCACAATGGAAAACATCCGATTCTACAGAATCATAAAGCAGATAGATGGGACACATTATTGATTATTCAGGTACAGGATGCATGTAACCAAATCTGCTGTGACCACATATATATTTGTTGACGCCCACTTCAAGTTGAAGCCAATGGTGCTGGTGCCGGTGCTTCTATTTTTGGAGACTGGCTTGCTGACTTGGCCAAACCAAAGATGAATATTAAGGGCCAATACTGTGATACCATAGCACCCATGATAGTAAGTGCTGACAATATGCATGCCCGGATTAGCCCCTTCCTCTTATGTAAGGGTTTCAGGAGAATAAGACGTGTGTGAATGAACTCCAGTTGATTGTATAGCAGTACGAGACAAGTGAGGACAGGTATACCTTGTGCAGTGTTCCGAGCCATCGGAGCTAGCACCACATACGCAGCAAGTGCAAAGGCTGCAGCCAAGCATGTAATCGAAAGGGATACAGAGGAGGAGGCAATGTGTATGTTCGTTTTGCGGCTCCAAAGGTTGAACAAAGGGTTTCCAGACCGCATGAGAGCAATGGTAGCAATCGTGGACAAAATGAAGGCCAATGTGTTGGACCAGATGAATGCATCAAAAGCATGCCTTCGAGCAAGTATTGGTGAGCCTCCATTATTGCGATCATCAGCTATGTAACCTCCAGGCACAGCAAAAGTTACTCCAAATGTCACGGTTGCTATTAGAACTGACCCAATACACAGAGCTCCAGTCGACTCTTTCAGCACCTCCGTTTCTTTGCTTTCATCAAATGCTGCTGCGTTTATTCTTGGAGTTGTTATGTTGTCTTCCAGCAAGTGATCCTGGCGACTCACACCCACGACAGCACCGACTTGTGTGAGTGTGAGATGTATTTGTACTTCAGTACTCTGCAAAAGCAAAAAAAAAAGAAGCTAAGCAGCACAAATCTTAGGGCTTGTTTGGATTCACTGGCTAAACTTTAGCTGGCAAAATTTAGCTACCAGAGATCCAAACGGCTCAGCTAAAAGACCAGCTAAAGTTTAGCTACTTCAACTCAAGTAAAGTCAGCTAAAATTTAGCTAAGTCTATTAGCTGGAGGATCCAAGCACCCCAACTAAGTTTAGCTGGGAGAACTTTTAGCTAACTAAAGTTTTGCTTTAAAATTTTAGCTACCTAAACTTTAGTTAGGTGGATCCAAACAGACCCTTAGTTGTTTGCTTCAGAATAAAATTTAAAATAAAATGAGCGGATGGATTACTTGAAAATTGTAGAATATTCCTTTCGGAACCTTATATCGGGATATACCCAATGGAGTCTCCCCTCTATTGTTCGGTAAATTTAGGTTCACTTGTAGATTCGCCAATAGATGACAAAACATCCGAAGGTTCCCAGCCTTGACAGCAAGGTGAAGTGCAGTATTCCCATCGTTGTCTAGCATATTCATAATCCATGATAGTGATCGTTTCCTGCAGGCACTCCTGGTTATGTTCAACTCCTTTTCCTCGACAGCTACATGAAGAAATGTTCTTCATGCCAACCAATGAGTCATGTTTCGGCCTGGCCGTTTCTCTTTGAGGTGCTTAATCACTTAGGATTCCCGCGGCGGTGGATTGGGGGAGCACGCCTCTTCCGCGCTGCCGCCGCACCACGCCTCTCCCGCGGCGCCGCCGCCGCCGCCGCACCACGCCTCTCCAGCGCCGCCGCCGCCGCACCTCGTATCTCCCACGATGTCGACTGTACCGGTAACACGCCCTTCGTCCACTCCGCTGCTCCGAGCTCGCCGTCCTGCTGTTCGACGTTTTGCCTGAACGGCTGGCAAGTGCTGTTCGGGAAGCTGTGATCGACGCCGCTGACACTCGGCGGCCGCCCATGGAGCCGCTCGTCCTCAACCATCGGCCTGGTCAGGTTGTTGAGGCTGAGATCCAACGCCGGCTTCGTTCCCCGGTTTGTCTTCATCCCTCCTCCCCACTCTGAGGCTTCTTCCTGGTCCTCTCCTTTGGGCGCTGTAAGTTTCGTCTAACTAAGGGCAATGTTAGCCAAATCCTGCATTCAGTCATTGGTGGCGACGTCTCTGCCTACCGCCTTCTTCCTCTTGGTGATCGCGTTTTCCGATTTTCTGTCTTCTCCTCAGCTGTGGGTTTTCACATTTACAAGCTTCGTAAGTACGAATGCGCTCAATTCAAAATTTTCTTCAATCTCTGGCACAATGGTGGCCCTGACCATGTGTCTGAGTTTCGACGCTGGGAGCTTGAGCAAGCATCTGAATGGCAGCATGTGTCCCAGGCGAGGTCCCCCGCCGTCGTCCTCTGTTCCGCTCACCGGAGCTAATCGAGTTCCTCTGCGGGAGAGACGACCGTTTTCTTCCGTATCAAATTTGAACCCTGGGCCCAATCATAGCGGCAATCATGTGCGGCAATCCCGACCCTCTTGGGCGCCTGCCATTTTTTCCTCAAATCGGCAATTACCTGGTCTTTTAGGCAAGCAGCCATTTCCTGCTCGATCTTTCTTTCCTGGAAAGCGAGGCCCAACCCTTTCCCAAAATAAGGCCCCCAATCACCATTTCACTTCCTATATTGGGAAACCTTCGCCTCCTCCCATTTCGGTTCCCTAGAAACTCTCGTGGAAAGTTACTGCTCCGAAGTTCATTGACGACGACAAAGACGAGGTGGTGCCACCTCCTATCGTCACTCTGAGCTCTGACCTTCTTCAATCTTCCGCTGTGGAGCCGTCTACTGCCCCCCCTCCGCAGTCTACGATTCTAGCTTCGGTTCCCGGTGGTGAGTGCGAATCCATGACTCCTGTTTTTTCCAAGCTTAAACGTATCATTCATGTCCCCTGGCAACAGAAGCCACCTCCACCTAAACTCCCCTCATCTCAATCTCCGCAGGAAATGGCCTTTCGTCTGGTTGATCCAGAGCCCTTCATGCCTCAGGGTGCACAACGGCGGATTGTTCCTGGGAGACCGGTGATGCGCCGTGTTGTTACTGGCCCAATTGCCCAACGTAACAATGATCTCGCAATCGCCTACTTTCAGCCGATGCAGCAGGGCCCTATAAACTTCATGGCTATACACAATGTCATAGATGATTTCCTCAGAGGCAGAGACATTGGTTACCGTTCCATTCAGCCCTGCCCGTTTGTCAAGCCTACGTCCGTTTCAACTACATTTTTGAACATGACAATCTGATTGACATGGGCCCAATCCCGCATGGTAATGGCACTATCACTTTTATCCCGCATAATGAGGCTTGGAACAATCGTACCACTCTGATGACGCATGATGTTTGGATTCTGATGTTGGGGCTTAACTTGGATCTGTGGACTTTACCACTGATTGACAAAGCGGTTTCCTCCTTTGGTCGTTTGCTCATTTGGGAAGAAGATTAGTTTTATCAGTCGCGTGCTGTGGTCAGTGTCAGGGTCTCTAGCTTGGATGAGATCCCATGGTTCTTTGTGTTCACAGAGGGCACCCACTTTGAGTCTCCCAGTTGGAGTGTGCAGTGCGAGATTTTGCAGGGACGTATGCTTGGATGTGGTCCTGGTGATGAGCAATTCCCTCTGGATGATGATGATTTTGACCCTAATCAGTTTCATTATCATGGCTTTGGTCAGATAGGGCAAGGCCCTCCTTTGTCCCCTGAACACTTTGCTCCTCCAATGCCTAACCCAGATCTCTTGGCTGCTGTGGGTTGGGGAGTTTGGCCTCAGAATGCAGAAAATCCTCCTCAAGATAATCCTGTTGTTGCTGCTGCAGGCCCAGCCGAAATACCTGCTGCTTTGGGCAATAACTTTGTTCAGAATGACTTGGTCCTAGAGCCAATTGAAGAGGTGGTGCAAGCTCCTGGTTTTGTTGTTCAGATTCCTGCTGTAGCAGCTAATGAGGATGTTTTAGCTATGGATAACAATACTGACCAGTCTGAAGAAATTGAAATGCCGCCACTGATTGATGACCATGAAGAGGAAATGCCAGAATTCCCAAATATGCAGAATCTTCAGCCCATGATAGTAGAAGAAGTTCCACTGGAAGATTTGGTTGAGTTTGCTGCTTTGGCGCCACCGGCCCCCCTGCCTGAAGGCCCATCGATACAAATGGATAACCTACACTTGGGCTTTGTGGACGCGTACGTACCTCCAGTGGATCCTACAATGTTTCTGAACAAATACCCTTCCAGCCCAAGCCCAACTACTATTAGGATGTGGGCTAAATTCTTTAATTCAGTGGATCAAGCCCTGCCATCAGTCACCATTCCCACTCAGTGGATGAATTTTTTCACCCTGCTATTGCTGAAAGACTCTACATTTGACTGGGCTAAAGAATTCCTGCAGACCTCAGGTTGGAACCTTGTGGCAAGCTCCTTTGCTGATGGTAATTCCTTCACATTCTCCCTTCCTTGTTCTAAGCCTTATGTTTTATTATCTAAGCTCTTTTGTCCTCATTCTGATCTAGCCTCAGAATCTAACCACTCTTCCCTCTTGTTTTTGGATGATGGTTTGGATGATTTGGATGTAGCGGGTTCTGGCTCCACCGTGACTAACCCTACCCTCTTCAACAAAGCTTTTGACTCAGCTGCCCCAGTGGATCAGATGCTACCTGCTGTGCAGATTCCCAGTGATCAGTCTCCCTAAGCCTCAATGGACCAGTTGATGCCTGCAGTACAGACTCCCCAGGCCAGCCCCACTGAAGTGCATGCTACACCGAAAGGGAAGCGAGGTAAGCCCCTACACATTTCGGAGGCTGAACTTCGTCGTAGTGACAGACTCCATGGGATCTCGAGGGGTTACAAATCTCCTGTATGCAAAGATAAAAATTATGTTGGATGCACTGACCCTCCTTTGCTCTCTGCCTCTGTAGTTCGTGACCTCGGCACATCCTTTTGCCAAATTGACCCAGCTGCTTTGACTGATGAAAAGCTGGCTGCTAAGCAACCAAATGCAGGTGCTGTTGGAAGGCCCAAGAGCAAGAAGGCCAAAACTGCAACTGAAGATAAGAAAGAGGTTGATGGTAAGGCTAAAAAGAAGTCTAAGCCCAACAAGAACAAGGTCCTGAAGGTTGGTTCTAAGGAGCCTAGTCAAAAGCAAGCTGATGCTTTGGCCCAGAAAAAGAAAAAAGTCCAGCAAAAGCAAGACCTCCAAGGATGGCCCAGAGAAATCAGACCAGCAGCCCAAGAAGGGCAACCACTGATGTTTTCTTCTTCTTGCTCTCCTATCTTAGCCATCTAAGATAGTTTATTTTGTCCAAAATCTTGGTTTTATGGCTGTAAGAAATTGGAAAATTTTAAGTTGGAATGTTCGTGGGATTAATGCAGAAAAAAATGGAACTCCATACGAGATAGAATCTCTGATTGCCTTTGTGATGTTGTGTGTCTCCAGGAGACTAAGCGTGCTTCTTTTGATCTTGCCTTCATTCGTGCCTTCTGTCCCCCCCCAATTCGATTCCTTTGAGTACCTGCCCTCCAACGGTGCTTCAAGAGGGTCCATAGTAATCTGGAAGAGCTCAATCTTCTCTGGCTCCCTCATTTTTCAAAATGATTATGCAACCTCAATTCTCTTCTGCTCTTCTCATAATAACAGTTCTTGGGTCTTGACTAACGTTTATGCCCCTTGCACGCCTTTCTGGTAAACGTGCCTTTATTATATGGTTCAAGAATATTACTATGCCTGATGATGTTGCTTGGCTTCTTGTTGGCGACTTTAATCTTTATCGTAATCCTGAGGATAGGAATAGACCTGGAGCAGATACTGCGGAGATGCTTCTTTTCAATAATGCCATTAGTGCTTTGGCCTTGGTTGAATTACCTTTAAGAGGTCAGTGTTTCACTTGGACCAACAAGCAGCAACCTCCACTCTTGGAGCGTCTAGATTGGTTTTTTACCTCCTCAAATTGGACAAACTTTTACCCCAATTCCTTTGTTTCCACCATGATCATGGAGACTTCAGATCATGTTCCTTGTGTGGTAACTGTCTCCACTAATATTCCCAAGAGTCACCTCTTTCGTTTTGAAAATTTTTGGTTGCACCATGAAAGGTTTACAACCCAAGTTCAGGAAGGTTGGATAGCACCCTCACACATCCAAGATCCAGCAAAGAAGGTCACTGCTAAATGCAAAAATTTGAGAGGTGTCCTGAAAAGATGGAATCAAAATCTTTCAGGTATGAAGGAAAATATTAGAAATGTCAAATTAGTCTTATCCTTCCTGAATATCATTGAAGAATTCAGAGATTTAAGCCTAATTGAGTGGAATTTCAGAAAACTCTTGGAAGGAAAACTTATTAGTTTATTTCAGCAACAAAGGACCTACTAGAAACAAAGAGGCAATCTTAAGTGGGTAACTCTGGGTGATGCAGGCACAAAGTTCTTTCATGCACAAGCCACAGTGAAACATAGAAGGAATTTTATTGCTCAACTCCAAACTGAGAACGGCACTGTCCTTGTAGAACATGGTGACAATGCTGCTCTGATATGGGAATCTTTCAAGGAAAGGCTTGGTGCTAGTTCTTTTGCATCTGTGGGTTTTGATCTAAACTCTTACTTCAATAGTGCTCCTGATCTTTCTTCTCTCATTTCACCTTTCTCAACTGATGAGATTGATATAATTGTTAAAAGCCTCCCTAGAGACAAATCTCCTGGGCCAGATGGTTTCAACACAGATTTTATTAAGCATTGTTGGCCAATGGTTAAAGATGATTATTACTCTTTATGTGAGGGCTTTTTCCATCATCAAATTTGCCTACGAAGCATTAATGGGTCTTATATCACTCTAGTGCCTAAAAAGAATGATGCATAGAAAATTTCAGATTTCAGGCCAATCTCTCTACTCAACACATCAGTGAAGATTATCACCAAGCTCTTAGCTAATAGGCTTCAGAATGTCTTGCCTTCTTTGCTCCATAAGAACCAGTATGGGTTTATTAGAAACAGAACCATACAAGATTGTATAGCCTGGGCTTTAGAATATTTACATATGTGCCACTCTTCTAAAAAAGAGATCTTAATCCTGAAGCTTGATTTTGAGAAAGCCTTCGACAAAGTGGAACATGGATATATGCTGAAAATTATGGAATCAAAAGGCTTTCCCTCTAAATGGATGCATTGGATAGAATCCATTTTTACCTCTGGAACTTCAGCTGTACTCTTGAATGGTACCCCTGGGAAAGTTTTCCCCTGTAGAAGAGGTGTGAGGCAGGGAGACCCTCTTTCACCACTGTTATTTGTGCTTGCTGCAAATTTTTTTACAGTCAATCCTCAATCATGCTAAAGATATTGGTCAGATTATCTTACCTCTTCATCTCAATTGTGATTCAGACTTCCCAATACTACAATATGCAGATGATACTTTAATTTTCTTGAATGGCGACCTCAATGAGCTAAGTAATCTGAAGGACATCCTCTCACGCTATGCAGAATCCTCTGGTCTTAAGGTCAATTATGCAAAATCCATGATGATACCCATCAATATATCTGAAGATAGAATGGAGATTCTTGCATCCTCCTTTGGTTGCTCCATAGGTTCCCTACCTTTTACTTACCTGGGTTTACCTTTAAGCTCCTCAAAGCCTAATGTTGCAGATTTCTGGCCTTTAGTATCCAAGTGTGAGAGAAGATTGGTGGCCTTCTCATCTTTCTTGACAGAGGCTGGTAGACTTCAGCTCACTAATGCAGTCCTTACAGCTTTACCTACTTTTGCTATGTGTAGCTTCCTTCTGCCTAAAACTATGATCAATCAAATTGACAAATATCGAAGGCATTGTCTGTGGAGGGGTTCTGACCTCACTAGTAAAAAGCCATCCAAAGCTGCCTGGCCTATGGTTTGCCTACCTAAAGAAGAAGGGGGTTTGGGAGTGCTTGACATCACCGAACAAAATGAGAGCCTGCTTCTAAAACACCTTCATAAGTTCTACAATAAAGTCCCAATTCCCTGGGTGCAATTAGTGTGGGAAAAGTATTATTCAAGGAACAAATTGCCTTTCTTTGGACCCGATTTCAGAGGGTCATTTTGGTGGAAAGACATACTTAAACTCATCCCCCAGTTCAAAAGCTTGTCAGTGATCTCAATACAGAATGGCTCAACTTGTTTCCTGTGGCATGATCCTTGGTGCTCTCAAAATCTGAAAGACAAATTTCCTCATCTATATTCATATGCAAAAGATACAATGATTTTAGTTTCCCACACAGCCTCTACTACTCTTCTGCATTCTCTTTTCCATTTGCCTCTGTCAGTCGAGGCTTATTCAGAGTTCGTTGATTTCTCCTTAACCTTTCGAGATCTTCAGCTTCACCAATCCCCAGATATTTGGGCCTATGACTGGGGTTCTTCTTTCTCTCTGCATAAAGTTTATAAAAGGCTCATCGGGCAGCATGATACATCCCCAGTTTTTAAGTGGTTGTGGAAGTCTGCTTGTCAGAACAAAAGAAAGGTATTTTTCTGGCTTGTCTTGCAAGACCGGCTTAGTACAAGGTCCTTACTCCGGCGTCGTCACATGCATCTCCCAAGCTACACTTGTGTTCTCTGTCAGCTGAATGTAGATGAAGACTTTGCCCATTTAATCTTTCACTGTCCCTTTGCTGCTGCCTGTTGGAATGTTCTGTCAGTGGTGATACCGGGTACTTCTGACATTGCTGTGTTAGTTCAGGATCTCAAGGTTCAGCTCCATGTGCCTTTTTATATGGAAATAATCATCACCATGTGCTGGTCAATTTGGATGATGCGAAATGATGCAATTTTCAGAGGCCTCCCACACTCCCTTCGGTGGTGTAAAGAAGTTTTCAGAAAAGAGTTTGCTCTGGTTATGCTGAGAGCAAAGACAGATCTTCTTCCAAGTTTAGATTTATGGCTACTTTCTCATTTGTAATTTACCTTATTTTCTTTTTATCGTTTTTTGTTTCTTAAGAGGCCTTTTGTTTTTTAGCTTTACCTTCAGCTTTTAATAAAAGTCCAGTAGGGGTTCTCCCCTCCCGTTTCATCAAAAAAGAAAAGAAAAGAAATGTTCTTCCCTTAGCATCACGCAGACCGGCGCTACCAGGACACTTTTTTACAAACATGTCAACGTTGCTTAAGGCACCGAGAGGCAGCAACGTGAATGGGGAAAAATCCGGCATGGTCTGGTTGATACAGGGCATCTGGATTAGCTTCCAATACTTGCCGACAAATTCTTGATGGCCCAAATTTAATCCTAAACTTTATAGCTGCGGCGAAGTGAAGTGGCGTACTCCCATTTTCATCCCTTTGTGTTGTAAGGTCCTTATTTTGTGGTAAGAGGTGTGTTTCATTCCATTCTAACAACTTTGTAAGATCTGCAAATACCATTCTTCTTTTGTCAGACTAGACTAGACTAATGAAGGTGAGACAAAAAATAATTATATGTGAATCAAAGACTTTTCAGCTAGTTGGAATACACAACTAGATTAAGGACAACGATAAAAGATTATGTAGAAGTAACTGTACTGTCCATCACCATGAGTGTTGATCATGAACTTAAACCATCTTATCTTACTATTACTAATTAGAGGCACCAATGGAGCCTCCATGTTAATTCTCACTTGGCACGCTAGGGAAAAAAATAAATACAAGAAATTCTCACATTAATTAGAACCATCGAGAGCCATCAAATAGAAAGCTCTTGATCTATTTTATTTTCTATAAAATTACCCACATTTGTCATTATGAACAAAAAAATAAATATATTATTTTAAATTCTACGTGCTACAACGTACCAAAAAAAAGAAAAGATAAATCCATTATTTTTCTGTACCACGTCCAATCCCGCAGGGCTTCTAGTCGGGAGACCAAAACACATGTACGTACTAGGTAGCAAGAAAGAAGGAAAAATAAATCAACTATTTTTCTCTGTCACCATCCCATCAGCCCCGGCTATTGTAACAAAAATAGCTTAATGCCTTAATATCAACAAAAATAGCTTAATGCCTTAATATCTAGGTACCCAGAAAAAATTATAGGAAAAAGTCTACTTCACCCCCCAACTATGGGGGTGAACTACTTAATCCCCAACTATGAAACGGTTCATTCTACCCCTTAGACTTTTCAAAACCATCAAATTACTCCTAGGTGGTTTTGAAACGATGGATTTACTACAGCAACGGAATACCATTCTTCTTTTGTCAGACTAGACTAGACTAATGAAGGTGAGACAAAAAAAATTATATGTGAATCAAAGACTTTTCAGTTAGCTGGAATACACAACCAGATTAAGGACAAAGATAAAAGATTATGGAGAAGTAATTGTACTGTCCATCGCCATGAGTGTTGATCATGAACCTAAACAATCTTACTATTAGTAATTAAAGGCCCTAATGGAGCCTTCACGTTAATTCTCACCTGACTAGGAAAAAAAGATTAATACAAGAAATTCTAACATTAATCAGAAACATTAAGCCATCAAATAAAAAACTCCGGTGATCCGTAACGATTGGATCTATTTTATTTTCTATAAAATTACCCACCTCTACCATCATGAAACAAAGATAAATATATTATTTTAAAATCTACATACTACTGCATACCAAAAAAAAAGGAAAAGATAAATCCATTATTTTTGTGTACCACGTCCAATTCCGCAGAACTTCTAGCCGGGAGACCAAAATACATGTAGGAACTAGTACCTAGAAACAAGGGAAAATTAAGGGCATGTTTGATATAGCTCAGCTTCACTAGAAAATAGCTTCACAAGTAGCTTTTTTAGTGAAGCTGAGTTGTTTTGGAAAAAGTGTTTGGCAAAAATAGCTTCACCAATAGCCCATGAGGAAGAGAGCTGGGATAACTATTATTTTCAGCTTCATCACAACTCATGTCTCTGTGAGAGGAGAAAAACAACTTCACCCACGAAGTTATTTGGAAAATGAGTGTTTGGCAAAAAAAAAAAAAACTGCTCACAACAGCTCAGCTCATGAAGCTGATACGAGCTGTGTCAAATAGGCTCTAAATCAATTATTTTTTCCTGTCACCATCCCATCAGCCCCAGCTGTTGTAACAAAAATAGCCTAATTCTAGGTACCCAGAAAATACTATATTACGCAACATCCATGGGCTCTGAAGGACTCATCAAAATAACTAAAGGAATAATATAATGCAAGTGCCAAGATATTGTGACCAAATCAACTCTATGTGTCGACGACATTGTTCACCACTGGAACAACCAAGGTGCACCTGCCGCCAGTAGTGCCCCAAACTATGACACTATTAGCCACCGGAACAACCAAAGTGCACCTACAGTTGGTAGTGCCCCAAATAATACCTGCCGCTCCCGCCGGACTGTGACCCCAAACAACACACGGTAAGCACGTTTATCCCTTACCACAACAATATATGATCAATGCCAGAAAAGGGATCTATGACATTAGAATAGCAGTGTCAACTAATAAGCAAAAGAGCAGAATATATCTACTTCCACGTGTTTATAGTCTTTGAATTTCTAGCCAAATGAATTGAGGTTCGTATTTTACTTCAGATTTTTTTCCGCATAATTAATCATATCCCTCAATATCAATTAAGAAAACATGGAACATCGGTGAGAAAGTGCTAGAGACAATCAAGCAAGGAGGAAAAACATATTAGTGGGGGAAAAAATAAAGGTACCAACTTGGATACATTGCATTTATATTCATGAACTTTTAAATTTAAATTCTTCAACTGACCTTTCATCTTTATATTCATTATTTTGTACAAACAGTGATACTAGAAAATCTCAAAAAAATCAAAAACATTTGACCATCAATTTGGTATAACCTAACCACCATTGATATAAAATACCTATCAGAACTATTTTTTTCTAAATAGTTACCCACATCTACTATTGTGTAAAACAACATAAAGTAACTTATGAATCTATCTTTAAATTACCCGTCTAGCCATTAAAAAAATATGATCTAAATTAGACCAAAATTTGCATTAATCACCCTCCTACTAAAATAGATAGTTTATGTAACCCAATTTTCATCTTATATATACATATGTTTCTACATTACCCACTTCTATCAGTATAAATATATTAAGATTTAATTAAAGTAAGCATGCGTGTCGTGCCAGCATACCTGAGTGATAAATATATCTATTATGTTCAAATAAAAAATATTTCCTTAACAACTCATATATTAGTGATACTAACAAACTGTTTAAAACCATATTAGTAACTATGGCATATAATTTATATAGGTTGTTATTTAGTTATATTTATATATTTTAACTAAAATTAATGTTTGACACATATATATTGATAGTATAACTATAACTGCATGTTTAAGTCCTTAATAGAAAATTTCAATCGTATTGAGAAGTGTGGGTGGTCACTGATGTCTATATCTTTCTATCCCTTTAAGATTACATTAGAGTAAATAGTGGATCATTATAAGACTTAAGTATTAAAAGATAGACTAATCCTGTGGCCACCATCAGCTTGGCGTCCATGTCCGCGGGCGGCGACATGGGATGGATGTACGTGAACTGGCAAACCGTGTCTAGCTTGTGATAACAACCCTTGTATCTTGGGACTTCAAATGGAGAATATGCAGGGCTAGACTAATCCTGCTAGACACCAAATAGCAAGACAAAATGTTAAACGATCTATGTTTCAGCCTAGGTAAGACAAGATGTGGAGGCCATGCTAGAAGCCTTCAAATAATAATAGTAAAATATGTTGTAGCTCTGCACCTACATTGCATGGAAGCGGAGAGTAGCAGACATTATATTGATGGAAAAGGAATACTCCTATATAGCTCTTGTTTTTCTACGTACACATCAATTAAGGCCCCGTTTGGTTTGGGTGCGTTAAAGTTTAACTCACATCACATCAATGTTCCCTCAAATGCATGGAGTACTAAATGTAAACTAATTGTATGCATGTCGGCACAGATTAGGAGTAATTTACGAGACGAATCTATTAAGCCTAATTAGTCTAAGATTAGAAACTTTTTGTTAAATAAAACGAAAGTGCTACAGTATTTGTTAAACTTTAACATCCAAACCAAACGGGGCTTAAGTGACGACATGGCTCTGGAATGCCACAGCTCGAATTCCCAACTGATTGGAACAAGCAACTATCGCAAGTTCTTGTAACTCAAACACTAAGGACGAAGCAATGCAAACAAGCAAGAAGACAATACGCAAATGAAATTGAAAATTATTACTGTATGTATAAGAGTGAGGTTGCAGGAGAAGCAGAATCATGGGATCACCTGAAATTTTGCAGGCGGTGCTGGAGTCCTTGGGCTATATTCTATTGAGTATGTGAGGAAAGAAGGCATGTAAGGGCCTTAGTTTATATCAGCAAAGGAAAAAAAAGAGATGATCCAATGCTTAGTTCACACTCCAAGGATTGAGTGCAAAATTGGCACGGAAGCAGCATGCATAACTGGAGTAGTATATATATGGTTGTTCCTTTTTTTTTGTATACAGATGGAAATCAACAATTACTCGCTTCTCAGCATTTCTAGAATTAGTTTTTTAGAAAAAAATATTTATGAAATTAGTTAATATACTTAGTAGTTATTTTTCCTGCAATGTAGAAACTGCTTGCATGACATAGCTTCTGAAATGGCGCAGCTGTACGCCATGCTAAAGAGTCTCCTTTTTTTCTGAATAAAAAAAATGTAGACATAGATCCACAAGTTATGCCTTGCTTGATGATTGATAAATGCGAAGTTAAAGAGCTTGTGCTAGCTCTTTATTATTCTTGGGTAGGGTAATGACTTTGATGATTCCTTGCAGGTGAGGTCGGAGAGGCACTGACGTTGCTTGATCCACCTCTCTCATCAAATTGCCGTCACATGCAGTCACACGACCAAGTAAAATTATCGAACACACTTTTAGGCACCGTTTAGATGCCAAAAATTTTGCCAAAATTTTCAGATTCCCCGTCACATCGAATCTTTGAACACATGCATGAAGCATTAAATATAGATAAAAAATAAAACTAATTACACAGTTTAGACGAAATGGACGAGACAAATCTTTTAAGCCTAATTAGACCATGATTGGACAATATTTACCAAATAACAACGAAACTGCTACAGTAGCGTTTCGCCAAAAATTTTGCCAACTAAACAGCCCCTTACTCCGTAGTATTCATTTTCTATGTGATGTACATGTGTTCACTTTTCAGGTTTGGAAGCTCGGAGTACCAGTGCTCTGGTTGACCGGTCCATGTATAGAGCTGGGGAGAGAAGCAAAGCATTGAGAATTTGTTTTTTTTTCATCCTGACAGGTACAGTTTATTCTGAATTTTGCTGTGTCTTTGAGGCGCATAAGCAACAGAGGGACATGGCCTAAGTCTGTCTGCTGTGTTCCTGAAGAAACGTGTTGCGGCCAAGAACAGAGGCTGAGACTCTGTTTCTGAGTACTGCAGACCCGTCCCTGTTCGAGATGGCCAGCCCTGTTTGCATTCCCTTCTTGCGTTGATTGTGGGAGTAGTCAGAAGTCCGCCATGCTGCGAGGAGCACAAAGCTCCATTGTCTGGTCTGGGACTGCAACAATGGTTCGGCGTGGCTATGTATGTATGTAAATTAGAAATTCAAATCCCTGCCTCATTCAACTTTTCTTAAATGGATCACAAATATCATGCGAATATGCAAAAGCATTTATCAGTAGTTCGTCCATGCTTGAAAATAAAATGAGTGCATGGATTATTACCTGACCATAGTGGAACTCACGAATCTTATATTCTCCTATATCTAATGGAGTCTCCCCTCTACTGTTTGGTAAATTTAAGTTCACTTGTGGATTCCTCAACAGAGGACAAAACATTTGAAGGCTCCCAGCCTCGACTGCAAGGTGTAGTGCAGTGTTTCCATCATTGTCTACCATATTCATAATCCATGACAGTGATAGGTTTCTGCAGGCACTCCTGATTACGTTCATCTTCCCTTTCTTAACAGCAACATGCAGAAATGTCCTTCCCTTAGCATCGCGCAGACCGGCGCTACCAGGACACTTCTTAATAAGCATGGCAACATTCATGAAAGCACCTACAGAGGCAGCAACATGTATGGGGAAAAATCCGGCATTGTCTGGTTGATACAGAGCATCGGGGTTAGCTTCCAATACTTGCTGACAAACTCTTGATGGCCCAAATAGAAGTTGTATAGCTGCGGCAAAGTGAAGCGGCGTACTGCCATTTTCATCTCTTTGTGTGGTAAGGTCCTTATTTTGCGGGCATAGGTTTGTTGCATTCCATTCTAACAACTTCTTAAGACCTGCAAACATCATTCTTTTATCAGACTAATCAAGGTGAGGAAAAAACAACCGGCCATGCGAATAATAGACTAGTCACCTTGAATCCAGCTTGTAAGTTGGAAAAAGGAAAGATGCATGCACGTGTACCTGTGCCTTGGTGTCCGTGTCGAAGTCGGTATCGGAGAACAGCAGAATGTAATGCATTCTGTCAATTTGGTCCGGAGAAGGAAAGCTTTCCATGACTCTTTTCATAGAGTGTTGCCTGAATTAAATCCTGTTTTAGTATGATGGCTAGGTACATTGGTGATGCACCGCCGTCTTGAGGAAAGCTGGCCAATTCTGAGTCCTCCATCAGCAGCTCCACTATGTCCTTGTTCCCAACGCGGACAGCCTCATGCAGGGCTGTCTCCTTGTGCTTGTTTTCTTTCCGCAGCAGCTCCTACACCCTACCCTCTCCTTCACCGAGAGCGAGATCAATGAGACATTTGACCATGTTGGATTTCCCCGCCCGTGCAGCGCAGTGGAGAGGGGTGTCACCATTATTATTTTGCCCAAATAGGAGGTGCCTCGCTTTCCCATAGATCATGCGAGCGCTCTCCAGGAAATTATCACCGTCGCCATAGGTGGTCAATGCATGGCGTTCAGCACGGGTTGGCCGCCGGTTTTTGCTGTTCTTTTGTTGCACGATGAGGAGATGTTTCGCTTCTCTGAACAGGCGGCCACCACATGGAGTGCAGTGTCACCTTGAGCAGTGACACCCTCCAAGATCGATTCATTTGCTTCTATGTCACCATAAGAGCTAGCATGCCAAATAGTCAATTCTCCGTTGGTGCTACTGTGGCCAGAGGCTTGACCATCGAGAAGGGCTTGCAGTTTCTCAGAAGAGCCAGAGGATGCCAGTGCTAGTAGACGGGGATCCATATTTCCCTGCTGAGGGTGAGGTTTCTCCATGGAAGCAGCCTGCTGCTTGGTCATCACCACCACCATCATCTTCGAATCTTCTTCCTGCTTGTTCACCAGATCCTTCAGCTGCTGGACATCGCCACTGGTTGTGGCCACCATCAGCTTGGCGTCCATGGCTGTCGCTACCGGAGCATTTGCTTGCTGTTCAGCAGGCGAGGTAAGAGTTCCCTCCACTCCACTGCTCGACAACATCTCCAACTAGGAAGCTGGAGAGTTTTCTTTACCTATAGCCAGAGAATGATAAAAAAACAGAGGTCAGTGAGCGACAAAGCTAGGAAAAATTATAAAAGAACAGTAGGCAACAGTGAAAACAATGGTCAACTAGACATAGCTAATATTGTGCATAATAAAAGCTATGTTCCTAGAAAAGGCAAAACGACTTATCATTTTGGGTAGGAGTACTTTCTAGCAAAATGCTTACAATAACATCCATGAACGGGCAGCTTAAGAGATGTGGTAGGGGCTAGAGGGCAGCTATGTAGCAGCGGTAGTAGAAGTAGTATGACGACGACTGACCTGCAAACTGAAACACAAGGGCTCATCGAACGAGCTGAGCAATCTGAGCTCGCATGGCCAGCAAATGAGGTTTTTTCTTTTTTAATGCAATGGCAGGAGCTCTACCTTTCAATTAAGCCGGCAAATGAGGTTGCTGCTCAAGTGAAGTGCAGAGAGAAATTAGGGTAAGGAAGGATTCCTGGATTTAGAGCCTTGCCAGCTGCTCTGGTTGTTTGGCTCAAGCCAACTAGGGCCCGCATGATTTGTTTTGGTGCCCGTGCATAGTGGCTTCATCTACTCCTAATTAGTATAAGTACTAATACTAATACTAATTTGTAACAGTAAGATTTTTAGAATTAAGTTACGGCATGGCTCTGGAATGCCACAGTTTGTTCTTAATGAAACATGTGTGGAGGCACGTTCTCGAAAAAAAAGAATGCCACAGTTCAAATTCCGAACTAGACATGGCAAGTTATAACTGAAACACGTAGGACGAAACGATGCAAGCAAGCAAGAGGACATTGCATGCACAAATTAAATTCAAAACTATTACTGTATATATATATAGAGCGAGGTTGCAGGAGAAACAGAATAATGGGGTCACCTCAATTTTGCGGGCGGTGCTTGGGTCCTTGGGCTATCTTTTATATATATATATATATATATATATATATATATATATATATATATATATATATATATATATATATATATATATATATATATATACCAGAGGCTCCCACACGAGTGGGGTCTAGGGAAGGGAATAACCGAAGTAAAGTCTTACCCCTGCAAAAATTCTGCAGAGAGACGGCTTCGAACCTAGGACTTGGTGACTCGGCGAGCTAGCACTCACCAACTGCACCAGGACTGCCCTTTATATATATATATATATATATATATATATATATATATATATATATATATATATATATATATATATATATATATATATATATATATATATATATACCAGAGGCTCCCACACGAGTGGGGTCTGGGGAAGGGAATAACCGAAGTAAAGTCTTACCCCTGCAGAAATTCTGCAGAGAGACGGCTTCGAACCTAGGACTTGGTGACTCGGCGAGCTAGCACTCACCAACTGCACCAGGCCTGCCCTTCATATATATATATATATATATATATATATATATATATATATATATATATATATATATATATATATATATATATATATATATATATATATATATATATATATATATATATATATATATAAAAGGAGGCTATCTTCTCTTGAGTATGTGATTAGCGGTGAAATTAAGGCAAGGAGACAGCAGGTATGGGTCTTATAGCTTATATAAGCAAGGAAAAAAGGAGATGGATCCAATGCTTGGTACACACTCCAAGGATTGAGTGCAAACTTGGCATCGAGCACACATTGCTGGAGTAGTATAAGAGTTGTTTCTTTTCTGTGTACGGAGGGAACTCAACAATTCCTCGCTTCTCTGCATTTCTGAATTGAATTAACAGTTCTTTTCCTACGACGTAAAAAGTAGCTATAAACTAAGGCATGACATAGCTTCTGAAATGTCGCAGCTGTCGTAATCCATGGCACAGTGTTTATATAGCAATAGATCCACATATTATTCCTTGCTTGATGACTTTTTTTTTCGAGAACGTGTTATAGCACGTATTTCATTAAGCAGAATAAAGGAGTTTTGTTACACACAGGGTGAACTCACGGTAATCCGAAGATTACCGAAAATCGTACCCCACACCCTTACGCACTCGCACGAGGTTGTGAAACTATAACGACAAAGGTGCCGGTGCCGATGGGCTAGTTGTCCCCGTCGTCCAACCCGATCATATTGAGCTCCATGGCCATTGGCAAGAAGAAGCTGTAGCGCGTCATAGGTGGAGTCTGAAAGCGGCTCCCGGAAGGCCGCCTTGTATCTTTGCACCGTGTTGGAGCCAACATTGGGGGACGGAGCCTCCAATCCTAGCTTGTTCATGAGAACACGCTGGGCCTGTTTGCCGCAACAACGTAATGGGAGCCGGCGTTCGAGGTTGATGACTCACCCAAAGAAAAAGTATCAGGTTGGCCGAAAAAGTAAAGATAAAAAAGGGCAAAGAGTTACTATGGCGCAAGTGTTACTAATAAAGAAGCCAGGAGAGAGATCCCCACGCAAATCACATCTGGTGTCTACAGGCCTCAGCTGGATACAGACAATAAATTTCCTCCATGAAAAATCTCTAACTTAAAACAGTATATAGATGCAACCTGACTAGCTTAATCTAGGCGATTGTAACATCATGGTATATCGAGCCCAGGACAAAAACAGCAATCACCTCAATCTCCTGATGCTCAATAAGTCAATAGGTTTAAAAGCACAATTGATAACCTGCAGCTGCTGCCTCCGATTGATCTTCACACTTGGTGTAGTTGCCAACAATGACAACATTTGGTCATCTATTTGTTTCACCTGAATGGCTCCACATATCTTCACTCGAACTGACCTGCAAGTGCTGGCATCTTTAGGAGATCGGACCATTGTCCTCTTTTTCCTTCAATGGGACACATCCTATGATTTCTGCTAAGGTTTCAGATTCGAAGCTTTTTTGGGTGAAATATGCCTACTTGGCTTGTTACTCCTATGTGCAACCATCGAAACACGGGTCTATATAAAAGAATATGTATTCTACAGCAGCACACACCCAACCAATCGCGTTCCCAATCTAACAAAGTCATATCATATCATATATAATTAAAGAATAATTAATAATTAATTAAATGATCGACTGAGATTACTCCATTATTATTCTGTAGAACATCTAACCTGACCTGATCATCAGCCGGCTCGGGTCGGGTCACCCGACGTTCCTTTTGCTGGCCCGTGCCTGTCAACCCGGCAGCTGCGCGACACCTTCCGCTCCCAGCGCTGCTGTCGTCATCTCCCCTTATGGATAGATGCTCGGCATAGATCGGGATCTGTCAGGTGGCCACGCCACGGCCGCCTTGCCTTGCAGACAGCTTGAGAGAGAGGATACCTTCCGCCGCGTGGGCTGTATAGGTAGCTGCATTTTCTTTTTGGTCGGACCACCAGTTTGGCCCACGAGCTAAAATTTAGAAGACATGCTCACTCAACAGCATTTGCTTTCTGTTCAGTGAGCGAGGCAAGAGTTCCCTCCGCTCCACCGCTTGATGACATGTCCATCTACGAGGCAGGGTTTTCTTTACCTATAGAAAAAAAAAACAGAGTTCAGCTATAAATGGGATCCTGTCGGTTTCTAAAAGAAAGCAAGAAAAAAAATAATAAAAGAACAGTGCACCGATTAATTATGCATCCCTTTCTACTTTCTAGCAAAATGGTTCCAATAACTTCCATGCATCCACGCGGTGGTAGTAGTAGACTAGTAGTATACCTGATCAACAAGTCCTCAAGCCAACTAGTGGAAGAAAATCATATTATAGATAGATAAATTAAAAAAATTGTTCATGGCCGACGCATGCTCAGAATTACTATAGTATACCTGATCATCATCAGCCGGGTCGAGCGAGACAAAAACCCGAGGTTCCTTTTGCTGGCCCGTGGGACGGCCTGCTGATGCCTCCCTCTCCCAGCGCTGCTGCTTCCGTCTCGTCGTCTCCCCTCCTCCTCCTCCGCTTCCGCCTGTAGATGCTCGGGCGGCATTGATGAAGGTGGGGCCGTCTTCCGCGATGGCGCCGGCGCCGGCGCATAGATGGGGAGCCGAGGCCGGCAGCCGGCACGCCTTACCTCGGCGGCTGAATGCCTTGCGGGCGGCGCTGGAGAGGAGAGCGTCGGTTGGTCAGGTGGTGGAGGAGGTCTGGAGGAGCACGACGGCAGGACCCTGCCCGCCTGGGGCCTCCGGCGCAAGCGGAGGTGCCGCCGACCAGCGCTAACGGTGCTGCTATGCTATCAAGAGAATGGGAAAGATAACTGGTGGGCTGGACCGCGGGAGTGGGAAAGGAAAGCCCGCTAGTGGCTAAGGCGCCGTGGGCTGCATTTGCATATGTAGCTGCGTGTTCTTTTTCTTTTTTATCACACCGTAGCTGATAAGCTCTTTTACCGATTATTATAGAGAAAATTATTTCCTTGGCCCTACTGAAAGTACCTCTTAGTTTCTTAGCCCTTTTTGCATCGAATTTGGTTATTTGGCCCACTATCGAGTTCTTGTTAGTTTCATGGCCCTTCCATCCATTCTGTGACTTAACAATGTTAAATGGTATGCGAAATGACTTTTTTGCCCCTGGCAGCTAATGGAAGAGATCATGGAATCAATTTAAAAACCCGCAATATTTTTTTTCCAAGCATGGAATCAATATATATATAATTCAAGCACATGATATATGATCAAATATATATAATTCATGGGAGTGCACACCGCTGCTTATATATATATATATATATATAATTTTTTTTCTTATGCAATAATTTTAAAACCCGCAATAATTTTTTTTTCTTATGCAGTGATGCAGGCGGCGCGCGTGAGTCAATGCGTGGGACTGGCGGGGTTTGGAGCCAGGCCGAGTTCGCGTGCCCGCACAGAAGCCGAACGGCTGGGGGAGGTAAGCTTTTTTCTTGTTCTTTTTACATTATTAAAATTTATATTCCGGTTCACTTACACCTGGACCCCAGGGTATGCCGTGGCCCACCCGGCGTACCCTTAAGCTGGGGCTGCTGGGCTGGGGAGAGGAGCAAATCATGGTCAATTTGGTTGTTGCAACCTGACACTGAGAGGTACAGTTTCGTCTGGCCTTTTTTTTTTTGCTGTATTTCAGGCGCATAATAAGCAACAGAGAGACTGCTACTTTGTTTCTAGGTATGTACTGCTGCAGACCTGACCCGTGTTTGAGAAGAGTCAGCAATCAGCATTGCTGCCCTGTTCGCTTGAACTTATCAGCCGTCATATAATGTTTTTCTCTCACAACAAATTAGTGAACAGTATTTTTTAGTCTGCCTTTTTAATCAAGCGAACAAGGTGGATCGCCCAGTTACTGGGATTTTTTTATACCGCCCAGCAGGCAGCAGCAAGAGGTCAGCCAGCCATGGCGGCACATCAGCACAATGGCTCGGCGTGGCTATCTAATTACAAATTCAAATCCCCTCATTCAGATTTTCCACGAATCAAGAATCACAAATATCATCGGGACATGCAAAAGCATTTTGTTTCTGCAATAATCATCTTTTACATTATTAATTACAAGCATAATAGCTCCCAAGTAGCAAAACAAAGGGGAAATTAAGCACAATGGAAAACATCTGATTCTGATCTGATTCGATAAATTGTCTATAGAATCGTCATGCAGATAGATGGCACACAATAATTATTCAGGTACAGGAAGCCTGACAGAACCATAATTTCACTCCCAATCCATAAGAATTCATACCATGTCTGCCGTGACCACATATACATATTTGTTGATACCGCTTCAAGCCAATGGCGCTGGTGCCAATGTTTTTGGAGGTCGGTTTGCATACGCAGCCCAACTAAATATGAGTATTAGGGGCCAATTTTCAACTAGCATATTACCCAAGATAACTGCTGGTGAAAATACCCATGCCCAGATTAGCCCCATCCTGGTACGTAATGGAGGTAGCAGAAGAAGTGAAGTTTCTGACTTTTACATATCGTGTATGACCATCTCTCTTATTCATTTTTTTGTGTAAATTATAAAATAAATAAATCATTATTAAAGTATCTCTAATAATAAAATAAGTCATAATAAAATAGATAATATTTATATAAAAGTTTTGAATAAGACGAATGGTCAAACAAGATGTCTGAAAGTAAAAAACCTCACTTATTTAAGGACAGAGGGAGTATATATCAATCAGCTGTTCGCTCATGCATGCATGCATGCTTTAGAGAAGAGAAGATAATAGAATAAAATGAGCGGATGGATATCTTACCAGACTATTGTAAAATGTTAGTGCTCCTCCATCTTTGGGAATCTTATATTCTGCTGTATCAAATGAAGTCTCCCCCATATTGTTTGGTAAATTTAAGTTCACTCGTGGATTCCCCAATAGAGGGCAAAACATGTGAAGGCTCCTAGCCTCGACAGCAAGGTGAAGTGCAGTGTTCCCATCATTGTCTACCATATTCATGATCCATGATAGTGATGGATTTCTGCAGGCACTCTTGATTACCTTCTTCTTCCTTTTCTCAACAGCAACATGCAAAAATGTCCTTCCCTTAGCATCTCGCAGACCGGCACTACCAGGATATTTTTTAACAAACATGTCAATGTTCCTGAAAGCACCTACAGAGGCAGCAACGTGTATGGGAAAAAATCCGGCATGGTCCGGTTGATACAGGGCATCAGGATTAGCTTCCAATACTTGCCAACAAACTCTCGATGGCCCAAATTGAATCCAAAACTTTATAGCTGCAGCAAAGTGAAGCGGCGTACTCCCATTTTCGTCCCTTTGTGTGGTAAGGTCCTTATTTTGCGGGCAGAGGTGTGCTTTGTTCCATTCCAACAACTTCCTAACATCTGCAAACACCATTCTTCCCTTTTATCAGACTAATCAAGGTGAGAAAAAACAACCGGCCATGCGAATAAAAGACAAGTCCACGAACCCAGTTTGTAAGTTGGAAAAAAGGAAAGATGCATGTTTAGTGTACCTCGGGCTCCGTATCGGAGAACGGCAGCATGCAAAAGGTTGGCGAGCTTTCCATCACTACTCTGATCATCGAGTGTTTTCACAATTTCATCCGGTTGTAGCACAATGGCGAGGTACAATGGTGATGCGCCACCGCCGTCTTGAGGAAAGCTGGCCAATTCCGAGTCCTCCTCCATCAGCAGGTCGACTATGTCCTTGTTCCCAACGCGGACAGCCTCATGCAGGGCTGTCTCCTTGTGTTTGTTTTCTTTCCGTAGCAGCTCCTGCACCCTACCCTCTCCTTCACCGAGAGCGAGATCAATGAGACATTTGACCATGTTGTTTTTCGGCTTTTTGTTCTGTGCAAAGAGCAGGTGCTTCGCTTTGCCGTAGATGATGCGAGCGCAAGAAGAGGGAGGGGCCACCGATGCGGGGGCGTAGCGAGTCGGCGCCGCCGCTATCGTTTGATGGGCTGGAGTGGGAAAGTCCACAGGTAGGAAGTGGTGTTGCCGGGCCCAAGATGAACATTAAGGTTGGGAAGGGACCAAGAACAGAGGCTGCTACTCTGTTTCTAACTACTGTAGACCCGCGTTTGAGAAGAGTCCCTGCTGCCGTCCTGTTGTTCAGTGTTTTTTTTTTCGCGACCGGGTTGTATGCCGTTCTGTTTCTAACTGGAAGCAAAAGGTTGGATTTTTTTATCCCACCAAGCTGGAAGAGGTGGGCCATGGCACGAGGAGCACAATGGCTCGGCGTGTGCAAGGCTATCTCTAAATTAGAAATTAAAATGAACCATTCAAACTTTCCACGAATCACTAATTGAAGGACTGAAAATTGCGACCAGAGGGGGGGTGAATGGGAGCCTCAAAATTCTTTCAAAACTTTGGTCCTCGGCTCAAATCATAAACCCCAAGAGGCAAACATAAACACTGTGATGACCACGACCAGAGAGAAGGGTGGAAGTTCCCTCGGAACACAACGGATCACCATAAAGCGAGCGGAGCGAGCACCGAACCAATAGACAAGAAAATGAGACTTTCCACTTCTATTGAAAAGAAGTGAGGTCCCAAATCTTGGAAACTCAAGCCAACCAGTGACAGAAACACCTTGATAAGATCTACGGAACGATAGAAAGCCAACGCAACAATCATTAAAAGAAACGGAGCTCAAACGACAAAAACACGGAAGAAAAAAACACTAGCACTGGTCAAAGCCGGCTTAGCCGAGTTGGAGGGCCGACCTAGCCGGGTTGTCTCTCTGCAATGTCCAAACTCGGCCTAGCCGGGATGAAGAGCCGGCCTAGCAGGGTTTGAGGGTCGGCCTAGCCGGGTTACCTCTCTGCAGTGTCCAAACTCGGCCTAGCCGGGATGAAGAGCTGGCCTAGCCAGGTTTGAGGGTCGGCCTAGCCGAGTTGGAAAGTCGGCCTAGCCGGGTTACCTCTCTGCAGTGTCCAAACTCGGCCTAGCCGGGTTTGAGGGTCGGCCTAGCCGAGTTGGAAAGTCGGCCTAGCCGGGTTGCGAAGAACAGAACACGAGAAAAAACCGCCTCCAACCAAAACTCTCCCAATTTGTGGCCAAATCTTCACCAACTGCCACGAAACTTGGTGATC
Organism: Saccharum hybrid cultivar R570; assembly: GCA_038087645.1. Classification (NCBI taxonomy): domain Eukaryota; kingdom Viridiplantae; phylum Streptophyta; class Magnoliopsida; order Poales; family Poaceae; genus Saccharum; species Saccharum hybrid cultivar. Next base: position 6,643,615 of record JAQSUU010000744.1, read on the forward strand.
ATAATCACAAGGCAGTAGGGGAGCTACCTCTAAGAGGTCATCGCCCAATTTGATGCCAATCAATGGGAAATCGAAGGGGCACGAAAAACATCGGTTCTTGCAACCTAGACCAAGAAATCGCCCGATCTACTTGCTCGTGAGGAATTGATGGATTTCCTTCGGTGGAAAGATTCTACTCACGTCATAGCACGAATCAAGGCAACAAAGATGAACCAAAATGGTCTAGAAACGACGAATCGAAGGAAGAACTAGAGGGGAGAAAACGAAGAACGCGAAGAACACATCATGAACTCACAAATTGATTTCTCCGCCGAACACCGGAGGACACCGGAGGATTCGGGACCTCCTTCCCTCAAAGATTCATGGTTCTTACACTAATCGATGGATTAGTGGACCTCTGTCTCTCACACAAGCAACTAGAGGAAGAAAACCCTAGAAGGATGAAACAAAATGAGGTGGGTGGAGAGGTGAAGATGGCTTGGGGCTGCCATCCCCTATTTATCAGGGCTATTACACATTCCCCTAATTGCCCCTGGATACATAAGAGCTAAACCATAAAGCCCAAGGGCGTAGAGGTCCAACTCGGTCTTCATGTTGATCCGACGGCCACCGTGCCTCCTCACTGGTAGCTTCGCCTTGACGCGAACTCCCCGATGCCGCCACGTGCCGTCCGTTCCACCTCGGAACCTCCGCCCGGGTTTTGAGACCCAAACCCGTAAACCCGCCTCCGATGGTTTTGAGGCCCAAACCATCAAACCGCTCCGTGAGTAGCGTACTCCATACGCGTCCCCCGCCATCCGACGCGTGTCACCTCCACGGTCAACACGGTCACTCCCATGTCTTCTCGCGCTTGTCGATGTCCCAAGTGTCAGCCAGCGCGGCTAGCCACCCAGCCTCTGGGTCCCTCGGTCCAAGCCTCACGTCCGTCCTTCACCCTCAGGTCCATCGGCGCGGCACGTCCACCTTGACCTTCACCTCACCGTCGGCTACCGTCTCCGTGCTCCACACCTGCACAACAAAAGCCAAGAGACATGTCGCACACAAGGCTTTCGCCAAGGTAGGGTTAGTCACCACTCAACCTACTTTGTGGATCACATTGACAATCACTCATCACAAAACGAACACACAAGGGTACTTGTCAACCTTGTGTTCGCAATCTCCCCCTTGATGAGTGCATTGTCAACACCAATACACGAACAGCTTGAGCAAAAGAAAAAGAAGAAGAATAGAAAAACAAGGAGCTCAACCAAATAACCAAAAGTCAAAGAAAAATCAAAACCAGGTCATTTGAAATGAGCAAAAACTTGGTCCCCAAAGACATGGGCAACGGCTCGACGCAACCAAGTAAAACAAAGCTAGCCCTCAAGATGAGGCAATGGGCTCAACACCACTAGCAACAATCGAAAAGCCGAAAAACTGCTAGACCCTCTAGAAGAGGCAAAGGCTCAACACATCTAGCAAAAGCAACTCAAGTGTAGCTCCCCCTGAACAAATGCAATCTCACTCAAATGAATGCATGAAATGGAGACTTCTCCCCCTTGTTGACAACTTATCCCCCTTGTTGACATGGTGAGTGTGACATATCTCTCCCCCTTGTTGACACATGCACTTATCAAGCTAGAGCCCAAGGATTACAACTTCCCCTCAAAACATGCTATGAATGCAGAAATGCACAAATGCAGAAGCTTCATGATTATAGCAAGTAGATTGAAAAGATGCTCTAGCTGATATTGTCATGTATATATAGCAACAAATACAAGTGCTAGCAAATGCTCAAAATGACCAAATGAGATGAAATATGGCATTTTAGCAAGTTTGATCAAGTTTGAGCAATTTAAAAGAGGGTTCACCACCAAATGAGCACATAGCAAATATAGACAGGAGATCAACCTTGTGCTACACATGTATGCAAAGTGAACTACCCCAAACAAAGTTCACACATCATGTCATGAGACAAACTTGTGATTTGATCAAATTTTCAATCAATTGAATTTTATCGAAGTTATGCAGCTTATCACCAAAGTTTGTCAAACAAATGTGTGCGGGAGGTTATCGATGCCATCAACACCTGACTTATCGATCATGTCAAGCCTATGCCAAAAGCAATCAGAAGCTTAAGACAATGATCTCGGTATCCATTACAGAGCTCAAGTTCACTCTTAAGTGCAATAAGGAGCTGTCTCGATACTCTGACATGGGACAGCAAAGACCCATCCCGATCTTTTCATACCTTGCTTTTTTTAGTTTTAGCACAAATTCAAGTTTCTCAAGCAAGTGTGTAACTCAAGGTATGAGCCGTAGCAACTAAGCATATATATGAAGCAAAAGGGTTCTCGACACACCTACACCTGCTAGTTGCCACAAGTAGTGGTGAACATGTTTCAAGTTTCATCAAGTGTTATTCAAGTTCACAATTGAAAAAGGCATTTTTAGCTCATGTCAAGAGATCAAAGTGAGCCTAAGCACATCATATATATCCATAACATCCCCAACAAGAGCATAGTATCAATCTAGCTACTATAAGGATGAAGCTCAAGATGCAATATGATACATGATGATATGATATGCAAATATGATACAAAAGCGAAAACAAAAGCTAAACTAAAAACAAAGCCAAAAACTAATGTACAAGAACCACAAACTTCCCTCTTCTAAAAAGGATAACAAACCCCAAGCTCTCCTCGCAAGCGAGCAAACTGGGTTTGGTCAAGGGGTTTAGTGAAGATATCTGCGAGCTGGTTGTGGGTGTCAACATGAATAAGGTCAATGTCCCCTTTCTCATAGTGGTCTCGCAAGAAGTGAAAACGAACCTCTATGTGCTTGGTTTTGGAGTGAAGAACGGGGTTTTTGGCTACACAAATGGCACTGGTGCTATCACAGAACAAAGGCACTCGCCTAAACTCTAAGCCATAGTCTCGCAAAGTAGCAACCATCCAAAGCAACTGGGAACAGCAAGCAGCAACAGCAACATACTCAGCTTCTGTGGTAGATTGGGCTACAGTGGACTGCTTGCGAGAAGACCAAGACACAAGAGAAGACCCAAGAAACTGACAAGTTCCAGAAGTGGACTTCCTCTTAGTACGACAGCCAGCATAATCCGCATCAGAGTAACCGCAAAGAGAAAGAGAGGAGGAAGCCGAAAACCAAAGACCAAATTCGGGTGTGAACCGAAGGTACCTCATGATCCGCTTGACGACTTGACGATGCGATGTGCGCGGTGAAGACTAAAAGTGCGCGCACAAGCAGACCGCGAACTGGATGTCCGGTCTCGTTGCCGTCAGGTACAGCAACGATCCGATCATGCTTCGGTACTCCTTCTGGTCCACAACTTCTCCTTCCTTGTCCTCGTCCAGGGCCGTCGTGGTCGACATGGGCGTCGAAAGAGGCTTGGCCTCGCCCATATCAAACTTCTTCAGAAGATCCTTGGTGTACTTGCCTTGGTGCACGAATGTTCCTTCACGTGTTTACTTGATTTGCAGCCCGAGGAAGAATGTCAACTCGCCCATCATACTCATCTCGAATTCCCTGCTCATAGTCTCAGAAAACTTTGCAACAAGAGCATGAGAGGAACCACCAAAAATGATATCATCCACGTAAATCTGAACCAAAAGTGTGTTAGTGCCTTGCTTGAGGAGAAACAAAGTTTTATCTACGGAACCCATCTTAAAGCCCTTAGCAAGCAAGAAGGCTTTCAAACGCTCATACCAGGCTCTCGGGGCTTGTTTCAATCCATACAAGGCTTTGTGGAGTTTGTAAACATGGTTGGGATACTTGGAATTTTCAAAGCCAGGGGGTTGTCTCACATACACCTCTTCCTCTATATACCCGTTCAAAAAGGCGCTCTTCACATCCATTTGATACAGCTTGAACCCTTTCGAAGCTGCATAAGCTAAGAGCATCCTTATAGCCTCGATACGGGCCATAGGAGCAAAGGTTTCTTCAAAGTCTACTCCCTCTTTCTGACAGAACCCCTGAGCCACTAGCCTAGCCTTATTCCTCACCACCACTCCATCCTCACTTTGCTTGTTCTTGAAAACCCATTTTGTACCTATAGGGTGACACTCAGGTGGAGGTGGAACTAAGACCTAGACTTCATTCCTCTCAAAGTTTTGTAACTCCTCGTGCATAACATTGACCCAATCGGGATCAGAAAGTGCGTGTCCAACATTTTGTGGCTCAAAATTAGCGACAAAAGCAGAATGAGCGAAATGTGAGATTTCATATGACCTTGAGTGTGTAACACGCTGACTGATGTCGCCGATCATGGTTTGAGGCGGGTGACGACGCTGGATGTGCCGAGGGGCTTCCCTCAAAGATGTCGCCTCCCCCTCAACAGCTGCTGGGGCCTCCTCAGGTGCAGCCGACATAGGCTGAGGAGGCGGCTCGTGTGGACCCCATGTAGTGGAAGAAGATGGATCTGGTCCGTGAGCCGAAGTAGTTGTTGTAGACTCAACTGGAACAGCCGAAGAGGTCGGCTCTGCATCTCCCCAATCAGCATCTTCCTCATTCTCCTCAACGAAGATGCTCTCACCAATCTCCTGATCACCTGCATTTTCAAAGACAGGAATAGAACAAGGTATGGTCTCGTCAAAAGTGACTTCACAAGTCTCTATGACTCGGTTAGTTTTAAGATTAAGTACTCGATATGCATGAGAATGTAAAGCATAACCAAGAAAGACACCATCCGAGGATCGAGACTCAAATTTATCTAAATTACCTTGTTTCAGAATGAAACATCTGCATCCAAACACTCGAAAGTGGCTCACCTTGGGTAGTCGACCGAATCGCAGCTCATAAGAAGTTTTCTTCATGAAGGCTCGAAGAAAGATGTGATTAGAAACATGACACGCGGTGTTGATCGCTTTGGCCCAATATCTCCTAGGAGTCCTATGCTCATCGAGCATCGTCCTGGCCATCTCAACAAGGGTCCGATTCTTGCGCTCAACAACACCATTTTGCTGAGGGACATAGGGAGAGGAAAACTGATGCTCAAGGCCCAAAGAAGCACAAAAGGTTTCAAAGTGAGTATTCTTGAATTCTGTGCCATTGTCACTGCGAATCGCTCTCATGGCATTCTTAGGGAACTCATTTTGCAACCGAAAAATCAAATCTCGAGCATGTGAAAAAGCCTCATCCTTACCCTCCATGAAAAACACCCAAGAGTAACGAGAAAAATCATCCACGATCACTAGAACGTACCACTTCCCACCCTCTGACCGAACCCAAGCTGGACCAACTGTGTTCATGTGAAGTAGCTCGCCGGATTTCTTGGTCATGACTTGATTCACAGGTGGGTGAGAAGCGGCAACCATCTTTCTGTGACGACAAGGGTGACACACCAAATCCTTCTCAAATTTCAACTTGGGCGATCCTCGGATTAGATCAAGTGAGCTCAACCTAGCTAGTAAGTCAAAGCTCAAATGACCAAGTCTCCTATGCCACTTCCAAAGCTCAGAGGAGGATCCGGCCACCAAACATCGAGAAGAGCCAAAGGAGTGAGAAAAATCAGCTCGAAAGACACGGCCAAAAGGAACAATCTGGCAAACAAGATTTCCCTGAGAGTCAAGAACTCGAGACAAGCCGGTCTTAAAGCGCACTTCAAAGCCATCTTGAAGGAGTTGCGAAGCAGAAAGCAAATTGAAATGCAAGTTTGAAACCAAAGCAACATCCTTCAAGACAAAACTCTCATTGACCCGAATGGTCCCACGAGAAAGCACTTTACCTTTGCTATTATCCCCGAATGTGATGTACTCCTTACATTGCACGGGGTCGAGGCTGGAGAACCATTTGGAACTTCCGATCATGTGGCGTGAGCATCCAGAATCAATGAGCCATGTGTTCTCCAGACCTCCGTCCTGCATCAATAGAAAGACATAGGATGAGCAAATGGCACAACACTGGGGTTAGTAAACTGTGAAGGGTACCAGTGTTGGCTCATTTGCCCTAGAAAATTGTTAGGAAAAACACCAAATATGCCATGTCCCATTTGAGGAAAGCGGGCACCACGTAGGAAAAAACGTGGTTCGCTAGAGCTGTAGGACTGAAAGCCACTGTCACGAGGTCCAAAGTCATATTGATCATGATCTGAACCACGCCGGGCATGACCACCATGACCACCGCGTGGTCTAGCAACCTGAGGCCTAGCACCTTGAGGCATTGCACCTCTTGGCCTAGCATTGCGCCTCTGAACAGGAGGCACATGTACACCATGGGGTGGACGGTACATGTTCCCGTTGTTCAACTCATACTCTCGCCGCTCATCTCTCTTCCTCCTGAAGCAAAACTCAACAAGGTGACCATCCCTATGGCAATAGTCACAGTGATACCTCACCTCTCTCTTAGGTGGTTGTTGGCTCACTCTCTTGTGGGTATGGTTCACTCTTGGTAGCTTTTTGGCTTTAGGAAGGGGATCCTCAGAGATGTTCGGTAGAGTGTCAAGTGGATTTCTGAGATGGTTCGGTTTTGGAACCCAAACTTGTTTCTGAGGTGGAGCTCTTGGAGGTTCTTCAAACACTCCATCTTTCACAGTGGGTTCAGTAGGCTTAGGTGGATTGATCTTGATCAATTTGGGAGTAGTGGAAGGTTTCTCACTTGGGCTCAAACCACTGAACTCACCAACTTTGCCATAGAAATTTTCACCCTTCTCACCTAGAGCAAAGCCTACTCCCGATGTCCCAGTTCCCCGTATGAACTGGCTCATCATCATGCCCAACTGCGGTTCACTACAAGACACCCAATTCAAGATGGACCGAAGGTATGTGTTGTCTTCCTCGGATCTTATCTTGTCATGCCTGCAAGACTCAAGCTCCAACACCAAACTCTCACAACGTGCACACTCAACAACAGTGCTATCTGAACTGGCCTTCTCAAGAGCATGGATCTTAGCATTCTTCTCTGCCAGCTCAGATTGCAAGCCTGAACAAGACTTGCACGCACCCAACAAGCTAGACCTAGCCTTCAGCTCATCGTTCTCATCTAACAAGGCAGCATACTTAGATTGCAACTCAGAAAAGCTAGTCATATGAACAACACATTCATCGCACTCAACCTCGTCAGACACATGAACAACAAGCTTCTTAGCTTCCTCAAGTTCTTTCTCCACAACTTCTAGCTTGTCCTTAAACTCTTTCCTCTCACGAGCAGCACGTTTCAGCAACTTATCTTGACTCATCAAAGTATCAGTCATGATATCAAGCTCCGCAATAAGAGCGTCGACGGAGGGTTTTACCTCGGTAGAGTCATCATCACCAGGAAGCACATCCTTGTTGGGCTTCACACCTTCATCCACGGCCATGGTGTAGTAGCCTCCGTGGATGGACTTGGCGACGAAGCAAAGCCCGGTCAACTTGTCCTCACGCCTCTTCTCAGACTCATCATCACTCGAGGGAGAAGAAGACCGGTCATCGTCGGTGTCATTGTCGAGGTCACTGAGGGAGGCGAGGAAGGCGCGCTCTTGGGCCTTGGCCTTCTTGAAGTACTTCTTCTTCAGCGCCTCCTTGTCGAATCCTCCGTTCGACTTGTGCTTGGAGGTGTACTCACGCTTGTCCTTGCGCTTGCTAGAGTCGTACTTGTTGAAGGAGTGCTTGTTCTTCTTGGGGCAGTGGGCGACGAAGTGGTCGGGATCTCCACAGCCGTAGCATCCTTCCTTCGGACCACCACCACGTCGGCGATTCAAGCGGTTGTTGTGAAACCGTGAGAACCGGCTGATGATCAACGCCAACTCGTCGTCCCCAAGACTCTCCATCTGCTCCTCTGTGACAGACACCAAAGAAGACAAGGCAAAAGACATCTGTGAAGGGTTAGCCAAAGAACTTGAGCCATTACCTGAGACCAAGGCCATAGTCGGTCCAGAGGGATTCTTCAGCTTGGCTTGGGTCTGGTAGTCGATCTCGGTGGACTTGAGCTTGCTGAAAAGCTCATCCACAGTGAGGGTCTCATACCCCGAAGACTCAATGATGGCGGTCACCTTCACATCCCATACCTTCCGATCTAGGGCATATAGAAGCTTGAGTGCCCTCTCATGATCATCATAAGGTAACTGTGCCTTGTTTGCTCGCATCTTGTTGACGATGGTCTGAAAGCGAGAAAACATGGCATCGATGGACTCGCCATCAAGCTGAGTGAAGTTCTCGTACTCCCTCTTGTACGTCTCGTAGAGTCTGGTTTTGACCTGTGCGGTCCCCTCGTGATAGCTCTAAAGCCTCACCCAGATCTCTCGAGCAGTAGTACAATCAGAGACTCTCTCGAACTCCTGAAGCGAAAGACTCGAGAAAAGAACTGTGCGAGCTCTGCTATTAGCGTTGTGCTGATCTTTTTGATCTTGCATGACACGAGCACGGGGTTCAAGCACAACATAAGTAGCATCCTCGCAAATCTCCCAAACAAGCCAATCAATCCCCTGGAGATGCGCGGACATGCGAATCTTCCAATAGGGATAATTTGTTCCATCGAAGAACGGTGGTTTGCCGGAACCACGCTCCATGTCGCCTTTGTGGATCACAGACCGATTAAGGTGGAATGATCCTTAACCCGGCTCCGATACCAATTGAAGGACCAAAAATGGCGACCAGAGGGGGGGGTGAATGGGAGCCTCAAAATTCTTTCAAAACTTTGGTCCTCGGCTCAAATCACAAACCCTAAGAAGCAAACATAAACGCTGTGATGACCACGACCAGAGAGAAGGGTGGAAGATCCCTCAGAACGCAACGGATCACCATAAAGCTAGCGGAGCGAGCACCGAACCAATAGACAAGAAAATGAGACTTTCCACTTCTATTGAAAAGAAGCGAGGTCCCAAATCTTGGAAACTCAAGCCAACTAGTGACAGAAACACCTTGATAAGATCTATGGAACGATAGAAAGCCAACGCAACAATCGTTAAAAGAAACGGAGCTCAAACGACAAAAACACGGAAGAAAAAAACACTAGCACTGGTCAAAGCCGGCTTAGCCGAGTTGGAGGGCCAGCCTAGCCGGGTTGTCTCTCTGTAGTGTCCAAACTCGGCCTAGCCGGGATGAAGAGCCGGCCTAGCAGGGTATGAGGGTCGGCCTAGCCGAGTTGGAAAGTCGACCTAGCCGGGTTACCTCTCTGCAGTGTCCAAACTCGGCCTAGCCGGGATGAAGAGCCGGCCTAGCCGGGTTTGAGGGCCGGCCTAGCCGAGTTGGAAAGTCGGCCTAGCCGGGTTACCTCTCTGCAGTGTCCAAACTCGGCCTAGCCGGGATGAAGAGCCGGCCTAGCCGGGTTTGAGGGTCGGCCTAGCCGAGTTGGAAAGTCGGCTTAGCCGGGGTTGCGAAGAACAGAACACGAGAAAAACCGCCTCCAACCAAAACTCTCCCAATTTGTGGCCAAATCTTCACCAACTGCCACGAAACTTGGTGATCATAATCACAAGGCAGTAGGGGAGCTACCTCTAAGAGGTCATCGCCCAATTTGATGCCAATCAATGGGAAATCGAAGGGGCACGAAAAACATCGGTTCTTGCAACCTAGACCAAGAAATCGCCCGATCTACTTGCTCGTGAGGAATTGATGGATTTCCTTCGGTGGAAAGATTCTACTCACGTCATAGCATGAATCAAGGCAACAAAAATGAACCAAAATGGTCTAGAAACAACGAATCGAAGGAAGAACTAGAGGGGAGAAAACGAAGAACGCGAAGAACACATCATGAACTCACAAATTGATTTCTCCGCCGAACACCGGAGGACACCGGAGGATTCGGGACCTCCTTCCCTCAAAGATTCATGGTTCTTACACTAATCGGTGGATTAGTGGACCTCTCTCTCTCACACAAGCAACTAGAGGAAGAAAAACCCTAGAAGGATGAAACAAAATGAGGTGGGTGGAGAGGTGAAGATGGCTTGGGGCTGCCATCCCCTATTTATCAGGGCTATTACACATTCCCCTAATTGCCCCTGGATACATAAGAGCTAAACCATAAAGCCCAAGGGCGTAGAGGTCCAACTCGGTCTTCATGTTGATCCGACGGCCACCGCGCCTCCTCACTGGTAGCTTCGCCTCGACGCGAACTCCCTGATGCCGCCACGTGCCGTCCGTTCCACCTCGGAACCTCCGCCCGGGTTTTGAGACCCAAACCCGTAAACCCGCCTCCGATGGTTTTGAGGCCCAAACCATCAAACCGCTCCGCGAGTAGCGTACTCCATACGCGTCCCCCGCCATCCGACGCGTGTCACCTCCACGGTCAACACGGTCACTCTCATGTCTTCTCGCGCTTGTCGATGTCCCAAGTGTCAGCCAGCGCGGCTAGCCACCCAGCCTCCGGGTCCCTCGGTCCAAGCCTCACGTCCGTCCTTCACCCCTCAGGTCCATCGGCACGGCACGTCCACCTTGACCTTCACCTCACCGTCGGCTACTGTCTCCGTGCTCCACACCTGCACAACACAAGCCAAGAGACATGTCACACACAAGACTTTCGCCAAGGTAGGGTTAGTCACCACTCAACCTACTTCGTGGATCACATTGACAATCACTCATCACAAAACGAACACACAAGGGTACTTGTCAACCTTGTGTTCGCACTAATACTGTCTGAACATTCAAAAGCATTTGTCACCAAATACAGTAGCAACCGTTTACATTATCACAAGCATAATAACTCCCAGCTGACAAACAGATTAAGGGGAAATTAAGGACAAGGGAAAACATCTGATGATTTGAATAGTAGTGTCTAAAGAATCATGATGCAGAGTCCACGGGCAGGTTGACAGCACCTACCTTTGATTTCCTTCACTCCAAAAACCACAAGAATTAATGCTACTGCCGTGACCACATATCTATTTGTTGATTTATGCACAGAAAAGTTGCGCCAAATGTTACGGTTGCTATTAGAACTGAGCTAATACTCATAGTTTGCGTCGAGTCTTTCAGCATCTCCATTTCTTTACTTTTGTCATATTCTGCTCTCACAGTTTTGTCGCCTTCGAAGTGATCCTGGCGATGGACACCCTTCACTGCACCGGCAACTCTGAGCGTGCGACATATTACTAGTTCACTATTCTGCAAAAGCAAAACAAATACGGCGCAAAAAACATCAATTGTTTGCCCCTGCGTGAAAATGAAACGAGCTTCTGGAATCTTATATTCTATTATATCTAATGGAGTCTCCCCTCTTTTGTTTGGTAAATTTAAGTTCACTTGTGGATTCGCCAACAGAGGACAAAACCTTCGAATGCTCCCAGCGTTGACAGCAAGGTGAAGTGCAGTGTTCCCATCGTTGTCTACCATATTCATAATACATTTCTGCATGCAACACTGATAACGTTCACCTTCTTTTTCTCAACAGCAACATGCAAAAATGTCCTTCCCTTAGCATCGCGCAGACCGGCGCTACCAGGACACTTTTTAACAAACATGTCAACGTTGCTTAAGGCACCTACAGCTAAGTTGCACGGATACGGATACGCGTATCGGTATCGGATACGGATACGGATATGGATACGCCAATTTCCCAAAAAAACCCGATACGTGGATACGTTTTACTATTTTTTAGTAAAATAAATAATAATGCAAATTAAAATTGTGAAACTGTAAAATTTGAGCAATCACTAATTATTAGTTTAGTTTCTTGTGAGAAAATAGAACTTCTATGGGGCAGAATGTAAGAAATTAGTTAAGAGAATCAGAGGAAGAAAGTTTATAGGAGTTCTTAGAAAAGGAAGGGACCAAATCATAAAACCGCGGTGAAAAGTTACTGTAGCACTTTTCGTTGTTATTTGGTAAAATTTGTCCAACCATGGATTAATTAGACTCAAAAGATTCGTTTCGAACTTTACAGACAAACTATGCAATTAGTTATTTTTTACCTACATTTAATGCTTCATGCATGCGTCTAAAGATTCGATGTGACGGGTGGAAGAGGAAATATTTTGGGTATGCATGGCAAGTGAACGCGGCCTAAGCCGTCCTTACTCCTGAGCACATCTCTCTGTTCTCTCCTGCGCTCTCCTTTCCCTTCCTTCCGTCTCCCACAGCCACGCCGCCGTGCTCGAGCCCCTCCCCGTCGCCTGATGAGCTGCCTCCGCCGCGCTCCCGCCTCCTCTGGGGCCTCTCTTCCTCCTCATCCTGGACGGCGGAGGTGGAGGCGCTCCCGCCGCAGCGCCCCTCCACGGGCCTTCGGACGGAGAGCTGGGGCGCATCTCCTGCACGAGAGGCGGCGCAAGGGGGCGGGCCGGCGGGGGCTTGTCGCTGGCGGCGAGCGAGCGGTGGCGCATCTCCTGCGCGGGAGGCCGCACGCGTGTGCAGCCATGCGAGGCGTCGCCGCGTCGGGACATCGTGAGCGTTTGGCTTCTTGTTGGGCTGGGCCGTATCCCACACGTCTGATACGTATCAGGTCACGTAGTCAATGCCTCCACAATAATTCTCACCGAACGCACTAGGAAAAAAGATAAATACGAGAAATTCTTATATTAATCAGAAACATCAAGCCATCAAATAAATAACTCTGGTGATCCGTAACCATTGGATCTATTTTATTTTCTATAAAATTATCCACCTCTGTCATTATGAAACAAAGATGAATATATTATTTTAAAATCTATGTACTACTACATACCAAGAAAAAGGAAAGGATAAATCCATTATTTTTCTCTACCACGTCCAATCCTGCAGGGCTTCTAGCCGGGAGACCAAAATGCATGTACATACTAGGTACCAAGAAAGAAGGAAAAATTAAATCCACTATTTTTCCCTGTCACCGTCCCATCAGCCCCGGCTGTTGTAACAAAAATAGCCTAATATCTAGGTACCCAGAAAATATTATATTACGCAACATCTATGGGCTCCAAAGGGCTCAGAATAACTGAAGGAATAATATAATGCAAGTGCCAAGATATTGTGAACAGATCAACTCTATATGTCAATGACACTGTTCACCGCTGGAATAGCCAAGGTGCACCTGCCGCCAGGAGTGCCCCAAACTATGACATGTTCGCCACCAGAACAACCAAGGTGAACCTACAGCTAGGAGTGCCCCAAATAACACCTGCCGCTGCCGTTGGACTGTGACCCTAACAACACACGGTAAGCACATTTGTCCCTTGCCACAACAATATATGATCAATGCCAGAAAAGGGATCTATGACATTAGAATAGAAGTGTCAACTAATAAGCCTTCCAATTTAGAATCTATTTCAACATTCTAAATTCAAAAGCAAAAGAGCAGAATATCTCTACTTCCACGTGTTTATAGTCTTGAATTTCTAGCCAAATGAATTGAGGTTCGTATTTTACTTCCGATTTTTTCCGCATAATTAATCATATCCCTCAATATCAATCAAGAAAACATGGAACATCGGTGAGAAAGTGCTAGAGACAATCAAGCAAGGAGGAAAAACATATTAGTGGGGAAAAAAGGTACCAACTTGGATACACTACATTTATATTCATGAACTTTTAAATTTAAATTCTTCAACTGACCTTTCATCTTTACATTCATTATTTTGTACAAACAGTGATCCTAGAAAATCTCAAAAAAAATCAAAAACATCTGACCATCGATTCGGTATAACCTAACCACCATTGATATAAAATACCTATCAGAACTATTTTTTTTTTCTAAATAGTTACCCACATTTACTATTGTGTAAAACAACATAAAGTAACTTACGAATCTATCTTTAAATTACCTGTCTAGCCATTAAAAAATATGATCTAAATTAGACCAAAATTTGCATTAATCACCCTCCTATTAAAATAGATAGTTTACGTAACCCAATTTTCATCTTATATACATATGTTTTTACATTACCCACTTCTATCAATATTAATATATTAAGATTTAATTAAAGTAAGCATGCGTGTCATGGCAGCATACCTGAGTGATAAATATATCTATTATGTGCAAATAAAAAATATTTCCTTAACAACTCATATATTAGTGATACTAACAAACTGTTTAAAACCATATTAGTAACTATGGCATATAATTTATATAGGTTGTTATTTAGTTATATTTATATATTTTAACTAAAATTAATGTTTGACACATATATATTGATAGTATAACTATAACTGCATGTTTAAGTCCTTAATAGAAAATTTCAATCGTATTGAGAAGTGTGGGTGATCACTGATGTCTATATCTTTCTATCCCTTTAAGATTACATTAGAGTAAATAGTGGATCATTATAAGACTTAAGTATTAAAAGATAGACTAATCCTGTGGCCACCATCAGCTTGGCGTCCATGTCCGCGGGCGGCGACATGGGCTGGATGTACGTGAACTGGCAAACCGTGTCTAGCTTGTGATAACAACCCTTGTATCTTGAGACTTCAAATGGAGAATATGCAGGGCTAGACTAATCCTGCTAGACACCAAATAGCAAGACAAAATGTTAAACGATCTATGTTTCAGCCTAGGTAAGACAAGATGTGGAGGCCATGCTAGAAGCCTCCAAATAATAATAGTAAAATATGTTGTAGCTCTGCACCTACATTGCATGGAAGCAGAGAGCAGCAGACATTATATTGGTGGAAAAGGAATACTCCTATATAGCTCTTGTTTTTTCTACGTACACATAAGCATTTATGGATTTCCCTGCTTTTATCAGCATTTCAGCAATTAAGTGACGACATGGCTCTGGAATGCCACAGCTCGAATTATCAACTGAATGGAACGAGCAACTATCGCAAGTTCTTGTAACTCAAACACTAAGGACGAAGCAATGCAAACAAGCAAGAAGACATTACGCAAATGAAATTGAAAATTATTACTGTATGTACAAGAGTGAGGTTGCAGGAGAAGCAGAATCATGGGATCACCTGAAATTTTGCAGGCGGTGCTGGGGTCCTTGGGCTATATTCTATTGAGTATGTGAGGAAAGAAGGCAGGTAAGGGCCTTAGTTTATATAAGCAAAGGAAAAAAAAGAGATGATCCAATGCTTAGTTCACACTCCAAGGATTGAGTGCAAAATTGGCACGGAAGCAGCATGCATAACTGGAGTAGTATATATATGGTTGTTCCCTTTTTTGTATACGGATGGAAATCAACAATTACTCGCTTCTCAGCATTTCTGGAATTAGTTTTTTAGAAAAAAAAGATTTCTGAAATTAGTTAATATACTTAGTAGTTATTTTTCCTGCAATGTAGAAACTGCTAAGGCATGACATAGCTTCTGAAATGGCGCAGCTGTACGCCATGCTAAAGAGTCTCCTTTTTTTCTGAATAAAAAAATGTAGATATAGATCCACAAGTTATGACTTGCTTGATGATTGATAAATGCAAAGCTAAAGTGCTTATGCTGAGCTCTTTATTATTCTTGGGTAGGGTAATGACTTTGATGATTCCTTGCAGGTGAGGTCGGAGAGGCACTGGCGTTGCTTGATCCACCTCTCTCATCGAGCTGCTGAGCCGACGACGCACATCTGCTGCTCGTCATCAAATTGCCGCCACATGCAGTCACACGACCAAGTAAAACAGCAGTGGATTGAGGCCAAAATTATCGAACACACTTTTACTCCGTAGTATGCATTTTCTATGTGATGTACATATATTCACTTTTCAGGTTTGGAAGCTCGGAGTACCAGTGCTCTGGTTGACCTGTCCATGTATAGTGCTCTGGTTTCCCTGCTTCTTGGAACTCTGCTTCCCTTTGTTGAGTGTATGGCCCTGTTCATCTGGCTTATAATCCGTCTTATTTGACTTGTTTTTTCAGCCGAAACAGTATTTTTCTCTAAAAAAAAATCAGCCAACAGTGTTTTTCAGCCGGCTTATAATTCCAGCCGAACGGGGCCTATATAATATAAAACCTGAAAGCCTTGGGATATGATCGTATCCACGTCACCCCTCCAGAAAAGCAGGCAGCATGCTCGGCTGCCGGAGCCGCCTCGTGTTGATTGTGGGAGCAGTCAGAAGTCCGCCATGCCGCAAGGAGCACAAAGCTCCTTCGTCTGGTCAGGGACTGCAACAATGGCTCGGCGTGGCTATGTATGTATGTAAATTAGAAATTCAAATGCCTGCCTCATTCAAGTTTTCTTACATGGATCACAAATATCCTGGAATAAACTTAGTTTTTGTGGTACTATGATTAGTTTGCCACGAAGAGCACAAAGCTGATCTTAGCATGGGAGAGCCAACTACAGCATGCCCCCTCTCGGATCATTTTCTTGGTGGAAGGACGCAACAGGAAAAATTCCTAGTGCGGAGTGGAGAAGGTTCAATGGCTCGGTGATTTACACCTGGACAAAGTGAAGAGGCGTACTCCCATTTTCATCCCTTTGTATGGTAAGATCCTTATTTTGTGGGCAGAGGGATGTTTCATTCCATTTTAACAACTCCACAAGAACTGCAAACACCATTACTTTATTATCAGACTAATCAAGGTGACAAAAAAATAACTATGCAAATAAAGGACTTATCTATCTTTTATATTAGTACAACATGCTACAAAAATCGCTTGATATATTTGTGGAATGGGTGAAATGTCTCTAAACCACCATCACAAAGAAAAAGGCATTTGGGCCCCACCTTCCGATCCATCCTTGTGTAAAGATTTTTTTAGGAATGATTTCCTCACAATTTCGTAGATATATGAACATACAATATTATAGAAACTATTGTAAGCAAATCCTTTATTTTTGGGTAGAGGCTTTATTTAAAACCGCCTTTAAAATAATTTATGAACTGGCTGACTTCTAAAAATCAATTTTTAGAGGCAGTTGGGTTTTCTGGCTACCTCTAGAAATGCCCTCTATTTTTATAGGAAGCTAGAAAACCAAACCACCTCTAAATATGACATTTCTATAGGTGGTTAGATTTTCTGACTGCCTCTAAACAACAACAACAACATAGCCTTTTGTCCCAAGCAAGTTGGGGGTAGGCTAGAGATGAAACCCAAAAAAGACGAGAAACAGGGAGACACATAAAGGAACATAAATGGCACAAGACAAAAAGAGGTCACGGTTCAGGCACGTTGATTGCCAATCTCCAAGCGCTCCTATCCATAGCTAAATCCTTGGAGATATTCCACTCCTTAAGATCTCTCTTAACAAACTCGTCCCAAGTTAGTTTAGGTCGACCTCTACCGCTCTTTACATTATCGGCCCGCTTTAGAACTCCACTACGCACCGGCGTCTCAGGAGGCCTCCGTTGGTCATGTCCAAACCATCTCAACCGATGTTGAATCAATTTCTCCTCAATTGGTGCCACCCCAACCCTATCCCGAATATCGTCGTTCCGGACTCTATCCCCCCTTGTGTGCCCATAACACCAACGCAACATACGCATCTCTGCTGCACTCAATTGTTGGACATGTCACCTTTTTGTAGGCCAGCATTCAGCACCGTATAACATCGCCGGACGAAGATATGGTTGGCAATTTGGTCCGTCTCTAATAATAGGTGCAGCACTGTAAATTTCATAGCTTTTTTCAATTCAAGTGGGACGAAGACAAAATTTATACCATCTATAATTTTGTTGTTGACAACGTCTTTGTTCGAAATCATTTATGGTCCCAAAATTATGTTTGAAGTTCTCACATTTCGAAATTCCAATTTATTGAATTTTTCAAACGATCTCGGACGGAGAAATGACCAAAATCCAAGTTGTAGATCTCGAAGGGACCCACAACTTTGTAGATTTCAACCTTTTCATTTGAAATTATTTATGGTACAAAAATCCTATTTGAAATTCTCATTTAAAAATTTTAAATTTTTTATACGACTTCGGATAGAGAAATGACCAACACCAAAGTTGTAAATCTCGAAGATGTATGCAACTTTGTATTTGTAAACCTTTATGTTTTAAATCATTTGTGGTCTCAAAATTTTATTTGCAATTCTCATATTTTAAAATTTATTTTTTTTAAAACTACCTCGATAAGGAAATGACAAAAACCAAAGTTTTATTAGTCGAAGAGTTTTATTTGAACTTGTTTAGGTTCTCAAATATTCATTACAATATCGAGAAAAGTCAGTACTAAAGGAAAGTATCAACTACTTAGTCACAAACCACTTTTGCCGTGGAGGGGTAAAGCAGCCTTGTGCAAGGCCGCAGCTACTGAGGGCATCTCCAGGTTTTTTTTTTTTGCTATTTTTAGTTCGATTTATAAATTTTGGGAAACAAATTGTAGAGGCGGGCCGGAACCTAGCTGCACTACAAATCGGTTTCTAGGACAGCTGGATAGCGCATCAAGATATCAAAGACGCACAAGTAGAGAGAAACGAGCCAGCCGACTCTATAAAGACATCTCAGTTGCCTATAAAAACTCTCTGTAGTAGAGATATCTAGTAGCACGACTTTTTTTTGTATAAATATGCATAGATATATAGAGAGTGGCAAAACTATATATGGTAATTAATGTTTCAAAATAAAGGAGAAGTCTGTGAACCAAGTTTGTACGTTGGAAAAAAGGAAAGATGCACGTGTAGTGTAGTGTACCTCTGCCTGTGTATCGGAGAACGGCAGCGTGCAATGCATTCTGTCCATTTGGTCCAGGGAAGGAAAGCATTCCATGACTACTTTTATCTTGTAGTGTTTTCACAATTTCATCCTGTCCACTAGTAGAGAACATACCTTTGATCCTCGGCCAAAATGGGCTCTAGTCCCGGAATTTTTTGCCCCCGGGACTAGAAATACCTTTAGTCCCGGTTGGTGGCTCCAACCGGGACTAAAGGTCCCTGCCCAACGGCTACTGCGCCAGACAGAGGTGGCAGGGACCTTTAGTCCCGGTTGGAGCCACCAACCGGGACTAAAGGTATACTTTTACTCCCGGTTGGTGGCTCCAACCGGGAGTAAAGGTCTACTCCCGGGCCGTGGCTGCGCCCGGGGTTGGAAAGTTACCTTTAGTCCCGGTTGGATCTATCAACCGGGACTAAATGTTCTCCCTTTATAAATCGGCCGTCTCCTCCTTCCTCCCCGAGCCCGAGCTCAGCACATTTTGAAGCTCACTGGTGTTCTTGCTTCCTCCCTCCCTCCATTGTTCCTCCATCCATTCTTCGATTCCTCCATCGATTCTTCAGTTGTAAAGGTTACCAATCTCATACTCTCATTTTTTACCATTTTCTTATGCCATTTTATTCACTATATATATTTATGGTTCTTTATTGTGGTTTTTTTTCATTTGTAAGCAATTTGAGCTCAAAATCACTTTAAGCTTGCATATTTACATGAAAGAAGGTTAAAAATATCATTGTTACCCACCGGGACTAAAGGTCCTCCTTTAGTCCCGGTTCCTCACCCGGGACTAAAGGACCCCCCTTTAGTCCCGGATGCTTGCTCCCGGGTGGGGAACCGGGACTAGAGGGGGTTCCCCACCGGGAGTAAAGCCCGTCTCTGTACTAGTGGTCTTAGCTCGATGGCTAGGTACATAGGTGATGCACCGCCGTCTTGAGGAAAGCTGGGCAATTCCGAGTGCGCCCACATCAGCAGGTTGAGTATGGGGTTGTTTAGTTGGTAAAAAAGCTTGGGTTCGGCTACTGTAGCACTTTTCGTTTTATTTGGCAATTTATGTCCAATCATGAACTAATTAGGCTTAAAAGATTTGTCTCGTGATTTACAACTAAACTGTGTAACTAAACAGGCCCTATGTAATTGTTCCCAACGCGGACAGCCTCTGTCTCCTCGTGCAGTTCCTTCATCCTACCCTCGCTTTCAAAGGAATAATCATCAATATCGCCATAGGTAAAGAAGTCGTCGCCCTGACCACATGTGGCCACCACGACGAGGAGATGTTTGTTTTCTCTGAACCTGGTAAAGAAGTCATCTCCCTGACCAGAGGCGGCCACCAGTGTCACAGGTAAAAAAAAACTAATTACACAGTTTGTCTAGCAAAATGCTTGCAGTAACATCCATGAACGAACGGGCAGCTATGTATAGCAGCGCAGTAGTGGAAGTATGAGTATGACGACGACTCACCTACAAACTGGAGCACGAGGGCTGAAGGAGCGAGCTGAGCAGTCTGAGCTTGCTCGCGCGGCCGGCAAACTGAGGTTGCTGCCCAAGTGCATTGCAGAGAGAACTTAAGGGAAAAGGGAAGGAGGCTGCCGTGCCCCACTAGCCCGATCAAAAGGGTCAAAGCTAAGACTCTTCTTGCAAGATTCCCGAGAAACATATACGCAGCATGCAACCATCGAAACATGGCTTTATATAAAGAATCTGTATACAGCCAGGGATTTTCTTAATTTTTATCATTTTTTATTCAATATTTTAATAATAACTGTTCTAATTTTTTTTACAGATCTGACCCTTTTGATCGGGCCAATGGGGCTGGCGCGACCAAATAACGCTGTCGCCCCAATGCATGTGGCGTGGCAAGATCTGTCACGTTGGACGGCGTTTCCGACGTGAAAAAGCTTGTCACGCCACTTCCGTTGGCGTGACAATATTATTTTGTCGCGCCACCGGGAATGGTGTAACAAGACTGAACTTTCGAAAAATCATAACTCTTTAATAAAACATTGGATGAAGATAAAATTTATATAAAAATTATATCTCTCGATGAGATCTACGACTTTCTAGTTTTGAGTTTTTTCATTTGAGAACGTTAAGATGCTCAAAAAATTAATATAATATTTCAGGACTATAATAATCACGTAATAGTGCTTGTCGTATTAGAAAAATAATATATTTTTTTGTATGTTGTCAAATGAAGATACTTTTTACATCAAAGTTATAGCTCTCAACGATATCTATAAATTTATAGTTTTCTGTTTTTACATTTGAGGTCGTTAAGATGCACGAAAAAATAATATAAAATTGTAGCAGCATAATAATCATGCACTAGGTCTTGTCACTTTACAAATAAATTTTTTGGGTCCTAGATTGTTGAATAATTTTGAATTTGAAATTTTCATGTACACCATGTCAACGTCCGAGTTTGTTGAATAATTTTGAATTTGAAATTTCAAAATATGCGCACTTACAATAATATTTTTGGGTCCCTAAACCATTTTAATTAAAAACTTCTCAACTACAAAGTTGTAGATTCTGTCGAGGGCTATAATTTTGATATAAAGTTTGTCTTAATCCGAGCTGATATAAAAAAGTTATGAATTATTTTTTGAAAAAGTGAGTGTGCTACATCAAAAAAAAAATATAACCAACTGACATGTGGGCCCAACATGTAAGAGCCACGCTGATGCGCCACGTCAGCATTCAGAGCGGGTTTGGCCCTGTTTGGACCTAGATGACACCCGATGCTAAGTTCATGGACCCAGAATTGACATTTTAAAAGTAGAGGGACCTAGATGACACCCCTTGCCATGTCGGACCGCTATGAATTTTTCCTCTTTTTCTTATTACGTGTGAAGTGGAGCGTGATACAAGTATCAAACTTTTGAAACAGGATTTTCATTTTTATATGCGTTAGTATTTTTAATAATTGATACAAACCTTTTTTATGCATGGAACGTGATTTGATAGGTGTAGTAAATCTTGATTTATTGCAACTTTGTGTTAATAGCCAACGTTGTTTCGGCCATGTGACGTGATTCTCCATCTCGATTGGTTAATGAGTCATGATTGGCTGTTCATTCCGTGCGCCACTTTCCTCTAGGTGATACGTGATGCCGAGATTTAGGGGACTTGGAGGGAATTTATTTCTTTTCCTAAGTTAATTAATTAATTAATTAATTAAATAAAAAAAATCAATGGCTTAAATTTATTTGAGCTATTACTTTCTAGTAGATTACGGAGTATCATAGCATTTTTGCTCATAGCAATCAGCAAATCTATCTATTTTCCACTAATAGCTGACAGCAGCAAAGCCAGCAGCACATGTACTCTCTCCATTTTTTCTATACATCACATTAACTTTGTCCTAAGTCAAACATTTGTATCTTTGACCATTGATTTTAAAAGATTTATATAGATTTACGTCTAGATTCACTGTAACAAAAACTATCATAATACATAACCCATATGTTGTGAAACTATAAGGATTTTTTAAATAGTTGACCAAAGATAGATATGTTTCACTTATGACAAAGCTAATTGATGTGACATACAAAAAACAATGGAGGGAGTAGCAACTAGCCTCCTTGACCTGCCGGTTTTCCCCTATCCTCTACTGCAACTAGAGAAGGAGAACAGTGTGTATGTGTGCAACAAGCAAGCGGGGCTGTAAAAAAAAGCAAGGTTGGAGCCTAGGTCACTATAAAAAAGGATTTATAGCAACAACTCATTTTAGGGGCAGAAGCCGCCTCTACAGTGACCCTCAAACCAAACCGCTCCTGTGTTTGTAGAGGCGGCTCACCAAACCGCTTCTGTGTTTGTAGAGGCGGCTCCTGACTGAATCACATCTACAAATGCATTTGTAGAGACAGTTGTTATTACCATCTGCCTCTAAAAATGCTTCTATTTCCATAGTGCGGTGCATTTATGTATTACTGGTAGTACGAAGAGGGACTGACCTGCAAACTGAAGCACACAAGGGCTAGCTAGCTAGCTGGAGCGAGCTGAGCTATGATCTGAGCTTGCGCGGCAACGACTAAGCTGAGGTTGCTGCTGGCTTGCTACTGAAGTAGTATTGCAAGTGCTTGTATATATGATTGCATTTGCGTAGTATGTTGTGCTGAACCCTGCCCTCGTTTAGTTCCCCTCTAAAATGTAAAAAGTGAAAAAATTTCCTATCACATCACCATCACATCAAATCTTTGATATATACATGGAGTATTAAATGTAGGTAAAAAAATAACTAATTACACAGTTTGCTTGTACTTTGCGAGATGAATCTTTTGAGCCTAATTAGTCAATATTTAGATGATAATTGACAAATACAAACGAAATGCTACAGTATTCTGGCACCTCCCAACTTTAAAACTAAACAAGCCCCTCAAGGAGTTAATGATCCGGCCGGACCCAAGCAAGCAAGTCGTTGCTAAGTCACGTCATTAATAATGATCGACGACTCAGGCTGGGTCCTAAGTCTCGGTTCTTCACTCAATAGCCAGAAATGTGGGTCCTGGCTTGATGTCAGTCTCTAAGCTAGCCAAGGTATATCGATCTCTATCTTGTAGACGTAGTGTATTACAGACGTGCTTCAAACTCGGGATCTACACCAGAAAAGAATATAATCTTAGATGCATTTTTTGTTAATGTATCTCAGGTTTGACTAAATTTATAGATAAAATATTAATATTTAATTATGACACAAACTAGATATACTCTAAAAATGTAACTCTTTGACAAATTTAATAATGCTTATTTGATAAATATCTATACTTTCTTTTAACAATTGTTGGTCAAACTCAAAATACTTTGACTCGCTATTGTTCTAGAGTTGCAATCTTTTCGATTTGGACTGAGGAAGTATATATTCCCACTCTGATGATTTGATCCCGTTTGTCCGTCCGCTCCTCAAAAGCTTTTGCAGAGGCTAAGCTACCTGTCGATCCGCAGATTCATTGCTTTACGGCACATAGGCATCTTCGATATATATTAATCCCATCATTGTCCAGGGAGGACATTATTTGGCAGATTATGTGAATTCTCCAAATGGTTGCATTGGCTATCAACTTGATGAGGTTTGTACGTGTTGTTCAAGTAGTCACTGGTGTTCCCACATGCACGTCAGCACGTGGCGCCTTTACCTTGGATTTTAGGCTCCAACTTGGTCCTATGGACCGTGATGTGACGAGGCCAGTAATAATGGTGCAGCAAGAGAACGAGAGAGGTTGTTCATGCTGCTAAGAAACAGGATAATACCGAGAAATCCTGTAGCACATAAACTCGGGACTGCTCCACTCCACGTTTTTCGGCTCCACTATATGTTTTTTAGCCAAACGCTTTTAGCTCCACACACTTTGTTCAAGAAAAAAATGTAGAGTTATGAGAGCACCTTAAGAGGTGCTCTACAAACTCCGGTTTTTCATGGAGCTGCTCTATGGTGGAGTTTGTAGAGCACAATTTGTGGAGCAGTCCCAAACACCCATACCCATGCATTTGGTAAGTGTAATAACCACACTGTTAGGAAACAAGTAACTGGTTTCATCGATCGAGGCTGCTACCTAATCTGTATGGACTTTTTCTAAACCATCAGTTTGTTGTCACCCATTTTCCTAGCAACGCTAGCTAGCTAGAGCAGAATCATTTTTTTACGGTCGGCAGCAATTTATATAAGAGACCGACGACATAAAAAACCGCCTCTAAAAGAGATGGTGGAGAGCACTATAGCTACGGAACCGCACATGGAAATATATTTATAGACAGTGGCGAAGCCAGAGTAAATTGAAGAGGAATGTATTTGTCTCGTGGGTGCATAGACAAACATGTCTCGTTGGGGTGCAAATATGGTAAAATTTTAGTGATAATATTCACATTTTTAGGGGTGCATTTGCATCCCCCTAATGACAACATATATAGCTTGGCCCCTGATTTTAGGGGCGATTTAAGAAAACATCACCTAGAAATGCATCCATTTTTTGAGCTAGACTTCTTAGGATGACCATCCCTAAAAATAGGATTCTCAGAATAGACATCTTTACACTACGCCATAACACTCAATCCTGAGCCCGGCCAGGCGCCTTGCGCAGACCCCTGTGTGGTTGCGCCACCTCCGTGCACGCGTGCGCAGAGCGGGGTCGTCCTATGCTCTTGGATCCTGATGTCAGCATGACATCATATACCACATTTTTCCTTGGAAAAGAAAATCTGAAATACACTACAAATACAAGAAATGAATGCACACGCATCGTTTGATCAGCCGCCGAGATTCACGGGCCCATATCCTCCCCACCGTCCATACTGGACCGTTCTCTCTTCTCCCGCTTCGGTCCACATTTCGTGAACCTATTCCACCGCATAGTGCACGCATCTTCTTACATCAAGCCTCTCTGCTTTCTTCTAATAAACATTCTATTCCATGATTCTAGAAAAATTCATAACTTTCCCCAAGTTGAGTTTTTATATCTTTTTTTAACAAAAATTATTGATGGCACAGAAAATATTTATGCTGACATCAAAAATAATGTTTAAAGTGCAAAAATATTTTAAAAACATATTTCAATATTTTTAATCCCTCAAAATTCAAAAATTAATAGCTTTTTATTCGAACATTAACTTCGGCGGATCCGATTACTAACCAAAACAACAGCCTTGCAAGATGCCTGAAGGCTGATGAGTTTTAGGTCCAAAATCACAGATGCCTTATGTTCCCGTGCAATGCACGGGCATTATTTTAGGAATAGGTGACTTGCAACCTTTGTGTAGAGCTAGAGAAAAAAGCTTCGCTTTCTAATTGTCTAATTAGTTGCTCTAGTGTTTTGTAGAAATTTTTATAGGTTATTCACCCTCTCCCTTTAGCCATTTAGGACCTTTCAGCATGCCCGACCGCCTAGGCACGCAACGCTGCCCCTGCCGCCGTTGTCGCCTTGGCTTGCACCAGAGGCCCGGTCGCCATCTTCACCTCACCAATGGTCTTTAGATGTGTTTCCCGTCATAACACCACCGCAAGGTAGATGCATGAGGAATGAGATGAGAAGGGCCAGATCCGGCAATGACAGCTGCTGAAGGGCTAGACCCAGTACCAGTTGTCATGGAATCTGGGCGGCAATGATGAGAACAGAAGGCGGAGGGGTGGCGGTGCGAGAGATGGGAGAAGTCCTGTCCCCCAGGAGGCTAGGTTTCGCTCGGATCTAAATCTCCCGGCCACACGCGTGCTGGATCCACCGTGGCTGGCGGAGGAGCGAAGATAGGAGGGCTTCAATGGGTTGAACTTGAACGTCGGCGACTGGGCAACCGACAACACAAAGCGGTGCGGCACGACGTAGTGCCCATGGGCAACGCGACGATGCGATGCTAGGGCTAGGCGGCGTGGGTCGCACCTTATGGTTCTATGGCCACTAAAGCCAAGGTCCAAGGCAGTACCTTCATCGCCCTTTCCCCTTCCATGTCCCCTTATTTCATAATTCATATACCGCAAGTGCCTGAATTCGATAGGCGCCGCTCTCCATGCGCCAATGACGGTTCATGTGTTGTGATCTGCGGCTATACAAAGGGCTTTTGGGAGAAGGCCGTCCAGGCGAAGCAGGCGGACATGGGGGCGGGGTAGCAAGATGGTGTGGCCACCGCCGGCTGTGGGCGGAGGAGGACGGCAGTTGGTCCAGGGAGGGGTGGGGGAGGCACGAGCATGCCCTGACATCGTTGGGGTTAGTGCTGTCGGTGGTAGCAGGGTCGGAGGCGGCGGCCAGGTGGCTGCGAGGACAGGGCAGGCCGGCGAGAGGCGGGGTTTGTGGTCGCAAGGTTGAAGATGACGTCGTAAGCTTGAAGATGACGTTATAACCATGCGATGATGATCCAAGGCTGTGAATCGTCGCCTGAGAGAATGAGAAAAATAGGCACCTGTAAACTAGCAGTTCCCTAATTCCTATATTTCACATTTTGTTCCCTAAATGCTGAAATATGATAAAAGCAATAGTAAGATGTAGAGCAACGCAAAAACTCTATTGATCATGTGCGAGCAAAACAACTGGCATCCGTAAGTGTATGCCCCTTTAATTTGAAAGAGTTCCAAAGTGAATAGATGACATTGTTCACATAATCAAAGTTTACTAAAATCATGGATACTTGCATATAGCTCCTATATTTTGGTTTAGACAATGCACGTGCATTACAAATACCACAACATAGAAAAAAATACAACATTAATTAGGCATGCCATGGAATAATTGCCTACCGAGAACCAAAACCAACAGACATCAAGGTATCTTCTTCCGCACCATACCATTTGTCAGACTCCCCCGTACTTGTCCCCTCAACAGGTGATAGATAATCCAACACCAAACGATTGTCCTCCTCAGATTCCATTGCCAATATATTATCCCCTACGTGATTCCCGGATGACAGAAGGCCTTCTAGTATAAGGTTCACTTGCCTCATGGTTGGTCGGTCCTGACACCGTAATCCTACACATGATGCAGCAAGTGATGCCACTTCTTGTACTTCTTCACCGGGACCCTCCTCCATAACTTGAGGATCAAGTATTTGGGACAGATTGCCCTCACCATGGGAGCAGCGACATCAACTCCTCCACCTGCCCCGTCAGCTCTGGACGCTCATTCCAGGCTACTCTCTTGTCCGGAATATACCTGATGTCGCACAATGTATTGTTGTCGGGCTCTTCGTGAATGTAAAACCACTTCTTGTACCAATCTCCGAGAGAGGTGTTCCAGGGACAGCTCAGGTACTCTTGCTTCATCCCATCTCGGAGCCTCAGGTACAATTTTGGAGCCGCCTTGGGACCCTTTTTTCCTCAAGCAAAACAGATATCGAAAGAGGTCGAAATGGGGTTGGATTCACCCATATGCCTCACAAAGGTGGATAAAAATAGAAACAAGGAAAATCGAGTTGGGATGCAAATTGCAAATCCCAATCTCATAATACAAACAGAGACCTTGGAGGAACGGATGGACAGGAACCCCAAAACCCCGCTTGAAGAAATCTTCAAAGACAACTATCTCACTAGGATGGGGATTGGGGTAGCTGTCGCTGCCCGCTGGCCGCCATCCAGCAAGCTCCCGGTTGTGAAGCACGCCTAGGCCGACGAGGTCGTTGATGGTCGATTCGGTGGATTTCGACTTCCTCCACTCCTTCCTCATCATTTCTGCCCTTTTTGCCGCCTCCGTCTTGGCCATCTTCTACCTCTCTCGCCTCTTTGCCTTGGCTTTGTTGGTGTACAGAGAGCATGTCGCTCCTAACACGCGGCGAGGTGTGCTAATGGCGGCGGTGAAATTGGACTAGGGCATGCGGGCTGGAGCAAGAAGGCGTTTGGTTTGCAAATGCGACTGTTGGGTGTAAATGGGGCATGGCCGCACTGCGGCTATTTATCTCATTGACTGTTACGACCTGCCAAACAACTACATTGACAATTCAGAGGCGCTCCTAAAGAAGAAACGGTCTCGTGCCGCTTCTTCTTCCGCCACTCCTCTGATAGTCAAACCAGACGAACCTGCACCATCCGCTACTCCAAACATGGCCAAGACACTCTGTGACTATTCCACCCCTGTTGTTGCCAACGTGCTCGTTGGGCTGGCTGTCAACACTGGGAATGAAAACTTCGAACTTCGCACCAGCCTCATCACGATGGTGTAGGCAAGCTAATTCCATGGCTTCGCTATTAAGGAAGTGAGGACACAAATGCGCATCTCCAACACTTCCTCGAACTGTGCGACATGATCGTCATTAAGGACGTCGCACCGGAGAGCATCAAGCTTCGCTTGTTTCCCTTTTCTCTTCTAGGAAAGGCGAAACAGTGGTTCTATAAGGAGCAGGAAGCTGTCAAGACATGCGAGAAATGTTTCACGGCGTTCCTCGCCAAATTCTTCCCCATGAGAAAAACCAATGCTCTAAGGGCAAGAATTTTGAACTTCCAGCAAAGCTTCATGGAAACCATTCCCGAGGCGTGGGAGAGACTGTAGGACTATATCCAAGCATGCCCGCACCACGGGATTGAAAACTAGTTAGTGCTCCAAAATTTCTATGATGGATTAATACCTATGTCTAGGGGCCATATCGACGCTGCTGCTGGAGGTGCCTTCCTTTCCCTCACCATTGATGGAGCTACGGAGCTCATCAATAAAATGGTGACAAATCAAAGCTGGGGGAGGAAAGAAAAACAGAAAAAGGTATGCATACCGTAAAGGAGGCGGACATGCTTACCGTAAAAATAGATTTATTGCTGAAGAGACTAGGAGAACGGGCCTAAGAAAAGGAAGCCATGACGGGCACCGTCCAGGCCATGGACTCACGCATGACATGTGAGGTCTGTGGAAATGTTGGCCATTCGAGGAATGATTGCCCCAAAACCCACGAAGATGTTGCCTTCATCAACAATGGGTTTCGCCAACCAGGTAATAACAGGTGGAATAACCAATCCCGTCCATAAGGTAATTCGAACTACAATTCCAATTACAATTCGAATCAACCTTCTTTTAAGGAATTGGTTTTAGGCCAAGTTAAAATACATAAAAATATCACAAAGAAATTAATGTCAGATGATAAAATGCTCGAAAACATAAATTCTCAAATTGAAGGTTTAACCTCTGCTGTTAAAAATCAACTAAACTTTAATAAAATGATAGAAACACAATTAGCTCAAATTGTTGCTGCTATACCTGTTTCTGATTCAGGAAAGATTCTGGGGAAACCTGAAACTTCTCTCGAATTCGTTAAAATGGTCTCGACGAGGTTTAGTAAGCCTCTACGTCGGGTGAACTATGATTATCTCCTAGATCGACCATTCATTGCCAAGAAAGAAGATCCTGACTGTCCGACAATCACATGCTCGATCGGCCCAAAAGTCTTTGACAACACCTTCTGTGACCTTGGAGCAAGCATTAACATCATGTCCAAGGTAATATATGATAAAATACTAGGTGGACCTTTGGCCACAGTACATTTTCGATTGCAGATGGTGGACCAATCTACACAGAATCCAGAGGGATTAGCCAAGGACATCTTGGTAAAAATTCAAAACAGCTACATCCCCACGGACTTCGTTGTTCTGGATATGGGCCATAATGAGGAAGTACCCTCCTCCTAGGGAGACCATTTCTTAACACAACTAATGTAGACATCCATGTGGGATCAGGGCATGTTAACTTTCATATTCAAGGCCGAGCAATAAAATGCCCATTTAATGGGTATAACATGAACAAACATATTAAAAATCAGCCCAAGAAACAACCACGTAAAGGGATCAAACAGGTGTGGCAAGTAAAAGGATCGACATCCATGTCCACTTCTCCGGGCATGGGTGTACCTTCATCAAGCAAGCAATGAATGGGGAAGAGTCCTACTCATTGGACTTTAAAAAGTGAGACCTTGCCAAAGATAAATTGGTAGTTATATTTATAACTATGCTAAAAACTTTGAATTCCTAGTTTATGCACTAATAAAGAAAAATGATAAATAATAATAAAGTTCACCTCTTTACCACTGTTTCCATTAAATAAATCCCGCTTGTTCTATACGAAGTATATTTTGGTACGGAGTATGGTTCTTGCACGATCATACTTTTGGAGACTGTTTAAATTAAGCAAAGTGCTTAGGTTAATCAGTTTATGGTGATCAATATGTTGACTTGATCATTGTGCCAAAATTACTACACATAGATGTTGGTTGATATACTAAATAAAATAAATCACCTCGGAGTCACCACCTGGCGATGAGTAAGCTTGGGGGAGGACCCCGCAGAGGAAATAGTATCTTTTATTTTCTGCATTTTAATTTTTGCATTATTTAATCTTTGCATTTATTTATCAGCATCCAAAAAAATCAAATATGATAAAACAACAAAAATATCTTATTCCACTCCCATATGTCAATTAAAAATGTCTAGTTTCTCTCTTGTTGAAATGATGAATAGTTGCTCTGTCTATAATTCATCTGGGCCTAGGCTATAACTTAGTATTCCCCAAGATTTAAGTTTGTGGTCAAAATATCTCATCCTAAAACTTGAAATTTGTGGGTTGAAAAAGCATGATCCTTTTTTAAGTTGTTGGAATTTATGATATGGTAAATGGAATACGCCATGACTTTATTCTAAGAGAAACTTGACATCCGGAGTTTTCTTTTAAAAATGCTAAAATCAAAAATTCTTCAATGATTATGAATTCCTACCATGGCCATATAACACATTCGAATGCAAACCCTAGTCGTATGCTACTTGAATTTACGTTGAGTTTTGTCAAATTGTTGTCACCCTTATTGAGATTCTCGTCATGCACCCATGATCAAGATTCACGTACACCCACAAATAAAATGCTAACTCTTACACTGAGAGTTACGCAAAACATGTCTTTCCGTCCACCAAACTAAAAACTCCATTCATTTGTCATGAATTTTTCTCTCCAAAGTTTTCATGTGCCGTAAAATAATATGGGGCTGTGCTAAAAAAAGAGAGAGACATATGAAGCTCTCAAATTTAGCAAAAGAAAGAAAAAATGGAACACATAAAGGTTATAAAGTATTGAGAAAAAATGGGAAAGAAATAAAGCTAGCCCATATTTCCAAGGCAATTAGTTAAAAAGGAGAGAAAGTCATGATCAAAGGAGTACAAAAACAATGGTAGAATTAGGAACCACTTTTATATTCCACACACTTGCACATCTTAATCAAAGTGTATGACTTGCATCTCCTTGGATCCGGTTTTTAACTTAACAATATATGTGATGCAAGTATGCCTCTCATACCCACCCAAAACTCCACTCAAAGCCTATAGGGATAGGATGAAAAGAAGGCAAACCAAATGCCTTGGTGAGGATCATACACATTGAACGATTGAGTGAATCATTTGAGGAACTTACATTTTATTTTGTGCAAAACTCATAAAACCTCTGGATAGAAGGTTGATCAAAGGATGAATGATTGGTATTCTATTAAAACCGTTCTATCTTGCAACCGCCTAAGACTTGGAAAAGCAATAAGCCCCACCGGAATTAAGTTAAAAGGGTGGATAGAATGCCAACTTATTTAAATTGAGGAAGAATACTTTGTTATAGGCATGACACTTGTGAATTATCTTCGACATTGTAGCAACTACTAATCAACAACCAATAACTTAGCTATTTGCTCGGGACAAGCAAAGGTTAAGCTTGGGGGAGCTTGTTGGTGGTCTTTATCGATCAAATCCAATCGCCAATTAAGTGACAAAAAGGGAAGAAATTAGCAAACTTAGTCACATAAGCATTTACTATTAACCAAGTTCTACATGTATTTAGAGATTATTATTTTGCAGGTCACAAACACAAATACATGGAGGATTTCACCAAAAGGGGCTTTTCAAACACTGATTTGTGCAAAAGAATAAAGGAGACACCCATCAAACAGGGCGAAACACCACGGAGCAGTGGTCCATGTCCAGCCTAGAGCCCACCATGCAAAGGCAGTGGTGAGGTGGCTCAGTCAGGGGCCGGCCGCTCCGTAGGGCCGGCTGCACCCCTGCCAGCGCCTCTCGGCCACTCCTTCCTCTAGCAGTGGCATGGAGGCGGTGGATCATGTGTCCCCACACCAAAGATAGCTAGAAGCACCGCCATAGCTCTAGTATAAGTAGAGGGGTACCCCCTCTCTAAAGACACACTCATCTTGAGCATTGCCTCACACACTTTACTCTCTAGTTGTAGCTTTTACTTTCTTAGTTGTTTAGAGCAAGGCAAAGATTCCTTGGAGAGCTTGGCTCCTTAGAAGAAGTGACTCTTGGGTATGAATAGAATTATGAGTTCTTCCAAAGCTATGCTCTCATATTACATCTATAGTCATACTTATGAATTAGAGTATGGTTTTTATGTTATGATCATGATATATGAACTAGTGCAGAGTTTATGTGTCATGAGAGTAGCACATTTAACTTTATATTTAACCAATCATATAAATTGTATAACTAGAATTAGAGTAAAGTCGAGGTGACGGTTCATCGTGCCATCAGGTGTACCCAAGTTCTTTACCTATTGATCCGTATGGTCGGGGACTCGGGGGAATTTGGATAGTTTCTGTATGCGCAAGCGTGGTGCTTGGGTATGGAGAGACATGTGATTGCATTGTCCCTTTCCACGGTAGATGGGTAGGCAGCAGGTGGTGACAGCCCTGTCCGTCCCTTGTATTCCCCCACGTTCGACTAGGGTGTAGGAGTCTAAATTGTCACATGAGGTTGCTGGCAGACCAATACTCGGTGGCCTCCCGACCTACTTCACACTTAGCTCTAATACTGATTATATAACTTGTATGATTATCAACTTATCTTTGTATGACTATACTAGATCATTGCCTGCTCAACTTAGGATCATTATTTATTCTTTCTTTTCTATTTTATCCTTGAGGAATATCAAGTTTGTGTCCACTATCTTGAATATATCATTCTTACCCCTATTATAAACAATTGGTGTACTTGCAAGCATTATTATTTAAGTTCATATCCATACTAGAGTCTTAATCAATGTCTTCCTTTGGAAAAATATAAATGAACGATACCCAGATACTTCCGGGTGAAATGCTACAATAATTGCTCCGTGCGGTTGCGGATAAATATCTAAACTTGTCAAGGAACTATCAAGGATGTTACTTAGTACACTAATTAATAGTGAAGTTGCTAAGTAAAACCAGCAGTTATTTCTGGCACCGTTGCTAAGGATGGATTCAAACCCATACTTAGTAGAGGTGCTAAGAAATGCCAACAGGTGCGCGCAAGCGGCGCTGCGCTCGACAGCTAGGGCATAGGCCTCCTTACCAGCGCCGCAAATTTGGGTCGATCTCTGTCCAATGTAACAACCTTACTTACGGTACACTAGAGAGGGTTTGAGCTTCCATGGTTACTGATCCTCTAGGGCGTTCGAAGGCGTGTTGTATCGAATTTTTTTCTCTACCTTAATACATAGACGCGCAAACCTTTTGAGAGAAAATTTTTGGTCAAAGGAAAATAAATAACTTGATTTTATGCTGCTCAAATTTGAAAAACAAAAAAATAGGGCCTAGAAGGTGGAGGTGGAATCTTCCCACCATGCTAGAAGCTAACTTATGGATTTTAGTTGACACAAGATTATATACATCTAAATACTGGTATTTAAGACTGAAAAACACAATTTTACCTGCCTCTCGAAATACCAAAATTGTGAAGGGTAAATTACATCAGAGAGATGCTTCTTGTTTTTCTTTTTATTGATATAATTTTTTTTTAAGATGAAGAAAGTATGATTTTTTTTGTTTTCGTTGATATATGCAGGACTCAGCAATGGTTAGGCTCGGCACCTAAAATTCTATGCAAATTTTTCCTCATGATGAGTGGAAGTGGACTGGCCACCTAAAATACAAGTCCTTTTCTTTTTTTTTGTAGTTATTAGTGCTCAGAAAGAATATTCAATTCGCATAATTGTGCTCATGACTCAGCACTGACGAGGCAACTAGTGTGCAGTGCAGGTGCAGATCACCATTTTTTTAACATTGTTCTGGATTCATTCCTCGTGGTGAGTGGAAGTGGACTGGCCACCTAAAATACAAGTCCTTTTCTTTATATGTAGTTATTAGTGCTCAGAAACAAGGGCGTCCAACCCCTCTACAGCTGGTGCATCAATGGAAAATGAGAAGGGTGAGGGAGAAGAAGAGGTGGAGAAAAGAAGAAAAATAGAGAGAAAGAGAGGAAGAAGAAGAGACCAACCCCCCTGAGTCCCATGAAAGTTCTGTCATTGGAGCTTAGGAAAGAGGCGTTAGACACAGAAGTTGAAGACCAAGGTCGAGCCAGCCATAAAGTTTAGCCCCTCCTAGGATTTTGTCATGGATCTGCCACTGCTCAGAAAGAATATTCAATTTTCATAATTGTGCTCGTCATGACTCAGCACTGAGGCAACTAGTGTGCAGTGCAGATCACCATTTTTTTTAACGTTGTTCTGGATTCAATTTTGAATTTCTTCGCCCTTCATCTGCCGTAGTGCAACGGTAGACAACTAGACATTGACGAGAGTTCATGGGTCAGCAAGACGTCCATGGCAGACATTGTGCAGGACTGCAGGTGGGTTGGACAAGTTTTCGTCTCCTTCCATCATATATCCATTGGAGGCCTCTAATTTGATGCACGTGTATTCATTTTAATCCATATGTGTTGGAGTAAAATAAAATGAAACTTAGTTTAATTATACTTCAATTTATTTCAACACACGTGAATTAAAATGAATAAACGCGCATCAAATAAGGCCGGAATGTATTAGGCAGGTCGCACCAGGTCGCATTCCATCCAATTGGAATCTTCCCGGCCCAACGGTCTCTGTATTTTATAATTTTTCTCTTCAGACGTCCAAACAACATCAGAAGTTTCATCGCTGTCGCTTCACAAAGCTTCCATCTTTACCATCATTGCCGTCCATGGCGTCCACGCCGGAGGAGCCCCTGGGTCAGCAAGGCGTCCTAGCTCCTGTTGACCCCGATGAGCCCGAGCCGTTCTCCCCCTCTGTCTTTCTCGACCTCCCTCCGACACCGCCCCGCCCCGATGGCGACGACCTCGTCCTCCCCTTCATCTCGCGCATGCTCATGGAGGACGACATCCACGACAGCTTCTTCTACAAGTACCCCAACCACCCTGTGCTGCTCCAAGCCCAGCAGCCCTTCGCCGACATCCTCTCCGGCGCCACCGCCGTGCCTCTCCCTGCAGACGCCAACACAGTGGAGCTCTCACAGTCACAGCTGCTCCAGTCCCCGCCGTTGTCTGCTGTGGGACTGGGAGTACGGGAGCTCGACTACTCCTTTACCAATAGCACCGACGATGTCAACCAGGCGCCGCAGCTGGGGAAGAACGCGGGCGACGCCAACGCGCTGACCTTGTTCAGTGGACACAACGGGGAGGGGGAAGATACAGACATGCTCAACCTGGCGTTCCTCAAGGGCATGGAGGAGGCCAGCAGGTTCTTGCCCACTAACAACAACCTCAGCAGCAAGCAAAAGCGACTGACACAAGTCCAAGTGGAGATGGGTGCCGAGACGAGCAGGAACAGCAAGCTGATGGCGCCTGAGCCAGAAGAAAGCGGCGAGATGGTCGACCAAGTAGCTCTCAACGTGTTGAGCTCGTGCCTTGAGGATATAGACATGGAGAGCTTGCGCATCACCGCAGGCGCCGAGGTTGACAAGAAGAACACCGGGAGGAAGAAGAAGAAGCAGCAGCAGCGGCCGCTGCAGCCGGCATATGAGGCCGGGGACTTGCACACCCTGCTCCTCCACTGTGCGCAGGCCGTGGGCATGAACGACCCCCGGAGCGCGACCCAGCTGCTCCAGCAGATCAGGGAGCACTCCTCGCCGAGCGGAGACGCTAACCAAAGGCTGGCGCACTGTTTCGCCCAGGGACTGGAGGCGCGTCTCGCCGGCACGGGAAGCCAGGTGTACAGGTCACTCGTGTCAAGGCGCACCTCCGTCGTGGAGTATCTCAAGGCTTACCAACTGTACGTAGACACGTGCTGCTTCAAAACGATGGCCTTCAGGTTCTCCAGTCTCACCATCTGCCATGCCACCTTGGGGAGAAACAAGGTGCACATCGTAGATTATGGCATCGAGTATGGTTTACAGTGGCCAACTCTGCTGAGCCGTCTCGCTACCCGGGAAGGTGGACCACCGGAGGTGAGGATCACAGGCATTGATCTCCCACAGCCAGGGTTCCGGCCATCTTCTCGGATCGAGCAGACGGGGCGCCGCCTCAGCAGCTGTGCCAGTCAGTTGGGCGTGCCATTCAAGTTTCGAAGCATCGCCGCCGCTAAGTGGGAGACGATCCGCGTGGATGATCTTGACATGGAGCCTGATGAGGTACTCGTTGTCAATAGCATTGTCCCGTTTGGATATTTGATGGATGATGGTGTCACCGTGGATAGCCCCAGCCCCAGGGATGTTGTCCTGAACAACATCCAGAAGATGCGTCCTGATGTGTTCATCCTTTGCATCGTGAATGCCTCCTACAATTCACCCTTCTTTGTCACGCGGTTCCGTGAGGCGCTATCGTATTACTCAGCAATATTTGACATGGTTGATGCCACCACCCCACGGGACAATCAGCTACGATTGCTGGTTGAACGTGACCTCTACGGACAGTGTGCCTTGAATGTTGTTGCATGCGAGGGCTCTGAAAGGGTGGAGCGGCCAGAGACATATAAGCAATGGCAGGTGCGGAGCCATCGTGCGGGGTTAAGTCAGCTTCCTTTGGATCCATGTATAGTTAAGGATGTCAGGGAGAGGGTCAAGAGCCTATACCACAAGGATTTCGTCATTGACATCGATCAACAGTGGCTCCTTCAAGGGTGGAAGGGGCGTATACTCTACGCCATGTCAACATGGGCTGCATGCAAATGAGTGAGTCTACCTAAGGATTTAGCTGCTTTTTACATAGCTTATATACCTATCTCTCTGTGTGCCAATGTGCCTAGAAATGAGTGGAGACACTAATAAATTAAGATAGGGGTGCTGTGTGTTGACGTACAATCAATGAAGAACTTTGTTTTATTATTTCTTTTGCTTCTATTGCTCTGTGTCGTCTGAGCCTTGTTGATTCTTCTATCTGTTTTTCCTTCCTGACTCTTCAATCTATAAAATATACAGAGTATGTGTGCTACAAGTGGCTGATTGAGTAATATTTTGTTTTATCAATCGAGATCTTTGTTGCTTTTTTTAGAGAATTGTTTATGCTCCTATTTTGTTGTCAATTGTATTTTCTATATTGTGACCAAATTATAAGTACTAATATTAATTTCTCCACCACCTATGTACCTATGGGTTCAATTGGCAAACGGTCCCCCTATCAGGCTCCGCCACTGGAGCCATGAGATGGAGGTTGCAAGGACCATGGAAATGAGAAGCTTAGAATGAAGCAAAATTAAAGCCCAAATACAAAGGTATATGGATAGGGGTTTTGTTTCACCGGCCAAGGTGTTGTAGAGAATTGAATGGCCAGGTGTAGCATAGATAATCATACTATAAAGAGAGCAAATATTTGGTAAATACGTTTACCTAGTGCCACTAGGTGAGGAATAACCTTGCATATGTGTTATACTAATGAAAAGATAATGAAGCAGGAGAAAAACCTTTGAAAAATGTTTTGAAAATGCTAACTCACTATTGAAGGTGTTATTGTCTCGTGGGGCACACTTTGGAGTTAGCATATTTGAAAAATATTTGAGAGAGGAGGGTTTTTACCCCACCATAAAACTCATGTGATAGCTGCAGAAGGGACACCAGAGGCAGGTCACCAGTTGGTATGGCAATCACCTGGAGACGAGTCTACAATAGGACAGTAAGAGATCTATGTGGAATTTGAGCAATTATGTGAAATGTAATAATGAGCTCTGTGATATATTGTATTGTGATAACTATGCGCCTTAGTATTCCCGTGGTGAGTTCTAGTACTTCTCTATGGAGGGTAATGCCTCTGATGGATCCGTGCTTACACGATGGTGTTAAGTTATGGTATCCTACTTGTGGGTAAAGTGTACAACCTCTACACAGTGTAAAATCTATCTGGATTATAGTCGGGTCCACAGTCTCGGATGAGCTATAGTTTGGTTTCAACAACTAGTTGGATTGGGATGAGTGGAAACATGAGTGTGTGTGTGGGGGGGATATATGGGCCAGGGGTACCCACACCGCCCATATATATGACCATGTCGGGGCTATCAGCCCAGCAGCCATCAAGGAAGAGGCCCACGAAGGGCTAAGGTGATTGATCAACGTGAAGATCAAGGCAAGCCGAAGATATCCGGATAGGCGTATCTGGACGATAGCTAGGATCAATCTGTTGCGCATTCCATGTAACAAACTAGGAATCCAATCTATTAGCCCGATTGTCCTCATTGTAACCCTACCCCCTCTACCTATATAAAGGGGGGTAGGGTCCTCGGGCTTGGGATCCAACCTCTCTCATTCCAATCTACTACGTAGCTAAGAGTAGCAGCCCCTGTAATTGAGCATACGAGTACAAGAGTAGTCGCAACACCACTGGAGTAGGGTTTAGCGTGCACCGCGCCCCAAACCAATATAAATCCTTGTGTCTCGTGTGTTACCATCTAATTCCGTCTACGCGATCACGTTGCTAGGCATTGCTGGAGCTAAATCATCCGACAGTTAGCGCGCCAGGTAGGGGCCTTTCGCATACAGATTTGTTTTTGTGTTTCAGCTGGGAATCGTCTTCAACTTCAGTGATGAACCGAAAAAGATGCAGCCGGACGAGAAGATCACCTTCGGCAAGCTTGACTTCATTGCCGACCGGTTTGGGGACTTGCGTCTGCAGGAGCCCGAGCGGACCGAACAGGAGGAGGAACGGTCACTTCAGATGATGATGATTAGAGTTCACCAAATTATCTTTCTCGGGTTTATCTTTTTTTAGTTCGCTCCTCATGATGATTAACTAATGTAGATGCTCTTTTGAGTCCTCTAATTAGTAACAATAAGATAGTGATTAGAGTGTACCAAATTGATGATCGACTCTTTCTGATTTTTTTGTGAGAATATACTGGACTTGTCATTTTCTTACATGTCTAGTAAGGATCGATGTAGAGCCTCCAGTTAGCAAGAATTAGGTTCAGATGATGCAGCTTTCGAAAATTGTGGTTTTATAAGTCAAAGAGGCATAAAAATGTTGTTTAGAAAAAAGTGGCTATGACTATGAGTAGAGTTTCAAAAACTTTGAAAAATGTCTAGCTAGCTTGCTGTCTAGAGGCTTGCGTCGTCGTCAAATCAAAGGTTTGATTTTTATGCACCCTCCCTCTCTTTCCATTATTCCATTAATTATTCTCATTTCGTTTTTCATCACGCAATGGAACGTCAACAACCACAGTGAAGTGACGAACACGACAACCCCGGCGGCTGGACTCGTCGTCCACCAGCTCCCTCTGCAGTTTAAAGGTTCCATCAAAGCTTTGCTTTTTATGCACTCAGAGACCCACCCAGCAACAGCAGGCCGGCCCCTCCTCCCTCATTCTGCTTCAATCCTCCTCCTCCTCCTCCTCCTCCTCTTCTTCTTCACCATGCATCATCCAGCATCACCACTCCACCAAGTTGAGCTTGGCGCCTTGGCCATGGCATCCGAATCTGCAGGGTACATCACCGACCCTGACGAGCAGCCCTTCTCTCCCTCTGTTTTTCTTAACCTGCCCCCAACTCCTCCCGATGATGGGCAGGACCCGTCAGGATGAGAACGGGTCGGCCCGGACCTGGCCTTGGACTTGGCCCTGTGGCCTCAAGGCCAATTTGCAAGTCCATGGGCCGACCCAAATCTGAAAAAGGCTTCGGCCTCGTTGGCCCAATGGGTACCATGAGGCCGACCCAAAATATTATCAGTAATCATAATATGAAATCAGTGAGCTTAAAACAGAAATGGTAGGCTGAATTTAGAGAACAATCTAGGTGAAAATTCAGAAAACAATCTAGGAGAGTAACATGCATACAGGACACTGGATGCCTTCATTGACCCACCGACGACGATAGGTGACAGGCAGCTAGCTAGCTAAAGTTCCCTCTCAGGAACACTTGCACTGCTTGACCAGTCACAGGCTGGATATTTTCTATTGATATCAATGCTAGACGTTGCTACT
Source organism: Saccharum hybrid cultivar R570 (assembly GCA_038087645.1). Taxonomy (NCBI): domain Eukaryota; kingdom Viridiplantae; phylum Streptophyta; class Magnoliopsida; order Poales; family Poaceae; genus Saccharum; species Saccharum hybrid cultivar. The sequence goes on from JAQSUU010000744.1 coordinate 6,683,611, forward strand.
TGCTGTACCAATAACTAATAGAAAATGGCGGCGGTGCCCGCCCCCCAAGAAAATGGCAGTGACGGTGCTCCGTCCGCCAATCCTCCGCCCATCCGTCACCTCCTCCCCATCAGCCCTCACGCGGCCATGTCTTCCCACGAAGCAAGAGTAGCAAGAAATGGCGAAAACGATCTGATCGACAGCCTGAACACCAATGGGCAACACAGCAAGAAGGCAAGAACAAGAGAACGAAGACGAAGGAGCAGAAGACCACTCGCCTTGATGGCTTGATGGAGGCGGAGGATCCGAAGCTGAAGGGTGAAGGCGCTCGCCGCCGTCTTGTAGCCCAGCTCCATGGTCTTGCGTGCTCGCGCCCAACGCGGCGGTAGCGGCTCGTACAGTGAGCTGGGACTCCAGGATTCGCCGCTCGCGTGGATCAGATCGAAATCGACTGCGCCGAGGCCCACCCATCCTACCCGATGGGTCAACAGGTTCCGGCTCCACTGACCCAATTCTGATTTGAGGCCGACCCTCATGGCCCATTGGCCTCATTTTTGCGGGTCGGGCCAGCTACCCAATGGTCTGACCCAACTCGTTCCCATCCTGAAGGACCCGGCGGCCTCGTCAGACGACCTCGTGCTCCCCTTCATCTCACGCATACTCATGGGCGCCGACGACGAGAAGCTGCCCCCCATCACCAAGCGCTACTCCAAGCTCAGCAGCCCTTCGCTGAGATCCTATCCGACACCACCAATACCAACGTAGCGACCAGCACCTTCACCGTCTCGCCCTTCTTCCCCAATAATGCCGTGTCCGCGTTCGGAACCGCTACTTGGCCCTATGACCCAGTCGAGCTCTCCCTACAGCTCCTTTCTAGGACTCCGTACCACGTCCCTGACAACGTCAGAAGAATCGGACGTCATGCCAACACCACCTTCTTGGCCGAGCAAGATAACAACTACACCACCAGCGTGGGACAACTCCGACGACAGAACGCAGACAAGGCCAATATCGACAAGACCACAACGCCGGATGGTGCAGGTGCTGGTGTCAACAACTCACTCTTCGGTAGTGGTCTGCAGATGACCCAGATCAAGGTAACCATGGACATGCTCAACCAGGCATTCCTCAAGGGTATGGAAGAGGCCAACAAGTTCTTGCCCACCACCAACACCCTCCTCATCCACTCAGAAGCTGCCATCGCTGGGTCGTCTAGGGAGCACCTGTCTAGAGACAGACACAGGATTGCCGATGGACAAGTGAAGGAAAAGGGGATTGTAGATGGGATCACGTCATCATCAATGTTACAAGAAAGTGGCAGCGATAGCATAGCCTGTAAGAAAGACCATAACAGCTGGGACGACTTGGAGGTCGAGATGGACAGAAAAATGGCGGACTTGAGCATTATTGCCGTGATAGCACCAGAGTCAGATTAAACCAGGGAAAAGATAGACAAATTTATTTTGATCAAGTACCAGTCATTACTCGACAAGATGATCGCCGTGGACATGGAGGCTAAGAATGCCAACAAGGGCAAAAGGAAGTCCGTAGTGGCCATGAGCAATGAGCCGGCCGTCGACTTGCGCGCCCTGCTCATGCAGTGTGCTCATGCCGTGGCCACAGGAAACCATCTTGGTGCCACCGAGCTGCTTTACAAGATCAAGCAACATTCCTCGCCAATGGGATATGCCACACAAAGGTTGGCACATTGTTATGCTCAGGCGCTAGAAGCACGTTTGGATGGTACGGGAAGCCAGTTGTACAATTCACTCATGGTGAAGCAGCTCACCCCAGCTAATGAGTTCCTCTTCCTCAAGGCCTATCAGCTCTGCGTGCCAGTTTCTTGTTTCAAAATGATGGCGTTCATGTTCTCCAACCTAACCATCCTGAAGGCTGTCGCCGGTAGTAGGAGAAAAAAGGTGCACATTTTGGATTATGGTGAGCATTATGGGTTCCAGTGGCCGACCCTGCTTGGCAATTGGGCAACTTGGGAGGAAGAAGGACGACCACTGGAGGTGAGAATCACCTGCATTGTCCTTCCTAAATCCGGGTTCCGTCAGCCAGCTCGAATTGAGGAGACTGGATGCCGACTCAACAACTTTGCTCGTCGGCGTGGCATCCCGTTCAAGTTCCGCAGCATCGTGGCAAAGTGGGAGACAGTATGTGCTGATTACCTCAACATTGAACCTGATGAGGTACTACTTGTCAATGGCCTAACTGATTTTGGGAGGTTGATGGATGAGAGCGTCCACAACATAGATAGCCCAAGCCCAAGGGACATGGTCCTCAAGAATATTCAAAAGATGCGTCCTGATGTGTTCATCCTTTTTTACCGAGAATAGCGCATACAACACACCCTTCTTCTTAACACGGTTCCGAGAGGCACTATTCTATCACTCTGCAGTGTTCGACATGATGGATGCAGTGGCGCCACGGGACAACAACGACCGCATATTGTTTGAGCAGAACCTCCTTGGACGACATGCTTTTAATGTCATCGCCTGTGAGGGCTGGGATAGAGTGGAGCGGCCCGAGACATATAAGCAATGGCAAGTACGAAACAACCGGGCGGGCCTGAGGCAGCTACCGTTGGACCCTGATATAGTTAAGGCTGTGAGTAAGAAGGTCCGCGACAACTACTCTAGGGACTTTGTCGTCAATGTAGATGAGCAATGGATCCTACAAGGCTGGAAGGGACGCCTACTTTATGCCATGTCCACATGGGTTGCAAATGGTGGTATCTCAAGTCTTGGCTATCTACACAGAAATGTCTTTGTAATACATGAGACATGCTTAATTAATTAGGTTGTACTACGGTCTCTCTGCTACAGAAATGCATGCCTACCGTTGCAAAAACATATATAGCAGAGTAATATGTTTTTTTATCTCTTTGTAACACAGAATATGTTTTTGCTATATATGTAATATGTTTGAAAAAAGGGTGCAACCATAGGCTAGCCAAGTAATATGTTTTTTTTATCTCTTTGTAACACAGAAATATGTCTTTGTAATATGTTTTTGTTTGGAGAGAAAAATCACAAGGGATCTCTCTGCTATATATGAAGAAAAATTCTATGGACGTGCCATTGTACTAAAGTACACAATAAAGAGATAAAAGGAGGGAACACATATTTTATTCATATTGGATAAAAAAATACAAATATAGTTCCTGATACATGTGTGCTCCATAGTCTGCTGGTAGCGATCTGACATGCACGATATGGTCTTCAAGTTACTAGGGTCTCGGAAGTCTCCTGGTTAACTACATGCACAAGTCAACTCATGGATCACCTCCAGTTAAGTTGTTGTGGTGGTCGTCGCGGGGCTTCGTTTCACATCCTCCACGCATGTGGTGTTGGTGTATAGGTTGGTGGCATCAATGTACTGTGATCCTTGGCCTGACCAGTATCCATGGGGTACTGTAGTATCAATAGAGCATCAACCTCGCATGTCCACGTCATTTGCCTCGTCAGTATGTCCTCCTTTACCACAAAAAGCGACATCCTTCCGGGTCTTTGCCATTTGCATTGGCACCTCCTTTCTTAGGTTTATTATGTGGTGATTGCTTGGAAGATTGCCCCTTGTTTTAAATTGAACAGGTTTAGGTTTTGAATATTCATTCATGAATTTCTTGTCTCTCTTCTTCTTAGAGTGCTTGAATTGATTCATGTGATCAATCTTCTCAGCCTTAAATCTTTCTTCTTCTTGTACACACTTGACTATCAATTTATCAATGTCCCACTTTACTTTCGTAGCATTGTAGTTGATAGTAAATGGAGAAAACTGTGGAAGCAAATATGACGTAATCAAATGGACAAGAAAACCATCAGAAATTTCCATCTCCATTGACTTAAGTTTTGCACCCGTGTGGCACTTTTTCACAATGTTCTCATTTAGGCCTCCAGATCCATCATTTTTCATCAAGTATCTTTTTTGAATAAGCTGGAGGGGCCAAAAGGCCTCTACAGGGATTTTATTGAAAACAAAAGACTAAAACAAGGTACAACGGAACAAGTCTAAAAGAGGGAATAGAAACTAAGCTTAGGAAACAAAGAAAGAAAGAAAATGAGAAATAAGAGACAAATTACAACAGATTTTGAATCCATAAGTCAAAGGTTCGAGATAGTCTAGCCTTAACCCATAGGGAAAGGATGTTGATTTCCTTCAGAAAAATAGTTTTGGCCACCAAAGGGCCTGGAGGTCTGCCCTTGAAGATGAAATCATTTCTCACAGTCCAGATGGCCCAACACATCAGAATTATCACCAGCAGGAAGAAGACAGGATGAGATTGATCCCTGATTTGGTTGATGGCTTGAAAAATATCAATGTCAGCCTGAGTTGTAATTCCTATCAGATTCCAGTAGTCTTTATCAAACTGATAATTCAAGAATAGGTGATGCATAGTTTCCTCAATTCCATTTTGGCAAAGCACACAATCATAAGAATCCAGGTGCATGTTTTTCCTTTTTAAAATGTTCCTGGTGCTCAATCTATCTTTTAAGAGAAGCCAAAAGAACACTTTGTGTTTAGGCTGGCAGCAGGACTTCCATAACCATCTAAAAACCTGAGGTACCTGTCTGTGTCCAATGAGACTGTATGCTTTAGAGGCAGAGAAGGGTCCCCAATTTGTGATCCAGACATCATCTTGGCCTAGTAAAAAAATTGCTCTGTGAAAGATTGGATGACTTGAAGCTACTGGAAAGTTTCAGTAGAAACAGGCAGACTGAAAAGGCTTCAATGGAATTCTAAGTGAAGAATTTATGAACTAAAATATCCCTGTTTCTTGCAAAAGAGAAAAGTTCAGGGTACTGTAGCTTGAAAGGTTCTTGAGTCCACTTATCCAACCAGAAGAGACATGATTTTCCATTCTTGACAGTAATAGTGGAGAAAGATTTATAACAATCTAAGAGCTTTAGAATATCTCACCATCAGAAGGAGCCCTTTCTAGCATGATTTGGTAGCTTACCATTGGAGTAATGTTTTTCCCAAATTAAGGAGACCTAAGGGATATCCTTCTTGTTGAAGAATTTATCCAAATTTTTCATTAGCAGAGCATCATTTTGCTTTTTCAGATCAATGACCCCTAAGCCCTTTCTTCTTTGGGGACACAAACAATCTCCTAGGCAGCCTTTGGGGGCTTTTTAGAATTGATATCAACCCCTCTCCATAGACAGTGTTTTCTAAATTTATCAATCTGCTTAATAACACTCTTAGGTAAAGCCAGAGCACAGAGGTGAAAAGTTGGGAGGGCTGTCAGAACAGCATTAGTGATCTCCAACTTACTAGCCTAAGAGAGAAACATGGAGGTTGAGATCAGCCTTCTTCCACACTTGGTTACTAGAGGAAGAAAATCCTCAACTCTAGGCTTAGTGATTCCCAAAGGAAGTCCCAAATAAGTAAAAGGTAGGGAGCCCTTAGCACAGCCAAAAGTTCTAACAAGATGATTAAGTTTTTCCTCATTGATATTGATGGGTACCATGAAGGATTTGTTGTAATTGACCTTGAGCCCAGCTAATTCAGAAAAAGACAGGAGAACAGATTTAAGGAAAAAAGTTGTCTAGCATCCCCTTCCATGATGATGAGAGTATCATCAACATATTGGACCACTGGGAAGTCAGAGGAACTCCTCAGAGGAATTGGCAAGTTCAAAAAGCCCATGTCCTTAGCTTTGTTGAGGATAGATTGCAAAAGATCAGCAGCAAGGACAAAGAGGAGAGGGGAGAGGGGTCCACTTGTCTAACCCCTCTTATGCAATGAATGGTTTTTCCAGGCACCCCATTGAGAAGAACTTTGGAGGTGCCAGAAGAGAGGATGTTATTGATCCAAGAGAGCCAAAGTTCCCCAAAACCCTTTGTCTCAAGAATTTTAAGGATGGCAGCATGCTCAATCTTATCAAAAGCCTTTTCAAAATCAAGTTTAAGGATGATCACTTCTTTTTGGGAATGATGACACAGGTGAAGATATTCAAAGGATCAGGCAAGACAATCTTAAAAGGTTCTACTTTTGATGAACCCATATTGGTTCCTGTGAATAATAGGAATGATCAGTTCTTGCAGTTTGTTAGCTAACACCTTAGTGATCAACTTCATGGAACTGTTAAGCAAAGAAATGGGTCTGAAATCTGAGATAGAGACATGGCTCTAGGTTTTGGGAGCCAAGGTGATGAAGGAAGAGTTAATACTTGAGAGACAAATATCATTTGCCTGAAAGGCCCAACAAAGATCATAAAAATCAGATTTAATGATAGGCCAACATTTCTTTATGAACTCATTGGTGAAACCATCAAGACTAGGAGATTTGTCATTTGGGAGCTGCTTAACTACCTCATCAATTTTAGTAGTTGAAAAAGGTTCCTCGAGGTTGTTTGGTCCATCATGCCTCTGGATAAGGGAATTAAGATCAAATAATATATGTTAAAATTCAGTTTTGCCAATTCTTTGCTTGAAAGATTCCCAATTCAGACTGTCCTTATCTGCATGAGAGGTTATATAATTCCTAGAATCAGTCCTGAGGCTTGTGATGAAATTGCCCCTATGTCTGATGGTGGCATTTGCATGAAAAATTTTGGTTCCTGCATCCCCCAAAGTAACCCATTTGATAGCCCCCCTTTGCTTCTAGTAAATTATCTGCTGTTCAAGTAGAGCTAAGAGTTTTTCTCTCAAAATAGCTCTGAAATTCCATTCTTCAATACTCAAATCCCTGAATTCTTCCAAAGAGTCAAGAACTGCAGTGTAAGACTGATATTAGCAATGTTGATTTTTAAGTTGGAGAAATTTGAACACCAAGCCTTTAGAGCCCCACTAAGGTTCTTGCATTTTCTGGTTAGGGATTTTGCTTTATTAGTGATTTGAGGGGAAGCCAACCAATTTGCAGTGAAAACATCATTGAAATCTTCTCTGAGAAGCAAAAAATTCTCAAATCTAAAAATGAAGGCCCTTGGGATATTAGTTGAGATCGCCACAACTAGGGGTGTACGATCAGAGACTTCATGGCCAAGGCAGAACAAGAAGTTTCAGGGTAAGAAAGGGTCCAAGGATTATTAGTGAAAACCCAACCTAGTTTCTCTAGCAAGGCAAGGTTCTGCATGTTAGACCAAGTGTACTTTTCCCATGAAGAGGAATTTCAGTCAGACCTAAATGACTAGTCATGCTATTGAAAAGGAACATGTCATTGATGTCTACCCCCTCTCTGTTTCTATTTTCTACATATCTATATACGTTAAAGTCCCCCAAAAAAACCAATCTTCATCAACAGGTATGTCCATATTTTTTAGCCAAGTAATGAAATCCCTTTTCCCCTCTGGAGTACAAGGACCATACACATTGAACAGAGTCCAGACACTATCATTGAGTTTTGAGTTAAATTCCACAGCCAATGAAAACCTGGAGGAAAGCTTTAGTGAGCCTGAAAAGAGGTGAGATTTCCAAGCCACTAAAAGACCCCAGAAGCCCCAACCGAAGGTACAAATAGAAAATCATCAAAAGAAGGGGGTAGAACTTTTCTAAGGAAGGACTGATCAAAGCTATCCTTCTTGGTTTCTTGAAAGCAGACCACATCACAGCAGGCTTCTATCACTTTGTTTCTTATTGAATCCCATTTTCTGGCTGCATTCAGACATCTAACATTCCAACATAGAATATTCCATTTTCTACTTAGATTGTGACTCTTGATTAAACAACAAGTAGAATAGAGACCACAAAGAAACCCCAAGTTGCTTTAAGCCAAGGGTAAAGATTTTTAACAAACAGGTCCATTATATCCTCCAAACAGACCAAAAGCCGATTACATGTTTGTTGGCGATCCTTATCGACACATTTATACCGCCAATATAAGTCAAAAAAGGAAAGAATTACATGTTTCTACACACATATACCTTTGCTACTAATCGAATTCCACTTGCACTGGAAGAATTGTCACTCTGTAGGAATTTACACCAAATACAAGTGGAAAGTATCAAAAAGGCGCCACTCGAGAAAGCGCAATTATCAAAGAACAGAAAGAAGCCCAACCAGAGAACAAACCTGGGCCAACCCACATCAGCACTGAGGCATAGGCCCAGAGAGCAGCCCACAACACGAAGCAGAGGCCAGGCCAGGCCACCCTAGGCGCGTGGGCAGGCTAGGGGCGCGGCCGCGCCCTGGCCTTTGCTGCCTAGCCCCACTTTGCTGTGGTGGTTCACTCATAAATGGGGGCTGGCGGTGCGGGGGTGGATTCGGGGAATATCCCCCCAACTGACCAGGCCAAGCCCCTATATAAGAGGGGGAGGGGTGCCTCACTCACACACACACACCATTTGGAGCTCACCTCCACCTCTCCGCTCCTCATTCTCTAGCTTAGTAGTAGTAGTGTAGTATTTTGGAGCTAGGCAAAGCTATCAAGGAGGGCTTGGCTCCTTGGAAGAAAGGATCATTGGTATGAATACAAATATGGTTTCTTCCAAAGTCATGCTCTCAGTTCGTATATATAGTTGTGCCATAGAACTAGAGTATAGTTTTCATTTATAATCTTGACATATGAACTAGCATATAGTTTGTGTGTTATGATCTTAACATGTTCTTTTGGCATGATCATATCATATGAACTAGACTATAGCTTCTATGCTATGATTTTGTCATATAGAATCTTATGCTTAAACTTTCATGCTATATATATGATGAGGATTAGAGCTAAGTTGAGGTGGCAGTTTGTCGTGCCTTCGGGTATGCTCATGTCCTATGCTTGTTGATCTGTAGGGTCAGAGTCCTAGGGGGATGTGGGTAGTTTTCCTATAAGCGGGCGTGGTGCTCGTGTACAAGGGAACAGGCGGATGCATTTCCCTTTCTCCAGTTGAGGGGTAGGCGGCAGGTGGTGACAGCCCTCTTTGTCCCTTGCAATCCCCCACGTTCGTCTAGGGTGTAGGAGTCTAAATGTCACATGAGGTTGCTGGCAGACCAGTACTCGGTGGCCTCCCGACCCATCTCATGCCTAGTTCTAACTCTTAACCATGTATATGTATTATCATCATCTGTTCTTTGCACATCTATATTAGACATGTCTGCTCCACTTAGAAACATTCTTTTATTCTTTGTTTTTCCCTTTTATCCTCGAGGTTGGCCCAAGTGTGTGTCACACTATCTTAAACTTATCATGACTTACCCCTGTATTGAGTAACTGGTCTATTATGCAGTCATGTTATCTTGTCCATGTCCCTACTAGAGATTTTTACACCATGCATTCCTTTGGGAAAATATAAATGAATGATACCCGAATACTTCTGGGTGAAATGCTACAATGATAGATTCGTACGCTTGCGGATAACCTCTGTAAACGTTATGACCTATCGGTTGATATTCCTTAGTACCATTGCTAGGATGCACCAATTCTAGTAGCGATGCTAGGGAATGCCAACAAGCATTTCTAACACCATGACCGGGGATGGGCTTCAACCCCCATTCTTTGTGATCGTGTTAAGAAATGCCAACAAGCATTTCTGACACCGTTGCTAGGGAAGGCATTGGTTAAAAGAATCTAGTAGGACATGTTCAGGATGATGTGTATGTATGGTAGTCATTGCTCATATAGGCTAATCTTTCATGTTTTCTCCTGTTGGGGTGAAAACAGGATAATGTATGAGTGGTTTTGACCTGCCGAACAACTTCATTCCTGATCTAGAGGCACTCTAAGGAAGAACAAGTCCCGTACCTCTTCTTCTTTTGCCACTCCACCAGCAACCGAACCACTCACCCTTGTACCAGCTGCTACCGTTGCTATGGCCTAGAAGTCACTCCGCGAGTTCTCTGTCCCGGCTATTGCCAATGTGCCCACCGGGCCCACTGTCAACATTGGTGACAAGAACTTTGAACTTAGGACCGGGTTGATCACTACGGTGCAGGCCAGTCCATTCTGTGGACTGCCTAGTGAGGATGCCAACACACACCTACATACCTTCCTTGAACTGTGTGACATAATCATCATCAAAGACGTCGCACTTGATGCTATACGACTTCGTCTGTTTCCTTTCTCCCTCGTGGGGAAGGTGAAATAGTGGTTCTACAAGGACAAGGAAGTTATCGATACCTGGAGCAAATGCTCCATGGCGTTCCTCACTAAATTCTTCCCCATAGGCAAAACCAATACCCTGAGGGGAAGAATTACCAATTTTCAGCAGAATTCCACAGAACCCATCCCTGAGGTTGCAAGAGTACATCCAGCCATGCCCACACCACAAGATGGAAAATTGGCTTGTGCTCCATAACTTCTACAATGGGTTAACACCCATGTCGAAGGGGCACATCGATGCCGCCGCTGGAGGGGCATTCCTCTCACTCACCATCGATGGAGCCATGACCCTCATCGACAAGATGGTAGCCAATCATGGGTGGGGCAAAGAGCGAATCCAGGCCAAACAACAAGAAGGCATGCATACCGTGAAGGAGATGGATGTGCTTTCCACAAGAATGGGCCTCCTATTAAAGAGGCTTGACAAGCATGCCACCAAAAAGGAAGTAATGTATGGCATCATCAAGGCCATGGACTCGCATATGATATGCGAAGTCTGTGACGATGTTGGCCATTCGGGGAATGACTGCCTCGAGACCCGTGGAGACACCACCGACATCAACAACGGGTTCCACCAACAAGGAGACCTAAACGGGTGGAATAACCAGTCACACCCACACTCAAATTACAATTCGAATAAACCTTCCTTGAAAGATTTAGTCTTAAGCCAAGCAAAAATAATTAACAATCTTACAAAAAATTTAATAATTAATGATAAAAAGCTTGAAATTATGAATTCTAAAATAGAATGTTTAACTTCTTCTATAAAAAACCAACTCAGCTTTAATAAAAGGATAGAAACACAGTTAGCTTAGTTTGCTGCTGCTATACCTGTTGCTGGTTTGGGAAAAATTTTGGGGCAACCTAAAACTTCTTTCGAATCTGTTAAAATGGTCTCAATGAGGTTCGGTAAGCCTCTATGTCAGAAAAGCCACGATCATCTCATAGATCCATCATTCGTCACCAAGAAAGAAGATCCTGGCCGCCCGACAATCACATGCTCAATTGGCCCACATGTCTTCCACAACGCCTTCTGTGACCTTGGAGCAAGCATCAACATCATGTCCAAGGTAACATATGATAAAATACTAGGTGGACCTTTGTCCACTGCACATTTTTAGCTACAGATGGCAGATCAATCACTATGAAAGCCAGAGGGAGTAGCCAAGGACATTTTGGTGAAAATTCAAGACACTTATATTCCCACGGACTTTGTCGTTCTAGACATGGGCCACAACAAGAAAGCTCCCCTGATTGTAGGGAGACCATTTCTTAACACTACAAATGCAGTCTTACACGTGGGATCAGGGCATGTTAGCTTTCATATGCAAGGACAAACAATGAGATGCCCATTCAACGGGTTCAACATGCATAGGTATACTAAAAACAAATAACCCAAGATACAACCACAAAGAAGTGTTAAGTAGGTATGGCAGGCAAAAGGGTCAACATCTGCATCCACTTCTCCGGACACGGATGTACCTCCATCAAGCAAAAGGTAAAAGGAGAAGAGTCCTACTCATTGGACTTCAAAATGGTGAGCCCTTGCCGAAGGTAAATCGGTAGTTATCCTTCGTATTTATGATTTAAAGTTGCCTAAAATAAAATAATAAAAGAAATCTAAAAAAAATCTCCATGGTTATCTTAGTCACCATTCAATGTCTACACCTCTGTTGGATGATTCTTATCCTTTAACGCTTCCTTTCTATGCCGGTATGTTTTGGTTTGGGGGTATTGGTTATACATCTTTTAAATTAAGCATGGTGCTTAGTTTGAAGTTTAGATGTAATGATCATGCTTCTATAGGCTTTTTGAATTAAGCATGGTGCTTAGGTTAATAAGCTTACCTTAATCAAATTAGACATGGCATCTAGTTTTGATCATTGAACCAAAATTGCTAGTGTAGAGTTTGGTTGATCATATGGACTGACCCTTGCAGGGATTTATCAACTTCATAAGGGTAAGTCTTTAAGATGATAACAGAGAATAAAAACTTGTTTAGTAAACCTTGAATAATAATAATAATAAATAATAATAGTAAAAGGAAAAAAGAAGTTGTCAACCCCAAGTATGGTTGTCTTGTTATCTCGATGAAATCATAAAGACAAGCTTGGGGGAGCCTCCTAGCACGAAAAGAGGCCATGAATCACAATTCAGACCAAAGTGTCCACCAGCTAGCAACATTCCTTGTTGAACCACGGACCGTAAGTTAGGAGCTAGCTTGGGGGAGGACTCCCACAAAGGTAACTTGTATCTCAACTTCCTTTTAACTATTTTCCTATCTTATAGAATGATGAGATATGATGAAAAGAATAATATTTATTACACTCTATATATATGTGTTGTAGAAATGTTTAGTTCTATCCTTGTTGAGATGATGAATAGTTGCTCTGTCTTATGTTCCAACTATGCCTAGTTTATAACTTAGTTTTCCCTAAGATTTAAGTTTATTGGCTAAAAATGTCTCATCCTAAAAACTTGGAACTTGTGGGTTGCAAATACTTACTCTAGTCTAAGTAGTTGCTCGACATGATATAGTGCAACAAACTTTGCTATGACTTCATTCTAAGAAAACTTGACATCCGGAGTTTTATTTTTAAAATGATAAAATCAAAAGTTCCTCAATGATCCAAAATTCCTACCAAAGCCATATGACACATTCTTTGCAAACCCTTAGTCATATGTAGCTTGTATTCTTGTTGAGCTTTGTCAAATTGTTATGACCAATGTTGAGATTCTTTTCATGCACCCATGATCAAGATTCACGTACACCCACAAATAACATGCTAACTCTTACACTGAGAGTTACGCAAAAACATACCTTTTAATCCACTACAATAAAAACTCCATCACTTATGTCATTTACCTCTCTCTAGAATCCACCAAAAAGAGAAGTATGGGCTATGCAAAAAATATGAGGGAAATAAAAGATGCCATGCCAAAGAAGCATGAGCCAAAAAAGAGAGAAATAAAAGATGCTATGCCAAAGAAGCATGAGCCAAAAAAAGAGAAAGAAAAGAATAAAGATAGCCCATACTTTCAAAAGCTCTAAAGAGAGAGAGGCATGAAAAAGGAGTACAAAAAAATTAGAAAAAAATATTCCACATGTTTGTACAATCTTGATCAAAGTGTTTGACTAGTCTCTCCATATGGTCTGGTTTTTGACTTAGCAACATGACATGATACAAGTATGCCACTTTCATACCTACCCAAGCTCCACATAAAGCCTTATTAGATGGTAGGATGAAAGAAAGGCAAAGTCAAAAGCCTTTGGTGAGGAATTCATACACAATTGAGCGATCGAGTATATCATTTGAGGAACTACACTTTATTTTTCAAAACTTTCAAAACCTTCATATAGATGGTCAATCAAAGAACGAATGATAAGCAGGTTTGTTAATCTGTTCTATTCTGCAACCACCCAAGACTTGGAGAAGGCTAAAAAGCCCCACAGGTAACAAGAAAATAACGGGTGGACAAAATGCCAATTTATTCAAATTGCAGAAGAAAACTTCGTTATAAACATGGCATCTTTGAAATGTAATCAGCATAGTAGCAACTCCTGATCAACAACCAATGTCTTAGCTTTTGCTCGAGCATGGGCAAAGGGTAAGCTTGGGGGATTTTGTTTGTGGTCCTTATCAACACATTTATACCACCAATATAAGTCCAAAAAGGAAAGAATTACATGTTTCTACACACATATACCTTTGCTACTAACTGAATTCCACTTGTACTGGAAGAATTGTCACTCTATAGGAATTTACACCAAATACAAGTGGAAAGTATCGAAAAGGCACCACTTGGAAAGCGCAATTATCAAAGAAGGGAAAGAAGCCCAACCAGAGAACAAACCTATGCCAACCCACATCAGCACTGAGGCATAGGCCCAAAGAGCAGCCCACAGCATGAAGTGGAGGCCAAGCCAGGCCACCCTAGGCACGCGGGCATGCTAGGGCCACAGCCGCGCCCTGCCCTCGGCCACCTGGCCCCACTCTGCTATGGCGGTTCACTCATAAATGGGGGCTGGCAGTGCGGGGTTGGATTCGGGGAATATCCCCCCAACAGACTAGGCCAAGCCCCTATATAAGAGGGGGAGGGGTGCCTCACTCACACACACACACACCATTTGGAGCTCACCTCCACCTCTCCACTCCTTATTCTCTAGCTTAGTAGTAGTAGTGTAGTATTTTGGAGCTAGGCAGAGCTATTAAGGAGGGCTTGGCTCCTTGGAAGAAAGGATCATTGGTATGAATACAAATATGGTTTCTTCCAAAGTCATGCCCTCAATTCATATATATAGTTGTGCCATAGAACTAGAGTATAGTTTTCATGTTATCATCTTGACATATGAACTAGCATATAGTTTGTGTGTTATGATCTCAACATGTTCTTTTGACATGACCATATCATATGAACTAGACTATAGCTTCTATGCTATGATTTCGTCATATAGAATCTTATGCTTAAACTTTCATGCTATATATATGATGAGGATTAGAGCTAAGCTGAGGTGGCAGTTCATCGTGCCTTCGGGTATGCTCATGTCCTATGCTTGTTGATCCGTAGGGTCAGAGTCCTAGGGGGATGTGTGTAGTTTTCTTGTAAGCGGGCGTGGTGCCCGGGTACAAGGGAACAGGCGAATGCATTTCCCTTTCTTCGGTTGAGGGGTAGGCGGTAGATGGTGATAGCCCTGTCCATCCTTTGCAATCCCCCACATTCATCTGGGGTGTTGGAGTCTAAATTATCACATGAGGTTGCTAGCAGGCCAGTACTCGGTGGCCTCCCGACCCATCTCATGCTTAGTTCTAACTCTTAACCATGTATATGTATTATCATCATCTGTTCTTTGCATGGCTATATTAGACATGCCTGCTCCACTTAAGAACATTCTTTTATTCTTTGTTTTCTCTTTTATCTTTGAGGTTGGCCCTAGTGTGTGTCACATTATCTTAAACTTGTCATGACTTACCCCTGTATTGAGTAACTGGTCTATTATGCAGTCCTGCTATCTTGTCCATGTCCCTACTAGAGATTTTTACACCATGCCTTCCTTTGAGAAAATATAAATGAACGATACCCGAATTCTTCCAGGTGAAATGCTACAATGATAGATCCGTGCACTTGCGGATAACCTCTGTAAACATTATGACCTATCGGTTGACATTCCTTAGTATCGTTGCTAGGATACACCAACTGTAGTAGCGATGCTAGGAAATGCCAACAAGCATTTCTAACACCGTGACTGGGGATGGGCTTCAACCCCATTTTTGTGATCGTGTTAAGAAATACCAACAATGTTCTAAATAGTCCTAGACGAATCAGAGCCTCTCTGCCGTCCAAACAGCCACATGTGGAGAGCAGTCTATAGAGATCAACCCCAAAAGATCCTATTTCCTGGCTTCTAAACATCAAGTCCTAAGAATTAAGCTAAACTGCCAGAGGTTCCAACCTCTACACCACCACTCCTTTTGCCAACCACCTCCTGCTGACTTGGGGTTTCTCCAACAGATCCTTGTCCTTCCTCCTCCTCTTGGTTTGGTTCCCAGATAACTGGAACTAATCTGGCCCTTGCAATTGGGTGGGTCTTTCTTTTTTTGAACTGCAACAAATTATCATTCAGATTAGATTCATCTAAGTTGCAAAAGTCCAAAGCAATTTTCTTTATTATTTCTTTTTTCAAAATTGAGGGGACTGTTCCACAAGCTAAGCAAGACTTATTAGTGTAGCTTTTAATCTTAAAGCCCTTAGCAAATTCCTTAAGTCTAGGACTTCTTCTTACCTCAGATTCCACCGGAGCAACATTTCTTTTGGAGTGCCTCTTCTAGGGACATCTTTACTGGACCCCACTCCTATGTCTTGTCCCTCCTCTTCCACAATTGTCAAACAATCAAAATTATGTTCTGGGCATGAAGAAGGGATGGCAAGTTCAACACAGTTACTATCATAGTTAACCAGACATGAAGTAACTTTTGAGGATAAAAGATGTTTACCCCAACTGAAGTTACCAGGAGAAAGCAAAAGAACCGTGAAGAAATTTCTCCATTCTAAAGGTAAACTGATGTGTATACTGGATGGGTTACCTGAAGAAAAGAATTTCTTCCATAGTCTGCTAGCTTCTGCCTCCATGGATAGGGCCCAAGCAGGATTTGGGCCATTAGAGTCCACCAAGGCCATGCCAATTTGAACATTTCCACTTTGGGCCTGCATTTGCTGATTATTGTTTGCTAACAGAGCATAAAAGAATTCATTTTAATCGGGAAATTTGGATTCTCCCCCAACACATCATCCTGCTCAACATCATCTTGTTCAGCTTGCTCAAGATCCTAATGTGGCTGCATTTCCAACTGAATTTGAATCTATTGCTGCTCATTCTCCTACAACTCAATCTCCATCTACTCAAGAGCCTGCTATTCCTACTGGGGCTGATCAGGTAACTATGCTTCTTGATTAGAGAGATCTTCATTTTCAAGATTTATCAGTTGATCTAAAGGAACCTCCTCCACCACCAGATAGATAGGAGAGCCCTGGGGGTGGAATAACCTCCATCTGCTCATTATGTACATCAATAGCTGCCTCCACTAAATCTTCTTCTTGTGGGTTCATCAAAAAAACCTCATTGTCACCCTGAAGAAGATACTGAATCTGCTCATTTGCCTAGAGATCATCCTGACCAGGATGTAAGGGATTGATTATGACTAGGTCTAGATCATGGTCTAAGGGGGGTTCATTCAGATCAATAACAGCTTCTAGAATCTGATGGGGCTAAGCATTCAGATCAACAAGAGCACCCATGCCCTGAACCTCCTACATTGCCTGGTCATGTGCTTGAACTTCCTCAGGCCACTTGTCCCAACCATCTTGGTTCTGTCCAAAATTGAGATCCATGTTTGGGGCAATGACAGGTTAACCTAAACCATAGAAATCAGAAGGCAAACCTGGCTCAAGATTGAGGTTGACAGGAATTGGATCTTCAATAGGAGGGCCTACTGCCTGAGGTTGGTGCTGAAGAACTTCAACCTGAATGGTCCAAGACTCCACATCGAAAGTGTCAGGGTCACCATAGACAGTAAACTAAGGAACCTTCTGGACATCAGTCACTCTAACCCTAAGCAGTAATCTGGTCTTGTATCTTTCATCTGCTACATACAATAGAACTTTGGCAAAGGTGCCTACTACACTCTGAATGTGTCTTTCTATCCAGTAACCATTAGGAAAACCTAGAAGCAAGAGCCAGCATTCTTGGTTGAAATCAGCCCTACGCCAATTCTGCCCCTCATTGTGTTTCTAGAAGGTGACAGTGACATTATCATAGACATGAGGACTGTCTTTGACTAGGGTATCCTGATGATAGGTGTGAGTGAGATGCACTAAAGCTTGACCCAGATTGGAAGGCTAAATATCTTCAAAAGGAATCCCCTTCTCACCCCACAAGAAATCCCTAATGACTCCTCCAACAGGCAGAGGATCAAAGGTGATCTGCGAGGTCTTCGTTTCTTGCCGGAGGCCAGACTAGAGCCACCACACACACCATGAACTCTCTATTGGGGATGTCTTCATGTTGAAGCCCTTCAAGGATGAAGGGCACCGGGTCAGCGCACTAGTATGCAATGTCTACACTTGGAGATGGCGGTGGCGGAGTGATCAATGGAGTGCACTGTAGCTCAGTGGAGGGGTTTTCTTTTTTGCTCACTGTTGCCGCGCACTGAAGGGGACGAGGGAGACTAAGGGGCAGGGCGATTTTCACCAGCTAGAGCAGGGGCCTCGTTAAGCGAGGTGAAAATTGCATTGGGGTCCTTTAGCACAATATTGGGCCTTGGCACCCTAGAAATAATTAATTTGGTCACAGGTTCCATAGCAGCCCAAGAAGTGTGAGCACTCTGACTTGAGGAATTGAAGGAGGATGGCCTAGAGGAAGACGGGCCCGCTTATGCATTGGCATCAAGGCTATGCCGCCTGGGCTCAAGGACGGTAGCTGCCTTTCCCTTAGATATGCTGGGATCCTGTCTCTTTTCAAAATCACGAGTAGTAAAACACGCCGCGATAATATGCCCGGTCCTCCAACACGCGTGATAGTGGATTGGCCAGTGGCAGTTGGCGTGCCAGTGGCCAGTAGAGAGGCAATGACTGCAAAGCTTTGTCTAAGACTTGTTTGCCACCAAAGAATGACCAGTAACAGGAGGAAAGAGAATATGGTAAAAAACAGAGCATCTCGCCGAAGCCAAAGTAGAGTGCCCCGCCGGAGCTGGAGAAGAATGATGAGAGGGACAATGAGAGGCCAAGGGAACCACATTGGCACCAGTGAGAGGGGGGGATTTGACCACCTTAGCAAAAGATCTACAACTAGATTTAGAAGAGGCCACAACCTAGGAATTAGCTTCCTCCTCCAGAAATAGAGCAAACTCACGCCTCCAGTTGGATCCTCCATTGCCCAGAGGAAGAAGGAGACAAAGAAAGAATCACAGGTGAAGGAGCAAAGGTTAACCAAAAAGAAGCCCACAGCTTTAATAGAAACCCAGAATTTGAAAGTACGCTCACTAAGCTATGAGACATTAAAGTGGATAGCAACACCACCAATGGCGGCCTAAAGGAGAAGCCCAAAGGAAGAGGGGGAAAGCTTAAACTTGCAATGACAAAAAGCAGCAACCAGGGCAAAGGAAGAGCGATCCACCACAGCATGAGAAACCGTGGCACCCAGCTTGAATCTGACCTCCTCCTGAAGTTTAAGGCCTGGAGAGAAGGACGGCCTTGGGAACTCACCAAAGCGAGGAGAGAGAAGGGCCGGAGAGAGGTAAAACACACCTTGGGCACCCAAGACCACCGTAACGCTGTGAGAAGCGGTCAACGAAGCAGTAGGAAGGACTCCACCTAGCGAGACAGAAGCATCAAGACCATGGCAATGCTAGCCATGGCGCCGCACGCTAGAAAGAGTCCACCACCACCACCCAGCCCATTTAGAACGAGGAGCACACAAACTCCATAAGGCGCGACCTGGGCGGCGGAGGCCAGATCTCCGGAGGCGAAGAGGTCGGGGAGGCCTCGGCGGCACACCGGAGAGCACTTGTCCTTGGGACCGGAGTGGTCACCAGCAGGTGGTGGTGAACGTCGAGGTTAGGGAGGCTGCCAACGGGCAGAGCAGAGTGCTCTCTCACCTAGAGAGTGAAACTAGAGAGATGTTTTTTTTACTTCGGCGGTGTTCTTTCATCAAGTATCTTGACAAGAGTGGTTGCATAGATGGTCATCGATGGGTACATGTTGTGTGTAAACAAAATGAAGACCCTGAGCATCACTACGCCGGAGGTGAGGATGACTTGCATCGACCTCCCCGAGCCTAGGTTTCACCCAACCGCACGAGTTGATGAGACGGGGCGCCAACTGAGCAAGTTCGCCCGCCAGTGTGGTCTGCCCTTCAAGCTCCATGGCATTGCAGTGAAGTGGGAGACGGTCCACGCCGATGACCTTGACATTGCCACCGACGAGGTACTCATCGTTAATAGAATCACCAAATTTGAGAACCTAATGGATGAGGCAGGCATTGACGACATACATAGCCCGAGCCCTAGGGACAAGGTGCTTCGTAACATCCAAAAGATGATGAGGGCAGCGGACGTGTTCATCCACTCGGTCGTCAATGGCTCATACACCATGGCGTTCTTTGCAGCACAGTTCTAAGAGGCACTGTTCTACTACTCGGTGATGTTTGACATGCTGAATGCCACGGGACAGTGACCTACGCTTGGTGGTGGAGCATGACCTCATCGGACGCTGCGCCCTGAGCGCCCATTTGATACGGCTCTGGCTCCTCCAAAAATAGCTCCGGATCCGGCTCTTATGAAGGAGCAAATTCTGTTAGGGAGCTGAAGCAGTTTTTGTGTACCGTTTAGCAAACAGCTTCTCCAAATAGGCAAAAGAGTAAAAAGTCCATAATACCCTTATTTTTTTTTCTTTTTTTTCTTTTTCCTTTCCTTTCCTTTTCTTTTCTTTTCTTACCTTAATATTTGTTACCCAACCCACCGTGAGTCCGTGACACATTCTCCTCCCCTCTCCCCTTCGTTCTTTTCTCTCTCCTCAATGTTTCCCCAACCTCTCGCCTCCTGTGCAGATGCAAGCTCGGAGATTCGGCGATTAGGCGCTATCGATAAAATCTGGTCGACAGTCTACCGAGGGATATGCCCAAGGTAGTGATTTATCGGTAGACAGGTGCGCAAGCTACGAACTAGATGGTGACGCAAGACACAACAAGGTTTTTATCTAGGTTCAACCGCCGTGAGGGCGTAATACCTACGTCCTGCATCTGATTTGTACTACTATGTATGATGAGATGTCTTTTGAGGGGGTCCCCTGCCCGCCTTATATAGTCCAGGGGGCAGGGTTACAAATCTAGAAACTAATCCTGCTCGGTTACAATTTCTATAGCTGGCCAGATAAGGATTCCTATTCTAACCGACCAGGATCTTGCTTGATCTCCAGGTTTGCTTTTCTTCCTTGCGTGGGACGCTGAGCAGATCGACTGGGCCACGCGTCATCTTCTGGTGGGCCAGGCCCTCTGGTCTGGGCCAGCCCAAGTCTAGCCGTAAGGGTATAGGGGTTAATACCCCCACAGCTAGTCCCCGAGCACTATGAATTGTGAAGCAACACGCCGTCTTGACTTTCTCCGAACAGTAAGGCTTGAGTCCTTGACGTCTCCGACTAGTCAAAACACTATCCGAGCAGCTATTGCAGGCTTTCGACCAGCTTACAATACAGCCGACCACTATTGTTGCCAGAGAAGTAGGTTGTCCGAAGAATGTATAGTGCTCAGAGAAAAAAGAAAAAGATTTCCTTCTAGGTGAAGTGTGCCCACTTGTATTTCTAAAAAGAAATGTAAGCGGGGTAAACAAAGCGTAGGGGTTGAAAAACAAAAACATTCACCGCTAGGTGAAGTGTGCCCACTTAGTCCCCGAGCCTGGTAGTAGGTGACGTAGGCACATGGTGCCAGGATCTAAAATGAAAACTCCATGGAAACTTGATACTGAGATGCACCGACAGGTGCAACGTGCCGATGTAGTCCTCGAGCTTGCTGGAAGGCAAAATATGAGCCATGTAGCAATGTTGAAAAAGTAATGATCCCTCAACTGTATGTGAGTCCAATTTCACATGTAGCCGAGGAAATCAGTCATCGAGTTGTGGTCGGAGAGTGGTCAAAGCAGTCCCCGAGCACATCATGAGGTATGGATGACAAGTCCCTGAGCAAGAGACGCGTTCGACGAGTCCCCGAGCTTGTTCGGGGAGTATAACGTGCTCGGTGGTCTATGCATAAGTAGACCAGTCCCCGCGTACCTCTTACTGTATTCCCATCTGATACGAAGTATACAATTGATATTTTTCTTCCTTCTTTGCTCTAACATGTTGTCACAAAAAGTTGACTGATGTGACGTTATTGTCATACTCGTCTGCCTTGTCAGTGTCACAATGGGCCATCCGTCGAGCGTAGCATGCCAATGTGGGCCCGCCCACAGAGGAAACGAGGGGCGCATTTACTAGCGTAGTAACCGGGAAAAAAAGTAGAAACCGAAGGGATCATGCCATGTTTATTGCGCACGTATCCCAAGAATCTCGGGGAGATGGGACGGCACATTCAATGAAATAAATAGCCGAATCGCGGCTACTCCCATTTACACCCAACAGTCTCATTTGCCATCCAGCCGTCTGCATCCCCCAGCCCGCTTGCCCTAGTCCGACTCCGCCGCCACCATTAGCACACCTTGCCACAGTTAGGAGCGACGCGCTCTCTGTACACCATCAAAGCCAGAGCAAGGGGGCAAGAGAGGTAGAAGATGGCCAAGACGGAGACAACGAAAAGAGCCAAAATGATGAGGAAAGAATGGTGGAAGTCGAAGTCCACCGAAGCGACCATCAACAACCTCGTTGAATTGGGCATGCTTCACAACCAGGAGCTTGCAGGATGGCGGCCAGCAGACGGCGACAGCTACCCCAATCCCCAGCCTAGTGAGATAGTCGTCTTCGAAGATTTCTTCAAGCGGGGTTTTGGGGTTCCTGTCCATCCATTTCTTCAAGGTCTCTGCCTGTGTTACGAGATAGGAATCTGCAATCTGCATCCCAACTTGATCTTCCTTGTTTCTGTTTTCATCCATCTTTGTGAGGCGTATGGGGGAATCCAACCCCATTTCGACCTCTTTAGATATCTATTCTGCTTGAGGAAGAAAGGGTCCCAAGGCGGCTCCAAAATCGCGAGCGGAGTGTACCTGGCACTCTGGGACGGGATGAAACAAGAATACCTCAACTATCCTTGGAACACATCTCTCACTGATTGGTACAAGAAATGGTTCTACATCCATAAAGAGCCCGACAGCACCACGCTGTGCGACGTTGGGTATATTCCAGAGAAGAGGGTAGCCTAGAACGAGCGACCTGAGCTCACTGGGCAAGTGGAGGAGCTGATGGCGCTTCTCTCAGGGAATCGACTGGATGGAGTGGCTGTAGCTAGGAATTTCCTCAGCCGTCGGGTGCAGCCATGCCAGAGGAGGGTAAATGCCGGGTACCAGTACCAAGGCTCAGCCGACCAGACGAGGATGTGGTCGGAGGATCTGGACCACGATGAAGTTGTACGCCGGATTAGGGAGTTATTCAATCTGGCTGACCAGACCTACTCCCGCCCGAGCAAGATCCAGCGCGCATATAAGCTTATCCGACTAGCCTCGAAGGTAAACAATCCACCTTTTTTGCACCAAAAAATGTTGCCGACCACTATAAAGTAAAAAATGCCTGATTGCTCTTGTCTTTGCATGCATAACAGGTGCACGGTGTGGAGAGGCACAACTTGTACGTGTCGTTGGCGCTTAGAGTGGAGCAACCGCAGAGCGTGGAGGCTCCTCCACTGAATGTGCATTGGTGCTACATGGACGTCGAGGATGACGACGAGGCTAGGGCCTAAGCAGAAACCGGGAAAAGGCCAGTCACCGCCGGCTAGTCGAAGAAGAGGGCCGAAAGCCCTCAAGTAGACAAGGCTCCAGAAGACTCGACCAGGAAGCACCGTCGCATGGTGCGAGACTAGTCGAAGGATGAGGAGGACGAGGACGCAAGTGCCTACATGCTCAACCCTCGGAAGAGGAGTGAACAGACAACACAGGGGGGATCAACCCCACTGGCAAAGAGACCGTAGGAGGACCAGACACCGCCAGCGGGGCCAACACCCAGTGTGAGGACAGCTGAAGAGCAAGCCAGGCCACCACCACAGGATGGAAGCCAGGGTTCCTCTGCCTAGCACACAAGCCAGGGGAAGCCGCGGTGTCGTGCCTTCACAACCATCCACCGGAGCTCAGATCTATAAGTTACTGAAAACTCATTCAAAACTGCATCAATAGTAGGAGCGAGCGTACAAGTAGTAAAGGTAACTGTTCTGATGTCACATCCTAGCTCGACATCAACAGAGAGGCCCGAGTAGCTAGGCACCGCTGGGGCAACCGCGTCGACCACCAGGGAGGCGCCGGAGCAGGTGGCACCCGAGCAAAGTTTTTCGGGGACACCGAGTGAAAAGCAAGTCCTCGAGACCAATCAAAGCATGCCTGAGCAGACCATGGCCACCACATGTTTGACGCAAGGTGGTCTACCTGACGCCGCAGCCAGGGGAAATCAGCAGTGACATCGTCACTCGCCGGGCTACTCCAAGAGCGAAAGCAAGCCGGTGCCGAGCAGGCGGCAGAGTCTGATGACGACGTCATCGAGGGAATCCAGGGGCACCCACAAGACGGGTGACAACACGTATACGTCTGCCGTGAGCGTGGAGACCACTATGCCTACCACGAAGAGATCTCCATCGACAAGGAGACAAAGAGAGTGGAGCGGGCAGCAAGACGGCTCATCGGAGAAGTACAAGTAAGTGTACTCCATAATCACTATT
This sequence comes from Saccharum hybrid cultivar R570, assembly GCA_038087645.1. Classification (NCBI taxonomy): domain Eukaryota; kingdom Viridiplantae; phylum Streptophyta; class Magnoliopsida; order Poales; family Poaceae; genus Saccharum; species Saccharum hybrid cultivar. Next base: position 6,707,528 of record JAQSUU010000744.1, read on the forward strand.
GTAGATCTGGTCAAATTTGTAGTCTTGCTTATATGGTACTGTATTTGGCGTGCAGGGCCTTGTGAAGACTGCCAAGTACCGTAAACGGTGCTTTGACCAGATTCAAGGCATCTCCGAAGACAATAAGGAGCTGACAGCCAAAGTGGATCAGCTGCGCAAGCTGCTCGAGACCGCTGAGAAGGACCGAGCAGAAACCGAGTCACAAAGACTCAATGCTGTCCTCTAGCTTGGCTAGAAAGAGCGGGAAAGAACATGTAACTTATCTTAGCCGCCCGCCCACAAACACTAAAAAATACTATTGGTATGTACTTATGTGTTTTCCGGAGCTTGTTGTAGACCTGGCGGAGGAAGTCACCAGGCTTCAAGAGACAAACACACGCCTGGCCAAGGAGAGTGCCCGATTATCAGCGAAGAATGCTCGGCTGGTAGAGGACCACACACAGCTCCGAGACCAGTCAATGAAGATGACCGAGGAGGTGAGGACCAAAAACCAAGAGATAACCAGTAAGTGGCTGCTGTCCTGTTCTTGGTTTCACGAGTCAAATTATGTCCTTTGGCATCGGTTTGACCAGAATGCCCTTGCGCATCATTGAAGATCAATGCCAAGAAACACATTGTGGAGCTGCAAAAGGATCGCAACCTCTGGAAGGATCGCTACACGCAGATGGTGCTGGGGATCGGGCCAGTGCTCGACTTGCTCGATCTAGGACTATCGCCAAAAGAGCCTCGGGTACAGCAGCGTGGAATGATAGACAAGTGTCAACTTGCCTGGGATTGGGAACAACAGTTCATGAAGGAGGTCAGAGAATTTGCGGGCGCCCATGTGCTAAGCATGGTGCGCACGCATTATCCCCTGATCGACTTCACGCGCTTCGCCAAAGGCTACCCCAACGAAGTTGGCGTACAGGAAGCGGGAGAGCTGCGGGACCAACTGATGGAGCTGGCGACCACAATCATTGGCAATATAAATCTGTGCAGAACAGCAATGCCACCGTCGCATAGGACACCGACGAAGTCTGCTCTGGGGTCTTTGAGCCGACCACCTAGGACCACGGTCTCGACCAGCCAGTCCTAGGCCGGGTAGTCTATAAGTAAGGAGCAGCTGGAGCCTATAGTCACGACCAGCCAGACTCCTGCGGCTCAAGCTCGACCAACGGAGGCAACGCCATAGTCATAGATAGGCATTAGCAAAATCCAGGCCAATCACCGACCGTCGAGTGGCTAGTTACTTGTAGCTGTAGAGCAGACAATAGTTTTAGTTTATTGTAAACTTGTGCCTCGTCAGGCAAGCTTGTAATAAAGTACTATTGCAGTAATGTATGCTTGTGTTGTTTTTGTGGAAAAAACATATTAAGCTTGTATATTGCTATTTGATAACTAAGTTAGAACGTATAAGTGATCTAGTTTAGTGGTATCAGTTGGTAGACGCATCATCCTATAGAATCCGCATGGCCCCAGTCGGATCTATGGTCCGAGTGCGAGGCGCAGAGCCTGTTCGCACGTAAGAGCGCATAGGTCTGACCAGGGAGCGCCCGCCGACCACCCAGAGCATAGAGAGCGGGTCCCGTGCACGCGTAGGGAGAAGCCAGAGATGGGGCTGGCTCCGAGGACTCGAGAAAGAATGGTGGGTCTGTCAACTGGTCTTTTATAAAAGTATTGAAAGAAAGGAGACTCCAGATAAACACATTAGAGTGATCAAAGGAAAAAAGTATATGCTTCATTGAAACAATCAAAATACAAGAAAGTTACATATCTTTATTGATGCGTTCTATGGGTAGAAACGCCTGAGCTTGTCAATATGCCAGGAGTTGGGTACCTCAGTACCATCGAGGTGAGCCAACCTGTATGAAGTAGGCCGAGTGACTTCGATAACTTCAAATGGTCCTTTCCAAGGAGATGAAAGCTTGTGCATGCCATCTTGGTTTGTTTTCCACTTCAAGACTAGGTCCCCGACCACAAAGAGTCGCTCTTTGACATTCCTATTATAGTATTTGCGTAGTACAGCTAGGTACTTGGCTGTACGCACACAAGAGTCAAGTCGCTATTCTTCAGAGTAGTTGACCTCGAGTTCACGTGCTTCCTTAGACCTATCTTCATCAAAGTTCTCAACACGCGGTGATCTGAAAGCGATATCTGCAGGGAGTACTGCTTCTGCATCATAGACCATGAAGCATGGGGAGGCGCCAGTGTTGCGACTAGGCTGGGTTCGTAGTCCCCAGACCACAGCCGGCAATTCTTTAAGCCATCGACCAGGAGCTTTGTCATTTTCCCTATACAACCTCTTCTTTAGCGCATCGAGGATCATGACATTGGCCCTTTTGACCTACCCATTAGCTCTGGGGTGCGCCACTGACACATATTTCACAACTATGCTCCTCTCATCACAGAAGTCCTAGAATGCACTGCCAGTGAACTGAGTACCCAAGTATGTAATTATGTTGTTGGGGAGGCCAAAATGGTGTATAATTTGATCAAGGAACTCAACCGCCTTCTCTGATGATGCCTTGGTTAAAGTCATGTACTCGATCCATTTGGAAAACTTGTCAATCAACAAGAAGACACATTTGAAGTTGCCAGGAGCTGGCTTGAAGGGACCAATCATATCCAGTCCCCAGCATGCGAAGGGCCAGGAAGCTGGTATGGTCTGGATCTCATGTGCTGGTATGTGTATACGTTTGGTGAAAAACTGGCATCCATCGCAGTGGCGAACCAGCTTCTCTGCATCGGCCACGGTGGATGGCCAGTAGAAACCTGCTCGGAAAGCTTTGCCTACCAGGGTCCGAGAGGCGGCATGATTGCCACAAGTACCACTATGAATTTCATGGACCAGTTGAATACCTACTTCTCGAGTGATACACTTCATCAAAACTGCCTCCTTTGTATTTTTGCACATCAGGACACCGTCGACCAGTATGTACTGCTTACTGCGGCGCATGAGCTGCTCGTTCTCTATTCGATCAGTATATCCGGTCCCATCCTGCAAAAACTTGATGAAAGGTACTCTCCAATCTTCAGTGTTAGTGGTGGAAGGTACTGCAAATGTGGTCGGAAAGGATTCTGTAATGCTCGGAGGGGGAGCCGTAGCCACCAGAGGCTGGTCTAGAGGCTTCTCGACCACCTGATTTGCTTCTTCCTTGACAGACGGTTTAACAAGGTCTTGGATGAATACACCATGTGGGACTTGAGCTCGAGACGACCCCAACTTAGACAACTCGTCAGCTACTTGATTTTTGTCCTGGACCACATGGGTGTACTCGATGCCGTAGAATTTGCCTTCCAACTTTTGGATTTCTTTGCAATAGGCATCCATCGTTTCGCTAGTCGTGTCCCAGTCTTTATTAAGCTGGTTAATGACCAGGGCCGAATCGCCATAAATGTAGAGACATTTTACACCGAGTTCGACCACAATCCGCATGCCGTGGAGACAGGCCTCGTATTCTACAGTATTGTTAGATGCAGGGAAATAGATCCTGAGGATGTAGCGGAGCTGTTCGTTGGTTGGTGAAATGAAGAGCACGCCTGCTCCTGCGCCATCGATGTTCAAGGAGCCATCGAAATACATCTTCCAGTATTCGACTAGCCCCTTATCGGGAGGTGCGCTGAGGTCTGTCCATTCGGCAATAAAGTCGACTAGTGCTTGGGACTTAATAGTTGTACGACTCTAGAACTCCAAGGAGTAGGGGCATAATTCTATCACCCATTTGACGATGCGGCCGTTAGCGTCCTTATTCCAGATGATGTCTCCAAGCGGAAAACTAGTCTTGATCACCACCCGATATCCGTCGAAGTAATGTTTCAACTTTCGGGATGTAATCAGGATGGCATAGATCAGTTTCTGAATTTAAGGGTACTTGGCTTTGGACTCGTTGAGCACCTCGCTAATAAAGTAAACAAGGCGCTGGACTTTGTACACGTGGTCGGGTTGCTCACGCTCGACCACGATAACTGTGGAGACCACATGGTCGGTGGCCGCAATGTAGAGAAGAAGAACATCATCTTTCTGAGGGGCTATAAGGATCAGAGGAAAGGTTAAGAATTCCTTGAGTTGCATGAAGGCAGCATCAGCCTCCTTCGACCATGCAAACTTCTATGAAGCCTTAAGTAGCTTGAAGAAAGGCAAACCCTTTTCGCCTAGTCATGAGATGAAGCGGCTAAGGGCGGCCATACATCCAGTGAGCTTCTGGATATCCTTGACATTTCTAGGTGGCTACATATCCAAAATGGCTTTTACCTTTATCGGATTGGGGCGTATGCCATCGTGACTGACGACGTTGCCCAGTAATATACCAGATGGGACTCCAAAGATACACTTTTTTGGATTAAGGTTCCATTGGTACTTGTTGAGGGCCTTGAAGGTACGCTGGAGATTGTCGACCAGGGTATGAACTTCCCTGGTCTTCACGACCACGTCATCGACATAGGCTTCGACTAGATCATCCTTGATTTCATCAACAAGGCATTGCTGGATAGCGCGCTGGTATGTGGCCCCCGTGTTCTTAAGCCCAAACGACATACTTGTGTAATAGTAGGCACCAAACGGCGTAATGAAGGACGTCTTGATCTGATCATCCTTGTTGAGAGCAATCTGGTGATAACCAGAGTAGCAATTAAGAAAAGACAGGAGCTCACAGGCTGCTGTGGAATCAACGACTTCGTCTATACGAGGTAAGCCGAAGGGGTATTTAGGACAGTGTTTGTTGAGATCAGTATAATCAACGCATATTCTCTATTCATTATTCTTTTTGCGTACAAGTACCAGGTTGGCTAACCAATCCGGATGATACACTTCTTTGATAAATCCAGCTGCTAAAGTCGGGTAACTTCTGCCCTAAAAGTCAGGTAACCGTCGTAGCTTTTGCTTGATAGGTCTTGCGGTCTTCGAGACATTCAAGGAGTGCTTGATCAGGTGCCGAGGAACACCGGGCATGTTGGCGGGTTTCCATGCGAACACGCTGATGTTGTCCCTCAGGAACCTAACGAGCGCGTCTTCCTATTTAGGATCTAGGTTGGCCCCGATAAGGGCCATCTTGTTGGGGTCGGCATCGACCAGCTGGATCTCCTTGTGCTCATTGGACTTGATGTGCTTCTGTGGTACTTGGCGCTCTGGGATCTCCAGCTGCCCGGCGGGAATCTTGGAGGCGTCGACCAGGGTTTGCTCCATGTGGATTGAGAGGTCGGTGGCCTCTGCTACCTTAAAGCTCTCCTCTTCACAGGTATAGGCAGTGTAAACATTGCCTCTGAGAGTAAGGACACCCTGCTCGGTAGGCATTTTGAGCACCAAGTAAGAGTAGTGCGACACGGCCATGAACTTGGTAAGCGCTGGTCGACCAAGGATGGCGTGGTAAGTACCCTTGAAGTCCGCGACCACGAAGTTAATGTAGTCGGTGCGGAAGTGGTTGGGAATGCCGAATTGTACAAGGAGCATGATCTGCCCGAGAGGTATAGAGCTCTGTCTGGGAAGGACGCCCCAAAACTATGCATCATAAGGTATTATGTCAGCCTTAGTTAATTTAAGGGCAGGCAAGCTGCTGCAAAATAGGATGTCGATGGAGCTGCCACCGTCGATGAGCACCCTCTCGAACTGGACACTGTTGATGCAGGGGTCGAGGACGAGGGGGAAATGACCAGGTTCCAGAATTGCCGCCCACCGATCTACTCGGCTGAAGGAGATTTCATGGTGGGACCAGGCCGGGAGTTTGGGATCAGAGATGAGATCATCGGTATTGACGATGCTCAAGCAAGCACGCTTCAATAGCTTGCGCTCGTGCCTGGACTCTAAAGAAACCTTGCCACCAAAGATGGAGTGGACAGTTTTGGTGGGATTGATGTATTGGTGATGAGGATTTCTATCATGTGCATCATCATCATCGTCACCGTCACGCCGTGGTCCATCATCAATGGCTTTCGGAGCATCGTCGTTAGCAAGTTGCTTGGCGTAGATGTTCCTGAGGAAACGACAGTTCTCCATGGTGTGATTGGCCTTGGGATGGATCTAGCAAACGGAGGGGTCAACGGGCCGTCACTCAATCCCCCACCTGAGGCGGAAGCCCCCTCGACCGGGGCTAAAGCCATGCAGGCGAAAGGCTCGACCCCACCAGCCAACCCCGAGCCTGACTGGCGTATTCCATACCTCGACCATCTCACTCGAGGGGACCTCCCCTCGGATAAGATCGAGGCTCAACGGATCGCTCGCCGGGCCAAATCCTTTGTGATATTTGGCGACAGCAGGGAGCTGTATCGCCGCAGCCCTACTAGCATCCTCCAACGCTGTATCATAAATGAGGAAGGCAGGAACCTGCTCAATGATCTACACTCGGGGGCTTGTGGTCATCATGCGGCACCTCGAACCCTCGTTGGAAACGCATTCCGGCAAGGTTTCTATTGGCCGACCGTAGTCTCCGACACTGTCAAGCTAGTACGATCCTGCATAGGCTGCCAGTACTATGCAAGACAAACCCACCTCCCGGCTCATGCCCTGCAAACTATTCCCATCACATGGTCATTCGCTGTTTGGGGGCTCGACTTGGTTGGACCCCTGAAAAGGACAACTAGTGGTTTCACCCACTTGCTCGTCGCTGTTGATAAATTTTCCAAGTGGATCGAGGCCCGTCCTATCACCAGCATCAGGTCTGAGCAAGCTGTGCTATTTTTTACCGACATCGTCCACCGCTTTGGGGTTCCTAACTACATCATCACGGACAACGGCACCCAATTCACTGGTAAAAAGTTCCTGGATTTCTACGACAACCATCATATCTGTGTGCTCTAGTCGGTCATAGCTCATCCAAAAACAAATGGCCAAGTAGAACGTGCCAACGGCATGGTCCTACAAGGCCTGAAACCAAGAATTTTTGACAAGTTAAACAAACACGGCAAAAAATGGGCCGCTGAGCTCCCCTCGGTCCTATGGAGCCTAAGAACAACGCTGAGTCGAGCCACGGGGTTCACTCCATTCTTCTTAGTCTATGGGTCCGAGGCTATGCTCCCAACTGATGTAGAATATGGATCCCCGAGGCTCAAAGCCTACAACGAGAAAAACAATGATGCCACAAGAGAGGACGCCCTCGACCAGCTCAAGGAAGCTCGCGATGTGGCTCTGTTACACTCTGCCAGGTATCAGCAAAGTCTCCGATGCTACCATGACAAACACGTCCGCACACGGGACCTCAATGTTGGTGACCTAGTGCTACGGTGAAGCCAGAACAACAAGGGACGACACAAGCTTACGCCGCCGTGGGAAGGGCCATACATCATCGTGGAAGTATTGAAGCCCAGCACCTACAAACTATCGAACGAGAAAGGAGAAATCTTCACCAACGCTTGGAACATTGAACAGCTACGTCGCTTTTTTCCTTAAAACCTCGAGGCTATGTAAATTGTTTCACAATCTCATAAATAAAGAATACAGCGGTGTTCAAAGCATTATTTTCATAACAACCAGGAAGGATCGATCCTATTTTCTCAGAGTCGACCCTCCCTCAGGGGCTGCAAGGGGGAATTCCCTGTCCCCAAAAAACTTGTATTTTTTCGAGCTTCTTCAAAAAAGACGAGAACTATCACATAAGTCGACAAGGCCGCAAGAGCACCCTAAGGCTCAAGGGCCGTCGAGCCACGAGATCACTTACGCCTCCGAGGCTATGGTACCTCCACTCACCCTCACACTAAGGGGTGCAACCGCGCGCTAAGTAGACCTAGTAATAGTTTACGACTTTGAAAAAGCTCACGACTAACATTCCTGTTCGCTTTGAATCAAGTTCTTACACGATCTACGAAGCCACAAACGCACCCTAAAGCTCGAGGGCAGTCGAGCCGCGAGATCACTTACGCCTCTGAGGCTATGGTACCTCCACTCGCTCCCTTACGCCAAGGGGCGTAACCACGCGCTAAGAAAATCATGTGAGAATGTGATTCAAGCGATAAAGGGAAGAAAAAACTTGAACAAAAATTAACATTCAGTATGAGTTTACATCTAAGTATTTCAAGGCCCCTGAGGCCATCACGACCAAAGTTACGAATACTAACTCATTTACACGGGCCTTCATACCCAAGTTTGGCTCACAGGCCCTTGTCATCAGCAGGCGCAACCACCTCGACCTCGAAAAGCTTGGCAAGGCGACTCCCAGGCTCCTCAACGGCCTCGATCAGGTTCAGGCAGGCGACTTCGTTCTCCTCGTCCGTCTGGTCTGGATCTGTGATAAAGCCATCAACGATGAGGTCCATGTCGTACATGAACCCAGACCAAATGACCGCCATGGCCCTCTTCACGCCGTGATGCAGCCCGCCTCGTATCCTCTCACGGACGAGGCAGCCCAGTGCCACCATCCGACGGACAAAGGAGTTCCCCGATGCGTCCTCCTCGGTATCGGCATTGGGCTTGACCCCTAGGCCGTCACATACCGAAGTGATAGCACCTTGGAGCAACTGAGTTCGCCTAGCCTCGACCTCGAAGGGGTTCTGGAATGAGGTGGCCATCGCCTAGGCCGCATGTTGCTGCTTCTCCAACTCTAAAACATAAGCACTGAGTTAGCATAAGCCTAGGACCTCGACGCCAAGGCCAAAACATAACAAGAAGTTTACCCTTAGAGTGGTTCAGCCAACCCATGACCTCATCACGCAACTCCTCGCACGTCTTCTCAGACGCTCGAAGAGCCTCGTCCTTGTCGTGGACCGCCGCCTTTAGCACCTCAATTTCCCGACCGGTGCCCGAGTGACATCAGCACCCGATCGGAAAACTTCGGTAGCTGGTCGCCGTCGTTGCGCAAGTAAAACCAGCCGTCGTGCCAGCCGCTGTTCGACGAAATCAGCTGCGCCGGGATGTATTGGTCACCTCGACCTGACCGAACTTGGAGAGTGTAGCTCCTCGCATGCACTGTGCGCCGCACCCCTCGCTCGCCCGCCTTCTTGGCGAAGTGTTCTGCCTTGAAGAGGTGGAGCCACAGATTCCATTGTGGCTCCATCCCCAGGTATCCCTCACAGACCGCCGTGAAAATGGTAGCCTGCGAGATGGAATTGGGGGCGAGATGGTGCAGCTCCATCTTGTAGTAGTGGAGGAGCGCCCGCATGAAGTGGTTGGCCGGCACTCCGAACCCCCTCTCATGGAAGGCCACGAAGCTCACCACGTAGCCCTCCGGGGGCGTCGGCTCCCGGTGGTCGGACGGCGGTACCCTCCATTCTGGCTAGGTCCGGCTCGCCCTTGGTCGCAGAAGCCCATCGCGGACCAACTCCTCTAGCCTCCTCTCTGTCACCAAGGAATGAGCCCACGCGTCCGTAGGAAGGATCTAGCTCTTGCCTGCCATGGTTGTCGAAAAATGGCGCACGGTGACGACAGGTGAAGGAGCGATGGCGGCGCTGGACGGTGGTTGAAGGGCGCAAAAGAGGCGAAGGAGGCAAAGAAGGCAAAGACGCAAAAGGCCTGTAGGGGTATACAGAACCCCGGGCCTCACACTTATACCCCGATGGAAGGCCAACGGGCGGGCGAAAAGGTAGGAGCAGTTTTCACATTCAATGACCTTACCTAACCGCTCTCTCAAAGTCCGCAGATAGGGGCACGTGTCTGCCATACACTCCATAACTGTCGCACCATGCCGCCACTACCGCGCCGATCTCGCTTCCCCTCCTAAAAAGACGCGCCCCAAACGGGTAAAAAAAGGATCCGCGGACGGATATTCCCAGACGAATGGGTAATGGGCTCTGAGCCCAATATAAACCTCGAGGGATCGAAAGCTAGCCCTCGACCAGGGTTCGACAGCTGCCCTCGAGTAACAGAGTCAGGGACGACTAGGGACGCGCCCGTACAAGGCCAGGGCTCGAGCCACGCTCTCAAGGCGCCCCCGGACGTATTTGAGGCTAAAGGAGAGGTCGACAGAGGAATCCCCTCGGAGGGAGGCATCGAGCTCTTGAATCCTATCGCAAGGAATCGAGATCCACGCGACTACTCTTTGGCATTTTTGAGAGTGCCTCCGTGGCCGCTAGCCGACTCCTACCGAATGGAGCACGGGCTCTCACTCGAATTCCCCGTTAACAGCTCACCGGAGACCGTCGGAACTCGCCCAACGAGGGTAGTACGACGTTCCCCACCCCTCCTCCTTTTTCCTAAAAAGGGAGCATGAGGGTCGAACGATAAAAGACGGCCAAGACTCTGATCGACCTCATGCGCGCGAGGCTCGGGGGCTCGACCGCAGAAAGCCAAACCTCGAACGAAAGAAGACAGAACACGCCACGATACGAGAGCATTCCTCAATAGAGCATGCAAAAGACCTCGGAGGTGTCAAAACACTACACCGAGGCCTCGGGGGCTACACCCGGCAGGTGCGCTCACGCGCACCCCCCGGAAAAGGCTACAACGCTACGACTCTAGTTCATGAACCGCTGAGCCTCTGTCGGGTACCTACAACAAGGGGTACCCACAATCAATGATTAAGAAAAACAAAACCGCTACCCACAAACAAGACGAGCCAAATTGGCAAACGAGACACCTCGACTACGTTCTGACTCGTACGAGGCATGCTCGACGGGACGCCTCGACTACGTTCCGACTCATACGAGGCACGTTCGACGGGACGCCTCGACCGCATTCCAACTCGTACGAGGCTCGCTCGACAAGGCACCTCGACTATCGGGAAATCTCCGACTCGCATGACCCCGGGTCGGGCCACTCAACCCACCTTATTCACCAACTCTGAGACAAAAGTCAGAGCATTTAATGCGACTACCCACTACTTCCTACCATCATGGCTACAGCAGTAACCGACGTGGAAGCAGTACCGGTGTCAAATCTCGCTTTTTTACCGCCCATCCCGGGATGGGAGGTGAAAACCTGTCACTATACGCACCATACCATGCACTATTTCGCCACTGATCACCCTCGAGGGAGGATAAGACAAGGACTGTACCCCACGATCCCGGGGACTCGCCTTATCCACCCGTCCTCGACCCAGCCTCGACCCAGCCTCGACCCACTGTCGGTCAACAAGGAAGAAAGGCTGACGTGGCACAGGACTCGAAGTCTTTTCACCGTCTCGTCCTCTACGTCACCATGGTGTCCAGGGATGGCCGGCCATTCTCGAGGCACGTCGCTACAGCCACCTCTACAGGGATGGACAAAACTTCACCTCAAAGGCACCCCCGGCGTCCCTGCCTTCTCTTACCCTATAAAAGGGCAGGCAGGGGCTCTACAACGAACAAACGAACAACAGGCAACGGACGACGAAACACCAGTCACCCTCCCATCATAGAAGATCAACATCTCAAGCAATCACCTTTGTACTCTCAACTTTTCTCTGAGACCTGGGCTCGGTTCCCTCTCTCACAGCTTGTAACCCCTACGCAAGCACTTAGGTGCAAGGAAATACAATACTCCTCCCTCCCCGCTGGACGTAGGGCCTTCTTTTGCCCGAACCAGGATAAACCTCCGTGTACTCTCCTTGTATCACCGTCCAGATTAGGGACACGCAACATTTGATTCACTCGTTGGCTTAGGACCCCCACGGGACCGAACGTCGACAGGACAGCTTTGTTGTTCCCAAAACGATGGTCTCACACCATTAGTGCCTAGCATGCAGCCATCCTGGTTATAGGATCGGAGAGATGAGAGAGAAGAATTCGAACCATGTTATTGAGTCAACTTGTGGCAAACTCAAAAAACAATCAAATGGGGCAATTGTTTGTTGTAGGGCTAACTCGGTGTGCTTGTTTGTACTGTTCGTGGCCAAAATTGCTGAATTCTGGTTATTCGGCCCCAAATTTCGATCAAAGAAAATTAAATTGGTTAATTCTATGTTGTCCTTTGTTAAAGAAAAAGGATGGCCAAGAAGGTGGAGGTGGAAGCTTCCCATTTACATATAAATTTTAGTTGACACAAATTATATTTTCAACCTCTAAGTACTGGTATTTCAAAACAAAAACATATTTTCACTCACCTCTGGAAACGCCGAAACCTGCGAAGGATAAGTTACATCCAAGAGATGCTTCTTGTTTTTTCTTTTGATTGATATTGCTTTTTTTTAAGATGAAGTAAAGTCTTTTCTTTTCATTCATAGTTGGGCCTAGCAAAGACAGAGAGTGGTGAGTGGATCCAGCAATGGAAAAAATTAGGTGGGGTCTATCTTCACCATGCACCTGAGAGCACTCACCATGGATTCATATCATGTGTCCATACACAATCATCCAATGGTAGGCTGACAAGGCAATTAAGGCGCAGTGCATATCACCTCTGTTTTTACATGTCACTGGATTCAATTTAGCGGTGGAAGGAACGAAGCTGCATTTTCTTCGTCCTTGATCCGCTGTAATGGAAGACATTGGACGACAGCTGAAAGGGTACGATCGCAGCCGCACCTGCGCCTTCCTGGAGCCTTCTTCTTCGTCGTCGTCATCAACTGTGCTCATCCCATCACGTCCCATCTTCACTTTACAGTACTGTACATGCCACTAGCTCCCATCAAAGCTCTGATTTTTACGTAAAAGTTTTAAATCTCCGGCTAAAGAGGATATAGCCGGCTATAGCTGTTTGGGACTGGTTAAGCTACGAACTATAGCCCGCTATATCCTACTATATCTCTAATTAGCCTTCGCTATTGCTGTTTTAGAGGTCATCCGCTATATACTTTAGTCGGCGATTTAAAACCTTGGATTTTTATGCACCCAGACATGAGCTAGACAACCACTGACCCACCCATTTTTTCGCTCTCGATCCCTGCCATGCCGTTCCACGAGCCCGTGACCCTGTCTCTGTGCTGTGACCATCGGCGATCGGGCCATGGCCGCAACGCCGGAGGATGTCGAGGACCCCGAGCCCTTCTCCCCCTCGGTGTTCCTCGACCTGCCTCCGACGCCCCAGCCACACCACGACGCCGACGACCTGCAGGTGCTCCCGTTCATCAGGCGCATGCTCATGGAGGACACCGACGACAGCATCTTGTACCAGGAGTACCCCGTGTTAGAAGCTTTAGATCGTCTAGGGTAGTAGATCAGTGGGGAAAACCGTTCTATTTGGTATGAACATGTGGAGATCTAGAATAATAGAGAGGAAGAAGAGTGGTAGTGAACAGTGGTGCATACCTTTGGGCTTGACGGAGCTGGAGTAGCAGTGACGTCCCCGGAAACGGCGTGGACGTCGCAGTCGACGGTGATGGCGGCGGTGAAGCTTCCCGTCGCCTACAGCACCTCCTCTCGATCGGTCTAGGGAAAGAGGTGGGGCAGTTACTGTGGTGGTGAACCTCGTGGTACGAGCCCCTGCCCCCACCTCCTCTTTATAGTGCTGCGCGACGGGGGCCCACCAGCCGAGTCGTTGGGCTGGGCATCCCCGATCAGGACGCGGTCAAAGGGTCCGTCTCGACCGTTGGGTCAAGACGGATGAGATCAATTCTAACATTCTCCCCTTTGATCTCATCTTATACTTTAACTCTAAACTTTGACTTTAATTGCTTTCACTTTTATTTGTTCCATCACAAATCAGTGTATAGAGCATGCCTCATCGTCACGGTCAGTTGCCGATAGATTTGACAGCTACAATACACATCTCTGATCTAAAACAGATTCTTTAACTTTGGGCCCTTTATTGTCCGGAAATCATAGGCTATACCATAAACCCATGTCGACTGTGTGTTTTCTGAACACACTGGGTGGTAAGCCTTTAGTAAGCGGATCCACAAGCACTTTCTTGTTACTTATATGTTCAATACCATTTAGTATGATTCCGGACTTTCTCCTTTACAACGTATAACTTTAATGTCAACGTGTTTGGCAGTACACTTGACCCGTTGTCTTAGGAGCAAACTATTCAAATGGTCATTGCTGTTGACAACCATTATCCATTCCGGGTAAAGTTCTTTAACTATTTTACCTGTCCCTCAGCCTCATATCATGCTATATGATAACTTTGCATCACTGATGATACTAAAACTGTTTCTTTGGAGCTTTTCCACAATAAAACTCCAACTGCGAGTGTTAGCTACTATGTGGGTTTCACTAAACATCTCGCCAAAATTCAACATTTGTACCCACAACTACTTGAGAGTACTTGTTCTTTCTTTCTTAGCATGAGGCCGACATTCTTAACTCCATTCCAGTGATCTATATCTGGACTGGACTTTTGCCAAAATAACCCGGATATATGAACTATGTCAGGGTAATAACTTATCTGTGTACTCATTAAGCTTTTAACAGTTAGAGCATATAGGACGTCCATCTATAACAATCTTACATTGCTTTTGGAACATTAAAGTTCTCAAAACTATTACCCTGACCATGAGAACAGGCGTATGTTTATCCGCATAGGTACTTTATTTCTTTAGAAACTTTTCTTAGCATGCCTATGCGATAGTCATAATACCCCTTTTCTTCTTTCTCGGTAAATTTCAATTCTTTTAACGAGATACATTTCACCGAGAGTTTTCTTATTAACCTTGATGACAACAACTTCTTCTCATGCAGTAGATTGACATCACTACTAACAATTAAGGTGTCATCCACACAAGATTAGGAAATGAATTTTCCCTTCTATAACTTTGTACAAGCGCAATTGTCCTTTCATTCTCTTTAACCTAAAATTTCTTAATTGACTCTTCAACTTTAAATGCCACTGTCTAGAGATTTGCTCCAGTCCATAAGAGATTTCTATTGGTGGCATCCCTTACATTCTTTTCTTTTCATGACAAAACCTCTAGGTTGTGCCACGTAATTATTTTCATACAAATCCCATTGGGAAATGTTGTCTTTACTTTCATCTGATGTAACTCAGATCATGATGTGCCACTAGCACTCATTGTAATCTATTCATTCGCTTCGCGCAAAACTTTTGATTCAAGTCGCGCTCCACATCTTTACATATTTCCCTTGGAGTCACATTTTGTCTTGTAGACCCATCACAGTCTACTGTTTTGGCTCCTTAGGAATTTATTCTAGATCCCAAAATATTATTGGTATTATCGATTCTATTTCATCTTTCTTTGCTTCTTGCCACTTAGACGAGTGAACGTCTCTCATGGCTTCTTCAAATTAGGTGGGATTACCCTCCATTTGAATTTCACTAATATAGACTTTATAGTAATCAGAAATATCTGATTTTCTTATTCTTTGAGACTTTCTGGGGCCTCAACTTCTAGCATTTCTTGACCTTTATTGCCAAAAGACAATTGATTCTACAAGGTCCTGTGTAATAAGATCCTTGTTTATATCATCCATCCTCCTTGTGGAGTTAGGTCTCTTTGTATCATGCTCCCCTAGATTGTCCCATCTTTAAACTTTCTTATTTTGGGTTTAATCTGGCGCGTTTAGCACCGTCTAAATAACTCTGTACACGTCCAGTATGAATATTGGATAACTATGTTATCTTTCTATTGGAACTATAAAAAGTCCATGAATTTAGCTATTTCTTTACTTTAGGGGTATCGATATTATGACCGTCTTACTCCCCCGACGATCACATTCATCTTTTATAGATCACTTTAGTATGCATCGCATTGTCTGAATTATGGGGAAGTATCTTTCTTAATTGTCTTTCTTAATTGATCTCATATTTCTCCCCCTCGAAATGTGGTACTAACTTTTCTACCACAATTTCGAAAATTATTTAGAACTCTTGTGAATGAGGAAACTTTGATTACTTTCTTCATCCACGTGATTACATCATGAAATTATTTCTTAATTCGTTGGGAGTACTTTTCCCTCATTTCAATTTCAAGAACTCAACAGAGTCTTTTATCATTGATATTTTCGTAAATCATGCTTGCATGTCATTCTTATCTTGAGGTTCGTCTGTAACTTTCTGTTCTCCTTAAAATTATACTAGGATAGCATAAGACCTACCCTAATCTTTCTCCCTGCGCGGGATACACTCAAAGCACATGAGTCAGCACAACTTTCTCCCGCCATGCAGGATAAATACTATGTCAAATTTCTCCCGCCATGCAGGATTGATTAACATAAGTATTATGCCAACTTTACCCCGCCATGCGGGTATTTTCTCAAACTTTTCCCGTCATACGGGTACTTTCACAAACTTTTTCCCGCCATGCGAGATAATTTTCTTGAAGGGACATAAATGTCATTATTGGCTCATATCCAATCAACAAATTTAGAAATAAATCCAAATTCTCATTAACACATATGGTTAATCCGACGTTGGTCAAATTAAACATGCATGTCACTTATTACATTTGAAATCATGATGATTAAAAAATAAATTATATTACTTATTACATCTTTTATCATGATGATAAAATTGAAAACTAAAAAACTTTTAATAAAGAGTACATAAAAGGTATCTCTTAAACTAAACTCTTATTGTTCTATTTCTTGATCAATATCCTAGAATCATTTTCCTTTTGAAGCCATTCTTTAAAGAGACCGCAGTCCCTTACACAATGGTCTTCATTCTGCAAAATTACACTTTTCATCTTCTGAGTCACAAGTACCCAGCTCATTTTCTTTCACCCTTCAAGAATAAAGGCATGAAGTTCTTTGTCTGAAAAACATCATCAATAATGAGCATGAAAATAACCCTACATTGGTCTGGTTAAAGACATGCACATTAAACTTTTAAACTTTAAGTTCTATTCTATATCACCGTTGGGCAGAAATAGAACAAAACCATCAATCTTATACATCAATTCCACATCACCGTTGGGCAGAAATGGAATTAACATATGAAACTCAATTATCTTATAATCCTTTTCAAAACTAAATTCTCTCGTTTGTTCGAATTTAATTTTGAAGATCATCATCATCATTGCAGCGGAAACATAAAAATACATTACATTCTGCTCGCTATGGAGCATCTATTGTCTCTTATCTATTCTCTGAAAATTGGTCACTTTGATGCAAAATTTATCAGAGATTTAAACTTTAAACATAAAACTCATAGAATTATAATATTGTTATCATCAACGTTGGTCAGAAAATAACAATATCATAATTTTCTTTAAACATAAACTCTTAAATAAACTTATAATATTGTTATCATCAACGTTGGTCAGAAAATAACAATATCATAATTTATCTTAACTATAAACTGATTATTCCTCCAATTTAAAATTCCTGTTGGTTCCAACTTTAACTGGAGGATCAACTTTTCATTATTATTTACTGAATAATTATAACTGCACTTTAAATTAAATCCTCCCATTGGTTCAGATTTGGATTTAATGAGAAGACTATAAACTTTAACTTTGCAGCGGAAAAATATTTTTATTCTCTTTCTAGAAGCATTTTACTTTACTCTTCTTCTCTCCAAACAAATTATGACTTTGGTTCAAATTTGAATGGAGATTAACATTTAAACTTAACAAAAAACGTCAAAATTCATAAGAAAACTGCTTGAAACTTTCTATTCACTTCAGGCCGAAGGCCTGCTCGCGCGCATGGCCCAGCGCAGCCCACCAGCGTGCACGCCACGCGCTCTCTCCCGCGGTGGCCCAACACTGTGCAGCGGAGCCTAGCCCAGCAGCCAGCAGTGCGCGGCCCAAAGACGCGGCCCGCAGCCCAGCACGCGGCGTGCGCGCTCGTTCCCCTGCGCCCAGGCCGCAACCTGGGCCTGGGCCAGGAATTCGTCGCCCCGCCTGGGCCGAATCTTCCTCCGCAGGCCCAGCTACGCCGTGGAGTGATCTCAGTCGTCTGTCTTGATCCGACGGGTGCCCTTCACTCTCGCGAGAACAAAACCAGGAGCCGCCGGATCCCAAAACCCTAAACTCCATTCCTTTTGTTCTTTCCCAGCCGTAGCTGAGTCCAGCGCCTGGTGAAGCGCTGCCGCCGGGCGGCAGCCTCGGCGTACGCGTTCGCCGGCGAAGGAAGCAGCGCGCGCGGCTCCCCCGGCCCTCTGGCATCTTTATCTCCTTCCCTTCCATTCTTTCTCAGCGCCGGCGGTAGCCTAGGTGACCGTCGTCACCGATGAGGGGTGGCGCTGTCGGGCCTGAGCCGGTCGGCTCCTTCCTTTTCTGTTCTTTTCTTTTCTCTTCCTTCCCCTCTCATCGTCGCAGCCGAAAAGAGTAGCAGCGATGGTGGCCACCCGTGGCGACCGGAGGAAGGTGATGGTGCCGCCGTGCGCCCCTTCGCCGGTGCGCGCGTCCACCCGAGGGTGAGCGCGCCGCCGTCGAAGGGCTGTGCTGCGGTGCCCTTGACATCGAAGCCCGAGGCAAGGTCACGCGGTGGCGGACCTCCCCGGTCGGCGTCTCTAGGTTCTTTCCCGCGCGCCGACAGAGCAGCGTCGCGGTCTATTCCTTCCCGCGCCATGGCAAAACGCCGTCGTGCGGTGGTTAGCAGGTGAGCCCCAGGTAGGCCACCGTGCCCTCTCCTTTCAATTAGGGTTAGGGTTCTTTAGAGTAATCCAAAAATGAATCCGAATCACCTTTCTGTTTTCCTTTAGGGTTAGGGTTTGACCATGTCAAAACCGAATCCCCTCCTTTTCTACCCAAAAAAAACAGATCTACCACTAATATGACTGTTAACCTTAGCTCTGATACCATTGTTAGAAGCTTTAGATCGTCTAGGGTAGTAGATCAGTGGGGAAAACCGTTCTATTTGGTATGAACATGTGGAGATCTAGAATATCAGAGAGGAAGAAGAGTGGTAGTGAACAGTGGTGCATACCTTTGGGCTTGACGGAGCTGGAGTAGCAGTGACGTCCCCGGAAACGGCGTGGACGTCGCAGTCGACGGTGATGGCGGCGGTGAAGCTTCCCGTCGCCTACAGCACCTCCTCTCGATCGGTCTAGGGAAAGAGGTGGGGCAGTTACTGTGGTGGTGAACCTCGTGGTACGAGCCCCTGCCCCCACCTCCTCTTTATAGTGCTGCGCGACGGGGGCCCACCAGCCGAGTCGTTGGGCTGGGCATCCCCGATCAGGACGCGGTCAAAGGGTCCGTCTCGACCGTTGGGTCAAGACGGATGAGATCAATTCTAACACCCCGACCACCCTGCGCTCCTCCAGGCCCAGCAGCCCTTCGCACAGATCCTCTCGGCTGGTTCCTCCACTGCGACGCACGCCGCCGCCACCGACTCTGCTTCCGGCTCGTCGGCCACCACCAACTCCAAGGGAGCCCCCGCATTCGCCGACGCCACCTGGCCATATGATCCAGTCCAGCTCTCCCAGCTGCTCTTTTCTACGACACGCTCCGGCACGGGAGTCGGACTCGATGGTTTCTCCGGCGGTGATGCCAACAACTCTTTTTCCTCGCCGGGACAAGGCGGCGACACGGCCATCCAGAGCTCGAGCTTCGGAGGCGGGGTGGGGGTTACCATGGACATGCTCAACCAGGCGTTCCTCAAAGGAATGGAGGAGGCCAACAAGTTCTTGCCCGCCACCACAGCCACCATTTTTGGACTCGACGCCACCGCCAGAGAGCACCTGCCCCGTGTCTTTGCCTTACCCAACACCAACAGTGTCAGAGGCAGAGGCAGAGGCTGCAAGAACCGGCACAACTGGGACGATGACGCCGAGACAGGCAGGAGGAGCAACAAGCTGCTGGCACCTGAGCCGGAGAAGAACAGCGAGCTGGTTGACGGCGTGTTCGTCAAAGGATTCGAGATGGCCATGGAGAAGATGCACGGCCTGAGCATCAGCAACATGTCCGAGGGAAAAGCGAAGAGGAAATCAGCAGCACAGGCCAACGAGGCGGTGGACCTGCGCAACCTGCTCACCCACTGCGCGGAGGCCGTGTCCACGGGCAACCGCCGCAGCGCGGCCGAGCTGCTCCGGCAGATCAGGCAGCGGTCCTCGACTAGGGGAGACGCCTCGCAGAGGCTGGCACACTGTTTCGCCGAGGGGCTCGAGGCGCGGGGGCGCAGGTGCACAGGTGCCTTGTGGCGAGGCGCACCTCCGGTGTGGACTTCCTCAGGGCAAACAAGCTGTACCTGGAGGTTTGCTCTTTCAAGATGATAGCGTTCAAGTTCTCTCACATCGCCATCTGCAAGGCCATTACAGGGAGGAAGAAGGTGCACATCGTGGACTACGGCGACCATCACGGCTTCCACTGGCCACCTTTGCTAGAGGCCTGGAGGGCTCGGGATGGCGGGCCGCCAGAGGTGAGGATCACGAGCATCGACTTACCCCAGCCCGGGTTTCGTCCGGCTGCTCGGATCGAGGAGACTGGGCGCCGGCTCAGTGCTTTTGCTCACCTGCGTGGCGTTCCGTTCAAGTTCCACTGCATCGTCGCACCGAAGTGGGAGACGATTTGCGTCGATGACTTGGACATTGATCCTGACGAGGTGCTCATCGTCAATGGCCTGTTCCATTTTGGGAAGCTAATGGACGAGGGTACCGACATTGACAACATGAGCCCTCGTGATATGGTCCTCCGCAACATCCAGAAGATGCGGCCTGATGTGTTCATCCTCTGCGTCGAGAACAGCTCCTACAATGCACCATTCTTTGTAACACGGTTCCGGGAGGCGCTATACTACTACTCGGCGATGTTTGACATCATGGAGACGACGACCCCGCGGGACAGCGATGAGCGCTTGTTGGTTGAGCAGGACATCCTGGGGGTTGTGTCTTCAATGCCATTGCCTGCGAGGGCTCCGAAAAGGTGGAGCGCCCCGAGACATATAAGCAATGGCAGGTGCGAGGCCACCGTGCTGGACTGAAGCAGCTGCCCCTGAATCTTAATACGGTGAAGTTTTTGACTAGGGCCTTGTCTGGATGCACTCCAAAAGTTGAAATTTTTTCACTCTCTCCATCACATCAATCTTTGGATCCATGCATGAAGTAGTAAATGTAGGTAAAAAAATAACTAATTATACAGTTTAGTTGAAAATCATGAGATGAATCTTTTGAGCCTAGTTGGTCCATGATTGGACAATATTTACCAAATAAGACGAAAGTGGTACTATTCATCGAGTTGAAATTTTTTCAGCATCTAAACGTGGCCTAGGAGGGTGAAGGATGGCTACCACAAGGACTTTGTGGTTGATGTGGATCAGCAGTGGCTTCTGCAAGGGTGGAAGGGACGTATACTCTATGCCATGTCGACATGGGTTGCAGATGATACTCTCTCATAGCTGTCCCAGAGCGAATGTCTTGTGACGACTAAGGGGGTGTTTGGTTTGGCATGTTAAAGTTTAACAGGTACTGTAGTACTTTGGTCTTATTTGACAATTGGTGTCTAGTCATGGACTAATTAGGTTTAATAGATTCGTCTCGTAAATTACTCTTAATCTGTGCCGACATGCATGTAATTAGTCTATATTTAATACTCCATGCATGTGCCACAACATTCGATGTGATGTTTGCTAAAACAAACAGAGGCAACCAAACGGGGCCTAATGTCTTGACTTCATTGAAACATGGTTTGACAAATTAGTAGCGTATATAGGAGAATAAGGGGGTGGTTAGATGCAAAATAATTTGGAATTTGGCTACTGTAGCATTTTCGTTTGTATTTAGCAATTAATGTCTAATCATGGACTAATTAGACTCAAAAGAATCGTCTCGTGATTTACAACCAAACTGTGTAATTAGTTATTTCTTTTACCTACATTAAGTGCTCCATGCATACGTCTAAAGATTGATGTAATGGAGAGAGTGTAAAAATTTGGAATTTGGAAGGGAAATAAACAAGGCCTAAGTACAGGGACATAGAGTATACTGATGGATGGAGAAATTCAGCCCATGTACTGTGTACGGCTGCAGATATTTTGACAAGTCTTCCTTCATCTCCTTCGTCCCCACAGCTCCTTCCCGGCGGCTTCATTCACTCTCTGTTCCCTCAAAAGTCCAAACAGCTTCAATAGTTGCTGCAATGATGCAATCCTAGCTGCCTACAACTACAAGCCAGTAGCCAGCACCCAGCAGTGCACAAAGCAAGCTAGCTTCCATCCCTGCCTGCCGTTGCCGTTGCCGTCCATGGCACCCATGCCGGAGGGGCTCGAGCTCATGGGTCAGCAAGACCGGCGAGACATGCTGGCTGTGGCTGTGGCTGACCCTGAGCCCGAGCCATTCTCTCCCTCCATCTTCCTGGACCTCCCTCCGACGCCCAGCCGTCCCGACTGCCACGACGACGGCCTGGCATCGTCAGACGAGCTCGTCCTCCCCTTCATCTCGCGGATGCTCATGGAGGATGACATCGACGACGCCTTCTTCTACAAGTACCCCGACCACCCCGCGCTCCTCCAAGCCCAGCAGCCCTTCGCCGACATCCTCTCCGACGCCACCCCTCCGGACCCAGTGGAGCCGCTCTCACAGTCACAGCTGCTGCTCCAGCAGTTCCCTGCCGACGGCGACGACCTGCAGGTCTTCTTCATTGGCTGCAACGGGGACATGCTCAACCTCGCATTGCTCAAGGGCAGCAGGTTCTTGTCGTTGCCAACCAACAACGGTCTCCTCAACAGCAAGAAGCAACCGATCCAAGTGAATACGGGTGGCAAGCTTAAGAACAGGAGGCGTACTCTGCAGCAGGATGAAGATGACCCGGATGAGGCCGAGACGAGCAGGAACAGCAAGCTGATGGTGCCTGAGCCGGAAGAAACCGGCGAGATGGTTGACCAAATAGCTCTCAACATGTTCATCTGGTGCCTCTCTGAAATACAGAGCTTGCGCTTGACTATCGGCGGCGAGCAGGTTGAGAACAACAAGAAGAACGGCAAGTACTGGGCACATGAGACCATGGACTTGCACACCATGCTCCTCCACTGTGCGCAAGCCGTGGGCATGAACGACCGTCGAAGCACGACGCAGCTGCTGGGGCAGATCCGGAAGCGCTCCTCGCCGAGCGGAGACGCCAACCAGAGGCTGGCGCACTGTTTCGCCCAGGGACTAGAGGCGCGGCTCGCCGGCACGGGCAGCCAATTGTACAGGTCACTCGTGTCAAGGCGCACCTCCGTCGTGGAGTACCTCAAGGCCTACCAACTGTTTGTAGAAGCGTGCTGCTTCAAAACGATGGCGTTCCGGTTCTCCAATCTCACCATCTGCCATGCCACCTTGGGGAGAAACAAGCTGCACATCGTAGATTACGGCATCGAGTAAGGTTTACAGTGGCCAACTCTGGTGAGCCGTCTTGCTACCCGGGAAGGTGGACCGCCAGAGGTGAGGATGACAGGCATTGATCTTCCACAGCCAGGGTTCCGGCCATCTTCTCGGATCGAGCAAACGGGGCGCCGCCTCAGCAGCTGTGCCAGTCAGTTGGGCGTGCCATTCAAGTTTCGAAGCATCGCCGCCGCTAAGTGGGAGACGATCCGCGTGGATGATCTTGACATGGAGCCTGATGAGGTACTCGTTGTCAATAGCCTTGTCCCGTTTGGATATCTGATGGATGATGGTGCCACCGTGGATAGCCCCAGCCCCAGGGATGTTGTCCTGAACAACATCCAGAAGATGCGTCCCGACGTGTTCATCCTTTGCATCGTGAATGCCTCATACAATTCACCCTTCTTTGTCACGCGGTTCCGTGAGGCGCTATCGTATTACTCAGCAATTTGATGCCACCACCCCACGGGACAATCAGCTACGATTGCTGGTTGAACGTGACCTCTACGGACAGTGTGCCTTGAATGTTGTCTCCTGTGAGGGGCTGGACAGGGTGGAGCGGCCGGAGACATATAAGCAATGGCAGGCGCGGAACCATCGTGCCAGGTTAAGTCAGCTTCCTTTGGATCCATGTATAGCTAAGGATGTCAGGGAGTGGGTCAAGAGCCTATACCACAAGGATTTTGTCATTGACATCGATCAACAGTGGCTCCTTCAAGGGTGGAAGGGACGTATACTCTACGCCATGTCAACATGGGTTGCAAATGAGTCTACCTAAGGATCAATAGTGGCTCTGTGTCTGTGAGTCACCGAGTTAGCAGTGACCGGCCAGGGCCCAGGCCGGCCAGCAGTTACACAACAATCGTGTAGTAGTGCTCCCACCACTTAGCCGTTAGCATCTTGCCTTTGCTTCTATTGCTCTGCGTCGTCTGAGCCTCATTGATTCTTCTATCTTTTTTCCTTCCTGACTCTTCAATCTATAAAATATACAGAGTATGTGTGCTATAAGTGGCTGATGATTGAGTAATATTTTGTTTTATCAATCGAGATCTTTGTTGCTTTTTTGGAGAATTGTTTATTGTCGATGTTTCGTAAACCGGACTAGTAAATTTATACTAATGTCGCGCTGCTCAAGAAAGACGATGGTAGCATTTAAAAGACACGATGATTTATACAATCGAGATCTTTGTTGCCTTTTTAGAGAATTGTTTATGCTCTTATTTTGTTGTCAATTGTATTTTCTATATTGTGACCAAATTATAAGTACTAATATTAATTTCTCCACCACCTATGTACATATGGGTTCAATTGGCAAATGGTCCCCCTATCAGGCTCCGCCACTGGAGCCATGAGATGGAGGTTGCAAGGACCATGGAAATGAGAACTTAGAATGAAGCAAAATTAAAGCCCAAATACAAAGGTATATGGATAGGGGTTTTGTTTCACCGGCCAAGGTGTTGTAGAGAATTGAATGGCCGAGTGTAGCATAGATAATCATACTATAAAGAGAGCAAATCTTTGGTAAATACGTTTACCTAGTGCCACTATGTGAGGAATAACCTTGCATATGTGTTATACTAATGAAAAGATAATAATGAAGCAAGAGAAAACCTTTGAAAAATATTTTGAAAATGCTAACTCACTACTGAAGGTGTTATTGTCTCGTGGGGCACACTTTGGAGTTAGCATATTTGAAAATAATTTGAGAAAGGAGGGTTTTTACCCCACCGTAAAACTCATCTGCTAGATGCAGAAGGGGCACCAGAGGCAGGTCATGAGTTGATATGGCAATCACGTGGAGGCAGGTCTACAATAGGACAATAAGAGATCTATGTGGAATTTGAGTAATTGTGTGAAATGTAATGAGCTCAGTGATATATTGTATTGTGATAACTATGCTTAGTATTCCTGTGATGAGTGCGAGTACTTATCTATGGAGGGTAATGGCTCTGATGGATATGTGCTTACATGGCGGTGTTAGTTATGGTATCCTACTTGCGGGTAAAGTGCACAACCTCTGCAGAGTATAAAATCTATCTGGATAGTTGGGTCCACGGTCTCGGATGAGTTATGGTTTGGTTTCAACGACTAATTGGGTTGGGATGAGTGAAAACATGAGTGTGTGTGTGTGTGTGATGTAGGGACCATGACGCCTAAGAGGGGGTGAATTAGACAACTTATTAAAATCTACTTCTAAAACTAAGGCCTCTAGTGTTACGAGCCTGCTTAGCACCTAGATTAGGGCCTAAGAGAAATAATCAAAACAAATTCTTTGGATTTTAGGTTTAAAGCACCCATAAAATGATAAGCAACTCTTATGTAACCCATGTTTGTGGTTGCGAGTAACCAAATCCAAAAATTAAAAATGAGTCCTTTCATTGCATCGGCAAGAACATGAACTTAGGTTTAAGAGTGCTATTTTTGACGAATTATATTGAGCAAAATAAATAAATAGTGCTTAATATTTTATTCCTATGGGTTAGTACGAAGTATGGACGATTACATGAAATACTTTGGTTGACATTAATAAAGTTTAGACCTTTTAAAAATCATGACAAAAGTGCTAATGGTTGTTTAGTTTGAACTAAACCCTTGATTTTTCTAAGACTGAAAAGGTAGTAGACAGTGTCATTTTGACGTTTAGATTATAACTAAAATATGTAAACACTAACTTCATGTTCTTGCATAGTTGGTTGCATCAAAGTGAGCACTTGAGCATGGTGTAGGTTATGGTCATGTTGGGTGTCACGTTGCTCTCGTAAAAATTGCCCAAACCTCCTTAGAACGCGTTGTGGACCATGAGTCGATGCTCGGTTCGTGAATTGGCATTCAGCGTGACGAACTCATGTTGGCATTCTTTTACCTCCCTATCTAGTTGCTCTTTGTTCATAGCGATTGCTCCGCTAGATAGCTGGTATGGTTGTCTTTAGGATAGGAGAATTAGTCGAACCTCAATCATGATCGTTAGCAGTTTTTTCTTTGCTTTAAAAAGCGTGCTTGTCACCGTTTTGGCTGTTTGGCTCCGTGGCCACGGTCACCGCACGCGCGGGTGCGCTGCCGGTGGCTGGCTCAGCGCCGTGGCCGTGCCCCGCTGGCCAACCCTGGGGTCGGTCGGCTGCGCGCCAAGCCAGGTGTGGCCGCCACCGCTTCGCGTCATGTGCGCGTATGGCCGAGTCACGCACAGGACTGCACCCTGCTTCCCCTATCACTTTGCCCCGCCCTGTAGCGAGCGATCTCAGCCGCTCACCTCACCTACCTCGCCCCTAGTCGCGCACGCTCTATATTCTCGTGTAGTTGGGTGTAGCATAGAAAATCATACTATAACGAGAGCAAATCCTTGGTAAATACATTTATCTAGTGCCACTAGGTGAGGAATAACCTTGCATATGTGTTATACTAATGAAAAGATAATAATGAAGCAAGAGAAAACTTTTGAAAAATGTTTTGAAAATGCTAACTCACTACTGAAGGTGTTATTGTCTCGTGGGGCACACTTTGGAGTTAGCATATTTGAAAATAATTTGAGAGAGGAGGGTTTTTACCCCACCGTAAAACTCATCTGCTAGACGCAGAAGGGGCACCAGAGGCAAGTCACGAGTTGGTATGGCAATCACGTGGAGGCAGGTCTACAATAGGACAATAAGAGATCTATGTGGAATTTGACCAATTTGTGTGAAATGTGTAATGAGCTCAGTGATATATTGTATTGTGATAACTATGCCTTAGTATTCCCGTGATGAGTGCGAGTACTTATCTATGGAGGGTAATGGCTCTGATGGATATGTGCTTACATGGTGGTGTTAGTTATGGTATCATACTTGCGGGTAAAGTGTATAACCTCTGCAGAGTATAAAATCTATCTGGATAGTTGGGTCCACGGTCTCTAATGAGTTATGGTTTGGTTTCAACAACTAGTTGGGTTGGGATTAGTGGAAACATGAGTGTGTGTGTGTGTGTGTGATGTAGAGACCGTGACGCCTAAAAGGGGGTGAATTAGACAACTTATTAAAATCTACTTCTAAAACTAAGGCCTCTAAAAATAACATAGTCAAAACCTATGAAAAAAAACTATCTACATGTGCAACTAAGGTTTTGCTAGGTGTGTTGCTATTTATACCGCGAAAGAGTTATGCAACCTAGGCTCCAATCCTATTAACTAGCCTATCAAACTAAATTAGAAAAGTAATCACACAGCCAAAGTACATAAATTAAGTGCAAAAGGTAAAGGGCAATAGAGAGGCAAACTCACATTTGACGATGCTTGATATGTAAATTAAGTGCGAAAGGTAAAGGGGAACAGAGATGCAAACTCACGTTCGACGACGTAGTATTTTTACTGAGGTATCGAGAAGCTCCTCACTTTCTCCTGGTCCTTGTTGGAGCTCCTCGCAAGGATGCCCTCGCAAGGGCCAAGCTCCCGGTTGGGTAACTCCGTGGATAGCCCCCTGAGTCTTCTCCACATGCAAGTGGGCCTCTAAGATGCCCTCTCCCAGACCGCTCCCCGCCGTCTTCACTATCAAGCTTCTGGCCAAACCGTTGCATGCCTTGTTCCCTCTGGTGCATGGTGGCGGCCATACCACAAACACAGTTGATATGGTCTTGCAAGACTACGAGCCCCTTTGGTGTGCAACAATGGTGCACACAAGTATAGAGTGGTAAGAGGAATGCAAGCCTTACTAAACACTGGGCTTAAACCTAGAGCAAGTGCATTAGCGGTGGTCTAATTAGCCGAAGCACTTCACAAAGCACCTACACTAATTACCTAATGTTTTCCTAAGCATTTTTTGGCTAGAGCACAAATGGATGAGCCTCAACTGTCCACACACTTCCCCTAGTTGTAGCACGCCTATCTTGGCCGAATGAAGGGGTATAAATAGCCCTAACTCCATAAACTAGTCGCTATAACATTTTGTGAGCATCACACTTATTTCATGGGCATGGGACTAATAGGTGTGTAGCATTGGACTAACAAGTGTCACTATTCATTTTAGTTCAGTGAACATAAGACTAAAGGTGTGAGCATCGGACTAATAAGCATCACTGTCGGTGTTTCGAAACTATCAGCTAGTGAATTTTGTGGATTGCGCGTCTAGGCTCGGATGATGTGCAAAGAGGACACGAGGACATATACTGGTTCGGGTGGAATGTCCCTACGTCCAGTGGCGAGCTGTTCGTGTTACTTGCACTTGAGTTTGCAGTAGGGGTTACAAATAGTCGAGAGAGGGATGAGCTCCCAAGTCTCTGTGGATTGAGGGTGTATGTGTGTCGTTCCGTTGTCCCCCCTCTTGGAGACTCTGCTTCCCCTTTTATAGTTAAAGGGGAAGGGCAAGTTACAACCGAGACAATAAAGTAGAGAAAGAGGAAAAGAAGAAAGAGAAAAAAGGAGGATAAGGAGGAAAAGAGACAGGAACTCCGAGGTTGTCGTCTTCCTCCTTGGTGTGGGTCTCGTTGACCCTATGGATCGTGGTGATGGGGACAGGTGCCATGCATTGCCCTATCTACTACTGGCGCCACGCGCGGACGGCGTGTGCTAACCATGGTGTCTCACTTCGTTTGGCAAATGGAGTGGTCAATAGTGAAGGTCAATAGTTGACCCTGACAGGTGTCGTACAGGAGTTGGTAGCATATTGACGCCCTGTGTTGCGTCATACGGCGTCGTGGGGTGACTTGACTTCCCGGGGACAACCCGTTCGTCACTGTTTTTGGCCCATCCTTGGTCGTGCGCCTCCCATCTGCGGTGGTTGGGACCAACATGGGCCCCTACGCGGGGCTCCTGCCACACCCGAGACTGAGTCCCAGCAGCTAGGCGAGGCAGAACCTTTCCCCCAGGGGTCGGGCAAAGAGGAGATTCTCCTCCAGGGGTCGGACGAGCCGTGGCTTTTATCTTCTACATTTGTTGGATTATTTCGTCCCCTTCTAGGGTCAGATGGGGCCGGTCCCACCACGCGGGGGGTGGGGGGGTGGGGGTCGGGCGAGGCGAGACCTCCCTTGTGGTCGAATGGGACGGGGTCCCACACCAAAGGATCGGCTGGGTTCGTGATCTCATTCCTGATTTATCAAAAGGCTAGTTTTTAGCATTGTCTTCGGGTATCGTGATCATTGATACCCGACAATCAGACTATATGCTACCATGTTTTCAGCATGTCACGCTTTTGTATTTTGGGCATATAACTTTTAGCTGTGAATTCCGATTTTGAAGATCTTGGACTTTTTGGAAAGCTTATGAAAAGCTCTACAATTTTGAGCTAATGTTATTTCAATTTGAGCAGTTTCAAAATCATTAGACAATTCCAATTTATCCATCTCTTTGTCTCGGCTTTAGTGGCTTTAATTTTATTTGTGTCTTTTCGTCTGGCTTCTACTTCTACTTCTTGGTGTCTTAGACCTCTAGCATGTCCTGTAGGTCTTCGACATGGATTCATGTCCACCTTACATCCATTTGAGCTATACCTTATATACTAGCAAACGTTGTTAGTCCAAATGGTCATATTGATCATCAAACACAAAAATCCAAACTAAATGGACCATGGGGTCCATTTTTCTTACATGTGATTTTAGAAATGAATGGTTGCCACCAATATGTTGTGGGAACAGTGTTCAACAACACTTAAAATCGTGACAAAGTCGTCGAGTCGCTGCCACCCCCAGTACGCCATCGCCGCTCCTAGGACATGACTGCCTACAAAACCACCTCCGCTGGATCCGCCTTCTCCCTACCGAGGACTGGGCGTCGACACTTAGGCCGCCACCGTCCTTCGTCACTCACCTACCGCTGCCTCATCACTAGGTGTCCTCGGACACCCGGATCAGCAGGGAGCACCCTCCTAGGGGGCGCTAGGCACCGACGTGGCGGGCGGCCCGCTTCGAGCCAGATGTTGACGCGCATCGCGGTGGGTCCCACCACAGTCAAACATACTCACGGTGGCGCAACCAGAGATGCGCCCACCCATGATGCCAAAGACGATGTGGTTGAGCAAGAGAGGCGAGGCCGCGGTAGGCATGACGGAGGTCGATGGCTCCATGGCGAGGGGGATGGAGGGTCGGATGGGAGCAAGATCCACCGCTAATGTAGGGCCGAAGCCATTGCAAGCTTGCACCTGGGACACAGTTCACGTGGGGCAGGCTTCGCCACTATCAGGCCCCTTGTCCACACTTTGCCAGGTGCTGCTGCTGATGTACGGAGGCTAGAATGGTGACGTTGGGCTCTGTCCGAGCAGCGTGGACGTGCTACCGCCGAGGACGGGATGCGCGCAAGGGGGCGCCACCTTGCGCCACCGCCTACGTAGAGGAAGGGGCACCACCGCCGGCCCTCATGCGTCGATCGGAGCGCGCCACTCGCACGGTGTGGGACCCATCATCGTTGTGGCTCCGGCCCAAGCAGTACTGATATTTGAAAGCAAAAATATATTTTTCACTCGCCTCTGGAAACACCGAAACTCGCGAAGGATAAGTTACATCCAAGGGATGCTTCTTATTTTTTTGTTGATATAACTTTTTTTAAGATGAAAGAAGTATAAACTCTTTTTTCTGCATTCATAGTTGGGCCCAGCAGAGAGCAGTGAGTGGAACCAACAATGGAAAAAAAAATGGGTGGGGGCTACCTTCACCGTGCACCTGTGGCCACCCACCGTGGATTCATGCCACGTGTCCATACACAATCATCCAACAGTTAGCTGCTGTAATAATTAGTTAGAAAGAAAAATAACAGGTCCTCGAATAATTGATGGATGGGCACGTGGCATCAAGCTACGATTTTTTCCTCGTGAGTGGACTCGCCACCTAAAATACAAGTCCTTTTCTTTTGTTTCTGTAGTTAGTCTGTTAGTGCTGAGAAAGAGTGTCCAATTTGAAGTTCTGTGCTCGTGACTCGTGACTCATAGCCCACAAGGCAATTAAGGCGCAGTGCTGATCACCCCTGTTTTTACATGTCACTGGATTCAATTTAGCGGTGGAAGGAACGAAGCTGCATTTCTTCTTCATTGATTCACTGTGATGGAAGACATCGACGACAGCTGAAAGGGTACGACCGCAGCCGCACCTGCGCCTTCCTGGAGCCTTCTTCTTCGTCGTCGTCTTCAACTGTGCTCATCCCGTTCCCATCACGTCCCATCTTCACTTTACAGTACTGGACATGCCACTAGCTCCATCAAAGCTCTGATTTTTATGCACCCAGACACGAGCTAGACAACCACTGACCCACCCATTTTTCGCTCTCCATCCCTGCCACGCCATTCCCGTGAGACCGTGACTCTGTTTCTGTGCTGTGACCATCGGCCATCGGGCCATGGCCGCAACGCCGGAGGATGTCGCGGACCCCGAGCCCTTCTCCCCCTCGGTCTTCCTCGACCTGCCTCCGACGCCCCCGCCACACCACGACGGCGACGGCAAGGACGACCTGCAGGTGCTCCCGTTCATCAGGCGCATGCTCATGGAGGACACCGACGACAGCATCTTGTACCAGGAGTACCCCGACCACCCTGCGCTCCTCCGGGCGCAGCAGCCCTTCGCACAGATCCTCTCCGCTGGTTCCACTTCCACCTCCACTGCGACGCACGCCGCCGCCACCGACTCTGCTTCCGGCTCGTCGGCTACCACCAACTCCAACAGAGTCCCCGCATTCGCCGACACCACCTGGCCCTATGATCCAGTCCAGCTCTCCCAGCTGCTCTTTTCTAGGACACGCTCCGGCACGGGAGTCGGACTCGACGGTTTCTCCGGCGGTGATGCCAACTCCTTTTCCTCGCCGGGACAAGGCAGCGGCGACACGGCCACCATCCAGAGCTCGAGCTTCGGAGATGGAGTGCGGGTTACCATGGACATGCTCAACCTGGCGTTCCTCAAGGGAATGGAGGAGGCCAACAAGTTCTTGCCCGCCACCACAACCACCATTTTTGGACTCGACGCCACCTCGAGAGAGAAGCTGCTCATCAGGGAGGGCAGCATGCTGCCTCGTGCCTTTCCCTTACCCAACACCAACAGTGTGGTGGACGGCAGAGGCTGCAAGAACCGGCACGACTGGGATGACTTGGACGACGACGCCGAGACCGGCAGGAGGAGCAACAAGCTGCTGGCACCAGAGCTGGAGGAGAACGGTGAGCAGGTCGACGACGTGTTCGTCAAAGGATACGAGCTGGCCCTGGAGAAGATGCACGGCCTGAGGATCAGCGACAACAATGGCAGCGCGTCCGACGGGAAAGCGAAGAGGAAGTCAGCCGCACAGACCAACGAGGCGGTGGACCTGCGCACCCTGCTCACCCACTGCGCGGAGGCCGTGTCCACGGATGACCGCCGCAGCGCGACCGAGCTGCTCCGGCAGATCAGGCAGCGGTCCTCGCCAAGGGGAGACGCCTCTCAGAGGCTGGCGCACTGTTTCGCCGAGGCGCTCGAGGCGCGGCTCGCCGGCACGCTCGTGGCGAGGCGTATCTCCGGTGGTGTGGACTTCCTCAGGGCCTACAAGCTCTACCTGGAGGTTTGCTCCTTCAAGATGATAGCGTTCAAGTTCGCCCACATCGCCATCTGCAAGGCCATTACAGGGAGGAAGAAGGTGCACATCGTGGACTACGGTGATCATCACGGCTTCCACTGGCCACCTTTGCTGCAGGCGTGGAAGGATCGGGACGGCGGGCCGCCAGAGGTGAGGATCACCAGCATCGACTTACCCCAGCCAGGGTTTCGTCCGGCAGCTCGGATTGAGGAGACTGGACGCCGGCTCAGTGATTTCGCTCGCCAGCGCCGACGACTTGGACATTGAGCCCGACGAGGTGCTCATCGTCAATGGCCTGTTCCATTTCAGCAAGCTGATGGACGAGGGCGTCGACATTGACAACATGAGCCCTAGGGATATGGTCCTCCGCAACATCCAGAAGATGCGGCCTGATGTGTTCATCCTCTGCGTCGAGAACAGCTCCTACAGTGCACCATTCTTTGTAACACGGTTCCGGGAGGCGCTATACTACTACTCGGCGATGTTTGACATCATGGAGACGACGACCCCGCGGGACAGCGATGAGCGCTTGTTGGTTGAGCAGGACATCCTGGGGGGTTGTGTCTTCAATGCCATTGCCTGCGAGGGCTCCGAAAGGGTGGAGCGCCCCGAGACATATAAGCAATGGCAGGTGCGAGGCCACCGGGCGGGACTGAAGCAGCTGCCCCTGAATCCTAATACGGTGAAGTATTTGAGTACGAAGGTGAAGGATGGCTACCACAAGGACTTTGTGGTTGATGTGGACCAGCAGTGGCTTCTGCAAGGGTGGAAGGGACGTATACTCTATGCCATGTCGACATGGGTTGCACATGATACTCTCTCATAGCTGTCCCAGAGCTATTGTCTTGTGACGACAAATGTCTTCACTTCACTGAAACATCCCTGTTCAGCTGATGGTTTTTGCGGCTGATAGACCAATTGATGATGTTTTGTTATGAGACAAAAGCACTGTTCTATATGGCTGATAAGTAGTTGAAGCGAATAGGGCGGTTTGACAAATTAATAGCGTAATAAGTATAGGGACTTAGTAACTAATAATGTCTTATAAAATTACTTGCATAAACATGTTCTCATGTTTCTTCTTTGGATCTTACATATATGTAAGTTTCTACGCAGACTGATCCAGAGCTTATATTTTGTAAAGAGTAAAGCCCATCACCGGTCCCTAAACTTGTTTGGTTGTGTCATCCCGGTCCCTAAACTCGCAAATTGACCGTTTAGGTCCTCAAACTTTTTCAGTTGTGTCATCTCGGTCCCTGAACTTGGAAATCACCCATTTAGGTCCGCAAACTTGTTCAGTTGTGTCACCCCGGTTTCTAAACTTGGTTTTGAGTCTCATTCGGGTCAAAACAGGGCAATCTAAAAACTCTACATCAAAAATTAATTTATAACTTTTTCATATGAGCTCAAATGAAAACATAACTTTGTAAAATATAATAATAACCAGAAGGTCCTTATTCCTTCTTTATTTTTCGCAGCTGATTAGCAACTCTATGGATTGCTTGTTTGAATTTTAATGGGATGAGGTATTTATATTGTGAAGTTCAACTGGTTGGGAGTTGGAGGTATGATCATGCATCCCAAACATACACCAAGATTCGCTTGAGTCCTCTCATAACTCCAAATTAGGTGCATAATTTCTTTTTAATAAAAAACGCCTATATGTTTTTTAGGTTTGTGTTGACGCTGAATCGGGTCACACACCAGCAAGGGCTCGCATGCTCGAGGCTGCACACGACCTTGAACTCGGCGAGAATGCCCTCGAACAGCGAGATAGACCAGCAAGCCGGTCGGGCTGATTATCCATCACCCGTTCTTCGCCCAATAGACTTCAGAACACCTCCTATGAAGACCTGTCAGGGAGGGGCGCAACGTGGTTGCTCTGGGGTTAGCAAGACCAAATCTCATCGACAGACATGACGAACAACAAGGGTTGAAAAATTTATGGTAAAAGGAGTAGTAGATGTGTTTTATGACGATTCGAAGTTGGATTTCTCAATATATAGGTCGTGATCCTCTCATATATAAAGAGGGGGTGGTCTTATCCCAGTTGAAAGCATGTCCAATAGGCAATCTTAGTTTTCCCATGGCCAAAAATAGATTAAACCCGAGTTGGAAATTAACAAACCAGACTTAGAACAACACAACCGGCTTAGCTAGTTCTAGAAACCGGCCTAGCTAGTTTTGATGGGCCCAGCAGCTTTGCCAGGCGGTGAATAGGAAAACTGGCCAAACCGGTTTTTGGCTCGCAGTGCTCAATTTCTTCAATTCTTCATTTGGACTCTGATTTTGAAGTTCCAAATATTTTCTTCAACGTCTTGACACCAGGAACTTGACAAGGAAGTCTATTACTCTTGTTGGCACATTTTTGCTATTAACAGATCGTCTCTTTTTTCCATCATGAAGAGATTTCTTTTTTTGGCATTTTCTTTGGGTGAAGATTATACACTAGAAAGGGTAAAGAGATTTGTGATTAAGAATGAATACAAAAGTACCTGTCTGTGTCATATCTTTTGCTAATTGGTTGAATTTGGGAATTGAAGACATAATTATTGTAGTATAATCCTTCCATGCTTTTAGCTGTGTTTCTGATGCATGCATAATATGCATATGCATATATATGGTTGGTGGTTACTATGTCTTTACGAGTAGGTGTGTGATACCGCTGATCATTTTGCTCCTTTCATCGGCTATACGTACACTTATGTTTAGATATAGAGTAAAATTTATGGATTTAGAAAAGTCAAAACAACTTGCAACAATTTGGAATACAGGCAGTATGAAAGAAAAAAGGAGATGAGGTGCAGTGAACAAATTAAAACGACCGTGACATTCGGCAAAAGCACTCAGCAGAAATCGCTGTGGAGGGGGTACGGCGTTTCCATTTTTCAAATATATATAGTGACCGCAGAAATCGTTTCAGGCGTGAAGTGTTTGAAACCGCATTTCGTCTGGCTTCCTTTCCACTGTCCACTAGTCTACTGACAGGACGACGATGCAATTCGGTAGCCGGTCACATCTGTCGAACCTTCTCCTTGCTTGTCACAGCTTTTTGACTTTGTTCTTCCATCCAGGCGGCCACTCCGGCCAGGCCTGAGTGTTGTCCCTCCATCGACCATGACCCATTCCATTTCCGTCTTGTTCTTCGTCTTCACCACGGAACACCCCCTCCACCACCAGTGAAGTGGTGACCGCCAGCCAGCAATGGCAGCCGAGCCGGAGGACATCCCCGACGAGGAACCCTTCTCACCTTCCATCTTTCTTAACCTGTCCCCAACTCCTCCACACCCCGATGAGCAGGACCCGACGGCAGCCTCGTCATCCAACTCGTACCACCAGCAACCCAACCACCACCAAGCTCCGCAGACCTCCACTGAGATCCTGTCCATCGTCTCCGACCCGTGCGTCGCCAACACCATTAATGGCGGAGTAGGAACATGCTTCACCCTCTCGTCGTGCTGCCTCGACACCGCCCCCGTGTTCGGCGGCGTGACCTGGCCCTACGACCCGGTCGAGCTCTCCCAGAAGCTCCTTTCTTCTACGACTACTCCTCCATACCCAAACAACATTGGACGCGACGGCGGCCTCACCATGGGTGTGTTAGTACTCTAGGATCGTATAGCAATAGATCAGCGGGGTAGTACTATGTATTTCAGTTATGAACATCAAGATTCAGTGAAAGAACTACCGGATCCGAGATGTAGAAAGAGAGAGAGAGGAGATTGAGGCAGTGCAAACCATCTGTGGGAATGGGTGCGGTGGAGTTCGATCCGGACGCCATCACGAACGTTGATGGCGGCTGCGCACGGGCAGCGACGTTCGGGGAAGGGAAGGTCGGTGCAGTGGAGATCGGCGATGACCGAGTGGAGGCGGAGGTGCTTCCCGTCGCTCACAGCGCGACCCTCGAGATCGGTTAGGTTTGTAGGTGGGGAATGGCGGCTCTGACTAACCTCGTGTCTCGAGCCCCGGCTCCCCACCTCCTTTATATAGCGCTGCGCGACGGGGGCCCACCAGCCATTGTTGGGCTGGGCGCCCCCGATCAGGGCGCGGATCAAGGGCCTAATGAGCCGTTGGGCTCATTAGAGGAGAGATCAACCTAACAGGGTGATGCCAATGCCGCCTCCTTGCTGGCGACGTTGGAGAGCACGACGCGCTCTTCTCCAGTGGTGGCACCGGCAAGACGGCGGCAGCCCGGAACAGGGTAACCATGGACATGCTGAACCAAGCGTTCCTCAAGGGTATGGAAGAGGCCAACAAGTTCTTGCCCACCAACAACACCCATGAGTCCGGGGACAGACACGGCATCGCTGCTGGACAGAAACGCCATAACCGGGACGACAACTTGGAGGCAGAGACAGGCAGAAAAAGCAAGGTGGTAGCGCCGGAGCCAGAGGAGACAGGGGAGATGGTGGACAGATGCGTTCTTGTTGGGTACCAGTCGCTGCTCGACAAGATGATGGACATGAGCATCGCCGTGGACAGCGAGGCCGAGCAGAAGGCCAGGAAGGGGAAAAGGAAGTTTGGATCTGGCGCGAGCGGCAACAAGGAGGAGGAGGTTGTGGACTTGCGCGCCTTGCTCCTACAGTGTGCACATGCGGTGGCCACGGGAAACCGCCTTGGCGCGGCCGAGCTTCTTTGGAAGATCAAGCAGCACTCCTCGCCTACGGGAGATGCGACACAGAGGCTGGCATATTGTTTCGCCCGTGCACTGGACGCACGGCTCGCAGGCACCGGAAGCCAGCTGTACAGGTCGCTTATGGTGAAGCACACCTCAGCCATGGAGTTCATCAAGGCCTATCAGATGTACCTCGCGGTTTCCTGCTTCAGGATGATGGCGTTCAAGTTCTCCAACCTAACCATCTGCAAGGCTGTCGCTGGTAGGAGGAAGAAGAAGCTGCACATCGTCGATTATGGCGAGCATTACGGGTTCCACTGGCCAACCCTGCTTGGCTTCTGGGGGACACAAACTTGGGACGGAGAAGGACCACCGGAGGTTAGGATCACCTTTGTTGGCCTCCCTCAACCAGGGTTCCGTCCGGCTGCTCGGATTGAGGAGACTGGACGCCGGCTCAGTACCTTTGCTCGTCAGTGTGGCATCCCTTTCAGGTTCCGCTGCATCGCTGCAAAGTGGGAGACGGTCTGCGCCGATGACCTCGACATCGAACCAGATGAGGTACTCATCGTCAATGGCCTCTTCCATTTTGGGAGATTGATGGACGAGGGCATCGATGGCATATACAGTCCAAGCCCTAGGGATGTGCTCCTGGGCAACATCAGGAAGATGCGGCCACATGCATTCATCCTTTGTGTCGAGAACAGCTTACATAACGCGCCATTCTTTCTAGGACGGTTCCAGGAGGCATTGTTCTGCTACTCCTCGATGTTTGACATGATGGATGCAGCGGCGCCACGGGACAGTGAGCAACGCTTGCTGGTTGAGCAGGACCTCTTTGGACGCCGTGTTCTGAATGCCGTTGCCTGTGAGGGGTTTGATAGGGTGGAGCGTCCTGAGACATACAAGCAATGGCAAGCACGGAACGATCGAGCAGGCTTGAGGCAGCTGCCACTGGATCCTGATATTGTTAAGGCTGTGAGTGAGAAGATTAGGGACAACTATCACAGGGACTTTGTCATCTATGTGGATCCAAATTGGCTCCTGCAGGGATGGAAGGGACGCACACTCTATGCTATGTCCACATGGGTTGCAAATGATGGTATCTCAAATCCTAGCTAGCTAGCAACACGAGTCATGTCTTTGTAATATACTTATGTGACATGCTTAATTAGCTTGGTTGAACTATTTTTTCAGCAAGCTTTCCTTGTGCTGCTTCAAGAGAGTCAAGTTGGCGTAAATCTTTAGTCTAACACCATGGAGGGCCTAAGCTGATAGAATTGATACTGATTTGTCGCCGATGCATCGTAATGCTATATATAAAAAAAAAGGGTTCCCCGCTGCCCATCTACTTAGCCTGGTCACTTTCAGTACTAGTCCTCATTTTCTTCTTTTCCTTGTCAGTCTCCTGAACTTTCCCAGCGCCCCTTCCAGTTTTGTTTGTAAGCTTAACTCTTTTGTTGTTTAATAAATAAATGTGCTGTAGGGGTGCAAATCCCTCCAGTTTCCCTAAAAAAAAGTTAGTTGTGTATAAGTTTTAGCAGTCTGTAATAAGTCCAGAGTTCACTGTGGTAGGTGAATTCCTGAAGGTGTTACGTGTTAGAATCGTCATGCAAACGTCCAGGTTCATGGTGCCAGAGAATGAACTCCATGTCAAGGCAGACCCTTTCTACATTTTCATCAGGTGCAGTAAAACGACCGGGACATTTTTTCAGTAGAGAAAAAGCAGAAACCGCCGCGGAGGGGATCTTCAAGGACAGAGTCGTCAAGGTGTTACGTCTAAGGCGGCAGTGTTTGGATTGAAACCGCATTTCGTCTTCCTTGGTCTCCATCGTCCACAGTCGTCTGCTCAGCAGGGAAAGGAAAAACAAACATTTCCTGACTCTGCTGCGGTCACGGTCGCATCTGGCGGCCTCCTCCTTCCGGGAACCTCTCCTCCACCTGCTGCCCATCCGTCCCGGTCCCGCCCCGGCGTCGTCAAGGTCCAGTCCAGCCTCCCCTTCCCCTGTTGTTTAACGAAAAG
Source organism: Saccharum hybrid cultivar R570 (assembly GCA_038087645.1). Classification (NCBI taxonomy): domain Eukaryota; kingdom Viridiplantae; phylum Streptophyta; class Magnoliopsida; order Poales; family Poaceae; genus Saccharum; species Saccharum hybrid cultivar. The sequence goes on from JAQSUU010000744.1 coordinate 6,746,601, forward strand.
CTCCGTTCCGATCCATCAAATTCAGAGCTCTCTTGTTTTAAGCTAGCGTCCCCTGCCTCCCGTTGATCCATCCATGTCTCTCGTCACCAGTGCAGTGAGCGACTAGCAGTGCGCACGCAGTCGCCAGCGGCATAAAGATTCGGTTTTAATCGCCTCCCGGCCGGGTCCCGGCCATGGCTGTCGAACCGGCGGAGCTCGCCGACTCCCAGCCCTTCTCTCCGTCGGACTTCCTCAACGTTCCCTCAACGCCCCGCCTCGACCTCGACTGCCCTGCCCTGCAGCTGTGTTAGCTAAATTGTTGCATAGTTTAGTTAAGATTGTGTCCACTGTCATCTAGAGTCATGGTGCAGGTTGAGCATGGCCAAGGCGTGCTTGGGTCCACGAACACAACCTGGTGGAGTCAGTTTGTCAAGCGCCATGTCGTGCACTGCAGCATGTGGTGCGCGCCGCGATGAAACGGTGTCGCGCACGGTGCTCAGCATGGCGCGGGATACGCGGAGCCTGTTCCGTGATCCCATTGTATCAGAGTATAAAAGCAAACAAAGATGATCAGTTGGAGCCGCGATATAGCGGCATAATTCTCTCGTGTTTGTTATTCCATTTGCATCCAGCGTTCGCTCTCGCCGCGGTGACTGTGTCCCAGCGTTCTACCATAGCCGCGCGCACTCAAGCTCCAGGAGCAAGTCTGGTTCCATCACGTGGTATCGGAGCCGAAGGTTGTCGAGGAGGAAGCGTCAGGCGGCTGTGAGAAGGTGCAGAGGAAGATCGGAAGAGGTGTCGAGAACAGTCGCCGATCAAGATGGGAACGTCAGGCGAGAAGGAGTCCATGGACCGGGCATTCAATCAGGCCGCTAGCAACTTGGTGTGGCCGATGCTTACCCGGACCAATTACCAAGAATGGTCCTCGCATATCCAGTGCAATCTGGAGGGCATGTATCTATGGGATGTGGTTGAATCTGACAAGCCGGAGAGATGCCCGGATCGGCTGGCGTTGGGAGCCATGCTCCGCGGCGTGCCTCAGGAGATGCACTCGATGCTCCTGAACAAGAAGTCTGTGAAGGAGGCATGGGAGGCGATCAAGACGATGCGTCTTGGTGCATATCGCGTCAAGGAGGTTAATGCTCAGAAGCTCCTGGCTGAATTTGAGGCAATCTCATTCAAGCCCGGGGAGACGATTGACGATTTTGCCATACGGATCACCAAGCTGGCAACCGATCTCAAGGGGCTTGGAGAGACCAGCGTTGATGATTCGCGAGTAGTGAAGAAGTTCCTTCGAGTCGTACCATCGCGCTATAACCAAGTGGCGGTGGCGATCGAGATGTTCAGCGATCTGAAAACGCTCACGATCGAGGAGCTCGTCGGCCGGCTGCGGGCGGCAGAGGACAGGTTCGAACCCTCGGTGGAGCAAGTTGCTGACAAGATGCCCAAGCTCATGCCGACCGAGGAGGAGTGGGCGGCGAGGAGCAAGAATCGTGCCGGGTCAGACTCTTTGTCTAGATCCGGCAACAAGGGCAAAGGTCGCTACGTGAAGAAGGAGAAGCTCAGGACACGCGCCGGTGGCGATGGGCGTGACTCGGGGACCAGACTCATGTCGATGGGAACACCACGACGGAAGGGACGATGCCGCAAGTGCAACATCTATGGGCACTTCGAAAAGGAGTGCAAGACAAAGATGGATGGGGAGGAGCGTCAGAAGGCTGTTCACCATGCCACTGGTGAGTAGGAAGGCGCCCTCCTGGTGGCGCAGGTCTGCAATGTCGTGTGGACGGTCACGCCAGGGAAGCAGCGTGTGTTCCTCAACCAAGAACGCGTGTTCCCGGCGGAATATGACGAAGGCGCATGGGTACTCGACACAGGCGCCACAAATCATATGACGGGGTGCCGTGGCACGCTGGCAACCCTGGACGACACGGTCCGAGGTGCGATGAGATTCGGCGATGGATCAACAGTGGAGATCCACGCATCGGCGCGGTGGCCCTCGCTGGGAAGAACAGCGATCATCGCGTGCTCACGGAGGTATATTACATTCCATCTCTCAAGTGTAATATTGTGAGTCTTGGTCAACTGGAAGAAGCAGGATGTCGTGTGGAGATTGATCATGGTATTTTGACGGTGTTTGAGAGAAGCCGATGAGATACAGATAAGCTTGGCATTTTGATCCGTGCCGAGAGGAGGAATCGCTTGTACACTCTGAAGATGAAGGTGACCTCGCCTGTCTGCCTACTGTCCAAGATGGACGAGGAAGCATGGTTGTGGCATGCACGCTATGGGCACCTGAATTTCAGGTCACTTCACGACCTTGGTGCCAAAGAGATGGTGGAAGGGATTCCACTGATCAGGAGAGCAGAACAAGTTTGTGATGGTTGTGCATTGGGGAAGCAGCACAGGACTCCATTTCCCAGAGCATCTGAATATCGTGCAAATGCAGGCCTTGAGTTGGTTCATGGTGATCTGTGTGGGCAGATAACACCACCCCACCCCGGGTGGAAAGGCTTATTTTTTGCTAATTGTAGATGATCATAGTCGATTCATGTGGCTGGAACTACTAGCAACGAAGGATGAAGCACTGAACTACTTCAAGAAGTTCAAGATCGCAGTAGAAGTTGAGTCTGGGAGTCGCCTCAAGGCTCTCAGAACTAATCATGGAGGTGAGTTTAATTCACGAGCGTTCACGATATACTGCAGCGAGCAAGGGATCCGACACAACACCACCACAACCTATACACCCCAGCAGAACGGTGTTGTCGAGCAACGGAACCAAACCGTAGTTGAGATGGCTCGGTGCATGCTTAAGAGCATTAATGTGCCAGGGAAATTTTGGGGCGAAGCAGTGAAGACTGCTGTCTATTTGCTGAATCGTTCACCAACAAAGAGCTTGGATGGAAAGACTCCGTTTGAAGTGTGGTATGGGCGCAAACCAAGTGTCCGGCATCTGCGCACTTTTGGGTGTAAAGTTTTTGCAAAGCGCATACAACCGGGCATTACCAAACTTGCAGATAGATCAACCCCAGGTGTGTTCTTGGGCTATGAGCCTGGAACAAAAGGCTATAGAGTTTATGATCCGGTCAATGATAAATTGCTTATGACCAGGGATGTGATCTTCGATGAGAAACAGCAGTGGAATTGGGAGGAGAGAGTTGGCAGCGAAACAGGTGCAGCACTGGCACCGGATTTTTAGTCGAGTATGCTGACGAGTTTCAGGACAGCACTGTTCATGGTCCGACAATACAGTCGGGACCGGCTGCTGATTTAGAAAATGCAGAAGTTGAGCCTGATTCACCTGCAACTTCAATTCCATCTGGTGGAGGAGCATCGATAGCATCACCTCACACCCCTGGATCATCAATAGGGTCCACGCAACAGATTCAGTGGGCCACCCCACCAACAGATGCATCGGAAGGTACAAGTGAAGCACCAAGAAGATACAGGACTTTGCCTGATCTGTTTGACAGCACCGATGAAGTTCAGAATTTTGAATATTTAGGGTTATGTCTTATGGCTTCTGAGGAACCAGCTACAGTGGAGGATGCACTGTCAGAACCATGTTGGAGAGAGGCTATGGAGTCTGAGATGAAGGCAATAAAGGACAATCAGACTTGGATTGTCATCGACCTACCACCCAAACAAAAAGCAATTGGCCTCAAGTGGGTTTTTAAGGTCAAAAAGGATCCAGAAGGGAATGTGGTGAAACACAAGGCACGATTAGTGGCTAAGGGCTATGCACAGCGTCAAGGAGTGGACTTCGAGGAAGTTTTTGCACCGGTTGCAAGAATTGAGACAGTGAGGGTGCTATTGGCACTAGCAGCACAGAGTGGATGGGAGGTACACCATATGGATGTCAAGTCGGCATTCTTGAATGGAGATCTCACTGAAACTGTATTTGTTCAGCAACCTCCTGGTTTCAATGTTGGCAACAAAGGAAAAGTGCTTAAATTGAAGAAAGCACTCTATGGGCTTAAGCAGGCACCTAGGGCCTGGAATGCCAAACTCGATAAGGAGTTGATCTCTCTGGGATTTGTGAAGAGCAAACTCGAGCATGCAGTTTATAGAAGACAAAACAAAAACTCATTCTTGCTTGTGCGGGTGTATGTTGATGACTTGATCATCTCACGGCCAAGTGTCAATGACATAAGGCAGTTCAAGATGGAGATGAAGAAAAAATTCAGCATCAGTGATCTCGGGCTTCTCAGTTACTATCTTGGGATAGAGGTGAAGCAATATGGAGATGGAATCACCTTGAGTCAAAATGCTTATGCAGTCAAGATTCTAGAATCTGCTGGGATGTTGAAGTGCAATCCTTGTGCAACACCCATGGAAGCAAGGCTCAAGCTAAGCAAGAAGTTAGAGGATGAGGTGATAGAACCAACTGCATACAGGAGTGTGATTGGTAGTCTCAGATACTTGGTCAACACCAGGCCAGATCTTGCATTTGTTGTTGGTGTTGTCAGCAGGTTTATGGAGGCTCCAAGCAAGGACCATTGGGCTGCTGTAAAGCACATACTCAGGTATTTGAAAGGCACAATCAGTTTTGGATGCAAATATGGGCGAGGCACTGAACTGAAACCTTTCCTGATTGGGTTCAGTGACAGTGACTTTGCTGGTGATTCAGAGAACAGGAAGAGTACTACAGGTGTGGTATATTTTCTTGGGAAGAATTTGGTGAATTGGGCATCACAGAAGCAAAAGATTGTGGCACTTTCGTCTTGTGAAGCAGAATATGTGGCAGGGGCAGCAGCTGCTTGTCAAGGAATATGGCTCAGTCGACTTGTGGGTGACCTGATGGGAACAAAGGAGACGCCGGTAAAGCTCCTCATGGACAACATGTCTGCAATTGCACTAAGCAAGAATCCGGTGCATCACGACAGAAGCAAACATATAGATACCAAGTATCATTTTCTGCGTGAGTGCATTGAAGAAGGGAAGGTGGAGGTGGAACATGTAGGCACTGCAAATCAGTTGGCCGACATCTTCACGAAGTCGCTTGGGCGAGTCAGATTTGTGGAGCTGAGGAAGGCATTGGGCGTCGTCGATGTGCAATAAGTTTAGGGGGGTGTTTTGTTAGCTAAATTGTTGCATAGTTTAGTTAAGATTGTGTCCACTGTCATCTAGAGTCAGGGTGCAGGTTGAGCGTGGCCAAGGCGTGCTTGGGTCCACGAACACAACCTGGTGGAGTCAGTTTGTCAAGCGCCATGTCATGCACTGCAGCACGTGGTGCGCGCCGTGATGAAACGGTGTCGCGCACGGTGCTCAGCATGGCGCGGGATACGCGGAGCCTGTTCCGTGATCCCATTGTATCAGAGTATAAAAGCAAACAAAGATGGTCAGTTGGAGCTGCGATATAGCGGCATAATTCTCTCGTGTTTGTTATTCCATTTGCATCTAGCGTTCGCTCTCGCCGCGGTGACTGTGTCCCCGGCGTTCTACCATAGCCGCGCGCACTCAAGCTCCAGGAGCAAGTCTGGTTCCATCAAGCTGCAGGACGATGATGACGACCTGGTGCTCCCCTTCATCTCGCACATGCTCATGGAAGAGGAGATGGACGGCTTGTTCGAGCAGTACCACCCGGACCACCCCACGCTACTCCAAGCCCAGCAGCCATTCGCCGATATCCTATCTGACGCCGCCGCGAGCACCACCACCACCAAATCATCCGGCGGCGCCAATTCCAATTCTGCTGCCGCCAACAGCACCCCTACATTCGCCAACGCCACCTGGCCCTACGATCTAGTCGAGCTCTCCCAGATGCTCCTTTCTAAGGCATGCGCCGCCGACACAGCAACATACCCCAACGCCGATTCGCTGGCCTCCTCCACCATGTTCGGTGCTGGCACGGTAAGCATGGACATGCTCAACCTGGCTTTCCACAAGGGCATGGAGGAGGCCAGCAAGTTCTTGCCCGCCGCCAACAACAGGCTCCTCATGCCCATCGTCTCCGGGGATAGGGACGGTGACCATGAGCACAACAAGTTGTGGCGTGCCCGCCAACCGAAGAAGTTGTGGAAGCCGTAGGTGGATGGAAATGAAATGTCGTCACTGTTGCTCCAACAGAATGCTAACAATGGCAGCAGGGGCTGCAAGAATAACAGGTATGATCATTGGGGTGATGATTCGGAGGAGAACGAAACGACAGACAGGAGGAGCTGCAAGCTGATGGCGGCTGAAACAGAGGAAAGCGAGATGGTGGAGGAGTTCGTCCAGAGCGGGTACCAGACGCTACACGAGCACCGCCAGTAGGAAGGGGAAAGGGAGCGCCAACGAGGCCGTGGACCTGCGCACCTTGCTGATCCAATGCGCGCAGGCCGTGGCCGCCGGCAACCACCCTAGCGCCATCGACCTGCTGAGCAGGATCAGGGAGCGCTCCTCGCCGAGGGGAGACGCCACGCAGAGGTTAGCGCACTGTTTCGCCAAAGGGGCTTGAGGCGCGGCTCGCAGGCACGGGGAGCCAGGTGTACGGGTCGCCGCTCATGGCGAAGCGCGCCTCCTCCGCCGTGGAACTCCTCAAGGCCTACCAGCTCTACCTGGCGGCGTGCTGCTTCACGGCCATGGCGTTCAAGTTCTCCAACATGACCATCTGCAAGGCCATCGTCGGGAGGAAGAAGGTGCACATCGTGGACTACGGCGAGCATTACGGATTCTAGTGGCCGACGTTGCTGGGCTATTGGGCTAACCGGGAGGGCGGGCCGCCCGAGGTGAGGATCACCGCCATTGACCTCCCCTAGCCTGGCTTCCGTCCGGCTGCTCGGATCCAGGAGACCGGGCGCCGGCTCACCAACTTCGCTCGCCGGCACGGCGTCCCGTTCAGGTTCCACAGCATCGCGGTGGCAAAGTGGGAGACGGTTTCCGTTGATGACCTCAACATTGCACACGACGAGGTGCTCGTCGTCAATGGCTTATTCCATTTCGGTAAGCTCATGGACGAGGGTGCCGACATAGATAGCTTGAGCCCTAGGGATATGGCCCTCGTCAACATTCGGAAGATGTGGCCGGACGTGTTCATCCTCTGCATCGAGAACAGCACCTACAACGCGCCCTTCTTCGTGACACGGTTCAGGGAGGCACTGTTCTATTACTCTGCGTTGTTTGACATGATGGATGTGCTGGTGCCATGGGACAACGACGAGCGCGTGCTGGTTGAGCAGGAGTTCTTTGGACACTGCGCCTTGAACGCCATTGCTTGTGAGGGCTCGGATAGGGTGGAGCGCCCTGAGACGTATAAGCAATGGCAGGTGCGGAATGAGCGGGCAGGGTTGAGGCAGCTGCCTTTGGATCCTGATATGGTTAAGAGCATCAGGAAGAAGGTTAAGGATAAGTACCACAAGGACTTTGTGGTTGATGTGGATCAGCAATGGCTCTTGCAAGGATGGAAAGGGCGCATACTCTATGCCATGTCTGCATGGGTTGCCAATGATAGTATCTCTTAGTCACTGGCCAGTGTCATAATATATTAATATCTTTGTAACATATGTGAGATGCTTGATTAGGCTCTGTGTTCCTTTTGTGCTTGGGATATTAGCATTTTTTATTCTAAATGATAATATTTTTTATATATTTGGGTAAACTTAAATAAAAATGTTTGATTCCTCAAACGAGAATTGTAATTTTTTTTGAGGCATCGGAATAGTAATTAATATGTAGCCAACAACCAATTTTATTATGGATTACTTGTTTGACTGTCCATGTGGTAAGGTATCTGTCCTAAGAAGTCTGGTCACGTGAAGCTGACAAAACAATTTTAATGATTACTTGTTTGACTATTCTTGGCAGTGAACTCTATAAAGCTAGACCTCACTAGCTATTTCTCTAAACATGCAAGCAATCCACCTAATTAGTCTACTATCGGATGCATTTATGACCAATTAGCATTTGCAATTATGATCTACATGTCAGCAAAACACATCATCCACTAACATGCATTTAGTTGTCCACATCAGCGTGCCACGTCATCCACTAACATTAACTTATAATTGTTGATCCCTTTATATAAGTAATTTTATTCCAAATCATCAGCAATTTCCGCGGCAATGTGTGGGGTATTCACCTAATTATATATATTTGTCCTAGATTTCACTATCTGTTCTAACATCACAGGATTTGGGCAGTTCCCTGGGTCTCCAAAGTGGAAACTTGCGTGTGATTCAGCGTGAAAGCATCATCATACCGGTTCTACAAAGTACTCCTGCTGTCCCAAAAGAATAGTTTTAAAATAATTCTGCAAGTTTTTCTAAATTTAGAGAAAATAAGATCAACATTTATGTCTTGCAAAAATGTTTACTATTCAAACAGATGACATGCTGGCAATTGAAAGAAACAAGAGGCCACCTCTAGCAGCTACAACCTAACCCAAACGGACCCAGCTCCTTTGTGCCTAATATAATTCCTCTTTCGTCACAAAAAAAAAGCACCAAAAGGCACCCCTCCAAAATAGTCGTAACTACCAACCATACATCTAGGGAAAAACCAGTGAAAATGCAGTCAGCAAGCATGATTGTAAGGAGAACTATGTTTGGCTTAACGCCCCTCCTACAACTCGATTGTAATGATCCTTATTAATAAATGAAGTGAAGTTATTCCAACAAAACTAATATGATCACAAATTTTAAACTTAACTTGCTAAGAATTTGCACTCAAAATTTTCAAAATTAAAACAAAAATTTGAAAAAGAAATTGCTACCCCCACTCACCAAACCCTAACAAAGAGAAAAATGACGTTTCAGGCTCTGCCATGCTAATTTAGAAAGTTTCCACACATGGTGACTGTTGATGGTAGGTAACAAACATTATAAACCGTCAATAGAACTTGAATAAGGGCATGGATATAATAATCAACATAGGCTTAGGGTTTAAACTAATAAATTCCACAAGTTTTGGTGAATCTGTATTTTCAGTAGGGTTTATCCAGAAAACCGTTAAGGTGGACCTATATGTCAGAGTTAATTGCACTTATCCGTAGTGAAACAGACACCAGAAGGATCTAGAAGACTCCAGAGGACACCACACCACGGCAGGGCCCAAGTGACTAGCCTCACCTATAGGCCGGCTAGCCTGTGGGCCCCACTGTCAGCCTCCTCCTTCAAACATCGGTTCTCCACCGCCTTAGGGTCTACATCTACGTCGTCCTTTCAAGTCGTTTGATCCGGGGGCTCAGAATGGATGCTACAATCTATATATACCAACCCCTGCCACCCACCCTAGCATATCAAACCCTGATCAAGTCAGTCAAGAAGACAGAAACCCTAATCCTCAAAGCTCCACCATATTTTAGGGCATAGCTAACTAGGCTAGGTCTAGAGGAACGCAAGCTTTGCTTGGATTTCAGATCTTGTCAAGAGCATGGCTTGGTATAGCCCCTTGTATCCTCTTTTGTATCTTTCATTATTCATATGTTTGGTACAATTGATTCGACATTGTTCTTAATATTATTCATGTTCCTATTTATCATATTCATCGTCTATTTTGATTATATGCGTAGTATAGTTAGATTATCATCATGTTGAAACATAAGTTCGTATAGCGCTCACACTAAGGTACCAAGGGTGAGTGGTCGACATTGTGTAAGTGTGGTACTTATACGTTATTTACCTATGGATGCACCCTATATTTCGGGCCATTTTGTAGATCACGGATGTGACACTCTCATTGAGTCCTTTGTAGTCCACTCCCCGAATATAGGACAAGTAGGATGTAGTTACAAAGGAAGACAAGCTCTGTTCTTAATCTCTTCCTTAGTAATATCCCTTATGTATAGATATGAAGTTGATCTTAGCAATGAAAACTAAGTGTAATTGCACTAATCAACGTATGCTTTGACTTGTAATTAAGAATGACTTAGAAATTATTCCTCTAATATTCTAACTTAGCAATGTTAATGCCATAGAAAGAAGTGCTCTGAGTGATCATTTATCATTTATCATTACTTATCATATTTATCTCTTGACTTACCCCTGTTGTGAGTAGAGTTTGGTCATGGTTTATTTCTCCATTATGTGTATAAGTTACGACTGCCTGCCCTTTCCTGTGGTAAAAATATACCTAGAATACTCCCGGGTGAAGTGTTACAATGGTATAATTATTTGTGCACTTATAGATCCTTTTATATACATATTTATATTTTTCTAGTCACATAAAATACTAAAGTACTTCTTAGTGTTATTCTAGAAGTGGCATTAGATAAAACCAACAAACATTCCTGGCATCATACCTAGAGATGACAACTTAGTAAAAGTGATGCTAAGAAATATCAACAACATTAGATAGCTACTTAAACAAGTGATAAGTTAATAAATACCAACAAGCATTTCTGGCGCCATTGCCGAGGAAGGTAGCTAGACAACCACGGAATATTGATAAACTTGTACTTATTGATGTGATCGAGATAACCATTGACCTCTGCTCAAATAGGCTTACCCTTGTTATGTCTACTTTTTATTACCTTATGCAGGGTAATGTTTGACCGGTTTTGACCTTCTGACAAACTACATTGAAGATCCAGAAGCATTAATCAGGAGGACTAGAGCTAAACTCAAGAACTCAGCTTTAGAATCGGAAGACAACCAGATAAGGCAAAGCTTAACACCAGATTTTGAAGCCATAGCTAACAAGATCCTCCGTGAGTTCTCTACTCCAACTACGGCCAATATCCGTACTAGACCGGCGGTCAATGTCGGAGACAATGGATTTGAGCTCAAGCCAGCTCTTATAAACATGGTGCAAGCTAACCAGTTTTGTAGAAAGGCACATAAAAGATGCGAGTGCTCATCTCCAACACTTTCTAGAGATCTGCAGCACTTTCACCATCAAAGGACTAACTAGAGACGTCATATTACTTCGCCTCCTCCCATTCTCACTTTTGGGGAAGGTGAAGTAATGGTTCTATGCTAATAAATATAGAAATACTATATGGGATAACTACTCCACTGTCTTCCTAGCAAAGTTCTTTCCTACAGGCAAGATCAATGCTCTGCATGGGAGAATTTTAAGTTTTCAGCAGCAGCATGATGAATATGCCCCTGAGGCATGGGAACGCTTTCAAGACTACATATCAGAATGTCCTCATCATGGGGATCGAGAATTGGCTACTCATGTAGATTTTCTACCATGAGTTGACCAACAACACCTGTGAGAATATGAATGCTGCTGCTAGAGATGCTTTCCTGTCACTCACAATCCTAGATGCAACAGCTCTCATAGAGAAGATGGCCTCCAACCAAGGCTGGAATAAAGAACGTCTTCAAACCCGCAAGAGAGGTGGAGGAATACATCAACTCAAGGAGGTAGACATGCTGTCTGCTAAGATGGACCTGCTCATGAAGAGGCTCAAAGACCAAGCCAATGAGAAGCAATAAGTCATGCACATTCATGATTCCCGCAAGACCTGTGAAGAGTGTGGCAACACTAGGCATTCAGGGAACAACTATCCTAAAACCCACGAGGATGTGAACTTCATCAACAACAGCAACTATCATCCTCAATAGAATCAAGGATGGAACCAACAAAGGCTCAACTACCAAGTTAACTATCAAGGTAACAATTTTAGTAATTTTAATAATCAATCACCCTTGAGAGAATTAATTTCTAGCCAAGCTAAAATTATGGAGGGCCTATCTAGAAAGTTAGCTTCTAATGATAAAATTTTAGAAAACATAAATAATAGAATGGATAGCTTCTCCTCTGCCATTAAAAACCAACATAGCTTTAATAAAATGATAGAATCACAAATAGCTCTGTCGGCGGCTGCTGTTCGTCCTACCAACAAAGGTAAGATTCTGGGGCAACTGAAAGATCTAGAAACTGTAAATCTTATCGATATTCACAATGTAGCATACTACTGTATACAACCATCAACGGGAAGATGGATAGACTATTCTTTGCCTCAAAAGAAAGCTGATTCAGAAAGACCTGTCATCGCCATTAGACCTCACATTTTCGCAGAAGCTATCTGTGACTTCAGGACAAGTGTCAACATCATGCCTAAGGCAATCTATGACAAAATTAATGAAGGTACTTTGTTGTACACAAACATTCATTTGCAGCTTGCAGATTAATCACTCTGCTATCCCAAGGGATTTCTTGAAGATGCCATTGTTCGAGTGGGACAATCATATGTTCCCGTAGACTTTGTGGTTTTGGAAACAGGTGAAGATGTAAGGGCACCCATTATCTTGGGCCAACCCTTCCTAAGCACCGCAAAAGCTATCATCTACATGGACAGTGCCAAGATCTATTTCACAATCAAGGATAAGAAGGAGAATTTTACTTTCAAGAATCGTATCTCGCAATCTCCTGGACATCCACAAACGCCGTACTTGCCCGCAGAGACAACAGTGACCAAGAAGAGAAACAATAGGAGAAGAAGGAAGAATAAGGTCAGGCAACCACAAGAAGAGTCAGTCAACATGATCAACACACTCCGATCAGAGTATGACCATCTACTTACTTCACCATTTCTCGCCAAGAAGGACAATCCTGGCGTACCAACGATCAAGTGTACCGTTGGACAAAGAATATTCCACAACACCTTCTACGATATTGGGTCGGGTGTCAATATAATGTCCAAGGTGATGTATGAATACTTATTTGGTGATGAACCTTTGTTCCCTACATATATGCAATTGCAGATGGTAGATCAATCAAACTGAATTTCGGAGGGAATAGAAAAAGATGTCATGGTAAGAATACATGCTCACTATGTCCCTGCCGACTTCATGGTTCAAGACATGGGAAAAGAAGAAGAAGATGTACCTATCATCCTTAGAAGACTGTTCCTTAACTCTACCAACGCAATCATCTATGTCGGATCTGCACAAGTCCACTTTCAATTCCCAGGAGAAAAGGTACGCTGCTATTTCAATAGTTATACCACTTATAAATAGCCAAAGAAGACTCACTCCAAGAGGAGACGTTGACCATCCTAATGCCGGAGGAATCAATCCCTAAAGAATGAGAATGAAGAAGATGAAGGACATGTGAAAGATGAACCTACTCCGCCAAAGTCAAATCCACAGACCAAGTTGGTGTGGAAGGAAAAGGTGGCATTATCATCAGAGTCACCATCACAAGAGGTGCAACCATCAAGGTCTCCATCTCCTGGACCAATAGATGCATCCGAGGAATAAAAAAGATTGAGAAGTCCCGTCCGGAGAACTTAAAAATCCGAACCGTTACCGGGAGGTAAATCGCTAGTTATCTATATTTATTTCTTAGCATTGCATGAATTATTATTCACTTTAGCATATTTACTTTTTTTGTATTTGCTTTGCACTTAGAAAAGAAAATAAAAATTATATCATTGCATTATAAAAATTCTAAGCCTCATGTGAATAATTTCCCGGTGTAAAAACCTGTAAGAATATTTACTGTGGTGCCATAAAAATAAAAAAAATACCAAGCATACATTACGAAAATCCAAAAAATACTAGACAAACATCCTGCTAAAGACTTGCCAGTTTGAAATTCTTTCCAACTGTAAGAACAACTAATCTCTGGACGGCTAACCGCTAACCCTTTATCCTAATCCGCTCTACGAGTTTTGGTGTTCTTTGCAAGATGATATATATGATCAAGAGCAAGTTCACCTGGTTGTCTTCATCTTGCTCCACCATGGACGAGAAGGACATCCGTTGGCAAGATCTAGCTTGAGGGAAGAGCACGACAACATCTAGCTTGGGGGAAGAGCATCCTCCATGTATCTAGACAAGTATTTCTTTTCTCTTGTTTTACTATTCCTAAGTTTACTATATAGTAGTTAAAAATGTATAGCTAAAAATAAAATAAAAATTTATCTTAGCTAGTTAAATTATTAGTATGGTGTGATCTAAAAAAATATGTGTCCAGATTTCTTTAAGTTTGATTTTTAAGAGTCGAATAAATAAAAGGACTCTAAGGATAATCTTTTGAAATAGAAATAATGAATCGTTGCTCTGTTGTAATTTCTTTCAAGTATGAAGTGTTCAGGCTTGAATTTTCCCGAGTTTTGGATAAAACTGTTTTGATATAAGAATTCACTTTGAACTTGAAACTCGTTGGTAGCATATGCTTAATCTAAGTCTAGGTAATTGACAGATATGATATGAGAAGGTCTAAACTATTGTTTATCTTGTTTCAAGTGATACTAAAGTTCTGAAGATTTCCTTTGAAAAACATAAAAATTGATGAGTTCCTATATGACAAAGCTTGAATTCCTACTGGAGCCATATATGATACTTAGATTAGGAAAACTTTCACTTACATGCTACTTGTTTTGTATTGAGTTTAGTCAAGCTTTATTGACCCTTATGAGAGGATTGTCATGCTCTTAAAATCAAGATCACGTACACACCACCCACATATGCACTACTACACTGGGGGTAGGCGCAAAACATGCCATTCTATTTAGATCCACCCAAACATGTTTTACTCCTACACTGGCAGTGAACACCAAAAATATACTTGATAGGATATCCATGAAATAAATGCTTCAAGTTGTTGTTGCTATCTCTCAAAAGTTTTGTTGCAGAAAAAGAAGCATAGAGCTATGCAAAAGTTAGTTAAAAAAGAAAAAAAAGAAAAGAGTTGAAAAAATAGACAAGTGTCCGAGATATATAAAACAATGGGTACTCGGATACCCGCTGGAAAAGAAAAAAGAAAGAAATGAATAAGATAGCCTATGTTTTCCTGCAAAAGTTATCCAAAGTTTTAAAAGAGAGATACATTTTCAAGGAGTATAGTAGAATTAGGTTAGCCACCATAAATATTCACCATACATCCACACACATGCACATCTTGATTTGATTGTATGACTTAACTCTCTTTGGATCCGAGGTTTGACTTTATAATATGTGTATTGCAAGTATGCTCTTTCATGCCTTTTCCACTCCTATGAGCTTCACATGAGCCTTAGTTGTAGGAAGAGAAAGGAATAACATCATTATTGCCTTGGTGAGGATCCACAAATACCACATATGTTGAGAGACTTAAAAGTGTCATACAATGGAAGCTCTGAGTTTTATTTTGCAAATCTATAAAAAATCAAGAATAATAGTTGAGCAAAGAACTTGAGACATAGTGCTCGACTTGATCGTTCTGTCTTTCGATTGCTCAAGACCCAAGTGAAGGCTAAGAAGCCCATGGTTAAAGATAATATGGGTGAGTTTGAAAGTCAGATCAGTTTATTCTAATCCAGAGGAGAATTCTTGTTTGAATGCATGTGTACTCTAAAGGAGTTGTTTCAATGTTTTCAAAAACTTTAAAACTCCTGACCTATTGCTGAGTTTAGCATTGCTCAGGGACGAGCAAAGGTAAGCTTGGGGGAGTTTGTTGACAATAGTTAACAAACATTATAAATTGTCAATAGAACTTGAATAAGGGCATGGATATAATCACCAACATAGGCTTAGGGTTTTAAACTAACAAATTTACACAAGTTTTGGTGAATCTATGTTTTCATCAGGGTTTATCCAGAAAACCGTCAAGGTGGATCTATATGTTAGAGTTAATTGCACTTATCCGTAGCGAAATAGACACCAGAAGGGTCTAGAAGACTCCAGAGGACACCACACCGTGGCAGGGCCCGAGTGGCTACCAGGTGGGATCGACCGGCCCCACCTATAGGCCAACCGTCTTGTGGGCCCCGTTGTCAGCCTCCTCCTTCAAATGTCGATTCTCCACTACTCAGGGTTTGCATCTACGCCGTCCTTTCAAGTCGGTTTGATCCGAGGGCTCAGAATGGATGCGACGGCCTATATATACCAGCCCCTACCACCCCCTGGCATATCAAACCCTGATCAAGTTAGTCAAGAAGACAAAAACCTTAATCCTCAGAGATCCACCATATTTTAGGGCATAGCTAGCTAGGCTAGATCTAGAAGAAGACAAGCTTCGCTTAGATTCTAAATCTTGTCAAGAGCATGGTTTGGTATTGCTTCTTTATTTTTCGCAGCTGATTAGCAACTCTATGGATTGCTTGTTTGAATTTTAGTGGGATGAGGTATTTATATTGTGAAGTTCCACTGGTTGGGAGTCGGAGGTATGATCATGCATCCCAAATATACACCAAGATTTGCTCGAGTCCTCTCTTAACTCCAAATTAGGTGCACAATTTCTTCTTAATAAAAAATGCATATATGTTTTTTAGGTTCATGTTGAAACTGAATCGGGTCACACACCAGCAGGGGCTAGCACGCTCGAGGCAGCACACGACCTTGAACTCAGTGGGAACGCCCTAGAACAGCGAGACGGACCAGCAAGTCGGTTAAGCTGTATCCATCGTCTGTTCTTCACCTGATAGACTTCTGAACACCTCCTAGGAAGACCTGTCGGGGAACTAGGGGCACAGCGCTGGGTTGGTTTAGGGTCAGCAAGAGCAAATCTTGTCAAGAGACGTGGTGAACAACATGGGCTGAATCGGGTCACACACCAGCAAAGGCTAGCACACCCGAGGCCGCACATGACCTTATACTCAGCGAGACCGCCCTAGAACAGCGAAACGGACCAGCAAGTCGGTCGGGCCGATCCGTCACCCGTTCTTTACCCGATAGACTCATGAGCACCTCTTACGAAGGCCTATCGGGGAGGGGCACAGTGAGGTTGCCCTAGGGTCGGCAAGACCGCCTAGAACGTCACAAAATCTCGTCGAGAGACGCGACGAACAACAAGGATTGGAAAAGTTAGAGTAAAAGAAGTAGTAGATGTGTTTCATGACGATTGGAAATTGGATTTCTCAATAGACCGCGATCCCCTCGTATATATAGAGGGGTTGGTCTTATCCTAGTTGAAAGTATATCCAACGCGCAATCTAAGTTTTCCCACGGCCAAATATAGATTAATACCGAGTTGAAAATTAACAAACCGAACTCAGAACAACACAACCGGCTTAGCTGATTCTGGAATCCGGCCTAGCCAGTTTTCTCTGGGCCAATAGCTTTGACAAGTGGTGAAGAGGAAAACCGGCTTGGCCGGCAGTGCTCAATTTCTTCAATTCCTCATTTGGACTCTGATTTTGATGTTCCAAATATTTTCTTCAACGTCTTGACGCCATGAACTTGAGAAGGAAGTCCATTACTCTTGTCGGCACATTTTTTATATCGACAGATTGTCTCTTTTATTTCATCATGAAGAGATTTTTTTGGGGGGGGGGGAGGCATTTTCTTTGGTTCTAGATTATACACTAGAAAGGGTATAGAGATTTGTGATTAAGCATGAATACAAAAGTACCTCTCTGTGTCATAGGTTTTGCTAATTGGTTGACTTTAGGAATTGAATACATTAACTATTGTAGTATACTATAATCCTTCCATGCTTTTAGCTGTGTTTCTGATGCATGCATGATATGCACATTGGTTGGTGGTTACTATTTCTTTACGACTAGGTGTGTGATACCGCAGTTCATTTTGTTCCTTTCATTGGTTAGAACATAGAAGCAAATACATAGTATATTAAATTAATTCTCAGATTGTTTGCCAAGTCAGAATGGTGGCGTGGCTGTGGCATCAGCCAGCCATGAGGTATTGTGATTTAATTTGAAGTTTACTTTGGAGGGGTTTCATGTGGCTGCGGCTCCGCAACTGTAGCAGTAATTTGGAGGAGCCACTAGAGCTCCAAATGTGTAGTCCTTTGGCTTCTTTATTTTATCGGTGTGTTGACCAGAGCCAGAGTCTTTTTGGCTCGTGAGTAGTGAGCTACATAGTAATCAAGCAGAAGGAGCCAGAGCACATGGGAGCTATGCTAAACCGGCACCATGTGTGCCATACTAGTTTTTCACCCGGTTTGTCCCTTTGTCTAATACTCTCTCCGTTCTAAATTATTAGTTGTTTTGACTTTTCTAGATAGATATATTTTGCTATGCATCTAGATACACACTTATGTATACATAGTAAAAATTTATGTATCAAAGAAAAACCAAAACGAGTTACAGTTTTGAACGAAGGCACTGAAAGAAAAAGGAGACGAGGTGCAGTGAACAGATTAAAACGACCGTGACATTCGGCAAAAGCACTCAGCAGAAATCGCTGTGGAGGGTGTACGGCGTTTCCATTTTTCAAATATATATAGTGACAGCAGAAATCGTTTCAGGTGTTTGTTCGAAACCGCATTTGGCTTCCTTCCACTGTCCACTGTACGTAGTCTACTGAAAGGATGCATTTCGGTAGCCGGTCACATCTGTCGTCTGCCTTTCCCGAACCTTCTCCTTGCCTGTCCGTCACGGCTTTCGACTTACAACCAGGCCTGAGTGTTGTCCCTCCATCGACCATGACCCATTCCATTTCCGTCTTGTTCTTCGTCTTCACCACGGAACACCCCCTCCACCACCAGTGAAGTGGTGACCACCGGCCGGCAATGGCAACCGAGCCGGAGGACATCCCGGACGAGGAACCCTTCTCACCTTCCATCTTTCTTAACCTGTCCCCGACTCCTCCACACCCCGATGAGCAGGACCCGACAGCAGCATCGTCATCCAGCTCGTACCACCAGCACCCCAACCACCACCAAGCTCCGCAGACCTCCACTGAGATCCTATCCATCGTCTCCGACCCGTGCGTCGCCAACACCATTAATGGCGGAGTAGGCACATGCTTCAACCTCTCGCCGTGCTTCCCCGACTCCGCCCCCACGTTGGCCGGCGTGACCTGGCCCTACGACCCGGTCGAGCTCTCCCAGAAGCTCCTTTCTTCTACGACTACTCCTCCATACCCAAACAACATTGGACGCGACGGCGGCGTCACCATGGGTGATGCCAACGCCGCCTCCTTGCTGGCGACGCCTGCTAGTGCTGGCGACGTTGGAGAGCACGACGCGCTCTTCTCCAGTGGTGGCACCGGCAAGACGGCGGCAGCCCGGAACAGGGTAACCATGGACATGCTGAACCAAGCGTTCCTCAAGGGTATGGAAGAGGCCAACAAGTTCTTGCCCACCAACAACACCCTCCTCACCCACTTGGAGACCATCGCTGAGTCCGGGGACAGACACGGCATCGCTGCTGGACAGAAACGCCATAACCGGGACGACAACTTGGAGGCAGAGACAGGCAGAAAAAGCAAGGTGGTAGCGCCGGAGCCAGAGGAGACAGGGGAGATGGTGGATAGATGCGTTCTTGTTGGGTACCAGTCGCTGCTCGACAAGATGATGGACATGAGCATCGCCGTGGACAGCGAGGCCGAGCAGAAGGCCAGGAAGGGGAAAAAGAAGCCTACCATGGCAGCGAGTAGCAGCAAGGAGGTTGTGGACTTGCGCGCCTTGCTCCTACAGTGTGCACATGCGGTGGCCACGGGAAACCGCCTTGGCGCGGCCGAGCTTCTCTGGAAGATCAAGCAGCACTCCTCGCCTACGGGAGATGCCACACAGAGGCTGGCATATTGTTTCGCCCGTGCACTGGACGCACGGCTCACAGGCACCGGAAGCCAGCTGTACAGGTCGCTCATGGTGAAGCACACCTCGGCCATGGAGTTCATCAAGGCCTATCAGATGTACCTCGCGGTTTCCTGCTTCAAAATGATGGCGTTTAAGTTCTCCGACCTAACCATCTGCAAGGCTGTCGCTGGTAGGAGGAAGAAGTTGCACATCGTCGATTACGGCAAGGAGCATTGTTACGGGTTCCACTGGCCAACCCTGCTTGGCTTCTGGGGGGCAAAAACTTGGGACGACGACGAAGGACCACCGGAGGTGAGGATCACCTTTGTTGGCCTCCCTCAGCCAGGGTTCCGTCCTGCTACTCGGATTGAGGAGACTGGACGCCGGCTCAGTACCTTTGCTCGTCAATGTGGCATCCCCTTCAGGTTCCGCGGCATCGTGGCAAAGTGGGAGACGGTCTGCGCCGATGACCTCGACATTGAACCTGACGAGGTGCTCGTCGTCAATGGCCTCTTCCATCTTGGGAGATTGATGGACGAGGGCATCAATGGCATATACAGTCCAAGCCCTAGGGACGTGCTCCTCGGCAACATCCGGAAGATGCGGCCACATGTGTTCATCCTCGGTGTTGAGAACAGCTTACACAATGCACCATTCTTTCTAGGACGGTTCCAAGAGGCATTGTTCTACTACTCCTCGATGTTTGACATGATGGATGCAGCGGCGCCACGGGACAATGACCAACGCTTGCTGGTTGAGCAGGACCTCTATGGACGGCGTGTTCTGAATGCCGTTGCCTGTGAGGGGTTTGATAGGGTGGAGCGTCCTGAGACATATAAGCAATGGCAGGCACGGAACGATCGAGCAGGCTTGAGGCAGCTGCCACTGGATCCTGATATTGTTAAGGCTGTGAGTGACAAGGTTAGGGACAACTATCACAGGAACTTTGTCATCTATGTGGATCAAAAATGGCTCCTGCAGGGATGGAAGGGACGCACACTCTATGCTATGTCCACATGGGTTGCAAACGATGGTATCTCAAATCCAAGCTAGCTAGCAACTCGAGTCATGTCTTTGTATAATATACTTATGTCACATGCTTAATGTCAGCGCCTGAACAGCTGACTCTGATCCAGCAGCTGGCTCGGCGTCTACAGCACCTGACAGCCATCCGACAACAGGAGCGGCCACTTCAGACGGGCTACAGTCCAGCAGGTCGTGGAGGCCCAGAACAACCAACCTGCGCTAATCGGTCCACACTGGGCAGCCAAGTAATCCATCAAGGAGCCATGGGCATCGCTACTGCCAAAGACGTGTGCGTGTGTCTTGCTATATAGTCTAGCACCTTCTTGTGGAAGGGGTCATCAAGCATTGTAATGAACAAACTATTCCTCTGCTAAGAACTCATCGGTTGTTTCCGTCCCAAATGCTGTGCTTCTCCTTCCTAGATTCCGATTTCCTCTATCCTTTCTAATCTGCTGCTAACAAAATTGGTATCCAGAGCCAACGAATTCCTCAGCCTACCCTCTCCACCCACCCGCAATTCTCCTCGTTCCTTCCATCTTGATCTGTCACGTAATCTCCGACGGCAGGTCGATCTCTGTTCTTCGCCCTTGTGGTGTTGACCGTGAGGTCCCGTAGGTCCACGCTGAGGTTGGTGTGGTTGACGGTCATGACGCGGTGAGTAACATTGGAGCCGCATCAAATCAATCACGAGCATTTCACTTGCTTCCGCAAGCAATTGGGCGCCATGGATCCCAACTTCCAGCTCCTGCTTGATGAGATCAAGTCCGTGAAGACCGTTGTGAACGGTGTCGAGAGTCGTGTCGGCGCCGTGGAGAAGTCCCTTGGTATCCGGATCTCCGCCATGGACCACTCCATCTCCGACCGATTCGTGCGCGTGGAGGATGCCGTCAGGGTGTTCGACGATTGGAAGCCTACCGTGGACGCGACCGTGGACGAGCTTCGGTCCGAGATCAGCACCCTGCGCAAGCAGGAGGGTGCGATCGAGAAGATGCGCGAGGAAATGACAGCGTTGAGCAAATCCATCAGCCGTGTGGTGCTCGACGCCGCACTGGCCATGCCTGCTGGCATCTTGGCGCAACCGCTGGTGACCGCAGTGACCTCATCCACCGGGCACCCAAACACAGGCCCCGTTGTGGGGCACCGCGTCGAAAAGCATCATCGGGAGTTTGAGTCCTTGACTCCACTCCCGGTGAAGGGTACGTCTGATCTCAAACCTCACCCGTTTCCTCAACCAATCCTCGCTTGCGTCGTTCTCTTTCGAGTTCTCAGCTTGATACTCACGGGTGTTTGTTTTCTGGGACTGTCGAGGGGATCCATGATCGACACACGCAGTTGGGCCCTCAATACTCCAGTAGCAAGCTACCGAGTTTAATTTTCCAGTGTTCAATGGAGAGAATCCCAAGCTTTGGATCACCAACTTTGAAGATTATTTTGACCTCTATTCGGTGGAGCCACATATGTGGATCAAAGCTGCTACTATGAACTTGTCAGTGCAGCCGCAAGATGGGTTCAGTCTCTGGACCATCGTGGTCGTCAGTTCAGCTGGGAGCAATTCTGTAAGTTGGTGCTCGATCGCTTTGGGAAAAGCCAGTATGAAGTCCTGATTCGTCAGCTGTTCAGAATCCGTCAGAATTCTTCTGTCCAGCAATATATTGACAAGTTCTCTGAATTGGTTGATCAGCTATTGGCTTATACTAGGAACACTGATCCATTGTTCTTTGCTATGAGGTTTATTGATGGACTTCGGGATGACATCTGCAGTGCCATGCACATGCAGAGGCCTGAATCTTTTGATGCAGCTTGTGTTTTGGCATTGCTTCAGGAAGAACTATTGGACTCAGCTCGCCGCAAAGAAGGCCGGTGACCAGAATCTTATACTAACCACAAGTTTGGGGGAGGCTGTCCAAATCCTGTGCAGACACCACTCGCCACTGACAAAAATGACAAGACGGACAAACCTGTGCTGGCGACAGGAGCTGAGCGGCGTGGCCGCATGGTCGAAGATCGCCTCAACACTCTCCGTTCATATCGCCGTGCACGTGGCCTCTGTATTCATTGTGGTGAAAAATGGTCACGGGATCACCGCTATTCAGAAAATATTCAGTTGCATGTGCTTCAGGAATTCTGGGATTTCTGCCACAATGAGGAGTATTCCGATGATAGCCAACCTGAAGATGACTCAACGGATGCTCAGGTACTTCTGGCAGTGTCTCTTGCCGCCCTGAATGGACAAACCACCGCTAGCACTATCTAGTTCCAAGGCACAATTCAGGGGTTGCCAGTCAAGATTCTGTTGGACTCGGGCAGCTCGCATACTGTTGGAGTATATGTTTAGGCCCATGAGGCTAAGGCCCATGTGGCCCATGTATAGAAACTATATAGGTACCCTTCTAGGGTTAGCCAAGTAATGGAAAATCATTTCCTCAAACATGGTATCAGCAGCCTAGGGTTAGGTCTTCTCCTTTCCCCTGCCTCCCAGCCGCCGCCCCTTCACTGGTGGCGCCGCCGCCGGCACAACCACCATGGCCGGCGGTCCTCCCCCTCCCCCTTCCCTCTATTCCTTTTTCCCCTCTCATTCCTCTCCATCCTGGGCCCAGGTTCTGGCCGGCGCCTCCGCTGCCTCCTCTCCAGGCGCCGCCGCCAACTCCCAGCCGCCCGCCCCTCCTCTGGCCGCCGGCCACCCTCTTCCCGCCGGCCATCCCCTGGCCGCCGGCCACCCTCTACCCGCCGGCCTTCCTCTGGCCGCTGGCCACCCCACAGCCGGCGCCGGAGCTGCCCGCCTTCCTCTCTGCCCCCCTCTTCTTCCCGTGATGCGGCTGCTGCTGCTGCTCACGGCACCGCAGCTGCCCGTGCCCTGGCCACCTCTTCCGCTC
This sequence comes from Saccharum hybrid cultivar R570, assembly GCA_038087645.1. Taxonomy (NCBI): domain Eukaryota; kingdom Viridiplantae; phylum Streptophyta; class Magnoliopsida; order Poales; family Poaceae; genus Saccharum; species Saccharum hybrid cultivar. The sequence goes on from JAQSUU010000744.1 coordinate 6,769,820, forward strand.
TGGGCACGGTGGAGGATGGCACCGAGGACGTCGCGCCTGCAGGGGTGGTCCAGCCAGGGGTTGTCCAGCCGCTCCTCGACCCTGGAGACCCCGCTGGTGCCGGTGCCGCTGTTGGTGCCGCTGCCTCTGCTCCTGCTGTTGACCTTCTCGGTCTCGGTGGTCCTCATCTTCTGCGCGCTCCGGGGCCGGACTCCACTCTCGCCGCCGCGGAAGGCCAGGCTCATGTGTGCGCGGCGGCTCTCGTGTGGGAGCGTGAGCGCGACGCGGCCGACGCTCTGGCTCGCCAGATCGCCGAGGCAGAGCAGCTCCTCGGTCCCCCCGCCTCCAGGGACGTCGGTGCCACCTCCTCTGCCTCGCCCGGGCGTCCCATCTCACACACCACCATCCTCTGGCATGACCCGGCTGACCCGCTCGTGGCCCAGCTCCACTACCAGGCCGGGGGGGTCCAGAACATCCGACTTCTCGTCCTGGTCGTCCTCGAGCCGGAGTCACCCTCCTACGCCCGCTGGCGGGACCTGGTGGTTCTCACACTTCGTCGCTATGCCCTCGACGACCACGTCCTCATCGACGCCTCGGTCGCCGTCCAGACGCCGTCGTGGCTCCGTCTCGACAGCATCGTCCTCAACTGGATCTTGGGGACGATCTCTCTGGACCTCCACGACCTCGTCCGCACCTCCCTGACGCGCGTCGGGCGTGGCTTGCCCTTGAGGGCCAGTTTCTGGGCAACGCCGAGGCCCAGGCTCTGCGTCTCGACGCGAGTTTCCGCACCTTCGTCCAGGGTGACCTCTCCGTCGGCGAGTTCTGTCGTCGGATGAAGACCATGGCGGACTCTCTTGGCGACCTCGGCTGGCCCGTGGAGGATCGTATCTTGGTCCTCAACGTCCTTCGCGGGCTCAGCGACCGGTATGCCCACCTCCGGACGTGGATCACCCATCAGCGGCCCTTCCCCACCTTCCTGGAGGTCCGTGACGATCTCGTCATGGAGGAGCTCACACAGGGCATCCAGCCGGGGTCTGCTGTTTCTCCGGGGTCCTCGACGGCTCTGGCCGCTACTCCACCGCGTCCTCCTACACCACGGCCGTCTGCTCCGCCACCGTCGTCACTTCTGGGCCCTCCTCCCTTCGGGCCGAGCGGAGGTGGGGGGGTCGTGGCTCTCGTCGTCGACGTGGAGGGGGTCGCGGGGGTGGCCGGGGCGGCCACCCACAGGCTCCGGCACCGGCCGGACCACACGGGGGGCACCATGGCCTTCGTTCCAGAACCCATGGTCCGGCCGCATCTCCATGTGGCCCTACCACGCCCCCGGAGCTGACACTCGCCCACCAGTGGCCATGCTGACCGGAGCTCCTCCCGCTGGTCCTACAGCCGGCGCCATCCCTGCTACGCCGTGGGTTCCACCCTTCGGGACTACACCGGGGGTCACTGGCTGGGATCAGGTGGCCCTGGCTCGCTCATTCAGCACCATGGGCCTAACACCTCCGGTCGGACCCGAGTGGATCGCTGATTCAGGGGCCACCTACCACACTACTCCTGACCCCGGTATACTTTCGTCGATTCACTCTCCCTCTCCCTCTCTTCCTTCGTCCATTATGGTCGCAAATGGTTCTTGTATTCTAGTCTCATCTGTGGGTACCGTCGGTGCTCATGGCTCCTTTCATCTTCCTGATGTTCTTGTTGCTCCTTCTATGGTTCATAATCTTCTTTCTATTCGATGTTTTACAGCTGACAATTCTTGTTCTGTGGAATTTGACTCCTCTGGTCTTACTGTAAAGGATTTGGCTTCCCGGCGTCCTCTGCTCCGATGTGACAGCACCGGGCCCCTTTACACCCTTCGCTTCCTGGCGGCTCCTTCGTCTTCTTTGCCGCCCGTTTTGTCAGCTGCCTTCGTCGCTTCTACTTCCTCTACTACCTGGCACCGGCGCCTCGGCCATCCTGGACATGATGCCTGGATACAGCTCTATCGTAGCTCCGGTCTTCCATGTACTCGAGCTCATGATGAGCAACTGTGTCATGCGTGCCAATTGGGCCGACATGTTCGTCTTCCTTTTTCTAGTTCTACTTCCTATGCGGCCCGTATTTTTGATCTTGTACATTGCGACCTATGGACATCTCCTATTCTGAGTATTTCTGGTTATAAGTACTATCTTGTGGTTGTTGATGATTTTTTGCACTATTCGTGGACTTTTCCTCTCCGTGCGAAGTCTGATACGTTTACCACGCTCCTCCACTTCTTTACTTGGGTGTCCACACAGTTCGGCCTCACCATCAAGGCCGTCCAGTGTGACAATGGTCGCGAGTTTGATAACTCCACCTCCCGCGCTTTCTTCCTCTCTCACGGTGTTCAGCTCCGCATGTCTTGTCCATACACCTCTTCGCAGAATGGCAAGGCTGAGCGGATGATTCGCACCACCAACGACACCGTGCGTACCCTTCTATTTCAGGCCTCTCTTCCCGCTCGTTTCTGGGCTGAGGGCCTGCACACCTCCACCTACCTTCTTAACCGCCTTCCTTCTGCGGCCTGCCCCGCTCCCACTCCTCACCACGCCCTCTTCGGTACCCCACCTCGGTATGATCACCTCCACGTGTTTGGGTGTGCGTGTTACCCCAACACCGCTGCCACTTCTTCCCACAAGCTGGACCCGCGCTCCATGCTCTGTGTCTTCCTCGGGTACTCCCCGGATCACAAGGGGTACCGGTGCTTTGACCTTACCTCCCGACGGGTTCTCATCTCTCGCCATGTGGTGTTCGATGAGTCCGTTTTTCCCTTTTCCAGCACTACCACCCCTCCGGTACCTGACCCACCCTCCCTGTTTCCCACTGACCCGGTGGTCCAGCCACCTCTTTCGTGGTCTCCTGCAGGTACCGCTTCACCGCGCGCCGGGCCGGCCCCCTGTCCCGGCTCCCCAGCGGATCCAGGCCCGTCGTCCTCGGGCGTGGCCCCGTCCTCTCCGGTTGGTGCACACCCGGGGCCTTCGTCCCACGCTTCTTCCCCGGGGGGGTCGCGTCGGTCGCCGACACCGGATCCCGTCCCAGCACCTGCCCCGGCACCTCCGTCGAGGTTCGCCGCGCCGATACAGGTGTACCAGCGCAGGCCGCGACCGCCACCGCTCGCGCTCCCTTCTCCACCGGGGACACCGACACCACCGCCATAGTCCCCGCTGGCTCGTGGTGCCCCGCCGGTTTACCACCCGCCGCTGCTTCACCGACACCCGCGGCATGTTCACCCGATGGTGACACGACACGCGGCTGGCACACTACCGCCTCGTGCCCTCGAGGCTTCGACCGGCGACGCGGTGGTCTCTCCGGTACCCTCTTCCATCCGCGACGCCCTGTTGGATCCTCACTGGCGCCGCACGATGGAAGAGGAGTATGCCGCGCTACTCGCCAACCAGACGTGGGAGTTGGTGCCCCGGCCGCCAGGCTCCAACGTCGTCACCGGCAAGTGGATTTGGACCCACAAGCGTCGGGTCGACGGCTCTCTCGAGTGCTACAAGGCTCGATGGGTCCTCCGGGGTTTCACTCAGCGTCCTGGCGTCGACTACGATGAGACCTTCAGCCCGGTGGTCAAGCCGGCGACCGTCCGTACCGTGCTATCGCTGGCACTTGCTCGGTCTTGGCCCGTCCACCAGCTGGACGTCAAGAACGCCTTCCTCCATGGCCTTCTTACCGAGACCATGTACTGTAGTCAGCCGGTGGGGTTCGTCGACACCACCCGTCCTGACATGGTCTGCCAGCTCAACAGGTCCCTCTACGGCCTCAAGCAGGCACCTCGGGTGTGGAACCACCGGTTCGCCGCTTTCTTGCTGACCCTGGGGTTCATGGAGGCCAAGTCTGATACGTCCCTGTTCGTTTACCACCATGGAGCCGACACTGCATACTTGCTGCTCTATGTTGATGACATTGTCCTCACCGCCTCCAGCGAGCCACTTCTCCGCCGGATCATCACCACTCTCCAGCAGGAGTTCGCGATGAAGGATCTGGGTGAGCTCCACCACTTCCTCGGTGTCACTGTTGAGCACCGTCCTACCGGGCTCCTCCTTCACCAGCGACAGTACACTCGGGACATCCTGGAGCGGGCTGGGATGACTGACTGCAACCCCTGCTCCACTCCGGTCGACACTCAGGGGAAGCTGTCTGAGGCTGAGGGACCACCGGTGGCCGATCCCACTGCGTACAGGAGTCTCGCCGGGGCCCTTCAGTACCTCACCTTCACCCGGCCGGACATCACCTATGCAGTTCAGCAGGTCTGCCTCCATATGCATGACCCCCGGGAGCCTCACCTCACGGCTCTCAAGCGCCTCCTCCGCTACCTCCGGGGCACGCTTGACTACGGCCTCCACCTCCACCGGGTCTCCTCCACCGACCTCATCGTTTACACCGACGCTGACTGGGCCGGGTGCCCGGATACTCGCCGCTCCACCTCCGGCTACGCCGTCTTCCTGGGTGGCAACCTGGTGTCATGGTCGTCCAAGCGCCAGCCGGTGGTCTCCCGGTCCAGCGCCGAGGCGAAGTACCGCGTCGTTGCTAACGGCATGGCGGAGGCCGCCTGGCTCAGGCAACTGCTTGCTGAGTTGCACACTCCGCCCTCCCGGAGCACACTGATCTACTGCGACAATGTCAGTGCGGTCTACCTCTCCACCAACCCCATCCAGCATCAGCGGACGAAGCATGTGGAGATCGACCTCCACTTTGTCCATGATCGGGTGGCCATGGGCGAGGTACGGGTCCTTCATGTTTCGACGACCTCCCAGTTCGCGGACATCTTCACCAAAGGCCTCCCGTCCTCAACCTTCGCCGAGTTTTGCTCCAGCCTCAACATCACCGGTGGCTAGTTGCGTCTGTGGGGGGTTGTGTGTGTTCTTTCTTGTTCAGCCTCGAACTCCGCTGCAACGGTAGTTCAGACTGCGGGGGGTGTTGGAGTATATGTTTAGGCCCATGAGGCTAAGGCCCATGTGGCCCATGTATGGAAACTATATAGCTACCCTTCTAGGGTTAGCCAAGTAATGGAAAATCATTTCCTCTAACACATACATTTGTCAGTCTTGCTCTAAGCTCTAAGTTGACAGGCCGGTCTCCTCTGTCCGTACCACTTCGTGTCAAGATTGCTGATGGTCAGATTCTTGATTGCTCCACAAATTTTCTGCAGTTGGAATGGTCAGTGCAAGGTTGCTGCTTCCGATCAGATGCTGAAGTATTTTTTTTTTTGATAAGTCGACGGGAGGGGAAAGAATCCCCCACCTGGATTGATATACTGATTGGTGGCTCTTGAGCAGCCATATGATTACAAAGATACATTTTGGTTTGGTGCTAAGTTTACATTGCGCTAGCTATTACAGAGCACCAAGTTGTGGCAACACTTCTATCACTTCTCAGCAATCGGGCTCCCCACAGGTGGGCTTCAGTCTTGCACGCCGCCAGTGCTGAATTTAGCGTGATTCTGTCATTCCTGAACACGAAGTTGTTCCTTCTCTTCCAGATATGCCAGCAGCAAAGGAGCAGAAATGTGGTGAAGAATTTCTCAGGTATATGCGGCGATGGCTGGATATCTCGGAGCGCCTGAATTGACCAGTTGGCTTCCGTGTGTACTTGCATGGCTTCCTAGAACTGCCTTGCATTTGGGCAACCAAAAATTATGTGACTCGGCGTCTCTTCGGGTGCTTGACATGTTTTGCAGGTAGTGTTATCAACAATTCCTTTCCTTCTTAATAGTGTCCTGCACTGTATCCTTTCCTGTGATAGCAGCCAGGTGAAAAATTTCACCCGTGGTGGGGCTTTGTTGTTCCAGACAAACCGTGTCCATGCATCTGGGCTGGATCCTGCATTTTCAGCACCCTATACAGTAGAGATGTGTCCATGTTAGGGCTAGGATCCCTACCGGAGCCGTTACGCAGGTTGTACGGATGTGAGACGGCTGGACGTGGGCGAGGACGACGCGAGGGCGCTGTGGCTGCAACTGCTGCGAGCGGAAGAGGGAGAGGCTGCGAGCTACAGTACCCGCATGCTACAGTACCACGCGGGTACTGTTCATGCGAGAGCGGCAGAGGTCCGGCGGCCAGGGTTTCACCCGCCTAGGGTTTCTCCCGCCTCCCTGAGGAAGCCGGAAACAATAATATGTTTCTGCTTAATTTTCCAAATAGAGTCTTACAAATATTTATATGTCTCTCTAATAGCGATAATTATAAAATAACCCTCTAGAAATACTATAATTGCGACAATTATATGGGCCATAGCCCCTTGATGGCCGGCTCCCCTCCTAGCCACTAGCGGGCCTGCGATGCCTGTAGGGGATGCCGGTCATAACATCTCTCCCCGCCTGCAGAAACAGCTCGTCCTCCAGCTGGAAATCGGGGTGCTTGGCGCGGAACTCCTCGAGTGACTCCCACGTTGCATCATCTTCTGGCAGACCGCGCCACTTGATCAAAATCTTCCAAACACCCTGGCGCTGCTGAGCTCGCAGGGCGCGTTCTGGGCCTGGCAGGACCCGGCCATCCAAAGCCGGTGGCAGGACGCCGGCGGCAGTGGGGGATCTCCGCGGTGCTGCTTCAGGAGGCCCACATGGAAAACATCGTGGATGTGGGCGCCATCGGGTAGCTGGAGGCGGTAGGCGACGCGACCGATGCGCTCGAGCACGCGAAACGGTCCCGCCCAGCATGACCCCAACTTGTGCTTAGAGCGAGGGTTGAGGGACTGCTGCGTGGTGCGGTGAAGGAGACGTAGCCAGACCCCCGACCCCACCTCAAACTCCACGTCCCTGTGGTTGGCGTCGTAGTATCATTTGGAGAGCTGCTGGGCTTGAAGGAGCCGCTGACGGACCTCAGCGAGCATCTCATCGCGGCTGCGGAGTAGGGCATCGACGGCCTCGGTACGAGCCGTCCCCGGCTTGTATGGCAGGATGGGCGGCGGGGGGCGGCCATAGACGACCTTGAAGGGCGTGGCGTGGAAGGCGGTATGGAAAGAAGTATTGTAGCAATACTCCGCCCAAGACAGCCAATCCACCCACGCACGAGGCCGGTCACCTGTAACACAGCGCAAATACATGGCAATCACCTTGTTGACCACCTTCGACTGGCTGTCCGTCTGGGGATGGAAGGCAGTGCTCATGCGGAGCTTGACGCCCGCCATCCGGAAGAGGTCCCGCCACACGTGGCCGGTGAACACGGGGTCTCGGTCGCTGACGATGGAGAGTGGAAACCCGTGGAGCCGTACAATGCCGTCGAAGAAGGCACGGGCGACCGATGCGACCGTGTAGGGGTGCCCGAGTGCGATGAAGTGCGCGTACTTAGGAAACGGTCGACGACGGTGAGTATGACCGACTTATCGACGACTTTGCGTAGCCCCTCGATGAAGTTGATTGAGATGTCTGCCCAAACTTGGGAGGGCATGTCGAGGGGCTGTAGTAGTCCCGCTGGCTGCAAGGCCTCTGTCTTGTTGCGCTGGCACGTGGTGCAGGAACACACCAAGTCCCGCACCAGTGCCTTGTCCCACGGAATGTAGAACTCAGCACGGAGGCGGTGCAGTGTCTTCTAGGTCCCCTCGTGGCTGGTGGCATGGGCTAGGAGGAGGACCTGGTGGCGGAGGTACCCGTGGTCCGCCACGAAGATGCGAGACCTGTGGAGGAGGAGGCCGCTGTCCAGGCACCACAGCTCCGCGAGCTCCCCGGCCTAGAGCTGCTGCGGCAGCCGCTGGCCATCCGGCGCCTCGGCCGTAGCACGCCGGATGTCGTCGAGGAGGGCAAAAGAGGGCCCGGACACAGCCACCACTGCCCCGAGTGCGTCCGGCGAAGGTACAGGCGCCACCGCCTCACTGTCGCGGCATGACAGAGCGTCCACCACGGCGTTGAGGCGGCCCGGGCGGTATTCCACCGTGAAGTCGAAGTCGAAAAGTTTGCTGATCCATTGGTGCTGTGGGACGGTAGACAAACGCTGATCAAGCAAAAATTTTAGACTGTAATGGTCACTGCAAACCAGGAAGGGGCGCCCCCACAAACCACGAAAGTCGCGTCGAAATCCGGCATCTGAAGCACAGGCCCCATCGTCAAGGCACGCTTGAGTGCCTCGAAAGCCGTTGTCGTCCCACACGAACGCGTCTCACCACAAGAGACTTGTGAGCAGGGCCGTGATGATGCCGAAGTCGCGGATGAACTTCCTGTAGTATCCTACCAAGCCCAAGAAGCCGCCACCGCGGCGACCTTGTCGGCGTCCATGGTGACACCGCCCTCGGTGATGACATGGCCAAGATAGGCCACGGATGGCGCCCCAAACGAGCACTTGGAGCGCTTCAAGTGGAGATGGTGCGCCCGCAGGGCGCTGAGGGCGATGTTGATGTGCTGTAGATGCTCAGCCCACGACGAGCTGTAGATGAGGATATCATCGAAGAAGATGAGCACAAACCTCCGAAGGTAGTCATGAAGCACATCGTTCATCAAGGCCTAGAAGGTGGCCGGGGCATTAGAAAGCCTGAAAGGCATCACCAGAAACTCGAAGTGGCCATGGTGAGTGCGGAACGCCGTCTTGTCGATGTCGTTGGGGTGCATCCACACCTAATGATACTCGGAGCGTAGGTCGAGCTTTGTGAAGAAGCGAGCTCCATGGAGCTCATCGACCACTGGAATCGAGAACTTGTCCTTGGACGTCTTGGCGTTGAGGGCACGATAGTCAATGCAAAAGTGCCACGACTAGTCTGCCTTGCGCACTAGCAAGACGGGCACCGAGAAAGGCGAAGTGCTCGGCCTGATGATCCCTTGGGCAAGCATGGCCGCACACTGCCGCTCCAGCTCGTCCTTCTACAGTTGGGGTAGCGGTAAGGGCGCACCGCCACCGGCGCGGTGCCCGACAGCAAGTGGATGCAGTGGTCGTACGATCGCGCCGGTGGAAGCCCCGTGGGTTTAGTGAAGACAATGGCGTGCTGCTAGAGTAGGACGTCCAGTAGTGGTTGTCGTGGGTCGGAGGCAGCCACATCCAGCAGCTATGCCGAGGGGGTTGGAGAGGGTGCAGCCGCCCCGGCCACCCCCTGCCAGGTAACGCGACGGTCGTCACGCCAAAACGACAGGGTGAGGGCCTCGCAGTCCCATAGTATGGGGCCCAAGGTGCGGATGAAGTCGAAGCCGATGATGAAGTCAAATCCGCCCAAGTTGAGGCCAACACACATGATGGCGAAGTCCTCGTCGTAGATGCGAATGGGCATGTTGCGCGCGATGCCCTCACAAGGCATCCGGTCACCATTGGCCACCGTGATCCGTAGACGCTCCCCACCCGTAGGAACGAGCCCCAAGCGGTGCATGGTCTCCCCCGACATGAAGTTATGGGTGGAGCCCATGTCGAGGAGGGCCAGGAAGCGTTCGCCCTTGATGACGACGGGCAGCAGCATGGAATTGGTGGCCCGAATACCTGCAACAGCCTGGAGGGAAACCACAAGGGCGTTAGCGGCAGCCATCTCCATGGCAGCCAACTCGCTAGAAGGGGTGTCCTCGGTCGTCTCCACGGGAGCCTCATCGATGTAGTCATCGGCCTCCAGGTAGAAGATGATGAGGACATCGCCACGCTGGACACACCGACGTTATGGTCTTCCCCAAGTTGCAATTCGTCCCTAACTCAGCTGCCACGTCACCCTCGGATTCAACAGACACGTCGTCACTATTTCGGTCATAACTTTCTCATACGACATCGAAACGGGGCGTTCTTGGATGCGTTGGAAAGGGGACAACGACACCATCATTTTGGATCTCATCCCAGCTCCAAAAGGTCTGTAGATCATTCTGTGTGACCACAGTAAGGTGTTGCGTCACCTATTTGGGCCAACTTGGCCATGTATCGTGTCGGGCCTGAAGCCCAAGTTGTGGGCACCCAACCCCTGGCCGTCCCCAACCCTAGGTCGAGTCTTAGACTATAAACACAGCCACCGCCGCTGTTAGACAATTGGGTTTTGTTTAGAGTTTAGTTTTCCATCGAGAAACTAAATCGTTCAGTGTAATTGTGGTAACAAATCCTTTTATAGTGACCCAGGGCCCTTGTTCTTGATCTACTTCACTATGTTGATTAGTCATTTGGAACCGAGTTCTCGAACCCTCTATTGATATTTGCGTCATTCATATTTGCAATTTCAGATTGCGTGTTTTACCTTCTTGCTTGTGCTCTTCGATTTGCTTGCAGGAAAAGCCTTCTTGGCGAGGTCAATCAAGTTGTGCTTGGTTGATAACCAATGGAGCTGTGGTGTAACGGTTGTAGGGTTCGAATTGTGTCTGATTTGAAGCTGGATCGCCAACGTCGAGATCTCCACAAATCGAACTTACCGGCTACCTCTCGGAAGATAAGGCCTGTACTCATCAGAAGAGGTGCTTGCACACGTGCCCGCGCACGTAGGGCTCGTCAAAATTGAAGCACAGCCCCTGGCGACGGCGCTCCTGCTGTTCGGCCGGAGAGAGCCGACGAAAAGTGGGCGCCGCTAGTGTCGGTGTAGGAGCGGTGGCCACAGGGGTAGGACCCGCGCTCGGCGTACGCTGCTGCAGAGTCCAGGTCGACCGCTGGGGCAGCGGGGCGCCATGAGGCTGTGGTGCAGGTGGAGGTACTCATTCCTCGAACGCCCGTGCCAAGTACATGGCGGACTGGAGGTCGGGCGGTGCGCAGAGCTGAACCTGCTTGCGGAGGTGGTCCGGTAGCCCGCCCACGTACAACTCTGCCTTTTGGTGAGCGGAGAGGTTGCGGGCATGGCACAGGACGGTGTTGTAGTGCTCTGAGTAATCCTGCACGGAAGAACCAAAAGGAAGGCGGGCAAGCTCCGCCAACCGTGTGCCCAGAACAGGAGGCCCGAAGCGGAGCGAGCATAACTCGCGGAAGCACTCCCAAGGGGGCATGCCCTCGTCCTTCTCTAGGGCATAGTACCAGATCTGGGCAGCACCCCGAAGGTGGTAGGACGCGAGCCATGTGTGAGCGGATGCTAGCGTCTGCTGGCCGCGAAAGAACTACTCGCACTGGTTCAACCAATTCAGAGGGTCTGCCGAGCCGTCGTATGTAGGAAACTCCAATTTGTAGAATTTGGGCCCCGCCTGGGCGCCCGTGAGGGCAGCAGCAAGGGGCCAAGCCCCTCCTGGTGCTAGCCGCCCGAGGAAGAGGGTGCCCCGAAGAACAGCGAGCCGTCCACCCCCCCCCCACGAAGAGAGTGCCACTGGCGGGGGGCAGGGTGGAAACCACTGTCGCCGCGACCCTCGTGGAGGCTGATGGGGTGGGCGACGTGGCCATCGAGTAGATCGGAGCCGACACCGTCACGGATGGCTGCAGCCAGTCAGGCAGCGGTGACATCGAGGCCGACCATTGCAACAGATGGAGCGGAACTCCGGCCCCCGTCGACGGCATGCCGTAGGGGTAGGATGTCGGTGGCGCAGTCGGGATCGGTGCCGTGGGCACTGGCGGCGGAGGTGCCTAGAGCAGGCCGGCCCATGCCTTCTACATGGAGACCACCATGTTGGTGATCAGATCAACCTTGGCCCCCAGCGATTCCAGTGTCAAGGGCTGGGCAGAGGTGGTGGATGCCTCCAACAACTCCGATGACGCAGTGGGCAGCGGCGAAGTGGTCACCAGGATGGAGGAACTCGGAGGCGCAGTCGTCATCGTACCAGGCAATACCGATACTAGGTTGATAGGGCTAGGATCCCTACCGGAGCCGCTACGTAGGTTGTACGGATGCGAGACGGCTGGACATGGGCGAGGACAGCGCGAGGGCGCCGTGGCTGCAACTGCTGTGAGCGAAAGAGGAGAGGCGGCGAGCTACAGTACCCGCGGCGCTACAGTGCCACGCGGTTACTGTTTATGCGGGAGCGGCAGAGGTCCGGCGGCTAGGGTTTCTCCCGGCTCCCTGAGGAAGCCGGAAACAATAATATGTTTCTGCTTAATTTTCCAAATAGAGTCTTACAAATATTTATATGTCTCTCTAATAGAGATAATTATAAAATAACCCTCTAGAAATACTATAATTGCAACATTTATATGGGTCATAGCCCCTTGATGGCCGGCTCCCCTCCTAGCCACTAGCGGGCCTGTGACGCCTGTAGGGGATGCCGGTCATAACAGTCCAGGTCTCCGTTTTTCTTTAGCATCAAACTTTGCCGTCGATCTCTGCCTTCTGTGAGTGAGTGGTGCTCCATAATGTCGAGTACCTGGACGAGTTGTTCAGTGGCAGTGCTAGACTGTCTTGTGGTGATATATCAATGGAGGTCACCTTGGTATGCCTGGTGCACCGTGATCTCCTACTGATGGCAGTGGCTGAGGAGATCTGGGAATCTCTCAGCAAGGCTGTCATTTCCATCCCACACATCATGCCAGAAAGATGTTGTTTTCCCATCTGCTAGAGTAACCATCGTGATGGCTCGGTAAGCAGGCAGCAGAGACCTTAATGTCTCCCAATGGTTACCATGGAGATCACCAGTTAATGACCCGATGCACGCATTCTGCCCGACCCATCGTGCCCACGATGAACTATGATTGGAGTGCAACCAGTGGATCATCTTCAGTAGCAGGCAAGTGTTCTGAATGGTGAGATCCTTGAGGCCCAGTCCGCCCCTGTCTTTGGTGTCACAAACATGGTCCCAAGCAACTAAGTTCTTTGCACCGCTAGATGTTCCGGAGCCGGACCAGAGGAAGGAGCGGCGCCTCCGATCAACCTGGTCCAATATCCCAGGTGGCACTGGCAAGGCGGCCATGGCATAGATTAGCTGACTGTCAATCACTGCGTTCACCAGAGTTGCTCGGCCCATTTGGTTGAGAGAGGATTGCCATCTAGCCAGATACTTGTCACACTTAGCAATGCATGGTTGGAAAGCAGACAGCCTTAGCTTGGTGCTAGATAGTGGTAGTCCCAAATAAGTCTGAGGGAAACCTTCCCTTCTGTAGCCTAGAACTGATATGCAAGCCGCGACCTCGTCTTCGTTCATATGTATCGGGACGGCTGTGCTCTTTGCTTAGTTGATATGCAATCCGGTTGCGCTGGTGAATTGGTCTAGTACCGTTTTCAGTGTCTGGATATCTGTGAGCTCTCCTCTAACTAGTATCAGTGTATCGTCTGCATATTGCAATACTGGACATTTGGCATCATCAACAATCGGGTGTCTCATGCTACCTATCTTCCTAATTAAGACCTGCAAGACATCAGCTACCAGGATGAATAGATATGGCGAGATTGGGTCGCCCTGTCGTAGTCCCCGGCGGCAGTCAATCAGAAGTTAAAGTATTGCCTCTAGTTCACTATGATCTTGTGGTTGGGATGGATTGGTTGGCTCAGCACAGCCCGATGCAGATGGATTGGGCTCAGAAGTGGTTGGTCATTCTATATGACGGAGCTTCACGTGCATTACAAGGTGAAATCCACAGCCTTCCACCGAGTACAGTCGTCCAGGTGTCAACTATATCGGCCGATACCAGTGGTTCTAATCAGTCTAGTCAGTTGCCGGCCATCACACAGCTTCTACAAGAGTATCAGTCGGTCTTTGAGCCACCTCAGGGCTACCCTCCAGAACGTGCTTTTGCTCATGACATACCCCTGCTTCCGAGTGCTGCTCCCGTCAATGTTCAGCCATATCGTTATCCCCCAGCCGTAAAAGACGAGATTGAGCGTCAGATAATGGAAATGCTTCGCTCAGGTATCGTAGAGCCTAGCCACAGCCCCTTTTTGTCTTCTGTACTCCTTGTTAAAAAGAAGGATGGAACATATCAGTTTTCTATGGATTTCCAGCATCTCAACCCCATCACTATCAAGTCAAAATATCCAGTTCTGGTGATCAAAGAACTGTTGGATGAGCTGCATGGGGCATGTTGGTTCTCTTGTTTGGATTTGACAGCCGGATACCATCATATTCGCCTTAAGCCTAGTGAAGAACTGAAGATGGCATTTCAAACACATTCCAGGCAGTATGAATTCCGTGTCATGGCGTTTGGCTTGACTAGAGCGCCATCTACATTTCTCAAGGTTATGAACATCACATTGGGGCCTCTGCTGCATAAGTGTACCCTAGAAGAAAACATTGACCCTAGAAGAAAACATTGAGCGCGTGCGGCTTGTGCTTCAACTGTTGCAGCGCGACAAGTGGCAAGTTAAACTCTCCAAGTGTGTTTTCGCTCAGCATCAACTGCATTATCTTGGACATATCATCCCCGAGCACGGAGTTGCCACAGATCCAAAAAAAGTGCAGGCTATGTTGAATTGGCCAGCTCCTAATTCTGTTAAAGAGCTGCGCAGTTTCTTGGGTTTGGCAGGGTACTACCGTCGCTTCATGCGCCATTTCGGTATTATTTCTCGGCCACTCACTGATCTTCTCAAAAAGGGGACTATGTATGTGTGGACTGAAGTTCAGGAATAGTCCTTCTCTGCTCTTAAACATGCTTTGACTTCAGCCCCAGTGTTGTCCCTGCCGATTTTTCCAAACCATTCGTCATAGAGACCCATGCCAGTGGAACCGGTGTGGGTGCGGTCTTGATGCAGCAAGGGCACCTGCTGGCGTTCTTGAGTAAATCGCTGAGTCCTCATCTATAGGGTCTCTCCGAAAGGACCTTAATGTCGCCTAGAGGGGGTGAATAGGCATGTTTAAAACAAACTCAAGCAGAAGTTAATTCCATGTGCGGCAATACCTCACTTGAGTGCGGCACTGCGGCACTGCTCACTCCAACAGCGGAACTGTCACACCTGCAGACAAGCTCGAGTACACAATTCAAAATCTATCCAAGGAAATTTTGATCAAACAAATTATTGATGTTCCTGAGGTAGTGTAGAGCCTAGTCCACCACATGAATCACAGCGGAAGGTTATGCACAAGTAGATCGAGACCAAACCCAAGAATCACCAACAAACAAGCATAGCAATGCAAAACACAAGAACACAAGTGGGACCGATTTATCCCGTGGTTCAGCTCGCCACTAAGGCTTGCCTATGTCCATGTTGTTGAGGTTGCCACAAAGGCTTTGGGTGTCTTTCAACCCTTTTCTCGTTCTCAAGTTAAGAGAATGAACTCTTGAGATGAGGGGTGATTTCACTAGATTATTGGGGTGATTACAATCCTCCCGGGGCTGCCACACAAGTTGGCAAGCTCCACGGGTGACGCTCTTGTCGGCTAGGAGCAAGCTCCAAGAGTAACAAACACAATCCACCGACTTGAACTTGAACCAAGTGCTCTAGAAGATGAAGAACAATTGGGGCTGCTCTCTAATGCAGTTTAGAGGCTCAAACTATCAAGGATTTGCAAGGGAATCAAGAGGAGAAGCTTGAGGGGCTCTAATGGTGAGGGAGAGAGAGAGAGAGAACTGCTCTGGTCACACCTAGAAGTGGGTCTGGTCGATCTGGAACCAGTGACAGTTGAAGGAAGAAGAGAAGGTATAAATACCCCCTTTGGTCCCAATGGTCGGATAAGTGCAGTAGTGCTACACTTGACCCGTGGCACTGCCGCTCTCAAGGTGCGGCACTGCCGCACCTGCCAGGACAGCAAAGGTCAAGATTTTAATAGCATGCTGTCTTGGCTATGGTTGGAGGATATTTTGGTGGGTAAAATGAGCACTTGATCACATAGTTAAGCTTGTGAATTGTATCTCTCTTTATAGTGCGGCTTTTGCTAAACTCAAATTCAAAACATAGAAAAATTTAAATCTCCTTTGAGTTGGTTGTCGCTTTCTTTTGTAATTGGGGTTTCCACCATTGCATGTATTATCCTCTTTCTCAATATCACATCATAAGAGCTTTGCAATCTTCTTTGTTTCATCTCTTCGAGCAAACATACCTTGAGCATGTAACTTGAACCATTTTCATATATATGAGTTCACCTTATGGCTTCAAGTTACTTCTACTAAGGATTTGATCTTCAACACAATATGACTCCTCATAGCTTGATTAGTTCGTTGACTTAATGCAAGTACTCTCTTCTTCACCTTAGCCATGGTACCTCGGTCCTCAAGCCTTCGCTTGCCCTTCACCTCCGCTTAGTCCCTCGAAGTCTGTCCTTGCTATCTTCACCTTATCAAGCCATACTCAAGTCACATCATACTAGGCATCCATTGAAAAACCATTTCTTCACTATTGTAATCCTTGCTTGAATATCTTCTAGATATGAATGTTGAGATCAATCAAGCTTCAGTTTGACTCACATAGAGACAAATATGGATCAATATCAATATGGTCAAGCCAGTTCATGATTCCTTAAATCCTCTTCATTTTGGCTTGACACTCCTAACACTCACATCAATCTCTATCTTCATACTTCTAGCTTGATCATATTAATGCAAGTGATTTTTCAAATCTTTATCCATACAAGCAAACCAATGTAGAGAACAACATATATCCAATATGAGTTGTGACCTTTGTCATTTAACCTTTGCTTGACATTTTCTCACTTATGCACTATTGATTCATTCTTCAATCCTTGATCAAAGCTAGTCCACTAACAAACTCTTCTTGTTCATGTAAAGCAAGCCACTATAGAGACTAATCCAAAATCATCAACTCATGTCTCATTTTTAATTTGCCAAATATGCTTGCTTTCACATGATGTTATGATATCCCACCATAGAAGCCATTTCATTGATTCTATTTGCATTATTGTCTTTTTCTTAAACTAGATTATTTCCATGATCTTTCAATACAACAATATACAACTTTGGCCTTCACTTGAACAATATGTGGAATATCATCAAGTTTGCCTTCTTGTTGAACGTTTAGACGTTGGTTCTGAGTCGACAAACCTGGTGTTGACATTTCTTACATCACTATGTACTAAGTTGTCATCTCTAGGATGATGCTCAAAACACTGGTAATTATAACTACACTTGAAAACTCTAAATATTATTAAACATAAGTATCCGCAAGCGCACAGATAAATCACCTATTGTAGCATTCTACCCAGAGTATTTCGAGTATCATTATTTATTTTAGTCCCAAAGGAAGGACCATGAGGCAAATATTTATATGACTAAATAAATGTGCAGACCTATGATAAACCAACTACTCTTAAGCTTTAGTAGGGGTAAGTCAAGTAAAAAATAAATAAATGATAAATGAATGTAGCATGATAATGGTATTCCAGAGATAGAAAACAGAGACTCACTAAAAGTAGTATGACTAATCTCGAGATTCGGTTAGAGTAAAGAATTCCTAAGTTATTCCTAAACACTAAGTCTTACCGCTCACTCTAGCATATATATCTTCATCTATTAGTAAAACTAAATCAAAGCAAAATTATAAGAAACATCTACTAGGGAGAATTGGAAACAAAGTCTTCTTCTCCTTCGAGACCGGGCTCTACCATGTCATCTATATACGGGGGATGGACTACAAAGGACTCAACCAAGTTGTCACCTTAGCGATCTACCATATGTCCCAGCACATAGTTGGCATTCACAGAGAATTTCATATCTAAGCACCACGCTTACATAATCAAAGCTACCTAACTCTCGCGCGAACTGAATTAGGTACTCTACGAACATATGCAAATACAAATCATCAAATAATACTATATCCAATATATAACTAGAGCAAACTAAGAACATAGTAAAGAGAAATATATTATTGAAATAGAACAAAGTCTTAAATAAGATACAAAGGCAAATTACCAATCTCTAGACGAACAGATCCGGAATCCTGAGCAATCGCCCAACTCTACTTGAACCTTGCTAGAAAGCCTATACTAAGAAATTGAAGAACTAGAGCTCTCTTTATCTAATCTCCGAAAACCCTAATATTTGGTCTACTCTTGACTAATGATCAGGTGTTTTAGGGGAGGTCAGGACCTGTATTTATAGTCCTAAGGAAGAACCATCAGCCCTTGGATCAAACCGACTTCACGTACGGCGGAGATGCATCCTATGAGCGGTGGAGGAATACTCTAGAAGGGCGTGGAAGAATCCCACAGGGGGGACGGGCAGCATGGTGGTGGGGCCGGCTGGCCCCACCTGGCAGCTGCTGGTCCTCCACTTTGGTCCTATGCATTCTGGTGTCTTCTGAAGTCTTCTGGTGCATATTTCATCGCAGTTAAGTTTCGTGCCTTTTTGACAATTCAATCCTCATTTTTATTCTTTCTAGAATATCCCTATTGAAAATAATAATTCACCAAAACTCATGGAAATTGTCAGTAATAATCCCTAAATTTCTATTGGTAACCATTTCTACATACAATGTTGACGGTTTATGATGGATGATAACTACCATCAACACCCGCCCTAGCCGGGATGAATACCCGGCCTAGCTAGGATCCCGGCCTAGCCGGCATGGCAACCCTGCCTAGCCGTGATGGCCTCCCTTCCAACTTCTTGTTGAACCTTTAGACACTTATTATTCACAATTCACAAGTGTATGCAATAAACTCGGTAACCTGTTCAACACTTTAGCAAACTTATTAGACCTTAAATGGTATTGTCATTCAATCTACCAAAACCCACTAAAGGGCTAAATGCACTTTCAATCTCCCCTTTTTTGGTGATTGATGATAACACAATTAAAGCTTACAAGAGATTGATAAATAATAAGATTTTGAATCCTATGATATAGTGAGCTCCCCCTAAATGTGTGCATAGAATGGAATTTCAAATTTTGACCTCAAATGCCAAATACACATATTCAAGAAAAAGTGTGGGAACTCTCCTATATCTTAGCATCTGTGGGGTGCAAAGTGTCAACATGATAAACGTGATGTTCATGGCAGTTCATGCACTCAACGAAAAGAGTTGTTCTAGCCAAGCGCGGCACTGCTAGACCAGAGTGCGGCACTGCCGCACTGCTGAACATAGCACAAAAATAAAAACAACCACCACTCAAGGCATGAACATCACACTAGCATAAATAGTCCTTACCAATAGCATCAATTTAAACTATCCTTGCACACACCACACAATAAAATTTTAAAAAATCTTATATGCCTCTCTCTTACCCCCCTTAAATCCACATATCAATCTCTCTCCCCTTACACTCTCTCCCAATATTTCTTCCCCTTTGGCATTAATCTTCAAAAAGGATCTTTCCACCAAAAGGAAGAAATGTGAAGGACAAGTGAGGGCAAGAGGTAGGTAAAAGTTTAGCATATAGGATTTCTCTTCTACGTTTTCTACCAAATAAAGTATGCAACACTTTAAGTCAAGATTCTTAAGAAGTTAGCATATTTAGCTCATACCTCACTGATATGACAATTTTAACATGAGACAAACTCACTTCATCACCATAAGAAGTATCAACCAAATATCTAACTCATTCTCTAATCGTCACCATAAGAACAAACTCATGGTGTGACTCAAATATTGCATACACATGCACATACTAGCATATAAGGGCCTAGATGCACAAAGGTAGTACAAGAGTTCATAAAGCGATATACTTTTGTTCTAAGCCTCATAATCTCCACCGTGATCATGAAATTTTGAATTTAGTGCTTTGATGGGCTTGCCACAATGCAAAAAGACTTCATTTATGCCCATCTCTTTTGATCATAGGAGATATCATAAACTTGTGCTTGATTTCAATTGAAAGTCCATTGCTAGCTCTTTGTTGCCATTTAGAGATACCAATTGAAGACATATTTCTTGATATACCAAATTGAGAGATTATCCACCAATTCCAATTGAAATATGATCTTCACAATTTTGACACCAATTAGAATGGATTCTTGTATCTCATAATGTCACCTAGAGAATGCTCATAAAGACAAGAGATAGCATTAAATTGCACAAGCTATAGTCTCACAACTAGTGACCATTTTTGGATGTGGAAGACAAGTTGATCATTAATTGCAAAACCTCATAACATAGACTAAATTCTCCCTTTTTGATAGTGCATACATAGATATATATGTGGAAGACAAGAACATATGCACCTTTGGTCAATTAAGTCCAAACAAGAGAAAAGTTAAATTATGGAGAGTAGCTACTTAAGAGATAAAAATTACAATCCAAATAAATATGAGAGATAACTTCACTAATTTGGATTGAGTTAATGTAGCATACCCATGAGAAACTCATTCTCATCAAGAGACCACAAATTCACTACAAGAAAAGGTTAGTCTCAAAAGAACAAGACATAGAATGGGCTCTCCCTTAATATGCGCATCTTCAACAGTTTCATGCATATCGTTCTTAGAACGATATTCCTTAGTACGTCTCTGCAACCACTTTATAATATCTTCTTTATTCATTGTTCACAGAGAAAAATTATTAAGCCGAGCTACACAAGCCGGCTGTACCTTTATAGGAACAAAACCATCCCTACCAATAGCAACATAATCATAATCTGACGAGTCCCTTCCTGTCAAGCATTGCATCTCACCATGTTGCCAATCAATAGGAGCATCAGTTAAAGCAATGCAGGCTGAATTA
Organism: Saccharum hybrid cultivar R570; assembly: GCA_038087645.1. Classification (NCBI taxonomy): domain Eukaryota; kingdom Viridiplantae; phylum Streptophyta; class Magnoliopsida; order Poales; family Poaceae; genus Saccharum; species Saccharum hybrid cultivar. The sequence continues at coordinate 6,790,141 of JAQSUU010000744.1, forward strand.
TCTGCTTCAATTACCTCCACATCATCTCCAACCCACTGAATCACACACTGATGTAGAGTGGAAGGGATGCAACAGTTTGCATGTATCCAATCGTGTCCCAAAAGAATGTTATATCGGTCTTTTACGTCAACAACAAAAAATGCAGTCGGCACTGTTTTGCTTCCTACTGTGAGCTCCATAACAATAACACCTTTGGCTTCAGACAACTCTCCTGAGAATCCACTAAGCCCCATGTTGGTCTTCATCAACTCGCTATCTTTTTGGCACAATTTAGTGAAAACCGAAAAAGGCATAACATTAACCCCAGCACCGCCATCAACAAGCATGCCGCCAATAAGCTTACCATCAATATGTCCCTTGATGTACAAAGGCTTTAAGTCCTTCTCGGGCTTTTCTGGCTTCTCAAATATAGCACTTTTAGGGCCAAGAACAAGTTCTGCAACTTCAATTTCAGGTGCACAAAATTTAGCAGGCAAGGCAAACACCATATTAACATCCGTTGCAGCAGGCGTATCATCTTTGCTCTCTGAGGTCTCATCAATAATCATATTATCATCCTCAGATTTCTCCTCCTCCATCGTGATGCGCTTTTCCTTCCAAGTGATCTTGGCTGGAACCATTGGCCTGGCTTTGTTAAACCATTCATCGTGCTGCTTCTCAGCTTGCTCTTCTTTAATTTCTAGTGCTCGTAGCCGCTGCCCTCTTCGTTTCTGTGTATGTGTGAGTCCTCTCGGGCACCACTGAGACCTTGGTTTAGTTCCCGGCGCAACCGATCTGATCCTGGTGCCCCCCAAACTCCTACCTCTGTGCTGCAACGCTACTGCTCTCGGCCTAAACACAGGGCCTCTAGAAAAAAAAAATATTATGATGCATAGGCATTTGAATGTTCAGGCTTCTATTCGCATGAGGCATGCCCCTTGCAACTCCATCACTGCTATTTGCTGAACTATAATGCTGAGCCACGCCTTTAGAAATTCCTGTGCTGCTAGGTGGTATGCCCAATTTAATAGATGCTTTAGTTGAATCAACATGTAGACCAGTATTAGTAGGCACGATAGCTTTCTCTGAATGACTCTGCTGTCCAAGCTCTACACTAACGTCCTTTTGAGGAAAACCAGTGCCACGCTGCTGTTGTCATGCTTCAGAATCCCCAGAACCTGATACCTCCTTCTGATCTGAACGAGAGCACAACCCAATAACTATTTTCCCCTGATGTGCACATGCATCCACTTCAGATTTATCAATCACCATAGTTCCTATTTGCAGACCATGTACAGCACTAGAACCATTTGGACCAGTTGTCTGTCGACAAGTCCCAACTATGTCACGTAAATCTGAATTATTCGTGGGACCTCCAGGCTTGACCGGCACCCACACCGATTTGCGCCCACCAACAAAATTCTTGTTGCCTGCATTGTACCTCGGCGAACTGCTCTGTGCAAATCCTCTCCATTTGGATGATCTAGCTTCGGCTTCCCTGTGTAGATCAACAATTCTAGAAGCTGAATTCTTGCGACCACCATGCACCACAATGGCATCACTTGGCCCAGCCTCTTGATTGAACTGAGGTCTTTTGCCATAAACATGCTGTCCAAACACAGATCCTGATGCCACCCATCTAGGTTGATAAAAACATTCTGGCCTAGTAGGATGTGGTACCCAAGGATTAAAACCATATGGAGGAATTTGTGGATACACTGGAGGTGCACATCCCCCAAACACTGACCCCATTGGAAACTGTGGTTGATGAGCATATGAATTTCCTTGTCTGTAAGCTTGACCACCAAAACCATGTCTAGAAGGAGATCTCGGACGCTTAGAACCTCCTAGCCGATTAAACACGCTACTGGCCTTCTGTGATACTGATGGGGACGTGATTCCCGATCTTCCGTCAGGTTCAAGATAACTATCGATTTGGTCGGAAGCGACACACCGATCCGGCTCTAGATCACAAAGACCCAAACCCTGCAACCTTAGCACCACGTCTCCTCTGGTTATCAACCGTGTCACAATCCGGTTGACCTCGCCACGAAGGTTAATCCCTGTTGCGAATCGAAGAACACACGCAAGAACAAGATAAAATGCAACTCAATTGAAGTGACAATTGCAGATGAATGATTAAGCACTCGAAGTTGGGGTCTCGCAAACCGATAACGGCGACTGTTCAAAGACAGATTGATCTAAAGCAAAACCCAAAACCTAACGTAGGTGGCGGCTACTGATTATAAAGCCTAAGGGGCATCCAAGGACCTCCACTCATATTCCTAAGGAGTCACGACACGTTACATGGCCCAAACGGCCCAAAAGACGACGACGCAGCGCCCTGACAGATTCTGGATGGTAATTTATTTTGATGATTCCCATTGACTCCGATGGAATTTGGGCCTCAAACCAAAGTCATTGGTTAGCTTATGAAATTATCTTTCCATCCATATGTGGATCATCAAAAACGGAGTCCGGATGTGTCCTGGGTGTCTGTTTTATTGCAGACTGGTCCAGAAGGCCGAAACAGACTCGAACTCGAATTGGACTGAGCCTCCGGCTTGGCTTGGACATCCTTGCTGGCCTCCTAAGGAGGTGGCCAAGGAGGAGAACATCCTTGGGCATCTCTTAGGTGTTCTTTATCTTCTTGGGGCGTGCTCCAACTTGGGCCTGGGTCCCAAGTGTGAACAACAAGCCCGTGACGACGCCGTAACACCCGATAGAAATAGCGGCAGAATGTCTCGATGATTTGGAGGCCTTGCCAATGTGATATTGAGGTGGGACCAGATATATTTGAAATCTTATCAAATAAGCTTTCCATCAAGTGCTCATTGACCTCGATCGCACTCCGGATGAATGAGTTGTGACCTTCGCAATGAAGCACTGTCGGGTTGCCGATGAACCGAAAGTTCAACTTTGATGGACTTATACTTTGAGACATATTTGTACCTACATTCAAATAACAACATGTACATGTGGAACCAAGTGAATTATATCCAAAATTACTATATAAATGTAGGAACAAGCGCACCTTATAATCAATGGTCATATCCATTGGTGTCATGTCCTCATCAGATACATATTTGTCCAACAGGTGTTTGACTGTCGGCCTTGACTTTGGAACATGTTTCTTGCCCTCATTGACTTTCCACACTCCCTCTTCTGGATTTTTTGGTTTGATCATCCTTGGAGCAGCCCTGTCATCAACAATGATATTTTTTCCTTTCAAGGATTCGGCCTGATCTGACCGAATGAGCACCTTCTTGTTCTCAAAGTCAATCATATTGATAGGAAATGGGTCACCATCGAGCTTCATCTTAGTACCTTCTATAAATGTCAATCGTCCATCATTAATGGCCGATTGCACCTGTCGACGAAACACATTACAATCATTAGTAGCATGAGAAAATGAATTGTGCCATTTACAATATGCTCTTTTAGCCAATTCTTCTAGAGTCGGAATTACATGACCTCCCTTTAGTCTAATCAGATTTGCTTGCAGCAAGATATCAAAAATTTTATCACACCGGCTAACATCAAAGGTATACTTGATTTCTTCTCTTCTAGCAGGTGTAGGTTTCAAAGCAGCACATACAAAAGGTTTTGACTTAGGCTCTTGTACCCATTCGGCTATGCATACATCAACATCATCATCACTAGCCGAATCGCTGTCATAGCCTACAACATTAACTGTAGGCTTTTCCTTGTCTTTGCTTTTATTATCCCTAAACTAGCCATATTGTTTAACATCTTTAGCATGGTTTTCCTGCACCAAAGCCTTTTGTAAAACTTGATTAATATCTGAAATTTCCTGCCCTTCTAATCTATCCTTGATATGAGCAAGTAAACCCGAAAAAGCAATATCAGCTAAATCTTTTTCGGCAATAAGCAAGCTAAAGCACCATTTTTTGACATCTCTAAATCGGCGAATATATTGAGAAACCGATTCATTGTACTTTTGTTTAACCAATATCAAATATGTAAGCCTAAGTTCAGTTTCACCATTATAAAAATATTCATGAAACTTTTGTTCCAATTGTGCCAAAGTTACAATAGATTTAGGAGCAAGTGATGAAAACCAAGTAAATGCAGTACCAGATAATGATAAATGAAATAATTTCAATTTATAAACATCTGATGTACCAACTTCACTAATTTGTGCTAAAAATTGTCCTATATGCTCAAAAGTGGACCTACCATCTTCCCCCATAAATTTAACAAAATCTGGAATTTTAAAACCACGTGGGTATGGTGTTGAATCAACATACTCAAGATAGGGTTTTTGATATGCACGAACTCTACCTTTGGGTTCTAAACCAAGTTCTCTAAGCACATTAGCAATTTGGTCTTTAAAATTCTGAGATGGCTCTAAAGAACTAGCTTGCGGCATAGATGCAGCATGATTGTGTGGCTGTAACTCCGACAAAACAGGTTGAGCATGCAACATATGTTGCGGAGATACATTAGGATACACATTTGATACCGGCCCATAAGGAACCCTGGTACCCATAGACGGCAAAGATGGAGCAGTATATGACGCCGTCTGATAATAAGGTTGTTGCAAATTAAAATTCATAACTCGGTTGCCTGCAGTCGATGATTGTGGAACAGAAGTTATAATGGCAGAATTAGAAGCACTAGGCGCAAAATTAGGTGCAAAATTATTGGCCGAATTGCTAACATAATTTCGGCCACTTTGATTATCACCTAAGGTTGCATTAGGCTGCTGCACAGTACTAGCCGATGCACTAACTGTAAAAGTGGCATTCGGCAGCTCTGCCGAATTAGTATTTTCGAAAAGCACAGGCTGTTTTTCAAGATGTTCATCCCTAGCTTGTAACACTGCTGAACGAACTTGTCGAGGTAAACTATTTGCGATATCTTGATTAAATTGTAATTTAAACTCATCAAATTTACCAAACAAAGAATCATTCATTGTGCGTGTCAGATTTTCCATCTGTTTGCAATATTTACTAGCTCCCGATGCATCAATTAGATGAGCAATTTCTTCACCAGAAATTAGTTTACTTACCTCGGCGCTAGGTGAAGCAGAAGAGACTGGTGCAGCTACTTTGTTGACGACGCCATTCCTCGTCTTCTAGAAGTCGGCTAATTTTCTCTGTAAACTCGCCAGCCTCTCTTCCTCGAGCTCCCGTTCAATTTCCTGCCGTCCCTCTTCAGATAGATCCTCGAGCATGATGGCGATCACATTGTCAGCGTCGATCTGGCTACCATCCTTGGCGCTGGTGTCCATTGCTTGTTTCTTCTTATTCTTCTTCGTCCCCAGCAGAGTCGCCAATTGTGTTGGCACACGAAATTGATCCGCGCAACAACACGATAACTATCGTGCTTTCGTGACAACGAGCGATTGCTTTCCGAGCAAAGCAACAAAGGATCCTCGCTTTCGTGGAGGGAAGCCGACCGTTTTTCAGCGCAAAACGGCAAAGATGAACCAATCCCAGGGCTGCTAGGGCTCGGCAAGAACTACGAAATACTATGCTGGAAGAAAACGTAGATGAAAAGATGCACATCGTGGACTACGGCGACCATTACGGGTTCCAGTGGCCGACGTTGCTGGGCTATTGGGCTAACCGGGAGGGCGGGCCGCCCGAGGTGAGGATCACCGCCATTGACCTCCCCCAGCCTGGCTTCAGACTGGCCGCTCGGATCCAGGAGACCGGCCGCCGGCTCACCAACTTCGCTCGCCGGCACGGCGTCCCATTCAGGTTCCACAGCATCGCGGCGGCAAAGTGGGAGACGGTTTCCGTCGATGACCTCAGCATTGAACACAACGAGGTGCTCGTCATCAATGGCTTGTTCCATTTCGGTAAGCTGATGGATGAGGGCGCTGACATAGATAGCTTGAGCCCTAGGGATATGGTCCTCGGCAACATTCGGAAGATGCAGCCGGACGTGTTCATCCTCTGCATCGAGAACAGCTCCTACAACGCGCCATTCTTCGTGACACGGTTCCGGGAGGCGCTGTTCTATTACTCTGCCATGTTTGACATGATGGATGCGGTGGCGCCACGGGACAGCGACGAGCGCGTGTTGGTCGAGTAGGAGTTGTTTGGACACTGCGCCTTGAACGCCATTGCTTGTGAGGGCCCGGATAGGGTGGAGCGCCCCGAGACGTATAGGCAGTGGCAGGTGCGAAATGAGCGGGCAGGTTTGAGGCAGCTGCCATTGAACCCTGACATGGTTAGGGGCATCAGCAAGAAGGTTAAGGACAAGTACCACAAGGACTTTGTGGTTGATGTGGATCAGCAATGGCTCCTGCAAGGGTGGAAGGGGCGCATACTCTATGCCATGTCTGCATGGGTTGCCAATGATTAGGCTCTGTGTTTCTTTTGTACTTATGCTGAAAAGTACTGCTGAAATAGTTCAAGCGAACAGGGCCGCTGCAAAGCTTGTGTAAATGTAATGCAAACGAAGGTTCTGGTTGTGTGTTACTACTCTCGTCCTAAAAGATGCATGAAATTCTAGAGTTCGATTGAGCCAACCTTCCTTTATGTTTAACTAAGTTTAAAGAAAATATTTATTAATATTTATGACCCATACTTTGAAAATATATTTTATGATTAATTTAATGATATTTATGTGATGTTAGTATTATTTGTTACAAATGTTAATATTTTTATATATTTGAGTAAATTTTAAAATATTTGATTCCTCTGACAACGAGAATTGTAATTTTTTTAGAGGTATGGGAAGAGTAGTTAATATGTACCCCCAACAACCAAGTTTATGGATTACTTGTTTGACTGTCCATGTGGCAAGGTATCTGTCCTAAGAAGTCTGGTCACGTGAAGCTGACAAAACAATTTTAATGATTACTTATTTGACTGTTCATGTGGTGAGGTATATGTATCCTCCCTTCGTCCTAAAAATTTTGCAATTGTAGGACTTGAGGAGCAAATCAAGGTGAGTGTAAAATGACTTTTTTGCCCCTATGGCTGGGAGGGAGTCCGCGTGAGGTGAAGCTGTGCATGGTGCGCCTGTGCGGGATTTTTTATTTTTTTTACTGGTGTGACGAGTGCTCCAGAGACATGGGCAGCAGTATAGGGTGTTGTGTGGGTCCCACATGATACGATAGTCTACCATGACAGTGACTATATGTATGCAATTTGAATTCTACAATTGCAAATTTTGCTAGACAGAGGGCGTATATCTGTCCTGAGGATTTCACCATCTGCTGTAACATCACGTGGATTTTGGCAGTTTCCTTGGGTCGGGAAAGAGGAGACTTTCGTGATTCAGCATGAAAGCTGCATCATACCGGCTCTGCAAAGTACTCCTGCTGTCCCAAAAGAATAGTTTTAAAATAAATCTAAATTTTTTTCTATATTACAGAAAATAAGATCACATTTATGTCTGTAAATATGTTTACTATTAAAAGAAATGACATGCTGGCGATTGAAAGAAACCAGAGGGCACCTCTAGCAGCTACAACCTAACACAAAGATAGTCTCGGGACCTAGCTCCTTTGCACCCACACAACACAAAAAGGCACCCCTCCAAAATAGTCATAACTACCATCAATACACCAAGGGAAAAACCATTGAAAATGCAGTCAGCATGCATTTTAACAATTTGCCAACCAACTAATATGATAACAAAATTTGAATTTAACTTACTAAGAATTTGCACTTAAAAATTTCAAAAGTAAAACAAAAATCTGAAAATAAAATTGCTATCCCCACTCACCCTGACTGTAACAAAGAGAAAAATGACTTTTCAGGCTCTGCCATACTAATTTAGATAGTTTCCACACATGGTGATCCTACATCTTTTTCAATATATAGTCGACTCCTTTGATATAATAAATCCCAAAATATTTTTTTCTCGTCATCAAGGATTTTATATAAGTTAGATACAATCAGTTTCTAAAAAAGGTATGGTTTGCTAGAGCATCTCTAATAGTTCTAAAAAACAGTTGGTAAACCATTGAGTTTTCAAGTGGCTAAAAAATGTTGAGAGCATATTTGTTGGGTTCCTCCAACCGTTTCTAAAATCTCACACCTAAAAATAGAAGGCAATTTTGCATTAAGAAGCTTAGACTATTTTCTAATCACCTCAACCACTTTTACATTTTCTTCCTCTCTAGTTGAAACGACCTCATTTTCCACGAAGGAAAACCCACCGAGTCGAAGTGTAATAAGATCGTTGTAGATCATATTACCCAAATTCCAGTCGCATATCACATCCATACAACGATATTATCAGAGTACAAATAGAGCGGAATTACATAATTTATTACATCGCCGCATTGGCGGAAACAAAAGTAGCAGACAATCAGAACAGCTTGAAGATAAGATCGCCAGACTCGAGCGTAGGCACGAACCCCTCAACCATCAAACTCCTCAGAGCTAAACTCCTCAGCAGAACCTGTGCCAAAAATTTATCAGTACGATTTGTACTGGCCACTCCCATCCCTATGAGCATTGCTTTGTGGATTTGGATGCAACATGGTTGTATTCAAATGAAACCTATAGGGCTGGGTTTCCTATGCAGTAGCATATCAAGTGTATAATATAATTGATCAAGTTTTAACACCATTCCCACACTCATTCCACTCCATTCCCTTTTCCGAGCCAGGTTACGATCCTGGGATCAACATACCACCATATCCACACCATTACCACACCATCGCTCAGTCGACAGGCCAACTCCCTCTCGGCACTGTCTCAAGGCCCGTAGCCCCTGGCTATGACCGACACTCTCTCACGAGGGAAGAAGAGAAGGACTCATCTCACTATCTAGTTTAAGCGAAACCCAGGAAAAGTCCATAGCCGATAAGTCGGCACATGTATCGATCGATCAACCATACACTCTGCATAGGTTTTACATAACCACAAGATCCACCTTCCTTGCTGACCGTCGTCAACTGGGCTGATTCTGGCTGCTTGCTAGACTAGGATATTGCCACTCTACCATTCAGCCCTGGTTCACCCCAAGTCAAGTCTGGGGTGGCTGAAACTCTGAGTCATGAGTCAGGTCCACAAGGTCTCCATGAAGTCTCGAAAGGGTGTGCGGAAAATCCTCCGGGCCTCGTACCTCTTTACACTGTCCGCTTTCAATCTAGTAGTAGTGGCAAAAATCCTACCAAGTAGTCCAGCCGTCCCGCACCATATAGGGTGAGTGGTGCGTAAGGCTTTCCGGTGAATCTGAGTACTAGTAGGTCCTTAGGGATGACCAAGCCAGAATGTCTTCATCAGGGTTTCCATTTACCGTGCCACCACAGCACCTCCATCCCGGGCTCCACCCATCACAGGTTCACACCCAGATCCACCTCATATACCATTTACCCACCACAGGTTTACATTTCCAGGGGTGCCCAGGTAGCATCCCATAGTAAGACTTGCCCTAGGCTCGTCATATACTCCAACTTGGTCGACACAACCCTCACCCTCCACACACCCAAGTCACACACGTAGCACTCTCCCCATAGTCTAGGTAACACCAGTTTCCACCACGCACGTAGTATAAGCGTAGTAGAAGTATAAATAAGGAAATATATAGCAGTATGCGTGTGTCTAGCCTAATAAATAAGGAAATATATAGCAGTATGCGTGTGTCTAGCCTAATAGCAGGGTATGCAGGGGTAAGGTTGCGTCAAGATAAAGGCTTTCAAGCAAGCATACTACCATGCAAGTCCTACCATAATATAATTGTAGTAGTGAAGTAAAGCGATAGCAGTTCTATATTAGCCATGCGTAATAGGTGCTACGAAATTAGGTGGGATGTGGCACCTTCAGTGTAGTCATCTCCGTTCTCCTCATGATACTCACGGTCCTCGTCCGTCAGGTTCTCCTCCGAATCTGCATCGTTCGCATTATAGTCACGTTAGCGACGTCTATAGAATAGCACAAAGATGCACTAGAAATTCAAAAGAGCCAAATGCACTCAAACATGGGTTCATTGCGTAGAGCTTGATTTTAGATGAATTTTGGTCCTAGTTTCGTATTTTTCCGAGGTCATATGAATTAGTTATGAATTTCTGAAGTTTAAATTATTTTCTGAAATTGAATAAAGGCTGAATTAATCCTGGGCTGACACGCGTCATGCTGTGGTTGGTCCACGTGGCTTGCTGACGTCAGCATGACGTCAGCATGACATTTTTATAACGGTTCTGAGCTGACCGGTGGGTCCCAGCTGACGTCAGCATGACGTCATCAACGTCGTCCTCACCGACAAGTGGGCCCAAAAGTTATTGGGTCACTAATAGGTGGGTCCGGTCAAAGTCAACGTTGGTCAACGTTGAGTCAACTGTTAACGGTCAGCGGTCAACAGTCAGGGTCACTGACATGTGGGCCTAGTCTGCTGATGTCAGCGTGACGTCAGCATGACGTCACCTCGGTTGTGTTGGCTTCTGACATGTTGGTCCTACGTGACGTCATCGTGACGTCAGCGTCTGACATGTGGGTCTAGGGTGTCCGTGTCACTGACTGGTGGGGTCGGAATGCTGACGTCATCAGTTGACGTTATCATGACGTCAGCATGATATCACTGTGGCAGTCTCCACTACTGACATGTGGGTCCCACGTGACGTCATCACGACGCTAGTATGACGTCACCATCTGACGTGTGGGTCCAGCAACACTATGTCGCTGACATGTGGGGCCAGGTCAACAGTCAATATTGACCGGTCAACGGTCAATACGGGCTGGGTCCTAACTAGGCCGGTTGGTCTTCGGGTCGGGCCGGTCCGGGCCGGGCTGACCCGGACACGTGGCAAGCTGTGGCTCTGCCACGTCGTAGCCGTGGGCCTCCACTGGGCTTAGTCCACAAGCATGGTCTACGGTGGGCACAGGCGCTGGTCTACGGTGGACTGTGTCTCCTTCCGGTGAACCGCGTCCACCCTTCTCCTCTCTCTCTGTGGTCCGCGTGCACCGGGTGCATGTGCGTGTGGCTGGTGAGCGGAGCCTCTGCTTCCACCTCCGGCGTGTTCCCGCCGGTGATGTGCTCGTCGGTGTGGTTCCACGGCGACGCTGGCATCCAATTAAGGTGGGGGGAAGCTTTCCTAGGGAATGGCGAGCACGATGGTGGTGTCTGTGTGGCAGCCGGGGCTCACCAAGGCGATGGCCATGGTGAATGGCGGCTCGGCGGTGCTTGCCGACGGTGAGGTCGCGCGTGCATGCTTCCTGATGGCTCGGCTGGGTTGGTAAGGGCTTCTGTGGATCCGTGGGGGCACGGCAAAGGCGTACAGGGCTCAAGGCGGGGCTTCGGGTTCCCATGTGGCCTGTAGGGGGCACCCCGGCGGCCACGGCGACATGGTGACAACGGCGAGGCGCGCGGGTGAACTACGGGGCACCGGTGGGGTGGTTACGGCGTGGTCACGGGTATGCATGTGAGTGTGTGTGCACCCAGAGGCCGAAGATGGCCTTGGCCTATGCGCTCATGGTGTGGAGCGCCATGGCCGGTGTGGCAGAGTCTAGCGGCGAGCGAAGGGAGAAACCGGGGCTCACCGTTGGTGTTGGAGTCGATTGGATAGCGGTGCAGTGGCGGGTTGTGGCCGTGTAGCTCTGGATGTCGTGTAGTGCCGTGCAGCGTCGTGGCATCGTCTTTGCTTGATCGGGGCGACGTCCTCTGCTCTAGCGAATCCAGTGATGTCGCGCGGCTTCGACGCCCCCCTTCTGTGACAGCGAGCTCCTCTCTTTTCCCCGCCTCCTTCTCCAACTTCTCTCTGGTATGGTGTGCGGGGGGTTGCCACCGAGTGGTGGTGGTGTGGATAAAAGGGCTAGGCTTCCCCGGTGCTTGTTCTTATACTCGGCTATGGCGGTTTGGGCGGACGGCGGTAGATGCACGAGGCGCATCCAACGGTGGCGTGAGGTTGCGTGGGCGTGGCGCAAGGGGAACAAGGGCATGCCCCGGGCGTGACCCCCTGGCCTGCCCTGCCATTGCTGTCGGGGCTCTGTCATGCGGTGGTTGTGCGCGGTGTGGAGAAGAGGAATAGTAGAGCTGACACGCGGGGTCCAGCGGCAGTGGCAGCGAGCAAAGGCGGGGAGACGCGCGGGCGTGGGCGTCGTGCGGCTATCATGCGGGGTCCAGTGGCAGCAGCAGCGAGCAAGTGCGGGGAAAACGCGCAGGCATTGCTGGGCCGCGAGCTGGGCCGCACGCGCTGGGGCTGGCTGGGCCGAGCGGCTAGGCTGCGAGGCCTTCTTCTCCCTTTCTTCTTTTCTTTTCTATTTTTCATTTCTTTTCCATTATTTGAATTCAAATTTGGTTTGAAATTTGAATTCCAAACTGATGTAACTTATTCATTGGAGTTTAGGGAATTTTGTTTAGCTATTTTGTATATCAACATAGGTGTAGTTTGTTATATATATAGAATTAGTTTTTCTTTTATTACACTTTTATCCTTGGATTTGAATAGTGATTACTTTATGGTGTGTTTCTTAGAAAGAGTTGTTAAGCATAACATAAAGCAAAAGAAAATCCAAATCACAATTTGAGTTAACAATGTATGCAACATTTCATTTGTTAGAATTTAAATAAACATAATTAGTTAAAGGCATGCCATGCTTATGTGCTAACTTCGTTTGGGGTTAGACCTAATGCATCTCTTAGGTTGGGTTACTATACATGACACTCATCATCACATGGAAGTTTTGAGAAAAATTTTGTATTTGGTATTTTTGGTGTGTGGATTTTTGGGTTATTACAGTCCTACCCCCTTAACAGAATCTCATCCCCGAGATTAAATCATAACGTACTCTTCGAAGAGGTAGGGATATCGTAGCCGGAGGTCAGACTCTTTCTCCCATGTTGCTTCTCTCTCAGTATGATTACTTCATTGGATTTTGCACATCGGAATAGTCTTGCTTCGAGTCTCTTTGGTATCTCTATCTAGAATTCTGATAGGATGTTCTTTATACTCAAGTGTTTCTTGAATGTCAAGTGCACCAGTTGGGATTGCTTCATCGGGTACTCTTAAACATTTGCGTAGCTGGGATACATGGAATACGGGATGTACACCCATCAATTCCACAGGTAACTCAAGTTTATAGGCGAGCTTTCCAATTCTCTTGCAAATCTTGTATGGGCCAACAAATATAGGGGCAAGCTTGCCTTTCACATGGAATCTGACCGTTCCACGTAGCGGGGATACCTTGAGATATACGAAGTCCCCCACATTAAACTCCAGTTCTCTTCTTCGTTTGTCTGCATAGCTCTTGTATCGACTTTGGGCAATTCTCAAATTCTCTCTTACCTAAGCAACTCCTTCTGCATCTTGAATCTTAGTAGAGTCAAAGAATGATCTTTCTCCCGGTTGGGACCACATCAAAGGTGTCTTACAAGGTCTGTCATATAGACCTTCAAATGGCAACATCTTGATACTGGCTTGGTAGCTATTGTTGTAAGAAAACTCTGCATAGGGTAGACATTTCTCCCAATCAGAGCCGTAATTCAGTACACTAGCGCGAAGCATGTCCTCTAAGATTTGATTTACTCATTCTGTCTGTCCATCTGTCTGTGGGTGGTAAGCGGTACTGAAATCAAGTTTGGTTCCAATAGACTTGTGCAGAGCTTCCCAGAATCGGGACACAAATTGAGGACCACGATCAGATACAATACTAGAGGGAGCTCCATGCAACCTGAGAATATGCTCAATATATAGATCTGCTAATTTTTCTGCATTGGTCTTGGTCTTTACTGGCACAAAGTGAGCAATCTTGGTTAAACGATCAACAATCGCCCAGATGGAATCATTGCCTTTCAGTGAACGGGGTAATCCAACTATAAAATCCATGGATATGCCCTCCCATTTCCATTCCAGGATGTCAAGAGGCTTTAGCAATCCTATAGGCCTCTGATGTTCAGCCTTGACTCTATTGCAGGTGTCACATCGTGCCACGTGTCCTGCAATGTCTGTCTTCATACCTTTCCACCAAAAGTGTTTCCTCAAGTCTTGATACATCTTTGAACCTCTAGGGTGAATACAATACTTAGAATCATGAGCTTCTGACAAAATTTCCTCTCGTAGGGCTGGATCAGAAGGTACACAGATTCTGTCCTTGAACCAAATGGTTCCTTGTTCATCTTCATGGTGGTTGGTCTTATAGCCTAGTTTCATCAGACCACGGAGATATTCAATCTCCTTACACATTTTCTGAGCTTGACGAATGCGATCCGTGAGATCATACTGTATGCGGAGCTCATTCAGCAAGCCATGTGGTAGTATCTCAAGTTGGAAATCATCAATCTCTTTCTTGAGCTCAGGTGGTACGGATTCAGTGATCAAAGTGTGGCAGTAACTCTTGCGACTAAGAGCATCTGCGACTACGTTAGCTTTTCACGGATGGTAGTGAATTTCCAAGTCATAGTCCTTGATCAACTCTAACCATCGGCGTTGCCTCATATTCAGATCCTCTTGAGTGAAAAAGTACTTCAAACTCTTGTGATCGGTGTAGATATCACACTTGTTCCCTATCAAGTAGTGTCTCCAGATCTTTAAAGCATGAACAACTGTTGCTAACTCAAGGTCATGTGTAGGGTATCAGTTCTCATGTTCTTTCAGCTGTTGAGAAGCATAAGCTATCACTCTTCCATCTTGCATCAATACACAACCAAGTCCTTGATGGGATGCATCACAATAGACCATGAAATTTTTGCCGATATCGGGCAATGCTAACACATGGTAAGTTTCTATTTCAATTCCTGGAAGCTTTGTTCGCACCTGGGCGTCCATTCAAACTCCTTAGTCTTCTTCAGAAGGTTGGTCATCAGACGGGCTATCTTGGAGAAGTTTTCGATGAATCGGCGATAATACCCAGCCAATCCCAAGAAACTTCTGACTTCTGTCACATTACGAGGTTGTTCCCATTCCTTCACAGCCTCAATCTTAGCTGGGTCCACTGCAACACCTTCAACTGATAATACATGGCCTAAGAAGGCAACTTCTTGTAGCCAGAACTCACATTTGCTGAACTTTGCGTAGAGCTGATGTTGAGCTAGTCTCTCAAGCACCGTTCTTAGATGATGTTCGTGTTCTTCAGCGGTGGATGAATAAACCAGGATGTCATCAATGAATACTACCACAAACTTATCCAATTCGTCCATGAAAACCTTATTCATCATATTCATGAAGTATGCGGGAGCATTTGTGAGTCCAAAGGATACCACGGTGAACTCGAACTGACCATACCTAGTCACAAAAGCTATCTTCGGTATGTCACTCCCTCGAATCTTTATCTGATGATAGCCAGATCTGAGATCAATCTTGGAGAAATACTTGGCACCTCGAAGTTGATCAAGCAGATCATCAATTCTCGGCAGGGGGTACTTGTTCTTGATGGTGACTGCGTTCAAGTTCTGGTAATCTTTGCACAGTCTCATTGAGCCACCCTTCTTCTTAACGAACAGAACAGGGGATCCCCAGGGTGAAGCACTGGGTCTGATATATCCCTTTGAGATGAGCTCTTCTAGCTGTTTCTTGAGTTCGGCCAGTTCATCAACTGACATGCAATAGGGTCTCTTGGCAATGGGTCCTGTTCCCGGCAAAAGATCAATGATGAACTCTACATCACGGTCCGGTGGCATACCCGGTAATTCTTTAGGGAATACATCGGGATAGTCTCTGACCATAGGCACATCATGAACTGTCTTTTCCTCCTTTAGTGATTCTGATCTTGCTTTAAGGGCACATAGAATAGAGGTGGACCTTCCGAACTGGGGTTCACATCTAATGACTTGGCCTGATGGGTGGGTCACTTGGACATATCTAGGGGAACATGATATGATACCTTGGTGAATGGTTAACCAATCCATGCCTAAGATGACATCTAGGTTAGTGGAAGGTAACAGGGTTAGATCGGCCTTAAAGATAAGACCCTCGATGGTAAGACTCACTCCCTTACAGATGTGGGTGCTTTTTAGGTCTCTTAAGGGCGAGCTGGTAATGATAGGCTTTTCTCGTGGGGTTATGGGCAGGCCATACTCTCGTGCAAACTTGGTTGATATGTATGAACAAGTTGCTCCAGAGTCAAAAAGAACTGATGCAGTATTGCCATTAACTAGAAACATACCGTACACGATGTCCAAAGCAGCCTATGCTTCCTCGGCATCTAGATGGTTGAGACGTCCACGGGTAGCAGACCCCTTGAACTGAGACTTCTGAGCAGTTGAATTCTGAGGGCATTTAGTGGCCTTGTGACCCAGTTGGCCACAAGCGAAGCACGTGAAAGGTGCACCGCCTATGGGGGTTGGCGCGGGTGCCTTCCATTTTCCATTGCCTGGTGCGGAGCGGTTCTGTGTTGGGCGTTCATTCATAGAGCGAGAATGGTTGAAACGGTCATGGGTGTTACGATCCTGAGCATAACGATCTCGGGTGTAACGATCTTGAGCAGGGCGGGAGTATTTGGTGAAGTAGCCCCCACTACCCCTACTCGATCCAGGGTTGTCATCCCTGTTGTGGTGAGAGCGTTCCCTGGAGGGTGCATCTCTACGGATCCTCTTGCGATCACGGCCGGAGGGACTCCTCAGGCTTTCGCTTTCTTTCCATGTACTCTTCTCCAGCTTCATCATGGTCCTTCTCAATCTGAATGCAGCGATCTACCAGAGCACGTAATGTGTTGCTCTCAATACCGCCAAATTTTAGTTTGATGTGCGGGTTAAGCCCCTTGCGGTAATAGTATAGCTTCTCCTTTTTAGAGTTCACAACATAGGAAGGCGCATAGCGCAGAAGGTTGGTGAAACGAGTAGTGTACTCGATCACCCTGTCTTTTCCCATCTTGATGTTGCAGAACTCCTCAGCTTCGGCCTCCATGATACCCTTGGGAATGTGGTACTCAGTGAATGCTTCGGCGAACTCTTCCCACGAGATGTTGGCAGGGTCCTCATGGGAGTTACTGAAACTGTCCCACCAGGCACGTGCTGCACCTGTGAGCTAGTGTGCGGCAGCTCCAACACACTCATCGTCGGTGAATGTAGTGAGATCAAACTTCTTCTCCATTTCCTTAAGCCAGTCATCGGCTACCAGCGGGTCAGCGTCGGTGCCATCATAGGTAGGTGGCCTTAGCTTTAGGAGACCTTCCAGCTTCCTTTGGAAATCATTCTGCTGACCTCCTTGGCGACGGTTTGCTCCTTCAACAAGAGCTACCAGAAGCTGGGTCTGCTGTGCCATCACTTCCGCCAGGTTTGGTGGTGGTGGCGGCAGAATGTTCTCCTCAACAGGTGGCGGTGTATTCTCCAAGTCGAAGGGTATCCCTCCACGTCCACGGCCACGACCACGGCCACGGTTGTTGTCACCACGGCCCCTGTTGGGTTCGGGGATGGGCGCACGCCCTTGATTCATTAGGCGATTAGAATGGCGGTTCGGCATCTGTAACACAGATCATTGAAATTTTAGTGCTTGTGCCAAAGTGCTTATAATTCAATATGATTACATGATTTTGATGATTTGAAGCAGAGCAGTTACACTATCCAACACTCATTACAAAGAAGTGATAAAATCCAAAAGATGTCATAAGATCCAAAAACATTCATTACATAGGTTTAATTGCACAACATCATCTTTAGTAGCTACACTAGAAGACGTGCGAGAATCGTGCTACGCATAGAGTCTCATAAGGGGTACAACTCATGGAAACTTCAGACATAACTTATGACCACGTAGGGTCACCTACTCTAACTCGTACACCGCAGCTGGGATACGACTGTCCTCGATCTCGATCTCTTCGTCAGACTTGTGGAGTCGAGACACGTACTTCAAGGCCTCGGTGAGCTCCTCAGTAGCCTTGGCTCCAGGTAGGGTAGGGCAGGCATCTAGGTTGAGGCGAGTCGAGGCTAACTCAAACTCCTCTATCCTAGGCTTTGTCTTGCTACGGATCTCCTTGGGTAGCTGATCCCACATACCCTTCATTTCCCTAAGACGTTTCCTGTCAGACTTCTACCAAGCCTGCCAAGTCCTCTCACACTTGTCCTGTAGGTACTCGGTCTGCCTGAGTGCCTCGATCAGGTGACCCTGGTTGCGAACGGCCTTCTTCCTGAACTCCTCTAGCTCCTGAGTCAGGGTCTTGTTCCGAGATTGGATCTTCAACATACCAATTCCCCTGGATCTCTCTCTGTCTCCCTTGCGGTTGAACTAGGCCTTCTTGTCATCCAACTCACTCTATAATTCCAAGACCTTGCTGTCGAGGTAGCAATTCTTGTTGCCTAGGTTGGCTGCTTTGTCCTGTAAGTCAGCGACCTCGGCTCTGTGGTCCTTCTCACGATGGTTGAGGTCGTCCTGTAGCTTGGCAACTATCTCCAGTAGCCTAGCTCGCTCATGTGCTCCCTGCGAGTCTCGCTCCTGGTACTCCCACCGGAGGGCCTGGTCCTGACGTCTCCTCCGCTCCAGCTGGGTCACGTACCTGTCCTGCTCCAGTAGGTGAATAGCTGAGACACAAAGGCATCTATCCTCCTTGGCAAGGATAACTCTGCCTGCTGTGAAACTCTGCTCACTGGGGGTAAGGCTGAGGTCGAGGGCCTAGGGAAGTAGACGGAACTCTGTCGCCTTCAGGTGCTCATAGTGGTCCCTCATCACTCGATGAAGTGCCTTGTGTGAGATAGCTTGCAGTCCCTCCTCGACTGTGTCCTCTATAGTCAACTTGGTGAAAGCTGGGACAGAAGGTAAGGTAGTGCTAGCAGGGAACTCCACTGAGGTGACAATCGGTCCTTCGATTCCTCCTTCCTTAGCTGGCTTCCCGGTGCAGGTGACCTTGACAAGCTCATCGGGGACACCTAACGTGATGAGAACTCGGCAGAGGGTTTGTGCAAAACCCCCTAGCTCACGTAGGTCAAAGGTAAGCTTGGCGTGGTCCAGAGGTAGCGGTCCTAGTGGCGGCCAGTCGACGTTCATTGCCATCTGCATGTTTTAAGGAAAATAGATGTTAGCAGGTCCAATAATAGAAAAGCCTTACATAAAAGTAGATGCAGGGTCGGTATATAACCGAAAGAGGAGTTGTCCACGTCCTATTCTATCATCCATTTCTGAGGGTTTCATCCCTAGGTCAAGTATGGCTCTGATACCAACTGAAACGACCTCATTTTCCACGAAGGAAAACCCACAGAGTCGAAGTGTAATAAGATCGTTGTAGATCATATTACCCAAATTCCAGTCGAATATCACATCCATACAACGATATTATCATAGTACAAATAGAGCAGAATTACATAATTTATTACATCGCCGCATTGGCGGAAACAAAAGCAGCAGACAATCAGAACAACTTGAAGATAAGATCACTAAACTCGAGCGTAGGCACGAACCCCTCAACCATCAAACTCCTCAGAGCTAAACTCCTCAGCAGAACCTGTGCCAAAAATTTATCAGTACGATTTGTACTGACCACTCCCATCCCTATGAGCATTGCTTTGTGGATTTGGATGCAACATGGTTGTATTCAAATGAAACCTATAGGGCTAGGGTTTCCTATGCAGTAGCATATCAAGTGTATAATATAATTGATCAAGTTTTAACACCATTCCCACACTCATTCCACTCCATTCCCTTTTCCGAGCCAGGTTACGATCCTGGGATCAACATACCACCATCTCCACACCATTACCACACCATCGCTCAGTCGACAGGCCAACTCCCTCTCGGCACTGTCTCAAGGCCCCTAGCCCCTGGCTATGACCGACACTCTCTCACGGGGGAAGAAGAGAAGGACTCATCTCACTATCTAGTTTAAGCGAAACCCAGGAAAGGTCCATAGCCGATAAGTCGGCACATGTATCGATCGATCAACCATACACTCTGCAGAGGTTTTACATAACCATAAGATCCGCCTTCCTTGATGACCGTCGTCAACTGGGCTAATTCCGGCTGCTTGCTAGCCTAGGATATTGCCACTCTACCATTCAGCCCTGGTTCACCCCAAGTCAAGTCTGGGGTGGCTGAAACTGTGAGTCATGAGCCGGGTCCACATGGTCTCCATGAAGTCTCGGAAGGGTGTGGGGAAAATCCTCCGCGCCCCGTACCTCCTTACACTGTCCGCTTTCAACCTAGCAGTAGTGGCAAAAATCCTACCAAGTAGTCCAGTCGTCCCGCACCATATAGGGCGAGTGGTACGTAAGGCTTCCCGGTGAATCTGAGTACTAGTAGGTCCTTAGGGATGACCAAGCCAGAATGTCTTCATCAGGGTTTCCATTTACCGTGCCACCACAGCACCTCCATCCCGGGCTCCACCCATCACAGGTTCACACCCAGGTCCACCTCATATACCATTTACCCACCACAGGTTTACATTTCTAGGGGTGCCCAGGTAGCATCCCATAGTAAGACTTGCCCCAGGCTCGTCGTATACTCCAACTTGGTTGACACAACCCTCACCCTCCACACACCCAAGTCACACACGCAGCACTTTACCCATAGTCCAGGTAACACCAGTTTCCACCACGCACGTAGTATAAGCGTAGTAGAAGTATAAATAAGGAAATATATAGCAGTATGCGTGTGTCTAGCCTAATAGCAGGGTATGCAGGGTAAGGTTGCGTCAAGGTAAAGGCTTTCAAGCAAGCATACTACCATGCAAGTCCTACCATAATATAATTGTAGTAGTGAAGTAAAGCGATAGCAGTTCTATATTAGCCATGCGTAATAGGTGCTACGAAATTGGGTGGGATGTGGCACCTTCAGTGTAGTCGTCGCCGTTCTCCTCACGATACTCACGGTCCTCGTCCGTCAGGTTCTCCTTCGAATTTGCATCATTCGCATTATAGTCGCGTTAGCGACGTCTATAGAATAGCACAAAGATGCACTGGAAATTCAAAAGAGCCAAATGCACTCAAACATGGGTTCATTGCGTAGAGCTTGATTTTAGATGAATTTTGGTCATGGTTTCATATTTTTCCGAGGTCATATGAATTAGTTATGAATTTCTGAAGTTTAAAGAATTTCTGAAATTGAATAAAGGCTGAATTAATCCTAGGCTGACACGCGTCATGCTATGGTTGGTCCACGTGGCTTGCTGACGTCAGCATGACATCAGCATGACATTTTCATAACGGTTCCGAGCTGACCGGTGGGTCCCAGCTGACGTCAGCATGACGTCATCATCGTCGTCCTCACCGACAAGTGGGCCCAAAAGTTATTGGGTCACTGACAGGTGGGTCTGGTCAAAGTCAACGTTGGTCAACGTTGAGTCAACTGTCAATGGTCAGCGGTCAACAGTCAGGGTCACTGACATGTGGGCTTGGTCTGCTGACGTCAGCCGCTGATGTCAGCGTGACGTCAGCATGACGTCACCTCGGTTGTGTTGGCTTCTGACATGTGGGTCCTACGTGACGTCATCGTGACGTCAGCGTCTGACGTGTGGGTCCAGGGTGTCCGTGTCACTGACTGGTGGGGTCAGGATGCTGACGTCATCAGCTGACGCTATCATGACGTCAGCATGATATCACTGTGGCAGTCTCCACTACTGACATGTGGGTCCCACATGACATCATTACGATGCCAGTATGACGTCACCATCTGACGTGTGGGTCCAGCAACACTGTGTCACTGACATGTGGGGCCAGGTCAACAGTCAATGTTGACCGGTCAACGGTCAATACGGGCTGGGTCTTAACTGGGCCGGTTGGTCTTCGGGTCGGGCCGGTCCGGGCCGGGCTGACCCGGACATGTGGCAAGCTGTGGCTCTGCCACGTCGTAGCCGTGGGCCTCCACTGGGCTTAGTCCACAAGCATGGTCTACGGTGGGCATAGGCGCTGGTCTACGGTGGACTGCGTCTCCTTCCGGTGAACCACGTCCACCCTTCTCCTCTCTCTCTCTGTGGTTCGCGTGCATCGGGTACATGTGCGTGTGGCTGGTGAGTGGAGCCTCTGCTTCCACCTCCGGCGTGTTCCCGCCGGTGATGTGCTCGCCGGTGTGGTTCTACGGCGACGCTGGCATCCAATTAAGGTGGGGGAAAGCTTTCCCAGGGAATGGCGAGCACGATGGTGGTGTCTGTGTGGTAGCCGGGGCTCACCAAGGCGATGGCCACGGTGAACGGCGGCTCGGCGGTGCTTGCCGACGGTGAGGTCGCGCGTGCATGCTTCCTGATGGCTCAGCTGGGTGGGTAAGGGCTTCTGTGGATCCATGGGGGCACGGCAAAGGCGTACAGGGCTCAAGGCGGGGCTTTGGGTTCTCATGTGGCCAGTACGGGGCTCCCCGGCGGCCACGGCGACATGGTGACGATGGCGAGGCGCGCGGGTGAACTACGGGGCGCTGGTGGGGTGGTTACGGCGTGGTCGCGGGTATGCATGTGAGTGTGTGTGTGCACCCAGAGGCCGGAGACGGCCTTGGCCTACGCGCTCACGGTGTGGAGCGCCATGGCCGGTGTGGCAGAGTCCGGCGGCGAGTGAAGGGAGAAACCGGGGCTCACCATTGGTGTTGGAGTCGATTGGATAGCGGTGCAGTGGTGGGTTGTGGCCGTGTAGCTCCGGATGTCGTGTAGTGCCGTGCAGCGTCGTGGCGTCGTCTTTGCTTGATCGGGGCGACGTCCTCTGCTCCGGCGACTCCGGTGACGTCGCGCGGCTTCGACACTCCCCCTTTTGTGGCAGCGAGCTCCTCTCTTTTCCCCGCCTCCTTCTCCAACTTCTCTCTGGTATGGTGTGCGTGGGGTTGCCACCGAGTGGTGGTGGCGTGGGTAAAAGGGCTAGGCTTCCTCGGCGCTTCTTCTTATACTCGGCTATGGCGGTTTGGGCGGACGGCGGTAGATGCGCGAGGCGCATCCAACGGTGGCGTGTGGTTGCGTGGGCATGGCGCAAGGGGAACAAGGGCATGCCCCGGACGTGACCCCCTGGCCCGCCCTGCCATTGCTGTCGGGGCTCTGTCACGCGGTGGTCGTGCGCGGCGTGGGCGTCGTGCGGCTGTCATGCAGGGTCCAGTGGCAGTGGCAGCGAGCAAGTGCGGGGAAAACGCGCAGGCGTTGCTGGGCCAGAGCTGGGCCGCGCACGCGCTGGGGCTGGCTGGGCCGAGCGGCTGGGCTGCGAGGCCTTCTTCTCCCTTTCTTCTTTTCTTTTCTATTTTTCATTTCTTTTCCATTATTTGAAATCAAATTTGGTTTGAAATTTGAATTCCAAACTGATGTAACTTATTCATTGGAGTTTAGGGAATTTTGTTTAGCTATTTTGTATATCAACATAGGTGTAGTTTGTTATATATATAGAATTAGTTTTTCTTTTATTACACTTTTATCCTTGGATTTGAATAGTGATTACTTTATGGTGTGTTTCTTAGAAAGAGTTGTTAAGCATAACATAAAGCAAAAGAAAATCCAAATCACAATTTGAGTTAACAATGTATGCAACATTTCATTTGTTAGAATTTAAATAAACATAATTAGTTAAAGGCATGCCATGCTTATGTGCTAACTTGGGTTGGGGTTAGACCTAATGCATCTCTTAGGTTGGGTTACTATACATGACACTCATCATCACATGGAAGTTTTGAGAAAAAATTTGTATTTGGTATTTTTGGTGTGTGGATTTTTGGGTTATTACAGTCCTACCCCCTTAACAGAATCTCATCCCCGAGATTAAATCATAACGTACTCTTCGAAGAGGTAGGGATATCGTAGCCGGAGGTCAGACTCTTTCTCCCATGTTGCTTCTCTCTCAGTATGATTACTCCATTGGATTTTGCACATCGGAATAGTCTTGCTTCGAGTCTCTTTGGTATCTCTATCTAGAATTCTGATAGGATGTTCTTTATACTCAAGTGTTTCTTGAATGTCAAGTGCACCAGTTGGGATTGCTTCATCGGGTACTCTTAAACATTTGCGTAGCTGGGATACATGGATTACGGGATGTACACCCATCAATTCCACAGGTAACTCAAGTTTATAGGCGAGCTTTCCAATTCTCTTGCAAATCTTGTATGGGCCAACAAATATAGGGGCAAGCTTGCCTTTCACATGGAATCTGACCGTTCCACGTAGCGGGGATACCTTGAGATATACGAAGTCCCCCACATTAAACTCCAGTTCTCTTCTTCGTTTGTCTGCATAGCTCTTGTATCGACTTTGGGCAATTCTCAAATTCTCTCTTACCTAAGCAACTCCTTCTGCATCTTGAATCTTAGTAGAGTCAAAGAATGATCTTTCTCCCGGTTGGGACCACATCAAAGGTGTCTTACAAGGTCTGTCATATAGAGCTTCAAATGGCAACATCTTGATACTGGCTTGGTAGCTATTGTTGTAAGAAAACTCTGCATAGGGTAGACATTTCTCCCAATCAGAGCCGTAATTCAGTACACTAGCGCGAAGCATGTCCTCTAAGATTTGGCCACTTAAATCTGGCCAGCACGGAGGATAGGATCATCAGCTGTGACGTGTGCAGGCAGGGTCCAGCAGGCCCATGCCGCCGCCTCCGAGTCTCCGATCCAGCACTTGCCTGGAAACTCCGATATATGATGAAAGTCATTGAAAGTGTATTCACATCACATACATACAGTTGCACCGTACGTCGTCGATCGTCAACCATGGCCGCCGGGCCACTGCCACCGGAGGAGCTGGATCTGGACTTTCTCCTCCATCCCGACCCGCCCTCCCCCTCCGTCTTCCTCGACCTCCCGCCGCCCACCTACTTGGACGACGACGACATGGTGCTCCCCTACATCTCGCACTTGCTCATGGAGGAGGAGGACGCCCACGCTGAGAGCTGCTTCTACCAGTACCCCGACCACCCCGCGCTGCTCCACGCAAGGCAGCCATTCGCCGACGCTGCTGCTGCCTCCTCTAGCAGCGGCGCAACCGGTACCTCGCCATCATCCTTCTGCTCCGTCGACACCACTGATGATAAGCAACAGGGGCAGGGCACCTCTGACATTGACCACTCGCCCAACACCAACTGGAGGGATGCAAATGCAGACATGGCCACCTCCGCTTTCCTCAAGGGCATGGAGGAAGCCACCAAGTTCTTGCCATCAATATTGCCAGGGACGACGACGGCGATGGCGACCCAGAGTCGCGCAGGGCCACCAAGCTCATGCTGCCGGCCGAGACGACAGACGAAGCCGACGCCCGCCGGATGTTTGACGAACTGATGATCCACGAGCGCGACGACATCTGCATGAAGGGCGTGCAGCAGCAGGGCCTGCTGGCCGCCTCCACGGACGACACTGACAGCGCCAGGGACCAGGTGCTCGGCAACATCCGTCGGATGCGGCCTGACGTGTTCATCCACGGCGTCATCAGTGGCGGCTACGGGACGACCTACTTCTCGACGCGGTTCAGGGAGGCGCTGTTCTACTACTCGGCGCAGTTCGACCTGCTGGACGCCACCGTTCTACGGGACAGCCCGGAGAGCCTGCTGCTGGAGAGGGACATCTTCGGCCCCGCCGCCATGAACGTGGTCGCGTGCGAGGGCGCCGACCGGGTGGAGCGCCCCGAGACGTACCGGCAGTGGCAGTCGCGGAACCAGCGGGCCGGGCTCTGCAGGCAGCTCCCGCTGGAGCCTGCCGTCGTGAAGGTGGTGATGGACAAGGTGAAGGACAACTACCACAGGGACTTCGTCGTCGACGAGGATCAGGGGTGGCTGCTGCACAGGTGGAAGGGCCGTGTTCTCTATGGCCTGTCCTCATGGGTTGCAGATCAACGATGATGGTGCCTCACCATCCTAAATTCCTAATTAGCTTCTCTTGGTTCTCAGCCTAGTTACTCCTACTCCCTCGTGCTAGTAATGCAAGTTGTTTTGGACGGTGACACGGTCTCTAAAACATAACTTTGACTTCATATTTTTATAAAAATATTTATTGAAAAGTAGTATATGTATATTTCTATGAAGGTACTTTTCAAGACAAATCTATTCATATGGTTTTCACATTTCCAAACTCTACAACTTTGAAGTTATGCATGATTTATATTCCCAATGTTTGACCCAAGCCTCGTCCAAAATGACTTGAATTACCGGTACGGAGGGAGTATATATTCTGTCTAGTATAATATAATGACAATGCTCCTATATATTTTGTCCATAAGAGAAATGTTAAAACATGAATACAAGTCCCTACACACTAGAAAGAGGTGACATGATGGCTATTGAAACAAACAAGATGCCACCTCTAGCAGCTACAACTAAACCTAAAGACAGGGTATGTTTGGTTCTCATCTCAGAACTAACATGGCTAGCCAGCCAAGCTAGGGCAGCCAAAATGTGGTTGTTTGGTTTACTTGTCCTAGATAAGCCTGGCTTGTGAAGATCCTATTTGGTTCATTGGTTAGCTCGGATAGAATCACCCTTTTCATCTGGAGTTGAGATTTAATTCTATCACCGCTCCCAAAGCTCACCACCACCGCATATTCATTCGAAGGTAGAGGACTAGGAGGAGCTCACCGCCATTGCATCTCCACCGCAACTCGATGGTGAAGGCACCACACTCGCAGAGGATGAGATGCAGCGTTGCCGGTTCGCCACGAAGTCCTGCGGCCACGATCCAACCGAGCTGCTGCCGGCGAAATCACCGAGGCTATCGGCCCTGGTACCAACGCCTCCTATGGCGAGGAGATCATGCTTGAGATCTTCCTCCACGTACCTTCCCTCGTGGCATTCGTTCGCGCCATCGATTTCGCGGCCAATTTTGCAAGCTCAACTATGCACCTCTCCATGGTCTCGTCACGCAGAGCCCCATCATGACGCCCTCCCGACCTTCGCATCCGCCTAGCACTAGGACTGCATACGTCATGATGACTTCACCCTCGCTGCACAGTGCGCTCATGGCGTTGGGTTCTTGCAGACTTCGGTGGCTACGAGTGGGAGGAGGAGCAGGGGACCTTTGGCAACCTCCCACCTTGCCTCACCAACGCCGGCGGTGAGAATGGAGGGGGAGAGGGAGACCTCAGTGTTAGTGGGTGGGAGCACAGGTGAGATGGTAGGCGGTGAGGAGAATTCACATAGGTGCTTAGCCAAGCCTAGCCAACAGGGAATGGCTGCCCCGTGTGTTTCCCACAAGCCAGGTCTAGCGGTGGTCAGTGGCTTACTTGGGCTAGGCTTCGGGCTCTAAACAAGCAACTAAACAGACCGAAGATGGCTTTCTGGAGCCTAGTTAGGGGTTAGCTACCACCTAACCAAATAGTCCTATAGTCTCTGGACCTAGCTCCTTTGTGCCTACAAAACACCAAAAGGTATCCCTCCAAAATAGTCGTAGCTACCAACCATACACACCTAGGGGAAAACCATTGAAAATGCAATAGCATGCATGATGTTTAAAAAACTGCCAACCAACTAATATGATAACAAAACTTTATGAATTTTATGTAATAATGTATCTAATATAGTTACAAGCTGGGTCGAATAGGGTATCTTTCAGAGGTATTCGGTTCTTCGAGTTGAATCATGATTGTAATTTTGGCTACAGAATACAAAATTGTTTCCCATTTTGTACAACCATTTGACATGTGTGTACCTACAAGTTGCTTCATATTTTCTACAACCATTTGACTCTGTGTACTTAGAACAGCACTGTGCTTTTATCATGCCTGGATGACCACGGATGTTTTTTTTTCTAGGATTTTAGTCCATCTAAAGATTTCTTTGTTATTTCTCCCTCCAAAGGAAGTGTTTTTTAGACATGTATGTGCCGTGCTGCACATGCATATCTACTAGTGATTCAAGGACCACTTAAAAAAGTTGTACAAATTATGATAAATTTACAACCAAAATCGTATATCACAAAAGACAGTTTGTTGGAGCGTCTCCAGTCAGAGGCGGAACCAGGGGGGCTAGCAGGGGCCGTGGCCCCCCAAGCACATTGAATTCATTTAAATACCTATATAAATATTTGTATTTATAGCATAAAAAATATTAATTTCACCTTTTTTATTAAAATATGATGATTTTGGTTAGAAATAGTGTAAAAATTTTTGAAAAGTTGTTAAAACATATAATTATGTATATTTTATCACACTAAAAAATACGATCATATTTGTCCGGCCCCCTTAATCAAAATCGTTGGTTCCACCTCTGTCTCTCGTACTTCCAAAAGTAATAATTAATATTTTTGAGGTGGATAAAAAAAGTTGGGAGCATATTTGTTTGGTTCCTGCAACCGTTTCTAAGATGTCACTCCTAAAAATAGATGGCAATTTCGCATCACGAACTATTTTCTAATTGTTCCTGCCCTTACTCCTTAGTCTTACCCAGGTTGTCTCTAGATTGGCCGATTGATACACCCGCATATATTTCTATGCAATTGATTTATTTTCCCAAGTGCAGAGAGATTAGGGGTTATTGCGGTGCAGTTTCTTAAAACTTATAAAAAAATCAAAATTGAAAGTAGATTTTAGAAATACATGAAGATGCTCTTACAGCACAACTATGGTAACAATGCTGCATATTCATTATATTCGTTTGGGAACAAGATATCCCAAATCTTCGTGTGTGTGCGTGCGCGCGCATGGCGGTGGTGGTTGGGTGGGTGGGGGGTGTTAGTAGGTGTACCTGTTGCGCTTCAATTCAGTCAATGCCATATTGCCAGCTGAGTAAATTATAAGTTATTAAAGCATAGTTTTTTTTTGCTATGCACCTAATATACATTATGTCTAAATATATAGAAAAAATGTATCTAGAAAACTTAGAATGACTTACAATCTGGAGCTGAGTGATTATATGTGTGCACTAGGCATTACTGTACTCCTACTTATTAGTGACGATTCAATATAAACAGCACACTAGATATACCTTCGTGTGTGTATATATAACAATCTATCGGGCTAGAGATAAGCTATCTTCTTCAGGGAATAGCTAGTGCCCGAACGTCCGGCACTAGGACGCGTCTGGACACAGCTCCCAGCCTGATTCCATGCGTCTGATGAAACCAGCCCACAACAGAAAAACGATTCGAGCGAGCGCGTCTATCCCTGCGTAATGGAACGGAGCACGCGCATCACTCGCGGTGGTCCGTCCCTGCCACGCAGCCATCCCCCACCGCGCTCTTCCCCCGCCGCACCCCGTTCACCTTTGTGCCCGCCTCTACCGTGGCTCATCCCTGATGTGCCTTTGATGTCATGCACACATATGCAATATCAAAATCTACTTTTGAAATTCCCAGATGCAACACTTGCAACATACAAAAGAAAGACATATGAAATACTTGAAACATGCGTATGAAACACTTGCAAAAACAACTGAAAACACTTGAAAACCATTGCAAAACATACGCAACATACACAGAAGACACTCGCAACATATGTAACATCATGAAGAACATTGGGAATAGACGCTTGCAACATACCTTTGAAACACTTGCAACATATGGAGCATCCTGATCTACTTTTGCAAATCCAAATGAAACACTTGCAACATCTAGATGACACATCTAAAACACTTAACATATGCTTTTAGCACAATGTTACCTTGCTGCTTCGACGAATGACGCTTGTCGTTGCAAAGCTCGACGCCGGCGCATGGAGCAAGCCGGTGCAGCAGCGGCGCGACCCTCATGTGATTCTCTAGTGCCTGCTCATGGCCCAGACTTGCGCCCATGGGCAGCGTCCTGTTGCTGCTACTCCAGCGCCGCTCACAGGGGATGGGGCACGGCGTGGCTAGCCCATGGGGGTGCGGCGGTGGGGGAAAGGGCACAGCGTGAATGGAGATGGGGCACGTTGAGGAAGGAGAAGGACCGATGAGCAGCCAAACCAGGACGGTGAGTTTTTTTTTTTGAGAGATCAGTCTGCTGCGGGTGGGAGCCGTATCTGCACGGGACAGAGGTCCGTGACACGTCGATCGAGAGAGGCCATTCACCTACCTGCCTCGGTATGAAGGCTGTGTTTAGTTCCTCCAGAAAATCACTGTGCAGAAAAAAGATTCCCCGTCACATCAAATTTACGATACATGCATGAAGTACTAAATGTAGATGAAATTAAAAACTAATTGTACAGCTTGGTTGTACTTTGCGAGACGAACGTTTTGAACCTAATTAGTCAATGATTGGACACTATTTACCAAATAAAGCCAAAACATGCTACAATATATTTTTCACCCTTTTTCAGGGAACTAAACACACCCGAAGCTCGCTTTTGTTACTGTGCTGCAGGTTCGGGTTCGTTACCTTTTTCCCTCTGAATTTTCAAAGAGTACGCTGGCGCACACCACGCCAGACACATCGATCGGCGATTCAGCGGACGGACGTGTCTGATACTCGTATCCGTTACGTGTCGGAGATACGCAATACGGAGCCCTCTAGAGTATCCACGCATATAGGTAGGCAGAGGCAGGAGGGGAGGCCCATGCCATGCCGCCTCCGACTGATCCGAGTCTCCCGATCCAGCTCTTGCCCACCCCCAACGCCGATGATTAAATTAATTAAATGATGATAAAGCCATTGAATATATACTCCTACGTGGAGACTTGGGAGCTGACCACTCTCACTCAGCATCCCAACTGAAATTAGCTCGACTCGAACGATCGTCAACCATGGCCGCCGCGCCATGTGCCGTTCCGGTTCCGAGGGATCGCGGCGAAGCGAGAATCCGTGTCCCCCGAGGACCTGGACATGGATCCAGCTGCCGAGGTGCTCGTCGTGATCAGCCTCTGCCATTTCAGGCTGCTGACGGACGGGATCGAGGTCAGCCCCAGGGACCAGGTGCTCGGCAACATCCGCAGGATGCGGCCCGACGTGTTCATCCACGGCGTCGTCAGTGGCGGCTACGGCACCACCTACTTCCCGACGCGGTTCAGGGAGGCGCTGTTGTACTACTCGGCGCAGTTCGACCTGCTGGACGCCACCGTGCCGCGGGACAGCCCGGAGAGGCTGCTCGTGGAGAGGGACATCTTCGGCCGCGCCGCCATGAACGTCGTGGCGTGCGAGGGCACGGATCGGGCGGAGCGCCCCGAGACGTACAGGCAGTGGCAGGCAAAGAACCGGCGGGCGGGGCTCAGGCAGCTGCCGCTGCAGGCTGACGTCGTCAAGGTGGTGATGGACAAGGTTCTCTATGGCCTCTCCACATGGGTTGCATGCTGATCGATGATGCATCAGCTTCTCTTGGTTCTCAGCCTAGATATTTTCAGTCTCATATAATGACAATGCTGCTCATGCATCTGGAAGATGGTTAGGCCTAGTAGGAGTGAATTTCTCTTGGTACCTAGAAGTATCTAGAGATGCAGCAGGAGTGTCTTGCCATGTAAAATCAGCACAGTAAAAGCTAAGTGATCTATCAATCATTTTTCTTTTGCGCCTCTTATGAGTTTCTCAGGTTCAGTTGTGGCTTTCGTACTTTTCAATTTTGTGGCATCAATTGTTGGCACGTGCATTATCGTATTTGTAGATAGAGTAAACTTATGTGTGATTAAGATGAAATAAACTTCTCCAGCTTGTCCGGGGTGAAAGAGGGCAACATTCGTTCTTCCAATTTGGGTTTTAACTGTAGCACAGGGATCCAGGGACTAAAGTTTAGTCCCTGTCTGTCGCACCCGGTTTTCCAAAGAAAACCAAGTACTCATACATGTGCGCCTAGGATGTCCAAACACATATATTTCACAAATTGTATAGATATCAAAGTAAAGTACTTTATTACATCGTATATCTCATTACATTGTTATTACATAGACTTTGCTCATCGGCAACATTATTACATAAGCGGAAGAAAACTAAAACTGAGCCCTATCTGTCACAGGGACGCCAACCGGTGAACGACGGCCTAGAACTCCTGGACATCGCCTGAAAACTCTTCTCATCAGGCATCTGGTACCCATCCGGGAATTTTGATTGTGTAAAGCAAGTGTAAGCGCACCTTAGCAAGGGTAACAAAGGGATCTATGAAGGCTCGAAGGCTTGACACGGTTTGACTGCGATAAGCAATTCTAGTTGGTCAAATTTTATTAAACCTTTAACACTACTTTAGTGAATAAACCATCCCAAGTTATAGTAATGATTAGTCAACATTAAATCTTTCCCAAACCACCATAGTAACCACAAATCAAGAAAGGTCCAGGGCGCTCGTGTCTGTGAGCATGGATGTTATAACAGTTTTATACTATGTAGAGTTTGTACATCTTTACCCCCGAGCCGCGAGTCCAACTGTCAGGGTTTGCAAGGCCCACACCGCCTCTACCAAGGAAACGTGGCGAGGACTCGCTACTTAACCTTTCACAAGAGTGTGTAACTAGTTAGTGGCCGCTAGGTTTCAGTTACCCAAGCGTCATGGACACCTTCCTCCAAAGTGGCACACTTCATGACCGCAACCCAGTACTCACTTTAGTAAGAAAGGACCATAAGCATCATGGTACCCCTTTTGCGTCTTTCGGTAACCACTACCAAGCTAGAGACGTTCAAGTTATATGATTAAGGCCAGAGCCATATGACACTCGTGGTTGTACGAGACCTCCTGGATGATCTGTTCATTGACTAAGTCCTTATGGAGAGGCACTAGAGTACTCATAAAACCCCAGTACTCTAGCCCCCTTTGTAGATTGCTAAAAAGCATACTTTTATCATATTGCATAAGTCATTAGTCAAGATTATTTAAATAGTGGGTTATGCGTGGCAGCATCTATCCAAATGCAAACTAAACCCTAGGTAACAAGGATATGTGGTACAATAGTAATCTAAGTAAAGTCCTTAATGTTGATCAAATTAGACACATGCATATGTATTAATTCATAGAGTGCATAGGAAACCAGGAGCCTTTCCTTTCTCAAAGAGACCTGTCTGGTGCTGCTCACAACCTTGCTACTCGGAAAACCCGAACTGATCAACTTCTAATCGAGTTGCAATTCACCAATCAACCATTCATTCCCAATCATCAGATGCAAGCAAATATATTTCTATTAGAACATTACACCAAACAGTGAAAACAGTAATTGAAAAGCTTATAAAACTAATCTATACATTGCTACGAACACGTGAGCGAAAGAATCACTTTAATCGGAGTTAAAACGTGAAAGTTATGTTGAAAACAAGGTTTAAATGGCATTTATGTAAATAAACCGAACTCGTTTTTGATTTAAAATAAATAAAATCTGATTTTAAATGTGTTCTGGACGGCGCTTCCTATTTTTCAAAAGCTCAGGGGCTAAACTGAAAGAAAATAGAGTTCATTTTGAACTGAGTGGATGGTGGGTTGATTTTGGAAAAGCTGAGGGACTTTTGTGCAAATCGTGCAGGGCTTGTGCTGTGGCTTGCGTCAGCGCTGACGCAGTTGCTGACATCAGCGGCCACATGGCGTGCTGTGGCTCGCTCGGTCCACCACTGTGCGCGTGGACCGGCTCGGGTGCAGGTGTAGATCGAGTCCACGGGTCCACCGTGGACCGGTTATGACCCGAAAGGGTATCTTCTAATCTACACCGCCCGTGTGAGATCTAATGGCTCTAGGTGAAAGGGGATGTTTCCCCACCGGTGCACAGTGCATCGGCGGCGACCGAGCGTGGCGGCGCTTTGCCGGAACGGAGATTCCGGCCACCGCTTTCAACACCGAAAGCACCGGTGTGAAGCACGGACCAAGGCAAACTCGATGGTGCTCAAAATAAGGGCGGGGACGCGTCAGGGTCACGGGCTCCGCGGTGGCACCATCGATGGCGATGCGGACTTTGCCGGAATCGGAGTTTCCGAGTGCTAAACACAGAAAGAAAAGCACGGGGATGGAGCGGGGATTACCACTGTCACAGAACCTCCTAAATTATGATGGCCCACATGTACCTGTCATTGTCATAATGACCTCCGACAGCCATACTTATGTTCCTCATAACTTAACAGGCCTGTTTTACTCCGAACAGGATCCAATTACAGGAGTATTGCAATATTACAACAGTTTATTCAAAATACCATCAGAGTAAAAGAGCGGAAGTCTTACATAACTTAAGTTTACAAACCACAGTTTTCAAACCTCAACCATAAGTAGCATTATTACAAACCAGTAGTAGTAGAGTATCAGTAGTAACTTTAATACAACACTCAAACGAGGTGCCTTGCCTAGAGGCCACACAGCCTACTCGTCGTCACCTTCTTCAACGACAACGGTCATGCAGCAAGGCTCAAAGCAGACTTGCTCATGAACCGCACCTGCAACAAGGGTTTAGCAAACCCTGAGTACGGAGAGTACTCGACAAGACTTACCCGACTAAGAAAAAGACTCTAAGGGCATGCCAGCTTTAGAGAATCAAGGTACGGTTATTCAAGAATCACAAATTATTTTGCATAAAAGTTTACTAAAGTGAGTCCTTGCTTTCAACATTTTATTTTTATCGTTAATGGTTCATTAACCAATGCTAAGTGATCCTAATCTAGATCAAGTAATTCTCATCAAATTATTTCAGATTCTTTCAACATTTCCCATTTCTTAACTACGATGCAAGTTAGGCGGTCGAGTCTCCATAATCGAGGAGCAACGACGATTCGAATCGATTATACCCAGCTGGGGATCTCTAACCTCACGACATATGTAGAACTAAATCTTGCATATGCCAACCCTCATTTAGATCTTTCAAGACCAGAACGTGTCCATCGCCACCCGAGAGTACAGTACTCCTCGAACCCGGCCCAATTCTAGCCCCGAGGGTACACGCTACTCCCGCCATCTCTCCACTCCCAGTGTGAGGTTGGACGTTCTAGAAATGAAATCACTAATATCTTGGGCTTACCCAAGGCATGAGGCTAGTTGCAAAGTCTCGAAACACAAGCGGGCCTACAACGAACGGTCCTTAATTGACAAAGCGAAAACACTACATTGAGACTCCTTTCTCAATGCAAGTTAGTAGTGGTCAAACCACCCGCCCGATCTTCAAGTTCATTCTTAAATTTCATGATTCATCAAGTATACCATCGTGGCCATATAAGCATTTCATTTAAAAGCTTAACTTATTAAGCATAGCGAAGCATACTACGCAATTTTCAATAAAATAGGTACCAAGGGTGATATCACAATAATCAAGGATGACAATGCAGCAATTGGGTTATCACTCAATTCCTAATTACTTAATGCAATAAACCATAGTACCAATGATAAAGATTTGTAAAACTCAAGGAAGGGTTTAAATACATAGGGGCTTGCCTTGCTCAGATGAGACGACTGGTTCAGGCTCAACAACTCCGATGTCTAGTCCAAAACCCACTGACGACTGCTCTTCTCTGGAAGCTTGCTCGACAATGTTAACCTCCTCGAAAGCGGAAACTACACGAGACTATGACATGCTTTAACATGATGCGGTGATAAACATGATGCTTGATGATGATATGCCACGATTAAAGACTTGAGTACAACTTTCCTTCACGGTACAGTTGCAAACCAACCGAACCTACTAACTAACAGTACTTCATTAAGCAACGTTATTATTTCTTAAAGAACATATTAATCATGAGCTCAATCAAGTAATTAAGGTGCCATGGATCATTAAGGGTTAATGACCCAAGGTCATCACTCAATCAAAAAGGGTACACAACACTTAAAGTTATCAATTTAACATTTGGTTAATTACTTAAATAATTAAGGCATAAATTTAGAATCAATTAAACTTCATCAAATTGAGCTCAAACTTTTTCTATAGGTTGATCATGGTCTAAAATAGTGTCAAAACAAATTTCATGATTTTCGGATTAATATTTTAATTACTAAAATTCCTGGAAGTTGCATTTAATATTTAATTGAGCTAATTAAATAACTTGCAAAAAGTAATCAAAATTGGCATTTAATATTTTTTCCTAGATAGTTTACACTTTGAAAAGCTTACACAAAAATTTTCACTAATTTAGGAGCTCTACAAAAATTCTATTGAAATAAATAAAAACTATTACTATTCACATTTTGTAAAAGAAAACAAAAAAACGAAAACGGCAGCTCGGGCCGACTCCTCCTTCTTCCCCCTTTCTCTCGGCCTAGCAGGACGCGTGGCCCAGTCGCGCGCGGTCGCGCTCGC
Source organism: Saccharum hybrid cultivar R570 (assembly GCA_038087645.1). NCBI lineage: Eukaryota > Viridiplantae > Streptophyta > Magnoliopsida > Poales > Poaceae > Saccharum > Saccharum hybrid cultivar. The sequence goes on from JAQSUU010000744.1 coordinate 6,825,934, forward strand.
CCGCTCTCTCGGCCCAGCAACACCCGGCCCAGCATCCCCTTCTTCCTCCGTTCTCCTCTCCCTCTCTGCTTTTCCCCGCGTCCGGCCATGACGGCACGACGGTCGGTCGAGGGCCACGACCCTGTCGACGAAGCCCCAACTAATTTACACCGAGCACCACGACCTACACCACCTACCGCACTCCCACGAACACACCACCTGCCCGCAGACGCCATGGAAGAAGCCCCACCCGACCATGGCGGAACGGTGGCCGCGGTGTCCGGCGCCCCGTCGATACAAGCCGTTAACAACTAAAGTGAATGCATGTGAAGCACCAGTGGCTCACCGCGAGCGTAGCTATGCAGCTGGTAGGCGTGGAGAGATGTTGGAGGTGTCTGGCCACGTGAGGCGGCGCAGTGTTCACGGCTATGGTGACTGCTCGCTCCGATGGAAACCCCAACGTCCCGGCGTGGCTCCCCGTGCGCTCGAAAAGATAGCAAGTGCATGAGCAAGCCGGAATAACCATTTTGTTATGTGTCTAGACATATTATTATTATTATTATTATATATATATATATATATATATATATATATATATATAGTAAAATAGATGTAAAAAAGTCAAAGTGAGAGAGTACGTGTCAAGAAGAAGTTGGGCCTCTTGGCACCGGCAACACACCACGATGAGATGGGAGACGAACACAAGCAGAAACAAAACTCCAAAGATTTAAATCAGGTAATATTAATTTTCTAGCAATGACACTTGGACATCTTTTCGAATTAAACTTAGACATTATCTTAGTCTAAATATGGTCACTAACTTAAATTGATGAGGAATTAGCTAATTACGTACTGACCAGAGCCGGTAGGTGTCACCTATGCCTCTAGAGATGTAGTAGGGTCGATTTTAGAGTTAGGACTTTCTCTTGATCTAGATGTAGATGCAGATGTGCGGCCTCCTGGAATATGGAGCCGAGCTTCCAACCCCTTGTAACGTCCAATAGACCGGTAAGATTGGTTTACGTGTCGAGGGAATAAGCCCAATCTCATAATCATCTTTGGTCTTATTTATATAATACAATGTGAGGCCAAGACCGTCTCTCGATAACCCTATGGTTACCGTCGATCATGGTAAATGATGTAACAATTTAACACTGATAGGTAGAGCTTAACTTAACTCGTTGTGCCAAGAGTTGATCGGTTAGACGATATCATGTCCAACCTATCTTAGCGTGGTGATTAAATCGAAAGGGAACTAACTAATAAATTATCTTGTCACATGGCTGATGCTCTGCACAAAAAAATAATCTCATGATTTTAGCATGAATATCTTAATTAATTGCTTAGCTTTTTTCCTTCAAATTAATTGCTTAGTTTTTTTCCTTGTCTGCATCACGCTCACGCGATCACGCATTTATCATCAATATACAATTTCAGAAAAGCTACGAAACAGATCAAAAGGGACAGACAAAAGGGAACAAGAAGATGATGACCTTGTGAAGATGCTGTTGCTGCATTACGAAACGAACAACAAAGTTTGGTTCAGAAACCGACAGAAAATCAGTAGCCTACATAAGAGCAACAAGACACCATAATTGGCTACTTAATCATCGATTCGAGCTCCACGAGGAGGTGATGAGGTCAATCGCTCGTCATTCCATCCAATTCCACCACCTGCTTCTGCTTTCTTTTTAAGCAAGAAGAACCCGCGAGCAATGCCGCCCGCCATTGCACGCAGTAGCTTGTAGGCAGGCAGCGCATGCGCATGACAGCACCCCGTGTCTTCCCAGGCTTCACGCCGGCGTCCCGCGTCGACGCCGACGCGGCCTCCTCCTCCTCCTCCTCTTCCTACCTCTCCCGCATTTCTCTTCTCATGGAGGAGGAAGAGGAGGAGGACGACCTCGCCGACCACCCCGCGCTCTTCCACGCCCAGCAGCCCTTCGCCCAGATCCTCTCCGGCGGCCCCTTCTTGCCGGACCAAGGCCCCGTCTTTCCAGGCGGCTCGCCGGAGGACAAGGAGTACGGAACAGACATGTTCACAGCTGCATTCTTCAAGGGCGTGGAGGAGGCCAGCAAGTTCCTGCCCGCCTACACCGCTGCGACGCTGGTGAGCAAGGACACAAGCGGCGTCGGCGGCGACGACGAGCTGGAGGCCGATGCCGGCAGGACCAGCAGGCTGGCGATGGCCGAGTCGGAGGAGGCCGGCGCCCGCGAGGTGTTCGACGAAATGATGCTCAGGGGATTCGATGCCTGTTCCAAGGAGATGGAGGGACTGACCATTTCCGTTGACAATGTGCCCGCCAAGGACGATGACAAGAAGAAGGCGAGGAAGAGGAGCAGGGCACGGGGCAAGCGCCGCCCGGCCAGGGTGGTTGACGTGCACACCTTGCTCATCCACTGCGCCAAGGCAGTCATCGACGACCGCCGGAGCGCAGACGAGCTGCTCAGTCAGATCAAGGAGTACGCCTCGCCTACTGGGGACGCCACGCAGCGGCTTGCCTACTGTTTCGCGCAGGGGCTGGAGGCGCGCCTGGCTGGCACTGGGAGCCAGGTGTACAGGTCGCTCACCGCGAACCGGACCTCGCTCGTGGAGTTCCTCAAGGCCTATCAGCTCTTCATGTCAACCTGCTGCTTCAGGAAGGTGGCCTTCATGTTTGCCAACAAGACCATCTTCGATGCTTCAGCAGGCAGGAGCAAGCTGCACATCGTGGATTATGGCCTCCATTCTGGCTTCCAGTGGCCAGAGCTGCTGCGCTTGTTGGGGACTAGGGACGGTGGGCCACCGGAGGTCAGGATCACCAGCATTGACCTCCCACAGCCTGGATTCCGCCCAGCAAACCACATGGCAGAGATGGGTCATCGCCTTACCAACTGTGCCCGCGAACTCTGTGTGCCACTGAGTTTCCATTCTGTGGTGGCGCCATGGCACACCGTTTGCATCGATCATCTGAATGTGGAACCTGACGAGGTCCTCGTCGTCAACGATCTGTTCAATTTCAGGACCTTGATGGACGAGAGCATCATATCAGACAGCCCCAGCCCTAGGGATGTTGTCCTCAGCAACATCAGAAAGATGAAGCCTGATATCTTCATCCAAGCCGTCGTCAATGGTTTTTACGGCACCACCTTCTTGTCACGGTTTCGGGAAGCCCTCTTTTACCACTCTGCGCTGTTTGACATGCTTGATGCGACCATGCCCCGGGAGAGCCAACTGCGCTTGGTGCTTGAGCGGGATATCTTTGGCTGGGTTGCCTTGAATGCCATAGCATGTGAGGGAGAGGACCGCGTGGAACGTGGTGAGACATATAAGCAGTGGCAGCTCAGAAACCAGCGGGCTGGCCTAAGGCAACTGCCCTTGAATGGAGAGACTGTTAAGATGGTGAGGGACATGGTCAAGAACCAATACCACAAGGATTTTGTCATTGAGGAGGGTCAGCAATGGTTGTTGCAGGGGTGGAAGGGCCGCATCCTCTTAGCCCACTCAATGTGGGCGGCAGATGGTGCTAGCTCCGATTGTTAGTTTTACACAATGAAACAATACAGATATATTGATATTAATGCCAGATACAATTATGGCTAGTGTTATGATGTGGTGATGTATATATAATCCAGTGGATTTGACTTGGTGACATGTTTCTATATGACTTCAGGTAGGCAGCAACTGCATTTACTCTCATTGTGACATCTTTCCTGTGGTCTGATTCATTCTTAGATGCAGGTGAGGAAGAAGGTGGTGAGGCCACTGAGGTCAAAGACTAGTGAAAAATAAATGAACAGAAGAATGTGGTGATCTCATCCTCATGTATATTTATATTGGACACATGATGACAATGTTATTGTAACTATCGGCTCATGCCAAGGAAATTAGTACAATAATCACTAGGCTTGTTGCTACTGAATGTCGTTGCCTGATAAGTATCTGCTTAAATGACATGCTTTGTTAAACAATCTTTTGTGGGTCAATCAGGTTCCAGGTACATGTTTGTGGATGATGAACTAATGTTTCATTTGTAGAGTTAGATCTGCTTGCACTTATCTGCCTCTAGAGTATTTTTTTCTCGAAAAAGCCTCTAGAGTAATTATCTGGCATGTAAAGTAGCGAATTTGCTTTGCATATCTTTCATTCTTGTACCTATGCTAATGGTTTCTTTTTGGCCCATGAGTCCTGAAACTATTCTGATTCTGAATAAAGTAGATCCCAGTTAAACCTTTGTCCATTTGGGTGATGCTACTTGCATCTATTTATTCCTCCATGTTTCAGGTCATAGATTTACAGTGTGGAGTATTATGCCTGTCTACGTGCATATAAAGGAAATCAGCCTGAATAAGGTGCACTCATATAGATTGTACTCTATACTGTTTGCAAAAATACAACAACAACATAGCCTTTTGTCCCAAGCAAGTTGGGGTAGGCTAAATTTTCTTCTACTTCAAGTTATTATATTAAAATTTTCAGAGAGATATTTCTTAGGACATTACATATCATTCACAACAATCTTCATGTTACTCCCTCAGTTCCAAAATGTAAATAATTTTAGTTTTGTCCTAAGTCAAAGTTCTCTAACTATCCTTGGACAGGGTTACTACAAGTTCAATTCAGCACAAAAGCCTTGTTGGACATGAGCATGGCGAGTGGCGACCATCCATTGGGGATGGCTCTGATAAAATTTTTTGTCTGATTGGTGGCTGCATGGATAAACAATTTCAGAAGTGGCTCCTAATCTCATTGGCCTTATCCCATGGCGAGCATCAATCAAAGAACTGTTTGTGAAGCTCTTATCTGCCGAAAATGGGTGGAAGATATCAAAGGATCTCTCTCTGTGGTCGTGATTGTTGAATATCTTCATTTATGGGATCTGTTAGAAGATTGGACCTGCAGCATGGAGTGCAAGATCAATATATTTGGAAGCTATCTGTTTCGGGATTCTACACCTACAAATCAGCATATAGGGCCTGTTTCCTTTGAACTCAGGCAGCTTTGCTTGGCTCTCCATCCACTCCCAGGTGTTGGATTTTGTGAGCCTAGGGTGGAGATTACTGCCTGGCAGGCCTTGAAGCAAACATGCCTGTGTCTTTTTGTGGGTATGATCAGATTTGCAACATGGAAACACATTTCTGTTATAAGTATCTGTTATAAGCAACATCATCAAGGGAAATGCATTTCCGTTATAAGAAACATCGGCAAGATGAAGCCTAACATGCTCATCCAAGCCATCATCAATGGTTCTTATGGAACCACATTCTTGCACGGTTCTGGGAAGCCCTCGTTTACCACTCTCTGCTGTTTGACATGCTTGATGCGACCATGCCATTGCAGAGGCAACTGCACGTGGTGCTTGAGCGGGATATCTTTGGCTGGGTTGCCTTGATGCCATTGCCTGTGAGGGAGAGGACCATGTGGAACGTGGTGAGACATAAGCAGTTGTTGGTCAGAAACCGACAGGCTGTCCTAAGGCAACCTCGTGGAATGAGGAGAATGTTAGAATGGTGAGGGACGTGATCAAGAACCAATAGCACAAGGATTTTGTCATCAAGGAGGGGCAGCAATGGCTGCTACAGGGGTGGAAGGGCCGCATCCTCTTAGCCCATTCAATGTGGGTGGCAGATGGTGCTCGCTCTGACTGTTACTTTTTCACAATGAAACATGTACAGATATGGATATTAATACCAGATACAGTTATGACTGGTGTTATTATGTGGAGATGTATATACACGATCCAGTGGATTTGAATTGGTGGCATATTTCTTTTTGACTTCAGGTAGGCAGTCACTGCATCTACTCTCAATTTGACGTCTTTCCTGTTATCTGATTTATTTGTGCATGTAGGCAAGGAAGAAGATAGCTAGGCCACTGAGGTCAAAGACTCCAGTGAAAACTAAATGAACTGAAGAATGTGGTGATCTCATCCTCATGTATTTTTAAAATGGATACATGATGACAATGTAAGTTGGAACTATTGGCTCATGCCATGGAAATTAGTTACACTAGTCACTAGGTTTTGTTGCTACTGAGTGTAGTTGCCTGATAATTATCTGTTCAAATGACATGCTTTATTGAATCAGCTTTTGTTGGTCAATCAGGTTCAAGGTACATGTTTGTGTCAGATGAGCAAGATGTTTCATCTTGAGTCATATCTGTTTGTACTTCCATGCCTCAAGAGTAACTATGTCATGCCATATAAAGTAACAAATTTTCTTTGCTTTCTTTCATTCTTGTCAGTCCTCAAACTTTTCTGATTATAAATAAAATAGATTCCAATTAAACTTGAGTCCATTTGGGAGATGCTTATTTCTTGAATTGAATCTCTGTTTATTCCTCCATGTTTCAGGCCATATATTCGCAGGTTGAAGTATTATGCCTACCCCTACGTGCAAATAAAGGAATCAGCCTGAATAAGGTGTACTCATTTAGACTGTATTCTATACTCTTTGCAAAATAAACCACACCACTGAAAATGCAATCTTATGGTTGAGAACCAGAGCCATAACTTTTTGTCCAATAGTATAATGTTTTTCTTGTGTATATCAAGTTACTTTATTACATTCTCACAGAAATACTCCCTCCATAATCTTTTGTAGGGCGTATGGGCCATTCTTAGTTTTGATTTATCGTAGGGCGTGAGTAGGTATGCATAGGTATTGTCTTGTGCAGTCTAAATGGCGTCCAACCCAATTGCTTGGAGCATTTACTTCTCGGCCCTGTAATCGAAGCGTTCAACCGAATGCAGCATGGTGAAGGCCCTGTAATCCGTTGCATGGTGCATGCGAACGGAACTGGAGTAAAGGCCAGCACTAAGTTCGGTACGTTATTTTTACACAGTCGCCTGCCTCCCCTAGCCTTCCTTGGTATCTACAAAACTCCTCCATACGCCCTACGAAAGATTATAGAGGGAGTAGTTCTTAGGATATTTATTTATCTTATACATCCATCTCATATTTGGTCCACCTAAACACTTCATGTTAGTCTGTAAAATATATGTATATACGTTTTTGCATTGCACAACTGAGTCTTATTGCTTTTCTATTTTTATTAAAAGGTAAAAGAAATAAAATGCTATATATGTTTGCTCCTTGCAATATCGGGATGACATCTTGATTGTCCAAATAGCATTGGAATTGTGGCTAGTTACTGTCTTGATTGTCCAAGTGGCATTGGAATCATCAAACTTTCCTGTCCATAGTTTCTTGGCTTTATCCGGCACTACCATACACATTGACAAGGTCTGCTCTCCACATAATATATACCAGAAGCTACCATGCCATGCCTCCACTGATCACCATGGTCACCACCCCAGAGGAATGCTTTGCTGCGGGTCTCATGGAGTTGGAGCCTTCACCACCTTCCCCATCTATCAACCTTCCCCTGATGCCTGATGGTGGCGGTCAAGGCCCACTCTCCGATGATGATCTGGTGCTCTCCTACATCTCAGGCTTGCTCATGGAGGAAGACATTGATGACAAGCTGTTGGGCCAATACTCTGATCACCCTGCACTACTCCAGGCACAGCAGCCCTTTGCTCAATTGCTCTCCTCCCCTTCCTTCAATGCAAACAGTGATAATACTTTCAACAGCGGCAACATGGAGGGGGCTAAGAATTCATTGCAGGGTTGCAGTGGTGATCAATACACACTCAGCTCATCCTTCTCGAAAGGTGTGGCTGAGGAGGGGCAGTTCTCAAAGGGATTGGAAGAGGCTCATAGGTTCTTGTCTGGGGACAATAGCTTTGGAAAGGGTGAGCAGGTGATTCAAATCTTCAAGGAAACTAGCAACCCTAGAGGGCTCAAAAAGAGGTATAACCGAGATGAGCATATGAACGAGGAGGCAGGCAGGACCAGGAAATCTATGATAATAAGGGAGGAGCTAGAAGAGATTGGCATCCGTGAGATGTTTGATGAAATGATGCTGCATGATGATGAGCTATGCATCAGGGACAAGGAGAAGCTGCGCATCGCCATGACCAATGAGAAGAAAAACAAAACTGAGGGCAGGAGTGTTGTAAAGTGATTCTCAATTCATTAGGGCTAACCCTAGAAGGGTAGCTATATAGGTTCCATACATGGGCCATATGGGCCTTAACCTCATGGGCCTAAACACATACTCCAACATCCCCCCGCAGTCTGAACTACCGGCGCAGCGGAGTTCAAGGCTGAACAAGAAAGAACACACACAACCCCCCACAGACGCAACTAGCCACCGGTGATGTTGAGGCTGGAGCGAAACTCGGCGAAGGTCGAGGACGGGAGGCATTTGGTGAAGATGTCCGCGAACTGGGAGGTCGTCGGAACATGAAGGACCCGCACCTCGCCCAGGGCCACCCGATCACGGACAAAGTGGAGGTCGATCTCCACATGCTTCGTCCGCTGGTGCTGGATGGGGTTGGTGGAGAGGTAGACCGCACTAACGTTGTCGCAGTAGATCAGTGTGCTCCGGGAGGGCAGAGTGTGCAACTCCGCAAGCAGCTGCCTGAGCCAGGCGGCCTCCGCCACGCCATTAGCAACGGAGCGGTACTCCGCCTCGGCGCTGGACCGGGAGACCACCGGCTGGCGCTTGGACGACCAAGACACCAGGTTGCTGCCCAGGAAGACGGCGTAGCCGGAGATGGAGCGGCGAGTGTCCGGGCACTCGGCCCAGTCAGCGTCGGTGTAAACGGTGAGGTCGGTGGAGGAGGCCTGGTGGAGGAGGAGGCCGTAGTCGAGCGTGCCCCGGAGGTAGCGGAGGAGGCGCTTGAGAGCCGTGAGGTGAGGCTCCCGGGGGTCATGCATATGGAGGCAGACCTGCTGAACTACATAGGTGATGTCTGGCCGGGTGAAGGTGAGGTACTGAAGGGCCCCAGCGAGACTCCTGTACGTAGTGGGATCGGCCACCGGTGGTCCCTCAGCCTCAGACAGCTTGCCCTGAGTGTCGACCGGAGTGGAGCAGGGGTTGTAGTCAGTCATCCCAGCCCGCTCCAGGATGTCCCGAGTGTACTGTCGCTGGTGAAGTAAGAGCCCGGTAGGGCGGTGCTCAACAGTGACACCGAGGAAGTAGTGGAGCTCACCCAGATCCTTCATCGCGAACTCCTGCTGGAGAGCGGTGATGATCCGGCGGAGAAGTGGCTCACAGGAGGCGGTGAGAACAATGTCATCAACATAGAGCAGCAAGTATACAGTGTCGGCTCCATGGTGGTAGACGAACAGGGACGTATCAGACTTGACCTCCATGAACCCCAGGGTCAGCAAGAAAGTGGTGAACCGGTGGTTCCACGCCCGAGGTGCCTGCTTGAGGCCGTAGAGGGACCTGTTGAGTCGGCAGACCATGTCAGGACGGGTGGTGTCGACGAACCCCGCCGGCTGACTGCAGTACACCGTCTCGGTAAGAAGACCGTGGAGGAAGGCGTTCTTGACGTCCAGCTGGTGGACGGGCCAAGACCGAGCAAGCGCCAGTGATAGCACGGTACGGACGGTGGCCGGCTTGACCACCGGGCTGAAGGTCTCATTGTAGTCGACGCCAGGGCGCTGGGTGAAACCCCGAAGGACCCACCGAGCCTTGTAGCGCTCGAGAGAGCCGTCGGCCCGGCGCTTGTGGGTCCAAATCCACTTGCCGGTGACGACGTTGGAGCCTGGCGGCCGGGGCACCAACTCCCACGTCTGGTTGGCGAGTAGCGCGGCGTACTCCTCTTCCATCGCACGGCGCCAGTGAGGGTCCAACAGGGCGTCGCGGACGGAAGAGGGTACCGAAGAGACCACCGCGTCGCCGGTCGAAGCCTCGAGGGCACGAGGCGGCAGTGTGCCAGCCGCGTGTCGTGTCACCATCGGGTGAACATGCCGCGGGTGTCGGTGAAGCATCGGCAGGTGGTAGACCGGCGGGGCACCACGAGCCGGCGGGGACTGTGGTGGTGGTGTCGGTGTCCCCGGTGGAGAAGGGAGCGCGAGCGGCAGCGGCCGCGGCCTGTGCTGGTACACCCGTACCGGCGCGGCGAACCTCGACGGAGGTGCCGGGGCAGGTGCCGGGACGTGATCCGGCGTCGGCGACCGACACGACCCCCCCGGGGCAGACGCGGGGGACGAAGGCCTCGGGTCTGCACCAACCGGAGAGGATGGGGCCGCGCCCGAGGACGACGGGCCCAGACTCACTGGGGATCCGGGACCGGGGGCCGGCCAAGCGGTACCTGCAGGAGACCACGAAAAAGGTGACTGGACCACCGGGTCAGTGGGAAACAGAGAGGGTGGGTCAGGTACCGGAGGGGTGGTAGTGCTGGAAAAGGGAAAGACGGACTCATCGAACACCACATGGCGAGAGATGAGAACCCGTCGGGAGGTAAGGTCAAAGCACCGGTACCCCTTGTGATCCGGGGAGTACCCGAGGAAGACACAGAGCGTGGAGCGAGGGTCCAGCTTGTGGGAAGAGGTGGCAGCGGTGTTGGGGTAACACGCACACCCAAACACGCGGAGGTGATCGTACCGAGGCGGGGTACTGAAGAGGGCGTGGTGAGGAGTGGGAGCGGGGCAGGCCGCAGATGGAAGGCGGTTAAGAAGGTAGGTGGAGGTGTGCAGGCCCTCAGCCCAGAATCGAGCGGGAAGAGAGGCCTGAAACAGAAGGGTACGCACGGTGTCGTTGGTGGTGCGAATCATCCGCTCAGCCTTGCCATTCTGCGAAGAGGTGTATGGACAAGACATGCGGAGTTGAACACCATGAAAGAGGAAGAAATCCCGGGCGGTGGAGTTATCAAACTCGCGACCATTGTCACACTGAACGGCCTTGATGGTGAGGCCGAACTGTGTGGACACCCAAGTAAAGAAGTGGAGGAGCGTGGTAAACGTATCAGACTTCGCACGGAGAGGAAAAGTTCACGAATAATGCGAAAAATCATCAACAACCACAAGATAGTACTTATAACCAGAAATACTTAGAATAGGAGATGTCCATAGGTCGCAATGTACAAGATCAAAAATACGGGCCGCATGGGAAGTAGAACTAGAAAAAGGAAGACGAACATGTCGGCCCAATTGGCACGCATGACACAGTTGCTCATCATGAGCTCGAGTACATGGAAGACCGGAGCTACGACTAAGCTGTATCAGGGAATCACGTCCAGGATGGCCGAGGCGCCTGTGCCAGGTGGTAGAGAAAGTAGAAGTGACGAAGGCAGCTGACAAAACGGGCAGCGAAGAAGACGAAGGAGCCGCCGGAAAGCGAAGAGTGTAAAGGGGCCCGGTGCTGTCACATCGGGGCAGAGGACGTCGGGAAGCAAAATCCTTTACAGTAAGACCAGAAGAGTCAAATTCCACAGAACAAGAATTGTCAGCTGTAAAACGTCGAATAGAAAGAAGATTATGAACCATAGAAGGAGCAATAAGAACATCAGGAAGACGAAAGGAGCCATGAGCACCGGCGGTACCCACAGACGAGACTGGAATACAAGAACCATTAGCGACCATAATGGACGAAGGAAGAGAGGAAGAGGGAGAGTGAATCGACGAAAGTATACCGGGGTCAGGAGTAGTGTGGTAGGTGGCCCCTGAATCAGCGATCCACTCGGGTCCGACCGGGGGTGTCAGGCCCATGGTGCTGAACGAGCGAGCCAGGGCCGCCTGGTCCTAGCCGGTGACCCCTGGTGGAGTCTCGGAGGGTGGAACCCACGCCGTAGCAGGGAAGGCACCTGGTGGAGGACCAGCAGGAGGTGCTCCGGTGAGCATGGCCACTGGTGCGCGAGTGTCGGCTCCGAGGGCGTGGTAGGGCCACATGGAGATGCGACCGGACCACGGGTTCTGAAACGAAGGCCATGGTGCCCCCCCCGTGTGTCCCGGCCAGTGCCGGAGCCTGGTGGTGACCGCCCCGGCCACCCCCGGGGCCCCCTCCACGGCGATGACGAGAGCCACGACCCCCCCACCTCCGCTCGGTCCGGAGGGAGGAGGGCCTAGAAGAGACGACGGTGGCGGAGCGGAGGGGCGCGGTGGAGCAGGAGGACGCGGCGAAGTAGCAGCCAGGGCCGTCGAGGAGGACGAGGACCCCAGGGAAGTGGTGGATCCCGGCTAGAGGCCCTGCGTGAGCTTCTCCATGACGAGATCGTCACGGACCTCCAGGAAGGTGGGGAAGGGCCTCTGGCGAGTGATCCACGTCCTAAGGTGGGCGTAGCGGTCACTGAGCCCCCGGAGGACGTTGAGGACCAAGATGCGATCCTCGACGGGCCACCCAAGATCCCCCAGGGAGTCAGCCATGCCCTTCATCCGACGGCAGAACTCACCGACGGAGAGGTCACCCTGGACGAAGGTATGGAAACTCGCGTCGAGACGCAGAGCCCGGGCCTCAGCGTTGCCCAGAAACTGGCCCTCAAGAGCAAGCCACGCCCGGTGCGCGTCCGGAGAGGTGCGGACGAGGTCGTGGAGGTCCAGAGAGATTGTCCCCAGGATCCAGGAGAGGACGATGCTGTCGAGACGGAGCCACGACGGCGTCTGGGCAGCGACAGAGGCATGGAGGAGGACATGGTCGTCGAGGGCGTAGCGGCGAAGGGTGAGAAGCACCAGATCCCGCCAGCGGGCGTAGGAAGGAGACTCCGGCTCGAGGACGACCGGAACGAGGAGGCGAATGTTCTGGACCCCCCCGGCCTGGTAGTGGAGCTGAGCCACGAGCGGGTCGGCCGGGTCGTACTAGAGGATGGCGGTGTGCGACACGCGACGTCCCGGCGAGGCGGAGGAGGTGGCGCCGGCGTCCAGGCCCACGGGAGAGGCGAGAAGCTGCTCAGCCTCGGCGATCTGGCGGGTCAGGGCGTCGGCCACGTCGCGCTCGCGTTCCCAGACGAGGGCGGCCGCGCGCACACGGGCCTGGCCCTCCGCGGCGGCGGTCCGGGCAGCGACAAGAGCCGCAGCGAGGGTGAGGTTCGGCCCCGTCAGGCCGAGAGGGAGACTCCCAGGAGGGCCGGACTGAAGACCGGAGGTGGCAGCAGCAGCCAGGAGACCCTCGTGCAGCACCTGGAGAGGCTGGAGTGGCTGAAGTAGGGGCTGCGGCTGTGGGATGTGGGGCTGCGGCTATGGGATGTGGGGCTGCGGCTGCTGGAGGTGGGGCTGTAGCTGCTGGAGTTGGGGCTGGACACCACCATCGGCCTGGAGACCACCATCGGCGGCCCCCAGGTCCTCAACCGCTGCAGAAGTGAGGACTTGGGCAGGGTCGGGTGCTCCTGTGGCGCCAGCAGGAAGAGGAAGGCCCGCCCCCTGGACCAGGAGCGGCTGGAGAAGTGGCTGGCGCAGCTGTGGCTGGGAAAGAGCTGCGGCAGGGAGGGGGGAAGAGCTGCTGGCGGTGGATCCGGCCCCCTCCAGGCCCGCGCCAGGGAGGGCACCGGCGGCGGCTAGAGGAGGCGCTCCAGCGGCGGCTAGAGGATGCACGGGCGCGGTACCGGAGGGAGGAGCGCCGGCCAAGACTTGGGCCCAGGTGGATGAGGAAGAGAGGGGTGGGAAGTGAGAGTAGAGGGAGGGAGGGAGGAGGAGGAGGGCCAGCCATGGCGCCGGCTGGCCGGCGGCGGCCAGCAGAGGAGCCTGGCGGCGGCTGGGTGGAGGGGAAAAGGGAGAGAGGCTAACCTAGGCTGGATACCATGTTGCAAAGTGATTCTCAATTCATTAGGGCTAACCCTAGAAGGGTAGCTATATAGGTTCCATACATGGGCCACATGGGCCTTAGCCTCATGGGCCTAAACACATACTCCAACAAGGAGCAAGGCTGCAATAGATGTAGTGGACCTACGTACATTGTTGTTCCATTGTGCGCAGGCGGTAGCTATGAACGATCACACGGTCGCGGTTGAACTGCTCAAGCAGATTAAGCAGCATGCTTCAGCAACAGGGGATGCCACACAGAGGCTAGCTCAATGTTTTGCCAAGGGGCTGGAAGCACGGCTAGCTGGCACGGGAATGCAGCTCTGGAAGTCGCTCATGGCAGAGCACCCCATAGTCATGGATTTCCTCAAGGCCTACAGCCTTTTTATGGCAGCCTGCTGCTTTCACAAGATAGCACTCAAATTTTCAATTATGACCATTGAGGATGCCATGGTGGGTAAGAGCAGGCTGCATATTGTGGATTACGGTTTGCATTATGGGTTCCAGTGGGCAGGCTTAATCCGCTGGTTGGCAAATAGGAATGGTGGCCCTCCAGAAGTGACGATAACAGCAATCAGTCACTCCCAGCCCAGGATCTACCCAGCTCAGCAGATTGAGGAGCAAGGGCGCCGGCTCAGCAATTGTGCAAAAGAGTTTGGCTTGCCATTCAAGTTCCATGTCATTACAAAAAAATGGGAGGAAGTTTTCATTGAGGACTTGAACAAAGACACCGATGAGGTGCTTATTGTGAATGACCTTTTAAATTTCAGCTCCTTGATGGATGAGAGTATATTTTTTGATGCCTCAAACCCCAGAGACACTGTCCTCAGCAATATCAGGAGAATGAGGCCATGTATCTTCATCCAGAGCATTGTGAATCGTTCATCTGGTACTTCCTTCTTGTCAAGGTTCCGGGAGTTACTATTCAATTACATGGCATTGTTTGACATGTCAGATGCAACTATGCCACGGAATAGTGAATCACGGTTGGTGCTGGAGCAAGGCTTGCTTAGGCGTTGTGCACTGAATGATATTGCATGTGAAGGTGTAGACCTTGTGAACCGCCCTGAGAAGTATATGCAATGGCAGGTGAGAAACCAGCGTGCAGGCCTGAGACAGCTGCTACTGAAACCAAGCATTATTAAGTCACTGAAGGATGAGGTCAAGAAGGAATACCACAAGGACTTTTTTTTCTCAGTGAGGATGGTCAGTGGCTTCTGCAAGGGTGGAAGGGGCGTGTCCTCTTTGCGCACTCAACATGGGTAGCAGAAGATGCCATATCTGAATGAAGCTTCAGTTTTTTGCCACTGAATGGTACCATAGCCTTCAACTCTTCATCAGCTCTCTTTATACTGCTTGTCAGGGTCAGGTCCAGTGCAGCAGTTGCTGAAAAGCATTTAGTACTCTTAAAGATAGATATGGGTATTGAGGACTTCAAGGAGAGAATTGTCAGCGACCCTCACCAAATATTTTCGACTCCCTTTTATTGTAATTTCCCAGTGGCCAGTTGGTATCTTTGGTCATAGGTTTGATCAAATCTTGAGGCAGTATCTTTTGTGTTGTAAACTGATTTTTTTCAGTGGACAATTTCTCATGTACATGTTAGTGTTCAGTTTTGGCTTTGAACTCTAAAGAAGAAAAGTTGTCAGTACTAGTTTCTTGCAACTGATGCTGATGCTACTACTAATCTTCTGTAGCTGCCTGAGGTGTTGCACATGTAAAGTATTCAAAGATAATTTTTGTAGAATTATGGCAAAACACCTCGTACCCCTTGGGTTGGGTGGCTTTGATATATATAGTCAATAATGACTTGAGTTACAAGTAAGCTATATACAAATAACCCCCCTAGACATACACATATCTAACACTCCCCCGTAGTCGAAGCGGGAGGGTCACGAACGCACAGACTAGACCTAAAATCACTGAACAACTGTACAGGGAGACCTTTAGTCATGATGTTAGCGAACTGGTGAGACGACGGTACATGTAGGACCCAAATTTCGCCAAGAGCCACCTTCTCTCGGACGAAGTGAATGTCAATCTCAATATGCTTGGTCCGGCGATGATGAACGGGGTTAGCTGTCATATATACAACACTAACGTTGTCACAGAAGACAACAGTAGCAGATTGGAGCGGCAAATGAAGCTCCTGAAGAAGTTGGCGCAGCCAACAACACTCGGCGACAGCATGAGCGACGGCACGGTACTCCGCTTCTGCACTGGAGCGAGAGACAGTGGTCTGGCGCTTGGAAGACCAAGACACCAGTGTGTCACCAAGGAAGACACAGTAGCCTGACGTAGAACGCCGGGAGTCAGGACAACCGGCCCAGTCCGCATCAGAGTACGCCGTGAGAGACTAGACAGAACCAGTGCCGATATGCAGACCTGTCGAGAGCGTTCCCTTGACATAGCGAAGAATACGCTTGACGAGGGCGAAGTACGGTTCACGTGGGTCATGCATGAATAGACACACCTGCTGGACCGCATAAGCCAGGTCCGGCCGTGTGAGGGTCAGATACTGCAGCGCTGAAAGTCCCTAGTTTGGTTTTGGCTAATTGATGAAACCTAGGACTAATCTTTGTATCTAAGTGGATGATTTAGATAAAGGTGATCATTGTATATGAAACATGACATTGACTCATGTGACCAAGATGATGAAGACTAAGATGATGCTTGACTCGATGAACCGGTTGTGAAGGTGAAGGGCAAGTCGAGGCTTCTAAGTGAAGGACCATACGATGGTGAAGCTTGAGCAAGACTTGGCGCCGACGGACCGATGCAACGGTGAAGAGCAAGTGAAGTCAAGGTCGATGGATCAAGACGGTCATGTGATGATATGAAGTGGATCATATCTTTTAAAAAAACAAAATGGGCTCAAGGCAAAGGTATAACCATAGGGCAATTTTGTTTTGCACTCAAGACACCATAGAGGATGTGAGTGGTTTAGGATCGATAGCCGAACTATTAACAGGGGAAGTCTTATCGGTTATTCGATGCACGGGTGCCACTAGGTGAATTCATGAAGTGCATTGCATGTAGGGCCTAGTGAGCTAACTGGAAAATCTTCGAAAATGTTTATGAAAATGCTAACACACGTGCACAAGGTGGTGATCACTTGTTGGTGTTGGCACATTTACGAAGGCGTTGAAGTTCAGGCGTTTTCGAGGAGTTGAAATGCCTATTTTCCACTACGTCGAAAGTCAGAAAAGAAACGGAGGCGAACGGAGGTCACAGAGGTGACCGGACGCTGCACCGGACGCGGTCATGGGTTGACCGGACGCGTCCGGTCAGTTCAACGCAGCAGTCAGGCGCGCGGGTGTTAGGGTTTGCAACCGGCGCGTCCGGTCACTCGCGGGACCGGCGCGTCCGGTCAGGCGCCCAGAGGGAACTAAAGTTCGCAAGGTCGATCGGACGCGCGGCGCGTCCGGTCACACGCGATCGGACGCGTCCGGTCGTTGAGGGAGTTTACTGGACTCCAACCGGACGCTAGCACTGTCGCGTTCGGTCGTTGTCTGGAGCGCGTCCAGTCGTTGCTTCACGAGCACGCGGTGCTGTGTGATCGGCGCGTCCGGTCGGTTGAGAGGCGCGTCCGGTCGTGGTGTTTGACCGTTGGAGGATCGGACGCGGTTGAGCGCGTCTGGTCAGTTTCGACCGGCGCGTCCGGTCGTCCCAAAAAGCGCGCAGTGAAGGGGTACAACGGCTCTATTCGTTTGGGATGCTTATAAATACTTGTTGGCTGACTCTTGGAGAGGTCTCTCGTGATTTCTAACACTCTTGTGCATCCTTTGAGCTAGAGCTTCTCCCTCCCACTCATCTCTCTTGCTTGATTACAAATCAAAAGTGAGATTGAGTGATCCCAAAGTGCATTGCATAGCTTGAGGGCATCTAGTGGCACTTGTGGGTGGTATAGTCGGTGGATTTCTTGTTACTCTTGGAGAGTACCGCTCCTAGCCGGCTTGGAGATTGTTGGAGGCGTTGGCAAGAGAAGGAGATTGTTCTTGGCCACCTCCGGTTGATTGTAAGAGGTTCTTGTGCTTTCCTCGGCGGAGCGCCAAAAGCAACTCTAGTGGATTGCGCGTGTCATTGAGTTACCTCACTTGAGAGTGGTGTCTTGCGGTGCCTTGCGGGGCGCGCCTTGAGGGTCAAGTGACTTGAGGGTCACACCGAGGAACCATCTAAGTGTTGATCGACACAATCGGTGACGTAGCTTGTCTGAACATCGGGTGAACAAAAACATTGTGCCTCTTGTCTCCCGGTGATTGGTCTTCATATTGTGTTGTTGTCAATATTGATTGATTGTATATCATCTTGGTGATTGGCAACATCTTCACTCCACCGTCGGTATAAGATTCATAATTCTCTCTCGCATTTACATTTTCTAGTTATCTTGTGTAGCTCTAGTAGTAGCCTTTGCTAGTAGTCGTTAGCTTGCTCACTAGTGTAAGTTTAGTGACTTAGCCCTTGTGTGAACTAGAGATCATAATCTACTAGTCTTATGGATAAGAGGCTTGCATCACAACCGTAGGCTAAGCAAAACTCGCTTTACGCCGTTTGTTATTCTAACAAGTTTGCTTAGTGCTTCTTGTAGTATTTTTATAGGCTATTCACCCCCCTTTAGCCATCTAGGACCTTACAAGTGGTATCGGAGCCGTGGTCACCGTTTTAATCAAGGCTTAACATCCTTCGGTGTGAAAAGATGGCTCAAATTGTGTTCAATCATGTTGGGAGCAAGCCACCTTTTTTTATGGAGTTTCTTCCTTTGACTATTGGAAAAGGAAGATGACTATGTACCTTGGCTCAATTCATGAGAAGGTGTGGGAAGTCACCGAGAAGGACTATGCAATTCTTGATCCCAACAACCTCACTCTCAATGATAGAGACAACCGCACTTGCAACCGGATGACTCTCAATACCATCTACAATGGCATTGACTCAAAGGTGTTTGAGGGCATCAAGGATTTGGAATTTGCTAGTGAAGTGTGGACAAGATTGAGTGAAACATATGAAGGCACTAAGGTTGTGAAGAGTGTCAAGCTTTATGGGCTCAAGAGTGAGTTTGAGAACTTCAAGATGAAAGAAGAAGAAACAATCTTAGAGATGTTTCATAGATTGCAAGTCATTGTTAATGATCTTAAGAGCTTAGGGCATAAGATACAAGACCAAGATTTTTGCCATAAGTTCTTGTTGAGCTTACCAAGAAGATTCAAAATGTTGATCATGATGCTACAAAGAGATGGGCTTGATGCAATGAAACCCAATGATTTACTTGGTGAAGTCTTGACATATGACAAGTATGATCAAGATGTCGATGAGAAGGAGAAGAAGGAGGAAGAAAAGAAGAAGAAGACCGTGGCATTCAAGGCCATCTCCTCCAAGGGCAAAGCCATCATCATAGAAGAAGAAGAAGACAATAATGAAGGTGAAGATTTTAAAATTGATGATGAGGCACTTGCTCTTGTAGTCAAGAAAATGGGTCACATGTTCATTAAGAGAAGATGCTTTAAAAAGAGAAATGACAATTTCAAGAGCAATGAGCAACAAAGAAAGTGCTTCAATTATGATAGCACCGAACATCTTCAAGCCGAATGTCCCTATGACAAGAAGAAGAACAACAAGAAGGGCAAGTTTGAGAAGAAAAAAAGAGAAGCCAAGATGACTTTCCAGAAGGGCAAGAATGGAGCCTATGTGGTCACTTGGGAAAGTGATGATGATGAAGAAGAATAATCATCATCCAACAAGGCTTTTGCTTCCATTGCTATCAACAAGAAGCCATCACTATTTGATTCATCCTCTTCATGCCTCATGGCCAAAGAAACTAAAGTATTATATGATGAGAGTGATGATGAAAGTGAAATTGAATATGCTCATGATAGTGATAATGATAATGATAATGATAATGAAAATGATGATGATGAACCAACTAAAGAACAACTATATGACTTGATGCAACAAACTAGAGACATAGCTATTGCCAAGGACAAGAAGTGTAAGAAGCTTTCAATAAAAGTGACAATACTTGAGAAAGTTCTTAGTGAGCTTAAGACTACTTATGAGAGTCTAGTGGAAGACCATGAGAATCTTGGTAAGGCTCATTCCAAGCTTGAAAAAGTTCACTCATTGCTACTTGAGCAACAAGCAAAGAAGAAGGTTATTGTATCATATGATATAGGTGTTACATATGATATAATTGATGAATCCTCTTATGAACCTATCATCATGTCAAATGCTAACCCTTCTTGTAACTCTCCATCCACCACCACCGACTCTACCTCCACTACTAGTGATGGTTTCACTTGTGATGCCTCACTAATGGTTGAGAATGAGACTCTCAAGAAAGAGGTGGATGAGCTCACTCACGCCCTAGGCAAGGCCTATGGTGGTGAGGCCCGCTTGCTTAAGTGCTTGGGTAGCCAAAGGTTCTCTCTTAACAAAGATGGATTGGGCTACACCCTCAAGAAAGGCAAGTCGGCCTTTGCAACTCTAAAGCCTAGCTTTGTGAAGGGCAATGGTCGGTTTTGCAATAGATGCAAACAAGTTGGGCACCTAGAGCATAATTGCAATAAAAATAACCAAAGCAAGAAATTTGTTAATGCTATACCTTTTGATTCTTGCTATGTGCTTACCAAAGGTGTGAAAGATGTGAAAGCTAAGTTTATTGGTACACCCATTGTTGGCCCAAAAAAGAAGGCTATTTGGGTACCAAAAAGCTTAGTTACTAACCTACAAGGACCCAAGCAAAAATGGATACCTAAGCTTCATTGATTTGCTTGTAGGTCAATTACAAAGCCGGAGGAAGGCATTGGATTATTGATAGTGGGTGCACTCAACACATGACCGGTACATCAAGAATGTTTGACTCAATCAATGACAATGATAGTGGTGTTGATTCTATCACATTTGGCAATAACAAGAAAGGCAAGGTTATTGGCTTGGGCAAGATTGCAATATCAAATGACTTGAGTATCTCTAATGTGTTGCTAGTTGAAAGCTTGGATTTCAATCTTCTATCCGTGGCACAAATATGCGATTTTGGTTATAAATGTATCTTTGGGGTTGATGATGTGGAAGTCATTAGTATGGATGGTTCAAATGTGGCATTCAAGGGCTTTAGACATGAGAATCTCTACCTAGTTGACTTCAATGCTAGAGAAACTTGTTTGACAACTTGCTTAATCTCCAAATCAAGCATGGGTTGGCTTTGTCATAGAAGGCTTGGTCATGTTGGCATGAAACAATTGAAGAAGCTTACAACTCACAATCTTGTCAATGGTTTGAAAGATGTTGAATTTGAGAAGAATAAGCTTTGTAGTGCATGTCAAGCCGGGAAGCAAGTTGGAAGCTCACATTCAAAGAAGAGTACAATGAACACATGCAAAGCATTTGATTTGATGCACATGGATATATTTGGCCCAACAACATACTCAAGCATAGGTGGTAATAAGTATAAATTTGTCATAGTGGATGACTTCACAAGATTCACATGGGTATTCTTTCTTAGTGACAAAAGTGAAGTGTTTGACACCTTCAAGACCTTTCTCACTAGAGTTCACAATGAGTTTGAGATTAGAATCAAGAAAGTGAGAAGTGACAATAGAAGTGAGTTCAAGAATACAAGAATTGAAGAACTTTGTGATCGCTATGGCATTAGACATCAATTTTTGGCCAAGTACACTCCACAATCAAATGGCCTAGTTGAGAGAAAGAATAGAACATTGCTTGATATGGCTAGATCAATGCTTCATGAGTATAATGTGAGTCAATTATTTTGGGATGAAGCAATCAATACCGCTTGTTACTACATCAATAGACTATATTGTCATCCATTGCTAGAGAAGACCCCATATGAGCTACTTCATAGAAGAAAGCCCAATATTTCTTACTTTAGAGTGTTTGGTTGCAAATGCTATATCTTGAAGAAGGACACTAGATTGGGAAAGTTTGACAAGAGATGTGATGAGGGGTTCCTACTCGGTTATTCAACTACAAGCAAAGCTTATAGAGTTTGGAACAATTCAAGTGGCATTCTAGAAAAAGTCCATGAAGTGCAATTTGATGAAACCAATGGATCACAAGATGAAGAAGAGAATCTAGATGATGTTGGTAGAACTCTATTGGTGGAAGCAATGAAGAACATAGACATTGGAGACATTAGAGCAAAGCAAGTAATTGATATTCAAGATGATAATAAAGATCAAGTGTTCAATTCTCCATTCAAGCTAGCTAGTGACTCTCAAGTACAAGATCATGGTGCTAGTTCATCTCATCAAGATACATCAAGTGATCAACCAAGCTCAAGCAATCAAGTGCAAGTACTCCAACCACAACATGTTGCAAGAGATCACCCCATTGATAGTGTTATTGGTGATATTAGAAGTGATTTGCAAACAAGATCAAGATTGGCTATATTTTGTGAGCATGCATCATTTGTGTCAACCACAGAACCAAAGAAAATAGAAGAAGCTTTGAGGGATGCCGATTGGATCATGACTATGCAAGAAGAGCTTAACAATTTCACAAGAAATGATGTTTGAGAATTGGTAGAAAGGACAAATGACTACAATGTGATTGGAACCAAATGAGTGTTCAAAAATAAGAAAGATCAAGATGGCATTGTGGTGAGAAACAAAGCAAGACTAGTTGCTCAAGGTTACACTCAAGTAGAAGGTCTTGACTATGATGAGACATATGCTCCCGTGGCAAGATTAGAGGCAATAAGGATTCTATTGGCTTATGCTTATGCACACAACATCAAACTATATCAAATGGATGTCAAAAGTGCATTTCTCAATGGAATCATAAATGAGTTAGTATTTGTTGAGTAACCTCCCGGATTTGAAGATGACAAGAAACCCAACCATGTATACAAATTGAAGAAGGCTTTATATGGCTTAAAGCAAGCACCTAGAGCATGATATGAGAGGCTAAGAGATTTCCTTCTCTCTAAGGGATTCAAGATGGGCAAGGTTGATACAACTCTATTCACCAAGAAGATTGGGAATGATCTATTCATAGTGCAAATATATGTTGATGACATTATCTTTGGATCAACCGATCAAGCTTATTGTGAAGAATTTGGTGCTATGATGACCAAAGAGTTTGAAATGTTTATGATTGGTGAACTTAGCTACTTCCTTGGTCTCCAAGTCAAGCAATTGAAGAATGGGACATTTGTGAGTCAAGAGAAATACATAAGGGACATGTTAAAGAAGTTTGGAATGCAAGATGCAAAGCCAATTTCAACTCCAATGAGTACAAATGGCAATTTGGATAGTGATTTTAATGGCAAAATGGTGAATCAAAAGAAATATCGGTCTTTGATTGAAAGTCTACTCTATATCACCGCATCAAGACCGGATGTCATGTTTAGTGTTTGTATGTGTGCTAGATATCAAGCCTCACCTAGAGAGTCATCTCACGGCCGCAAAGAGAATATTGAGGTACTTGAAGCAAACAAGAGATGTTGGACTATGGTATCCCAAGGGGTCAAAGTTTGAATTGATTGGATATTCGGACTCCGACTATGGGGGTTGCAAGATCAATAGAAAGAGTACAAGTGGCACATGTCAATTACTTGGAAGATCACTTGTGTCATGGTCCTCAAAGAAACAAAATAGTGTGGCAATCTCTACCTCCGAAGCCGAATATGTGAGTGCGGGGAGTTATTGTGCACAATTGCTATGGATGAAATCAACTTTGAAGGATTATGGCCTCAACTTCAAGAATGTGCCATTGCTATGTGATAATGAAAGTGCAATCAAGATGACACAAAACATGGTTCAACATGGAAGAACAAAGCATATTGACATAAGACATCATTTCATTAGAGATCATCAACAAAAGGGAGATATTGTCATTGAAAGTGTTGGCACCGATGATCAACTTGCTGATATTCTCATCAAGCCACTTGATGAAAAGAGGTTTTGCAAGCTAAGGAATGAGTTGAACATTCTTGATTTCTTAAACATGAGTTGAATGCACCCCACCCACTTATTGACATGCCTCTCCTTCGACATTGCAAGGTAAATTTGATTGACATGTCATTCATCCTATGCTAAGGACTTGCTAGAGCATGTAGACATAATAAGTGGTATGCATGAGCATTCATGATAAATCAAATAAATTTGATGGATATATGTTACCACTATTGCTTCTATGCTTGTTTTGATCTAGTGATGGCATATGACATGTTTGTGAACTTGCAAACCTAGTGTTGAATCTAGAAGATTTGCTATAAGTGTTTAATTCAACATAGGAAAGATAACCCTTATTATGAGGTGTGAAGAAGTTTGTCTTTGGTTCAAATCGAATTAAATCTCTTTGGCAAGTGTTCTAGGTTGAACAAAATTTGATCAATTCTAACCTACTCCATCAAACATTATTTTTCTCTCCACAATTTGATCCCATTTTTGGGTAAGTTATTGACAAAGGGGGAGAGAAAAAGATGATTCAACATGATAAAGGGGTAAATAAAATTTTGATGCACATAAGTAGGGGGAGCAAGCTCATAAATAAAGTTGTTGCATTTGTTTGTGCATTCTCATATGACTTGCTCATTGCACATGTATTTAAATTCAATATATATGCTTGTGTGGTGCAATGCTAGTATAGAACTTGAATGATGAAATGATCTACTAGCATGCATAGGAATAGTTTACATGTGGTATCTAGACGTGCCTTAAACTTTACAAGTGGTCCAAGAACCTTTACTATAATGTTGATCTCACGGGGTTCTTGAGTTGTGATGGTTGTCTGGTTACTTCATGATGCTAAGGATGGTGTAAAAGGCAACTCCGATTGGTATCACGCTTCAAAGATATATTTCTTACACCTTAGCATCATTTTGATAGAATTACTCTCTCAACACTTCTATCTATGCATATGTGCAAAGCTTTCAATCCAAACTCTATGCACATATGTAGGGAGAGCTAATGCTACCAAAACCGAGGTTGTGATAATTGTCCAAACTTTACTTATGAGCAAAATGATTGGACAAATATGACAAGTTCAAAACTTTTATTATCAAAATCATCTTTATGAGGGTTTTCATCAATTACCAAAAAGGGGAGATTGAAAGTCCCTAATTTGGTTTTGGCTAATTGACGAAACTTAGGACTAACCTTTGTATCTAAGTGGATGATTTAGATAAAGGTGGTCATTATATATGAAACATGACATTGACTCATGTGACCAAGATGATGCTTAGCTCGATGGACCGGTTGTGAAGGTGAAGGACAAGTCGAGGCTTCTAAGCGAAGGACCATGCGATGGTGAAGCTTGAGCAAGACTTGGCGCCGACGGACCGATGCAACGGTGAAGAGCAAGTGAAGTCAAGGTCGATGGATCGAGACGGTCATGTGATGATATGAAGTGGATCATATCTTTTGAAAAAACAAAATGGGCTCAAGGCAAAGGTATAACTATAGGGCAATTTTGTTTTGCACTCAAGACACCATAAAGGGTGTGAGTGGTTTAGGATCGATAGCCGAACTATTAAGAGGAGAAGTCTTATCGGTTATTCGACGCACGGGTGCCACTAGGTGAATTCATGAAGTGCATTGCATGTAGGGCCTAGTGAGCTAACTGGAAAACCTTCGAAAATGTTTATGAAAATGCTAACACACGTGCACAAGGTGGTGATCACTTGTTGGTGTTGGCACATTTACGAAGGCGTTGAAGTTTAAGCGGTAGAGAGGGTTTGGGTCTCTCTCCCTCCCGCCGAGTTTGCGAGCGCGGGATTCAGGCGTTTTCGAGGAGTTGAAATGCCTATTTTCCACTACGCCAAAAGTCGGAAAAGAAACGGAGGCGAACGGAGGTCACAGAGGTAACCGGACGCTGCACCGGACGTGGTCATGGGTTGACCGGACGCGTCCGGTCAGTTCAACGCAGCAGTCAGGCGCACGAGTGTTAGGGTTTGCAACCGGCGCGTCCGGTCACTCGCGGGACCGGTGCGTCCGGTCAGGCGCCCAGAGGGAACTAAAGTTCGCAAGGTCGATCGGACGCGCGGCGCGTCCGGTCACACGCGATCGGACGCGTCCGGTCGTTGAGGGAGTTTACTGGACTCCAACCGGACGCTGGCACTGTCGCGTCCGGTCGTTGTCTGGAGCGCGTCCAGTCGTTGCTTCGCGAGCACGCGGTGCTGTGCGATCGGCGCGTCCGGTCGTGGTGTTTGACCGTTGGCGCAGTGACCGTTGGAGGATCGGACGCGGTTGAGCGCGTCCGGTCAGTTTCGACCGGCGCGTCCGGTCGTCCCGAAAAGCGCGCAGTGAAGGGGTACAATGGCTCTATTCGATTGGGATGCTTATAAATACTTGTTGGCCGGCCCTTTGGGAGGTCTCTCGTGATTTCTAACACTCTTGTGCATCCTTTGAGCTAGAGCTTCTCCCTCCCACTCATCTCTCTTGCTTGATTGCAAATCAAAAGTGAGATTGAGTGATCCCAAAGTGCATTGCATAGCTTGAGGGCATCTAGTGGCACTTGTGGGTGGTATAGCCGGTGAATTTCTTGTTACTGTTGGAGAGTACCGCTCCTAGCCGGCTTGGAGATTGTTGGAGGCGTTGGCAAGAGAAGGAGATTGTTCTTGGCCACCTCCGGTTGATTGTAAGAGATTCTTGTGCTTTCCTCGGCGGAGCGCCAAAAGCAACTCTAGTGGATTGCGCGTGTCATTGAGTTACCTCAATTGAGAGTGGTGTCTTGTGGTGCCTTATGGGGCGTGCCTTGAGGGGCAAGTGACTTGAGGGTCACACCGAGGAACCATCTATGTGTTGATCGACACAACCGGTGACGTAGCTTGTCTGAACACCGGGTGAACAAAAACATTGTGCCTCTTGTCTCCCGGCGATTGGTCTTCATATTGTGTTGTTGTCAATATTGATTGATTGTATATCATCTTGGTGTTTGACAACATCTTCACTCCACCGTCGGTATAAGATTCACAATCCTCTCTCGCATTTATATTTTCTATTTATCTTGTGTATCTCTAGTAGTAGCCTTTGCTAGTAGTCGGTAGCTTGCTCACTAGTGTAAGTTTATTGACTTAGCCCTTGTGTGAACTAGAGATCATAATCTACTAGTCTTGTGGATAAGAGGCTTGCATCACAACCGTAGGCTAACCAAAACTCGCTTTACGCCGTTTGTTATTCTAACAAGTTTGCTTAGTTTTTCTTGTAGTATTTTTATAGGATATTCACCCCCCTCTAGCCATCTAGGACCTTACAAGCGCACCAGCGAGGCTACGGTACTGAGAGGGGTCAGCGACGGGTGGACCATCTTCGGCGGATAGTTTGGACTTGGAGTCCACGGGCGTCGAGGTGGGATGGCACTCCGACATGCCTGCACGCTGGAGAAGCTCAACAGCATACTGGCGTTGGGAGAGGAACAGGCCATCAGTCGAGCGGGTGATGGAGATGCCGAGAAAGTGGTGAAGTGCGCCGAGGTCCGTCATCGCAAACTCTGAGCTGAGATGCTCAGTAATGCGACGAAGGAGAGTCGAAGAGGACGCAGTGAGTATGATGTCGTCGATGTAGAGCAACAAATAGGCAATGTTGTCTCCATCTTTATAAATAAAGAGAGACACATCGGTGGCCGAAGGCTTGACTGACGAAGGTAAGTGGCAAACCGCTGGTGCCAAGCTCGAGGCGCCTGCTTCAGACCATAGAGAGACCTCTGCAACAAACAAACATGATCAGGAGCAGATGGGTCGATGAAGCTGGGAGGCTGCTGGCAGTAGACGGTCTCCTGAAGATGACCGTGAAGAAATGCGTTCTTCACGTCGAGCTGGTGAATTGGCCACGATCGCGAGGCAGCAATGCGGAGGACGATGCAGATCGTGGCCGGTTTGACAACCGGACTGAAAGTCTCGTCGTAGTCGATGCCGTACTGCTAGGAGAAGCCCCGCACAACCCAACGTGCCTTATGCCGAGCAAGGGATCCATCAGCATTATATTTATGCTTGAAAATCCACTTGCCGGTGACGACATTGGCATGGGGTGGTCGAGAAACCAAGCGCCATGTACCATTGTCGACGAGAGCCTGAAACTCCTCCGCCATAGCCGCGCGCCACTGAGGGTTAGCCAGCGCACTGCGATAGTTAGCTGGTAGAGGCGAGGCAACGGTTGTAGACAGGAAGGCGCTGCTATAATCGATGGGACAAATTATGCCGGATTGCAGCCTGGTAGTGGGACGCGCAGCAGGTGCAGGCACTGCAGCAGAAACAGGCGCTGGTGCTGCAGTAGAAGCGCCCACAGGCGCTGCACCAGAAGCAGCCACGGTGGCTGCAGGTGCCAGTGCAGGTTCTGAAGAAGAGGTAGTCGCAGGTGTACGGGCCGCTAGAGGGCGCCGGACGTACACCTGACCAAAACGCCCCATCGGTGGAGGCGGTGGCGCCGGTGCTGCCGCAGGAACAACGCGGCCGCAGGAGATGACCGCGGGGTCATCAAGGGGCGTGGAGCCGGACGGGGGCACGAGACCACGCCTGCCAGGCTGAGTCGGCGAGCCGGACGGGGGCACGAGACCACGCCCGCCAGGCTGAGCGGCGAGCCAGACGGGGGCATGAGACCATGCCCGCCAGGCTGAGTCGGCGAGCCGGACGAGGGCACGAGACCACACCCGCCAGGCTGAAGGGGTGCGACACTTGAGAGAAGTGGTGCAATGTCGTTGCTGTCATCAACAAGAAAGTCGAGCGACGTCGGAGAGGAGAGCCCTGCAGTGTTAGCTGAAAAGGGAAATACTGCTTCATCGAACACAACGTGGCGAGAGATGATGCGGCGAGAGGACAAATCAAGGCAGCGATAGCCTTTGTGAGATTTCGGGTAGCCGAGGAACACACAAGCAGTGGAATGTGGTGCGAGCTTGTGTGCAGAGGTAGCAGAAAGGTTAGGGTAGCAGAGACACCCGAAAACCCAAAGATTGGACAGATCAGGCGGCTGTCCATAGAGACGAGAAAAAGGAACCTCATGAGAAATAGCAGAGCTTGGGCGATGATTTAAGAGGTAGGTGGCTGTGGCGAGGGCTTCAGCCCAATAGGCTGAAGGCATTGAGGAGTGGAGAAAAAGGGTGCGTACTATATTATTGAGAGTGCGCAGGACACGTTCAGCTTTGCCATTCTGGGCTGAAGTGTAGGGGCAAGAAAGACGAAGAAGGATCCCATTGGAGGCGAGGAAGTTAGCTGAGGCATTGTTCACAAACTCAGTGCCGTTATCGGCTTGGAAGCACTTAACGGGCAGCGAGAACTGGGTGCGAGCAAAGGCACAAAACTGAACGAGATGCTGATGAACATCAGATTTTCGCCTAAGGGGAAAAGTCCAGCAGTAATGGGTATAATCATCTAATATAACTAGGTAATAAGAGTTGCCAGATACATTGGAAACAGGAGATGTCCAAACATCACAATGCAGGAGTTCAAAAGGTGCCGAGGTACATGAAGAGGAACTACTAAAAGGAAGACGAACATGTTTGCCAAACTGACACGCGTGGCAGATGCTAGTGAAACTCTTATTACATGGAACTAAATGCTGGAGACGAGTGGAAACTGCTGGACTAGGATGACCCAGATGACCATGCCACAGAGAAGCGATGTTGGATGCGGCGGCATAAGCTTGATGGGTGGCGGCAGGGAAGGTGTAGAGGTCGCCAGAGTTATTGCAGCGAAGCATCACCCGACTGGTCCGTGGATCCTTAATAGAAAAGCCAAGAGCGTCAAATTCAACAGAACAATTGTTGTCACGAGTGAATTGACGTACAGAAAGGAGATTGCGAATAATGGATGGCACAATAAGGACATTATTTAGTGCAAAGTTGGAGGAAGGAGTAGAGAGAAAAGAGTTGCCCTGCCCAGTGACAGAAAGAGAGTTGCCATCACCAACAACAACGGACGGAGAGGAAGGAAGGGAGCGGAAAGTGAGTATACCGTCCTTGGAGTTCATGTGGGCGGTAGCACCGGTGTCCATGACCCAAGGTGCGCCGCCTTGGTTCATGGACATCTGGTTCAAGGCTGCAACCAAAGCAGAGGGATCCCATTGCTGGGGCGCCAGCGTGGAGTACTGCAGGGGCGCAAAGGCGATATGCGCCTGGGGTGCTTGTCCGAGCAAGCTAGGGCCACCAGGAGGGCGCCAACTAGGGCGTTGCCCAGCCTGAAAGCCACCTGGACTGAAGCAAAACCAGGGACCAGCAGGCTGGACAGGTTGCTGCCACTGACCACCGGCGGACGACTGTTGCTGCGGCTTGCCGTTGCCACGGCGGCCACCGCGACGGTTGCCGTTATTATGGCCAGCACCAGTGCCGCTCCCTCCTGAACCTGTGTTACCCGCGCGCTGCTGAGGAGGTCAGTGGGGGAACCAGAGGTGGAGGAGCGGCAGCCTGCATTGGTGCAGGCAGACGAAGATGGGGTGCCTGTAATAAGAGCAGTATCAGTCTGCACCTTAGATTCGTTGGCGAGGCGAAGCTCCTTGAGGACGACCATGTTACGAGCAGCAGCAAAGGATGGCAGCACGTCCTTGTTGACGATGTCGTCGGCAGTGCTGGAGTAGCGGGGGTTGAGGCCACGCAGGAGGTTCAGCACGAGCTGGGAGTCGAGGATGGTGTGGCCGACGTCACGGAGAGAATTGGCAGTCTGCTTCATGCGTTGACAGAACTGGTCGATGGAGAGGTCGCCCTGAGTCATCGAGTGGAACTGTTCCGCAAGGAAAACAGCACGCGGCGCCTTGTTGGCTTGGAACAGGGCAGCGATCGCATCCCATAGGTCACGAGCGGTCTGTTCGGGAGCCATGGCGAGGTCGAGGACGTCGGCGGCGGCGGAGCCATAGATCTAGCCACGAACAGCGCAGTCTGCAGCATCCCATTGTGCATCGGTGGGAGCGGGCTCCAGAGTACCGTCGATGTGGCCGCAGAGGAAGAACTTGCCGTAGAGTGCGGTGAAGAAAGCAGCCCACTTGTTGTAGTTGGGATGAGCCAACTCCAACGTGATGGGAACATGGTGCTTCACGTTGACGGCAGCGTAGGGAGGGGTGACGATAGGGGCACCTCCACTAGAACCGACGGAGGTGGAGTCGTCGGACCCCATAGTGGCAGAGGTAGCAGCAGAGGAAGACATGGCGCTGCAGCACCTAGATGGAGCGCCAGGGAGGGTGAGCGGCGGCCTGGGAGAGGCGGCGGCTGAAGATTAGGGCAGCGGAAGGGTGGGAGACGGGTAGGGATAGGCCCGGTCTACTGATACCATGTAGAATTATGGCAAAACACCTCGTACCCTTGGGTTGGGTGGCTTTGATATATATAGTCAATAATGACTTGAGTTACAAGTAAGCTATATACAAATAACCCCCCTAGACATACACATATCTAACAATTTCTCTGCAAAAGTTAGTTATGGTTGCACCAACTATTCAAAATGGTGTCCAGAGATTTGCTTCTTGATACTATGCATGTTTTATGTGTTTTAGTTTCTATTCGTCTTGTTTAGGCAAGCAATTTTCAAAGCAACACATATAAGCTACCTATTTCTTTCCTAAACTTTGCTTCATTCTATATGCATGTTTCTTTTTAATCTCAAATCAATAGCATTCTTTGTCAATGGTTTGAAGTATATACATTATGTAGTAATGTAGAAACAGAAGGCTTCATGATCAGCATGTACAACAAGCCTAACATTCTTCTGAAGTTCATTTGGTTGCAACTTGTCCATGCGATTGCTTAGAAATTTTTAAGGGCCTGTTTGGCAGGGCTCTGGCTCCTCCGGAGGAGCCCTGCCAAACGTTTTGCAGGAGGAGCCGTTTTTCGGTGAAAAACAAAGGAGCTGGTGCCGTTTTTGTGGCTCCTCCAAAATGGCTCCGGCTCCTCCGGAGGAGCCCTGCCAAACACCCCCAAAGTTTAAGTGCAAATTAGGGAAATCTGTTCAACATTTTTATGTAGTTGATTCGATAACCAGAAGTATCTGCCGTAACTTAAAAAGGATTTCCCCTATAACTTTGGAAGTTCAAATAAAGCATGTACACTGTAAGCAACCTTTTTTGAAACAAACCAGGCAGGAGAGCTGCCGATTATATTAAAAGAGATAAACCCAGACTGGGTAATACAACAAAGCAACATGAATACTGTAAGCAACTAGTATTTCTTGTGTGTCATTTATGTAGTTCTGATTGGCTGCTGGAGGGTAACAAGACTTTCAGTGGCAGAGGACACCAGCTCTGAATATTGATACTGTAACTTTGTTTCTTGCCAGGTCCTGAAAGCTGCTTTCACATATGTTTCAGCGAAGGAAATTTGAGCACAGCAGGCCCAAAAAAAGAGGTATTGTCGTCTAAATGTATTTTGGGTAATACCCATACATTTTTTTTACTGATTTATGATTGTTCAGGATTTACAATATCTTCTCTATGTTTCAGTCTGATCATGTTAGCAGACCAGTGTTTCTGTTCTGTGTTTATGTGTTCACCTGTAGTTATTAATTGTTCCTAATTTGGTCCCTCTGTGGAGCAGGAAAGAAATAAAGTAATAAGCATTGGTAGTACCCAGGAAAAAGGTTGCAATATAATAATTTTCAGGACTTTTACTCTTTCCCCTGTGACTGGAACAGACAGGATCATGAGATTTGTCGAAAAATTGGTTTTCTCCAATGTCTTGTTGCTTTTGAAGGGACAAGGGCTGAAGGATGGCTCCAACACCAAGATGAATGGGATGGTATTTCCTTATCTCATCTTTCTCTAGACCTATTTTTTGTCCTTATGTGCGAACAATGTACCAACATGGCAAGCTTTGGTGATTCCATCACCCAGTAATTGGAGCTTGTCTCATCTTCGAATGGATTGGATGGGGTGAAGGGGAAATCCGAGGCATCACAGATATGTTGCAGCTAATGAGCTAAAGTTCTGTCTATAGGTAAGGTGCATACTTTATATTAGTCTAATTACGTTTTAGCATCGCACAAGTAGGTAGAATAAGGATGGCTCCAACACCAAGATGAATGGGATGGTATTTCCTTATCTCCATCTTTCTCAAGACCTTTTTTTGTCCTTATGTGCAAGCAATGTACCGACATGGCAAGCTTTGGTGATTCCATCACCCAGTAATTGGAGCTTGTCTCATCTTAGGATGGATTGGATGGGGTGAGGGGAAATCTGAGGTAGGCATCACAGATATGGTTAGAAAGAGGATTAGAGGGTTAATGGGCTGGCCGCATGGACCTAGGCGCCCAAGGGGTTTTATGGTAGTTGATTGGAGGACGCCCCGGCACCGGCCAGGCCACATCTGGTTGGCCCCAGCCCACGGGTTGTGGAAGGAAGGCCACGGGGCGCCCCTGGTGTTGGAGCCGGTGGTCTTGGGCTGCCCGCCGGGCAGAGCGCTGGCAGCCACCGATTGGCTGCCGGGCTGCTGTCCAGAGCCATCGCGCTTGCCACCACGTTTGCTGCGGCGGCTCTTGGAAGGAGCAGACGCACCCCCGGAGGCCAAGCTGCCCGTGTTGGGCTGCTGGACAGCAGGAGGGCGCAGGGTGGAGGTCGACGAGCCGGAGGAGGAGGCGACCAGGGCGGTCTACTGGGAGGGCGCCTGGTTCTCCATGGTGAGTTCCTCCAGCAGAAGGCCCATGTTAGAAAGAGGATTAGAGGGTTAATGGGCTGGCCGCATGGGCCTAGGCGCCCAGGGGGTTTTATGATAGTTGATTGATTATTAGGCAAGGATCTCCTTGATTAGGTATTTGATTCTATAAACCCTAGGACATCCTTGCCTATATATTGTACACCCTTGTACCTCTCATTAATCAATTTATCTTCCTTCAGATATGTTGCAGCTAATGAGCTAAAGTTCTGTCTATAGGTAAGGTGCATACTGTATATTAGTCTAATTACGTTTTAGCATCACACAAGTAGGTAGAATAAAATATTAGTATCTTTGTTTGTTATGCATGATGCCTAGATAACAATAACAACATAGCCTTTTGTCCCAAGCAAGTTGGGGTAGGCTAAAGATGAAACCCAAAAGAGACGAGAAACAGGGAGACACATAAAGGAACATAAAGGGCACAAGACAAAAAGAGGTCACGGTTCAGGCACGTTGATTGCCAATCTCCAAGCGCTCCTATCCATAGCTAAATCCTTGAAAATATTTCACTCCTTAAGATCTCTCTTAATGGACTCGTCCCAAGTTAGTTTAGGTCGACCTCTACCGCTCTTTACATTATCGGCCCACTTTAGAACTCCACTACGCACCGGCGCCTCAGGAGACCTCCGTTGGACATGTCCAAACCATCTCAACCAATGTTGAATCAATTTCTCCTCAATTGGTGCCACCCCAACCCTGTCCCGAATATCGTCGTTCCGGGCTCTATCCCTTCTTGTGTGCCCACAACACCAACGCAACATACGCATCTCCGCAACACTCAATTGCTGGACATGTCGCCTTTTTGTAGGCCAACACTCAGCACCGTATAACATCGCCGGACGAATCCCCGTCCTATAGAACTTACCTTTCAGCTTCTGAGGCACCCTTTTGACACAGAGGACGCCAGAAGCTTGACGCCATTTCAACCAGCCGGCTGAAATTCTATGTCTAACATCTTCATCAATGTCTCCATCCTTTTGTAGCATCGACCCTAAATACCGAAAAGTATCCTTCTTGGCCACCACTTGCCCATCGAGGCTAACGTCTCCCTCCTCATGCCTATTCGCGCTGAAATCGCACCTCATGTACTCGGTCTTAGTCCTACTAAGTCTGAACCCTTTCGACTCTAACGTATGTCTCCATAGTTCTAACTTCCTATTAACCCCTGCCCTACTGTCGTCAACTAGCACCACATCATCAGCAAAGAGCATACACCAAGGGATATCACCTTGTATGTCCCTTGTGACCTCATCCATCACCAAAGCAAATAAATAAGGGCTCAAAGCTGACCCCTGATGCAGTCCTATTTTAATTGGAAAGTCACTGGTCAAGGCCCACCACATGACATTTCTCGGTACTTTGTCATATGCTTTCTCGAGGTCAATAAAGACCATGTGCAAGTCCTTCTTCTGCTCCCTATATCTCTCCATCAATTGTCGTAATAAGAAAATCGCCTCCATGGTCGACCTACCAGGCATGAACCCAAACTGATTTTGGGTCACATGTGTCACTCTCCTTAGGCGATGCTTAATAACCCTCTCCCAGAGCTTCATCGTATGGCTCATCAACTTAATCCCACGGTAGTTAGTACAACTTTGAACATCTCCCTTGTTCTTAAAGATAGGTACTAATATACTTCTCCTCCATTCTTCATGCATCTTGTTAGACCGAAAAATAAGGTTAAAAAGCTTAGTTAACCATACTATCGCTCTGGCGCCTAGGTATCTCCACACCTCAATGGGGATACCATCAGGGTCCATCGCTTTACCTTCCTTCATCCTCTTCAAAGCCTCTCCGATCTCTATCTCCTGAATTCTCCTCACAAAGCGTTTGTTGGTATCGTAAAATGAGTTGTCCAACTCAAGGGTAGGACCCTTATTCTCCCCATTAAACAGCTTGTCGAAGTACTCTCTCCATCTGTCCTTGATCTTCTCATCCTTCACCAGAAGTTGATCTGTCCCATCCTTGATGCATTTTATTTGGTTGATGTCCCTTGTCTTCCTCTCGCGGATTCTAGCCATCCTATAAATGTCCTTCTTCCCTTCCTTCGTGCCTAGCCGCTGATAAAGACCATCATACGCATGACCTTTTGCTACACTCACAGCTCGCTTTGCAACCCTCTTCGCTATTTTATAGCCCTCGATGTTGGTTGCACTCTTGTCATGGTGGAGATGCTTGAAACACTCCTTCTTCTCCCTAATAGCCCTTTGCACCTCGTCATTTCACCACCATGTGTCTTTCGCTTCCCGTTTGCCTCCCCTACTCACGCCAAATACTTCCGAAGCCACCTTCTGGACACATGTTGCCATCTTTAGCCACATGTCGTTGGCATCATCTCCTTCCCAAGGCCCCTCGTCTAGCATCCTCTCCTTAAACGTTTGCGCTGCTTCCCCTCTAAGCTTCCACCACTTCGTTCTCGTAATCTTGGACCATTTGTCCCGGTGGACACGTACCCGAAAGCGAAAGTCCGCCACCACAAGCTTATGTTGAGGGATAACACACTCCCCAGGTAACACCTTACAATCAAAGCAAGCACGTCTATCCTCCCTCCTTGCAAGGATAAAGTGCATGATGCCTAGATATCATCTCCATAACTATATTATCCAGGAAACATGGGATTATAATTAACCATCGTTCATTGTCCAAGCAACATCAGAACTATCAAACACTTGGCACTCTTAACAAGGTATGTTATCCTGCAGCTTTGGAGCCACGGTACCACCATCAATCTCCATGGCCACCACTCCGGAGGAATTCTTTATGGAGGGTCTCACGAACTTGTCACCACCCTCCCCATCTGTCTTGCTTGACCTTCCCTGAATGCCCAATGATGCCGGTCAGGATTCACTCTGCCCTGATGAAATAGTCCTCTCTTATGTTTCACACATGCTCATGGAGGATCACACTGAAGACAAACTCTTGTGCCAAGGCGCTGATCATCCTGCGCTTCTCCAGGTGCAGGAGCCCTTTGCCCAAATTCTCTCCTCCCCTTCCTTCAGCACAAACAGTGACAACACCATCAACAGGGACAATGTTGAGGGAGCCCAGAATTTGTTCCAGGATTGCAGTGGTGATCAATGCACACTCAGATCATCCTTGTCCATTGGTGCGCTTGCAGCGGGGTCAGTCTTGAATGGCATGGAAGAGGCTAGCAGGTTCTTGCCAAAAGATAATGGCTTCAGCAAGGATCAGCAAGTGAACCAAATGACCAGGGAAAGTGGCAATTGTGGGGTACTCAAGAGGAGGTATAACAGGGATGAGGATGGGGAGGTAGGCAGGGCCTATAAAGTTTTTATGATGATGGAAGAGCTTGAAGAGATGTTTGACAAAATGATGCTTCGTGGGTACGAGACATGCATAGAAGACATGAAGAAGCTGCGCATCACCAAGGCTGATGAGGCAAAGAACAACAAGAAGGGTTATAGCAAGGGGAGGAGCAAAGTTGTGGATCTATACACATTGTTGATACATTGTGCGCAGGCGGTGTCTGCTAGCAATTTCAGGACCGCGCATGAGCTGCTGAAGCAGATCAAGCAGCATGCATCAGCAACAGGGGATGCAACACAACGGCTAGCTCAATGTTTTGCCAAGGGGCTGGAGGCGCGGCTAATGGGCACAGGGAACCAGCTTTGGCAGTTGCTGACATTGGAGCAACCACTGGCCATAGAGTACCTAAAGGCCTACAACCTTTACATGGCAACCTGCTCCTTCAACAGGGTGGCACTCTTTTTTAACATTATGACCATTGAGCATGCCATGGTGGGGAAGAGCAAGCTTCACATTGTAGACTATGGTCCACATCATGGGTTCCAGTGGGCCAGCTTGCTCCGTTGGATGGCGAATAAGGAAGGTGGCCCACCAGAGGTGAAGATAACTGCCATAAGCCGCCTTCAGCCTAGGTCCTGTCCATCTGAAGGGACTGAAGATACAGGGCGCCGGTTGGACAACTGTGCCCGTGAGTTCGGCGTGCCATTCAAGTTCCATGCCATCACTGCAAAATGGGAGACGATTTGCATCGATGACTTGAAAACAGAGGCTGATGAGGTTCTTGTTGTGATTGACCTCTTTAATTTCAGTATCTTGAGGGAGGAGAGTCTCTTCTTTGATGGTCTGAGCCCCAGGGATACCGTCCTCAATAACATTAGGAAGATGCGGCCAGATGTCTTCATCCAGGGTGTAGTGAATTGTTCATATGGCACCTCCTTCTTGACACGGTTTCGTGAGGCTTTGTTCTATTACGGTGCACTGTTTGATATGCTTGATGCAACTATCCCGAGGGACGGTAAACTACGGCCAGTGCTGGAACAGAACATGCTGGGTCACTCTGTGCTGAATCTTGTCGCCTGCGAGGGTGCAGATGTGGTAAACTGCCCTGAGAAGTATAGACGGTGGCAGGTGAGAAACCAGCGGGCAGGCCTGAGGCAGCTACCACTGAAACCGAACATAGTTAAGGTACTCAAGGATAAAGTGATGAAGGACCATCACAAGGACTTTTTCATCAGTGAGGATGGCCAATGGTTGCTGCAAGGTTGGATGGGGCGCATCTTGTATGCCCACTCTACATGGGTTGCGGAAGAAACCATTTCTGAATGAAGCTTAGTTTCTGCTACTGAATGGTACCTTTGTCGGCTCCCTTTGCAGCTTTGCCCATGTGTACTATTTGTTTGGCTGTATACTCATTCAGGGACACTACATGTGGCTGCTGAAAATGTCATAGAGGAGCACAATGCGTCTTCCTCCCTTAGGAAGTACATCTTGTTCTGTAAATTACATGTTAGAGTGTTCAGTTTTTGCCTTGAACTCTGAAGAAATAAATTATCAGCTCTTGGATGCCACTACTGCTCTTCTGTGGCTGTCTGAGAAGTTGTTGTGCTCATAAAATTTATTCTTCACAGAAGTCAATTAAATTTAGTGGGTGGGTGCTTGTTGAGTTCAATGAGATAAAGAAGTTTTGTTAAGGTCAACCAGTATTTCACAGCATCAGATTCGCGTTTAAGCTAGTATGGTAGCAACTCTGTGCACTGATTTGTTTCTTGAAGATGTTCATGTTTTATGTACTTGCATATTTCTCTGTCTCTTCAACCAGCACATAGAAGATCCTTGCTTTTAAAATCTGCAGTTTCTGAAATTGTGTACTATGCACTCAAAGGAAGAACTTAAACTTTGCTGGTCCAAGAAAATTGTACTGTTGGGGGTCCATAGCTATGGATCTACTTCTTATTTTATTTTTTTATTCACGATTGTCCTGGATTTGCAACTCCTTGTCCATTGTGTTGTGTGTTGTGTTGATATGTTCACTGCAGGTTTACGTCCCTACTGGTGGGTGCAGGAAACAAACAGAGGACTCTGAACATGTTTGCTGCCACAATATAAAGGTATGCTACTTACTACTTACTACAAGAGATAAGCATTGGCAGTTCCCAGAAGTGAACAATTCAAAGTACCTTGTAAGAAAAGAAGAGACAGGATCCTCGGATCTGTCGTCGAATAGTTTCATTTTTCTACTTGATCGTTGTTATTGATGCCTCTGACGGAGCAGGGTCTTAACTGAAGCAGAAGCAGGTGACTGTCATCAGCTTTCTCAAAGACCATTTCTTTGTCATGTGTGCAGCAGGCAATCTCGAGGATTCCGTCAGCCAGCAAGGAGTGAGCTTGTCACCGCTTGGCATAGATCCGATGGTGGCGGAGAACGAGTCCAAGGTGATTCAAGAAGAGACAGGATCCTCGGATCTGTCGTGGAATAATTTTTCTTTTTCTACTGGATCATTGTTATTGATGCCTTTGATGGAGCAGGGTCTTAACTGAAGCAGAAGCAGGGGACTGTCATCATCTTTCTCAAAAACCCTTTCTTTGTCATGTGTGCAGCAGGCAATTTCGAGGATTCCGCCAGCCAGCAACGAGTGAGCTTGTCACCTCTTGGCATAGATCGGATGGTGGCGGAGAACGAGTCCAAGGTGATTCCAAGATGATACCTTCACTTGGCAGTTGTCAGTGGCACCATTACCATGTCCTCGTCAACTATGGCGGCAACCTTGGAGGAGCTGGTGGGCCTCGTCGAGCCCTCGCCGCAGTCCCCGTCGGTCTTCCTCCACCTTCCCCCAACGCCCCACCATGACAACGGCGTCCCCTCCTCAGGGCAGCAGCAGGAAGACGTGGCCCTGGAACACATCTCGCGTCTGCTCATGGAGGAGGAAGAGGACATGCATGGCATGTTCTTGCGCAACGACGACCCCGCACTCCTCCACGCTCAGCAGTCCTTGGCTCAAATCATTGCCTCTTCTTCATCTTCCACCAGCAACGGCGCATCCGATCTCTACAAGGACGGCAACAATGCCACGGTCTCCGACATGTGCGCCACCGCCACAGGAGCAGAGCCCTGCAGCGTCATGGACTTGCTGAACATGGCATTCGTCAAGGGCAGGGAGGAAGGCTGCAAATTCTTGCCCAAAGACAACAACAGACTGGTGATGAAGGATACTACAAGGAACGGCCGCCTGGAGGTGGACGCGGAGACGACGGGCAGAGCATGCAAGCTGATGGCGACGGCCCGGCCGCCGGAAGAGGAGGCCCAGGTGCAGGAGCTGATCGGCAGGATGATGCTGGACAACTGCGAGGTTCCCACGGAAGAGATGGAGCGCCTGCGCGCGGCCATGGCGGACGAGGCGGCCATGAGCAACAGCAGGGAGGCGCGGCGGCGGCGGCAGCAACAGGTGGACATGCGCACGCTGCTGCTGAGCTGCGCGCAGGCGGTGGACGAGCGGCACGGCGCGCGCGAGCTGCTGGAGCAGGCGAAGCAGCATGCGTCGCCGACGGGGGACGCCACGCAGCGCCTGGCGCACTGCTTCCTGGAGGCCCTGGAGGCGCGCCTCGCCGGCACGGGGAGCGTGCTGCACAGGTCGCTCGCGGCGCTGGACACGACGACCTTGCTGCAGGGCCCCGAGTTCCTGAGGGCGTACCGGCTGTTCGCGGCCACGTGCTGCTTCCAGAGGGTGGGCTTCGCGTTCGCCAACATGACCATCTGCCGCGCCACAGCGGGGAGCAGCCGGCTGCACGTCGTGGACTACGGCCTCCACCTGGGTCTCCAGTGGCCGGACCTGCTGCGGCGGCTGGCGGCCCGCCGGAGGTGACGATCACCTGCGTCGACCTCCCCCTGCCGGCCAGACACATCGAGGAGACAGGGCACAGGCTGAGCGACTGCGCCCGCGAGCTGGGCGTGCCGTTCAAGTTCCACGCGGTCGCGGCGGCGAGGTGGGACGCCGTCCGCGTGGAGGTAGACCCCGACCCCGGCGCGGTGCTGGTGGTGAACAGCCTGTTCAAGCTGGAGACGCTGGCCGACGACAGCTTGGTGGTGGACAGGGCGAGCCCCCGGGACATCGTCCTGGGCGGCATCCGGAGGATGAGGCCCGCCGTGTTCACCCACGGCGTCGTCAACGGGCTGTGCGGCAACTCGTTCCTGACGCGGTTCCGGGAGGCGCTCTTCTACTTCTCGGCGGCGTTCGACATGCTGGACGCCACGCTGCCCCGGAACAGCGAGCGCCGTGCCAGCCCAGCCCGTTGACGAGTTGCCGCACAGCCCGTTGACGACGCCGTGGGTGAACACGGCGGGCCTCATCCTCCGGATGCCGCCCAGGACGATGTCCCGGGGGCTCGCCCTGTCCACCACCAAGCTGTCGTCGGCCAGCGTCTCCAGCTTGAACAGGCTGTTCACCACCAGCACCGCGCCGGGGTCGGGGTCTACCTCCACGCGGACGGCGTCCCACCTCGCCGCCGCGACCGCGTGGAACTTGAACGGCACGCCCAGCTCGCGGGCGCAGTCGCTCAGCCTGTGCCCTGTCTCCTCGATGTGTCTGGCCGGCAGGGGGAGGTCGACGCAGGTGATCGTCACCTCCGGCGGGCCGCCAGCCGCCGCAGCAGGTCCGGCCACTGGAGACCCAGGTGGAGGCCGTAGTCCACGACGTGCAGCCGGCTGCTCCCCGCTGTGGCGCGGCAGATGGTCATGTTGGCGAACGCGAAGCCCACCCTCTGGAAGCAGCACGTGGCCGCGAACAGCCGGTACGCCCTCAGGAACTCGGGGCCCTGCAGCAAGGTCGTCGTGTCCAGCGCCGCGAGCGACCTGTGCAGCACGCTCCCCGTGCCGGCGAGGCGCGCCTCCAGGGCCTCCAGGAAGCAGTGCGCCAGGCGCTGCGTGGCGTCCCCCGTCGGCGACGCATGCTGCTTCGCCTGCTCCAGCAGCTCGCGCGCGCCGTGCCGCTCGTCCACCGCCTGCGCGCAGCTCAGCAGCAGCGTGCGCATGTCCACCTGTTGCTGCCGCCGCCGCCGCGCCTCCCTGCTGTTGCTCATGGCCGCCTCGTCCGCCATGGCCGCGCGCAGGCGCTCCATCTCTTCCGTGGGAACCTCGCAGTTGTCCAGCATCATCCTGCCGATCAGCTCCTGCACCTGGGCCTCCTCTTCCGGCGGCCGGGCCGTCGCCATCAGCTTGCATGCTCTGCCCGTCGTCTCCGCGTCCACCTCCAGGCGGCCGTTCCTTGTAGTATCCTTCATCACCAGTCTGTTGTTGTCTTTGGGCAAGAATTTGCAGCCTTCCTCCCTGCCCTTGACGAATGCCATGTTCAGCAAGTCCATGACGCTGCAGGGCTCTGCTCCTGTGGCGGTGGCGCACATGTCGGAGACCGTGGCATTGTTGCCGTCCTTGTAGAGATCGGATGCGCCGTTGCTGGTGGAAGATGAAGAAGAGGCAATGATTTGAGCCAAGGACTGCTGAGCGTGGAGGAGTGCGGGGTCGTCGTTGCGCAAGAACATGCCATGCATGTCCTCTTCCTCCTCCATGAGCAGACGCGAGATGTGTTCCAGGGCCACGTCTTCCTGCTGCTGCCCTGAGGAGGGGACGCCGTTGTCATGGTGGGGCGTTGGGGGAAGGTGGAGGAAGACCGACGGGGACTGCGGCGAGGGCTCGACGAGGCCCACCAGCTCCTCCAAGGTTGCCGCCATAGTTGACGAGGACATGGTAATGGTGCCACTGACAACTGCCAAGTGAAGGTATCATCTTGGAATCACCTTGGACTCGTTCTCCGCCACCATCCGATCTATGCCAAGAGGTGACAAGCTCACTCGTTGCTGGCTGGCGGAATCCTCGAAATTGCCTGCTGCACACATGACAAAGAAAGGGTTTTTGAGAAAGATGATGACAGTCCCCTGCTTCTGCTTCAGTTAAGACCCTGCTCCATCAAAGGCATCAATAACAATGATCCAGTAGAAAAAGAAAAATTATTCCACGACAGATCCGAGGATCCTGTCTCTTCTTGAATCACCTTGGACTCGTTCTCCGCCACCATCGGATCTATGCCAAGCGGTGACAAGCTCACTCCTTGCTGGCTGACGGAATCCTCGAGATTGCCTGCTGCACACATGACAAAGAAATGGTCTTTGAGAAAGCTGATGACAGTCACCTGCTTCTGCTTCAGTTAAGACCCTGCTCCGTCAGAGGCATCAATAACAACGATCAAGTAGAAAAATGAAACTATTCGACGACAGATCCGAGGATCCTGTCTCTTCTTTTCTTACAAGGTACTTTGAATTGTTCACTTCTGGGAACTGCCAATGCTTATCTCTTGTAGTAAGTAGTAAGTAGCATACCTTTATATTGTGGCAGCAAACATGTTCAGAGTCCTCTGTTTGTTTCCTGCACCCACCAGTAGGGACGTAAACCTGCAGTGAACATATCAACACAACACACAACACAATGGACAAGGAGTTGCAAATCCAGGACAATCGTGAATAAAAAAATAAAATAAGAAGTAGATCCATAGCTATGGACCCCCAACAGTACAATTTTCTTGGACCAGCAAAGTTTAAGTTCTTCCTTTGAGTGCATAGTACACAATTTCAGAAACTGCAGATTTTAAAAGCAAGGATCTTCTATGTGCTGGTTGAAGAGACAGAGAAATATGCAAGTACATAAAACATGAACATCTTCAAGAAACAAATCAGTGCACAGAGTTGCTACCATACTAGCTTAAACGCGAATCTGATGCTGTGAAATACTGGTTGACCTTAACAAAACTTCTTTATCTCATTGAACTCAACAAGCACCCACCCACTAAATTTAATTGACTTCTGTGAAGAATAAATTTTATGAGCACAACAACTTCTCAGACAGCCACAGAAGAGCAGTAGTGGCATCCAAGAGCTGATAATTTATTTCTTCAGAGTTCAAGGCAAAAACTGAACACTCTAACATATAATTTACAGAACAAGATGTACTTCCTAAGGGAGGAAGACGCATTGTGCTCCTCTATGACATTTTCAGCAGCCACATGTAGTGTCCCTGAATGAGTATACAGCCAAACAAATAGTACACATGGGCAAAGCTGCAAAGGGAGCCGACAAAGGTACCATTCAGTAGCAGAAACTAAGCTTCATTCAGAAATGGTTTCTTCCGCAACCCATGTAGAGTG
Organism: Saccharum hybrid cultivar R570; assembly: GCA_038087645.1. Classification (NCBI taxonomy): domain Eukaryota; kingdom Viridiplantae; phylum Streptophyta; class Magnoliopsida; order Poales; family Poaceae; genus Saccharum; species Saccharum hybrid cultivar. Next base: position 6,869,517 of record JAQSUU010000744.1, read on the forward strand.
GGCATACAAGATGCGCCCCATCCAACCTTGCAGCAACCATTGGCCATCCTCACTGATGAAAAAGTCCTTGTGATGGTCCTTCATCACTTTATCCTTGAGTACCTTAACTATGTTCGGTTTCAGTGGTAGCTGCCTCAGGCCTGCCCGCTGGTTTCTCACCTGCCACCGTCTATACTTCTCAGGGCAGTTTACCACATCTGCACCCTCGCAGGCGACAAGATTCAGCACAGAGTGACCCAGCATGTTCTGTTCCAGCACTGGCCGTAGTTTACCGTCCCTCGGGATAGTTGCATCAAGCATATCAAACAGTGCACCGTAATAGAACAAAGCCTCACGAAACCGTGTCAAGAAGGAGGTGCCATATGAACAATTCACTACACCCTGGATGAAGACATCTGGCCGCATCTTCCTAATGTTATTGAGGACGGTATCCCTGGGGCTCAGACCATCAAAGAAGAGACTCTCCTCCCTCAAGATACTGAAATTAAAGAGGTCAATCACAACAAGAACCTCATCAGCCTCTGTTTTCAAGTCATCGATGCAAATCGTCTCCCATTTTGCAGTGATGGCATGGAACTTGAATGGCACGCCGAACTCACGGGCACAGTTGTCCAACCGGCGCCCTGTATCTTCAGTCCCTTCAGATGGACAGGACCTAGGCTGAAGGCGGCTTATGGCAGTTATCTTCACCTCTGGTGGGCCACCTTCCTTATTCGCCATCCAACGGAGCAAGCTGGCCCACTGGAACCCATGATGTGGACCATAGTCTACAATGTGAAGCTTGCTCTTCCCCACCATGGCATGCTCAATGGTCATAATGTTAAAAAAGAGTGCCACCCTGTTGAAGGAGCAGGTTGCCATGTAAAGGTTGTAGGCCTTTAGGTACTCTATGGCCAGTGGTTGCTCCAATGTCAGCAACTGCCAAAGCTGGTTCCCTGTGCCCATTAGCCGCGCCTCCAGCCCCTTGGCAAAACATTGAGCTAGCCGTTGTGTTGCATCCCCTGTTGCTGATGCATGCTGCTTGATCTGCTTCAGCAGCTCATGCGCGGTCCTGAAATTGCTAGCAGACACCGCCTGCGCACAATGTATCAACAATGTGTATAGATCCACAACTTTGCTCCTCCCCTTGCTATAACCCTTCTTGTTGTTCTTTGCCTCATCAGCCTTGGTGATGCGCAGCTTCTTCATGTCTTCTATGCATGTCTCGTACCCACGAAGCATCATTTTGTCAAACATCTCTTCAAGCTCTTCCATCATCATAAAAACTTTATAGGCCCTGCCTACCTCCCCATCCTCATCCCTGTTATACCTCCTCTTGAGTACCCCACAATTGCCACTTTCCCTGGTCATTTGGTTCACTTGCTGATCCTTGCTGAAGCCATTATCTTTTGGCAAGAACCTGCTAGCCTCTTCCATGCCATTCAAGACTGACCCCGCTGCAAGCGCACCAATGGACAAGGATGATCTGAGTGTGCATTGATCACCACTGCAATCCTGGAACAAATTCTGGGCTCCCTCAACATTGTCCCTGTTGATGGTGTTGTCACTGTTTGTGCTGAAGGAAGGGGAGGAGAGAATTTGGGCAAAGGGCTCCTGCACCTGGAGAAGCGCAGGATGATCAGCGCCTTGGCACAAGAGTTTGTCTTCAGTGTGATCCTCCATGAGCATGTGTGAAACATAAGAGAGGACTATTTCATCAGGGCAGAGTGAATCCTGACCGGCATCATTGGGCATTCAGGGAAGGTCAAGCAAGACAGATGGGGAGGGTGGTGACAAGTTCGTGAGACCCTCCATAAAGAATTCCTCCGGAGTGGTGGCCATGGAGATTGATGGTGGTACCGTGGCTCCAAAGCTGCAGGATAACATACCTTGTTAAGAGTGCCAAGTGTTTGATAGTTCTGATGTTGCTTGGACAATGAACGATGGTTAATTATAATCCCATGTTTCCTGGATAATATAGTTATGGAGATGATATCTAGGCATCATGCACTTTATCCTTGCAAGGAGGGAGGATAGACGTGCTTGCTTTGATTGTAAGGTGTTACCTGGGGAGTGTGTTATCCCTCAACATAAGCTTGTGGTGGCGGACTTTCGCTTTCGGGTACGTGTCCACCGGGACAAATGGTCCAAGATTACGAGAACGAAGTGGTGGAAGCTTAGAGGGGAAGCAGCGCAAACGTTTAAGGAGAGGATGCTAGACGAGGGGCCTTGGGAAGGAGATGATGCCAACGACATGTGGCTAAAGATGGCAACATGTGTCCAGAAGGTGGCTTCGGAAGTATTTGGCGTGAGTAGGGGAGGCAAACGGGAAGCGAAAGACACATGGTGGTGAAATGACGAGGTGCAAAGGGCTATTAGGGAGAAGAAGGAGTGTTTCAAGCATCTCCACCATGACAAGAGTGCAACCAACATCGAGGGCTATAAAATAGCGAAGAGGGTTGCAAAGCGAGCTGTGAGTGTAGCAAAAGGTCATGCGTATGATGGTCTTTATCAGCGGCTAGGCACGAAGGAAGGGAAGAAGGACATTTATAGGATGGCTAGAATCCGCGAGAGGAAGACAAGGGACATCAACCAAATAAAATGCATCAAGGATGGGACAGATCAACTTCTGGTGAAGGATGAGAAGATCAAGGACAGATGGAGAGAGTACTTCGACAAGCTGTTTAATGGGGAGAATAAGGGTCCTACCCTTGAGTTGGACAACTCATTTTACGATACCAACAAACGCTTTGTGAGGAGAATTCAGGAGATAGAGATCGGAGAGGCTTTGAAGAGGATGAAGGAAGGTAAAGCGATGGACCCTGATGGTATCCCCATTGAGGTGTGGAGATACCTAGGCGCCAGAGCGATAGTATGGTTAACTAAGCTTTTTAACCTTATTTTTCGGTCTAACAAGATGCATGAAGAATGGAGGAGAAGTATATTAGTACCTATCTTTAAGAACAAGGGAGATGTTCAAAGTTGTACTAACTACCGTGGGATTAAGTTGATGAGCCATACGATGAAGCTCTGGGAGAGGGTTATTAAGCATCGCCTAAGGAGAGTGACACATGTGACCCAAAATCAGTTTGGGTTCATGCCTGGTAGGTCGACCATGGAGGCGATTTTCTTATTACGACAATTGATGGAGAGATATAGGGAGCAGAAGAAGGACTTGCACATGGTCTTTATTGACCTCGAGAAAGCATATGACAAAGTACCGAGAAATGTCATGTGGTGGGCCTTGACCAGTGACTTTCCAATTAAAATAGGACTGCATCAGGGGTCAGCTTTGAGCCCTTATTTATTTGCTTTGGTGATGGATGAGGTCACAAGGGACATACAAGGTGATATCCCTTGGTGTATGCTCTTTGCTGATGATGTGGTGCTAGTTGACGACAGTAGGGCAGGGGTTAATAGGAAGTTAGAACTATGGAGACATACGTTAGAGTCGAAAGGGTTCAGACTTAGTAGGACTAAGACCGAGTACATGAGGTGCGATTTCAGCGCGAATAGGCATGAGGAGGGAGACGTTAGCCTCGATGGGCAAGTGGTGGCCAAGAAGGATACTTTTCGGTATTTAGGGTCGATGCTACAAAAGGATGGAGACATTGATGAAGATGTTAGACATAGAATTTCAGCCGGCTGGTTGAAATGGCGTCAAGCTTCTGGCGTCCTCTGTGTCAAAAGGGTGCCTCAGAAGCTGAAAGGTAAGTTCTATAGGACGGGGATTCGTCCGGCGATGTTATACGGTGCTGAGTGTTGGCCTACAAAAAGGCGACATGTCCAGCAATTGAGTGTTGCGGAGATGCGTATGTTGCGTTGGTGTTGTGGGCACACAAGAAGGGATAGAGCCCGGAACGACGATATTCGGGACAGGGTTGGGGTGGCACCAATTGAGGAGAAATTGATTCAACATTGGTTGAGATGGTTTGGACATGTCCAACGGAGGTCTCCTGAGGCGCCGGTGCGTAGTGGAGTTCTAAAGTGGGCCGATAATGTAAAGAGCGGTAGAGGTCGACCTAAACTAACTTGGGACGAGTCCATTAAGAGAGATCTTAAGGAGTGAAATATTTTCAAGGATTTAGCTATGGATAGGAGCGCTTGGAGATTGGCAATCAACGTGCCTGAACCGTGACCTCTTTTTGTCTTGTGCCCTTTATGTTCCTTTATGTGTCTCCCTGTTTCTCGTCTCTTTTGGGTTTCATCTTTAGCCTACCCCAACTTGCTTGGGACAAAAGGCTATGTTGTTATTGTTATCTAGGCATCATGCATAACAAACAAAGATACTAATATTTTATTCTACCTACTTGTGTGATGCTAAAACGTAATTAGACTAATATACAGTATGCACCTTACCTATAGACAGAACTTTAGCTCATTAGCTGCAACATATCTGAAGGAAGATAAATTGATTAATGAGAGGTACAAGGGTGTACAATATATAGGCAAGGATGTCCTAGGGTTTATAGAATCAAATACCTAATCAAGGAGATCCTTGCCTAATAATCAATCAACTATCATAAAACCCCCTGGGCGCCTAGGCCCATGCGGCCAGCCCATTAACCCTCTAATCCTCTTTCTAACATGGGCCTTCTGCTGGAGGAACTCACCATGGAGAACCAGGCGCCCTCCCAGTAGACCGCCCTGGTCGCCTCCTCCTCCGGCTCGTCGACCTCCACCCTGCGCCCTCCTGCTGTCCAGCAGCCCAACACGGGCAGCTTGGCCTCCGGGGGTGCGTCTGCTCCTTCCAAGAGCCGCCGCAGCAAACGTGGTGGCAAGCGCGATGGCTCTGGACAGCAGCCCGGCAGCCAATCGGTGGCTGCCAGCGCTCTGCCCGGCGGGCAGCCCAAGACCACCGGCTCCAACACCAGGGGCGCCCCGTGGCCTTCCTTCCACAACCCGTGGGCTGGGGCCAACCAGATGTGGCCTGGCCGGTGCCGGGGCGTCCTCCAATCAACTACCATAAAACCCCTTGGGCGCCTAGGTCCATGCGGCCAGCCCATTAACCCTCTAATCCTCTTTCTAACCATATCTGTGATGCCTACCTCAGATTTCCCCTCACCCCATCCAATCCATCCTAAGATGAGACAAGCTCCAATTACTGGGTGATGGAATCACCAAAGCTTGCCATGTCGGTACATTGCTTGCACATAAGGACAAAAAAAGGTCTTGAGAAAGATGGAGATAAGGAAATACCATCCCATTCATCTTGGTGTTGGAGCCATCCTTATTCTACCTACTTGTGCGATGCTAAAACGTAATTAGACTAATATAAAGTATGCACCTTACCTATAGACAGAACTTTAGCTCATTAGCTGCAACATATCTGTGATGCCTCGGATTTCCCCTTCACCCCATCCAATCCATTCGAAGATGAGACAAGCTCCAATTACTGGGTGATGGAATCACCAAAGCTTGCCATGTTGGTACATTGTTCGCACATAAGGACAAAAAATAGGTCTAGAGAAAGATGAGATAAGGAAATACCATCCCATTCATCTTGGTGTTGGAGCCATCCTTCAGCCCTTGTCCCTTCAAAAGCAACAAGACATTGGAGAAAACCAATTTTTCGACAAATCTCATGATCCTGTCTGTTCCAGTCACAGGGGAAAGAGTAAAAGTCCTGAAAATTATTATATTGCAACCTTTTTCCTGGGTACTACCAATGCTTATTACTTTATTTCTTTCCTGCTCCACAGAGGGACCAAATTAGGAACAATTAATAACTACAGGTGAACACATAAACACAGAACAGAAACACTGGTCTGCTAACATGATCAGACTGAAACATAGAGAAGATATTGTAAATCCTGAACAATCATAAATCAGTAAAAAAAATGTATGGGTATTACCCAAAATACATTTAGACGACAATACCTCTTTTTTTGGGCCTGCTGTGCTCAAATTTCCTTCGCTGAAACATATGTGAAAGCAGCTTTCAGGACCTGGCAAGAAACAAAGTTACAGTATCAATATTCAGAGCTGGTGTCCTCTGCCACTGAAAGTCTTGTTACCCTCCAGCAGCCAATCAGAACTACATAAATGACACACAAGAAATACTAGTTGCTTACAGTATTCATGTTGCTTTGTTGTATTACCCAGTCTGGGTTTATCTCTTTTAATATAATCGGCAGCTCTCCTGCCTGGTTTGTTTCAAAAAAGGTTGCTTACAGTGTACATGCTTTATTTGAACTTCCAAAGTTATAGGGGAAATCCTTTTTAAGTTACGGCAGATACTTCTGGTTATCGAATCAACTACATAAAAATGTTGAACAGATTTCCCTAATTTGCACTTAAACTTTGGGGGTGTTTGGCAGGGCTCCTCCGGAGGAGCCGGAGCCATTTTGGAGGAGCCACAAAAACGGCACCAGCTCCTTTGTTTTTCACCGAAAAACGGCTCCTCCTGCAAAACGTTTGGCAGGGCTCCTCCGGAGGAGCCAGAGCCAGAGCCCTGCCAAACAGGCCCTTAAAAATTTCTAAGCAATCGCATGGACAAGTTGCAACCAAATGAACTTCAGAAGAATGTTAGGCTTGTTGTACATGCTGATCATGAAGCCTTCTGTTTCTACATTACTACATAATGTATATACTTCAAACCATTGACAAAGAATGCTATTGATTTGAGATTAAAAAGAAACATGCATATAGAATGAAGCAAAGTTTAGGAAAGAAATAGGTAGCTTATATGTGTTGCTTTGAAAATTGCTTGCCTAAACAAGACGAATAGAAACTAAAACACATAAAACATGCATAGTATCAAGAAGCAAATCTCTGGACACCATTTTGAATAGTTGGTGCAACCATAACTAACTTTTGCAGAGAAATTGTTAGATATGTGTATGTCTAGGGGGGTTATTTGTATATAGCTTACTTGTAACTCAAGTCATTATTGACTATATATATCAAAGCCACCCAACCCAAGGGTACGAGGTGTTTTGCCATAATTCTACATGGTATCAGTAGACCGGGCCTATCCCTACCCGTCTCCCACCCTTCCGCTGCCCTAATCTTCAGCCGCCGCCTCTCCCAGGCCGCCGCTCACCCTCCCTGGCGCTCCATCTAGGTGCTGCAGCGCCATGTCTTCCTCTGCTGCTACCTCTGCCACTATGGGGTCCGACGACTCCACCTCCGTCGGTTCTAGTGGAGGTGCCCCTATCGTCACCCCTCCCTACGCTGCCGTCAACGTGAAGCACCATGTTCCCATCACGTTGGAGTTGGCTCATCCCAACTACAACAAGTGGGCTGCTTTCTTCACCGCACTCTACGGCAAGTTCTTCCTCTGCGGCCACATCGACGGTACTCTGGAGCCCGCTCCCACCGATGCACAATGGGATGCTGCAGACTGCGCTGTTCGTGGCTAGATCTATGGCTCCGCCGCCGCCGACGTCCTCGACCTCGCCATGGCTCCCGAACAGACCGCTCGTGACCTATGGGATGCGATCGCTGCCCTGTTCCAAGCCAACAAGGCGCCGCGTGCTGTTTTCCTTGCGGAACAGTTCCACTCGATGACTCAGGGCGACCTCTCCATCGACCAGTTCTGTCAACGCATGAAGCAGACTGCCAATTCTCTCCGTGACGTCGGCCACACCATCCTCGACTCCCAGCTCGTGCTGAACCTCCTGCGTGGCCTCAACCCCCGCTACTCCAGCACTGCCGACGACATCGTCAACAAGGACGTGCTGCCATCCTTTGCTGCTGCTCGTAACATGGTCGTCCTCAAGGAGCTTCGCCTCGCCAACGAATCTAAGGTGCAGACTGATACTGCTCTTATTACAGGCACCCCATCTTCGTCTGCCTGCACCAATGCAGGCTGCCGCTCCTCCACCTCTGGTTCCCCCACTGACCTCCTCAGCAGCGCGCGGGTAACACAGGTTCAGGAGGGAGCGGCACTGGTGCTGGCCATAATAACGGCAACCGTCGCGGTGGCCGCCGTGGCAACGGCAAGCCGCAGCAACAGTCGTCCGCCGGTGGTCAGTGGCAGCAACCTGTCCAGCCTGCTGGTCCCTGGTTTTGCTTCAGTCCAGGTGGCTTTCAGGCTGGGCAACGCCCTAGTTGGCGCCCTCCTGGTGGCCCTAGCTTGCTCGGACAAGCACCCCAGGCGCATATCGCCTTTGCGCCCCTGCAGTACTCCACGCTGGCGCCCCAGCAATGGGATCCCTCTGCTTTGGTTGCAGCCTTGAACCAGATGTCCATGAACCAAGGCGGCGCACCTTGGGTCATGGACACCGGTGCTACCGCCCACATGAACTCCAAGGACGGTATACTCACTTTCCGCTCCCTTCCTTCCTCTCCGTCCGTTGTTGTTGGTGATGGCAACTCTCTTTCTGTCACTGGGCAGGGCAACTCTTTTCTCTCTACTCCTTCCTCCAACTTTGCACTAAATAATGTCCTTATTGTGCCATCCATTATTCGCAATCTCCTTTCTGTACGTCAATTCACTCGTGACAACAATTGTTCTGTTGAATTTGACGCTCTTGGCTTTTCTATTAAGGATCCACGGACCAGTCGGGTGATGCTTCGCTGCAATAACTCTGGCGACCTCTACACCTTCCCTGCCGCCACCCATCAAGCTTATGCCGCCGCATCCAACATCGCTTCTCTGTGGCATGGTCATCTGGGTCATCCTAGTCCAGCAGTTTCCACTCGTCTCCAGCATTTAGTTCCATGTAATAAGAGTTTCACTAGCATCTGCCACGCGTGTCAGTTTGGCAAACATGTTCGTCTTCCTTTTAGTAGTTCCTCTTCATGTACCTCGGCACCTTTTGAACTCCTGCATTGTGATGTTTGGACATCTCCTGTTTCCAATGTATCTGGCAACTCTTATTACCTAGTTATATTAGATGATTATACCCATTACTGCTGGACTTTTCCCCTTAGGCGAAAATCTGATGTTCATCAGCATCTCGTTCAGTTTTGTGCCTTTGCTCGCACCCAGTTCTCGCTGCCCGTTAAGTGCTTCCAAGCCGATAACGGCACTGAGTTTGTGAACAATGCCTCAGCTAACTTCCTCGCCTCCAATGGGATCCTTCTTCGTCTTTCTTGCCCCTACACTTCAGCCCAGAATGGCAAAGCTGAACGTGTCCTGCGCACTCTCAATAATATAGTACGCACCCTTTTTCTCCACTCCTCAATGCCTTCAGCCTATTGGGCTGAAGCCCTCGCCACAGCCACCTACCTCTTAAATCATCGCCCAAGCTCTGCTATTTCTCATGAGGTTCCTTTTTCTCGTCTCTATGGACAGCCGCCTGATCTGTCCAATCTTTGGGTTTTCGGGTGTCTCTGCTACCCTAACCTTTCTGCTACCTCTGCACACAAGCTCGCACCACATTCCACTGCTTGTGTGTTCCTCGGCTACCCGAAATCTCACAAAGGCTATCGCTGCCTTGATTTGTCCTCTCGCCGCATCATCTCTCGCCACGTTGTGTTCGATGAAGCAGTATTTCCCTTTTCAGCTAACACTGCAGGGCTCTCCTCTCCGACGTCGCTCGACTTTCTTGTTGATGACAGCAACGACATTGCACCACTTCTCTCAAGTGTCGCACCCCTTCAGCCTGGCGGGTGTGGTCTCGTGCCCTCGTCCGGCTCGCCGACTCAGCCTGGCGGGCATGGTCTCATGCCCCCGTCTGGCTCGCCGCTCAGCCTGGCGGGCGTGGTCTCGTGCCCCCGTCCGGCTCGCCGACTCAGCCTGGCAGGCGTGGTCTCGTGCCCCCGTCCGGGAGAGAAAAGTAACCAGACAACCATCACAACTCAAGAACCCCGTGAGATCAACATTATAGTAAAGGTTCTTGGACCACTTGTAAAGTTTAAGGCACGTCTAGATACCACATGTAAACTATTCCTATGCATGCTAGTAGATCATTTCATCATTCAAGTTCTATACTAGCATTGCACCACACAAGCATATATATTGAATTTAAATACATGTGCAATGAGCAAGTCATATGAGAATGCACAAACAAATGCAACAACTTTATTTATGAGCTTGCTCCCCCTACTTATGTGCATCAAAATTTTATTTACCCCTTTATCATGTTGAATCATCTTTTTCTCTCCCCCTTTGTCAATAACTTACCCAAAAATGGGATCAAATTGTGGAGAGAAAAATAATGTTTGATGGAGTAGGTCCCGGACGGGGGCACGAGACCACGCCTGCCAGGCTGAGTCGGCGAGCCGGACGGGGGCACGAGACCACGCCCGCCAGGCTGAGCGGCGAGCCAGACGGGGGCATGAGACCATGCCCGCCAGGCTGAGTCGGCGAGCCGGACGAGGGCACGAGACCACACCCGCCAGGCTGAAGGGGTGCGACACTTGAGAGAAGTGGTGCAATGTCGTTGCTGTCATCAACAAGAAAGTCGAGCGACGTCGGAGAGGAGAGCCCTGCAGTGTTAGCTGAAAAGGGAAATACTGCTTCATCGAACACAACGTGGCGAGAGATGATGCGGCGAGAGGACAAATCAAGGCAGCGATAGCCTTTGTGAGATTTCGGGTAGCCGAGGAACACACAAGCAGTGGAATGTGGTGCGAGCTTGTGTGCAGAGGTAGCAGAAAGGTTAGGGTAGCAGAGACACCCGAAAACCCAAAGATTGGACAGATCAGGCGGCTGTCCATAGAGACGAGAAAAAGGAACCTCATGAGAAATAGCAGAGCTTGGGCGATGATTTAAGAGGTAGGTGGCTGTGGCGAGGGCTTCAGCCCAATAGGCTGAAGGCATTGAGGAGTGGAGAAAAAGGGTGCGTACTATATTATTGAGAGTGCGCAGGACACGTTCAGCTTTGCCATTCTGGGCTGAAGTGTAGGGGCAAGAAAGACGAAGAAGGATCCCATTGGAGGCGAGGAAGTTAGCTGAGGCATTGTTCACAAACTCAGTGCCGTTATCGGCTTGGAAGCACTTAACGGGCAGCGAGAACTGGGTGCGAGCAAAGGCACAAAACTGAACGAGATGCTGATGAACATCAGATTTTCGCCTAAGGGGAAAAGTCCAGCAGTAATGGGTATAATCATCTAATATAACTAGGTAATAAGAGTTGCCAGATACATTGGAAACAGGAGATGTCCAAACATCACAATGCAGGAGTTCAAAAGGTGCCGAGGTACATGAAGAGGAACTACTAAAAGGAAGACGAACATGTTTGCCAAACTGACACGCGTGGCAGATGCTAGTGAAACTCTTATTACATGGAACTAAATGCTGGAGACGAGTGGAAACTGCTGGACTAGGATGACCCAGATGACCATGCCACAGAGAAGCGATGTTGGATGCGGCGGCATAAGCTTGATGGGTGGCGGCAGGGAAGGTGTAGAGGTCGCCAGAGTTATTGCAGCGAAGCATCACCCGACTGGTCCGTGGATCCTTAATAGAAAAGCCAAGAGCGTCAAATTCAACAGAACAATTGTTGTCACGAGTGAATTGACGTACAGAAAGGAGATTGCGAATAATGGATGGCACAATAAGGACATTATTTAGTGCAAAGTTGGAGGAAGGAGTAGAGAGAAAAGAGTTGCCCTGCCCAGTGACAGAAAGAGAGTTGCCATCACCAACAACAACGGACGGAGAGGAAGGAAGGGAGCGGAAAGTGAGTATACCGTCCTTGGAGTTCATGTGGGCGGTAGCACCGGTGTCCATGACCCAAGGTGCGCCGCCTTGGTTCATGGACATCTGGTTCAAGGCTGCAACCAAAGCAGAGGGATCCCATTGCTGGGGCGCCAGCGTGGAGTACTGCAGGGGCGCAAAGGCGATATGCGCCTGGGGTGCTTGTCCGAGCAAGCTAGGGCCACCAGGAGGGCGCCAACTAGGGCGTTGCCCAGCCTGAAAGCCACCTGGACTGAAGCAAAACCAGGGACCAGCAGGCTGGACAGGTTGCTGCCACTGACCACCGGCGGACGACTGTTGCTGCGGCTTGCCGTTGCCACGGCGGCCACCGCGACGGTTGCCGTTATTATGGCCAGCACCAGTGCCGCTCCCTCCTGAACCTGTGTTACCCGCGCGCTGCTGAGGAGGTCAGTGGGGGAACCAGAGGTGGAGGAGCGGCAGCCTGCATTGGTGCAGGCAGACGAAGATGGGGTGCCTGTAATAAGAGCAGTATCAGTCTGCACCTTAGATTCGTTGGCGAGGCGAAGCTCCTTGAGGACGACCATGTTACGAGCAGCAGCAAAGGATGGCAGCACGTCCTTGTTGACGATGTCGTCGGCAGTGCTGGAGTAGCGGGGGTTGAGGCCACGCAGGAGGTTCAGCACGAGCTGGGAGTCGAGGATGGTGTGGCCGACGTCACGGAGAGAATTGGCAGTCTGCTTCATGCGTTGACAGAACTGGTCGATGGAGAGGTCGCCCTGAGTCATCGAGTGGAACTGTTCCGCAAGGAAAACAGCACGCGGCGCCTTGTTGGCTTGGAACAGGGCAGCGATCGCATCCCATAGGTCACGAGCGGTCTGTTCGGGAGCCATGGCGAGGTCGAGGACGTCGGCGGCGGCGGAGCCATAGATCTAGCCACGAACAGCGCAGTCTGCAGCATCCCATTGTGCATCGGTGGGAGCGGGCTCCAGAGTACCGTCGATGTGGCCGCAGAGGAAGAACTTGCCGTAGAGTGCGGTGAAGAAAGCAGCCCACTTGTTGTAGTTGGGATGAGCCAACTCCAACGTGATGGGAACATGGTGCTTCACGTTGACGGCAGCGTAGGGAGGGGTGACGATAGGGGCACCTCCACTAGAACCGACGGAGGTGGAGTCGTCGGACCCCATAGTGGCAGAGGTAGCAGCAGAGGAAGACATGGCGCTGCAGCACCTAGATGGAGCGCCAGGGAGGGTGAGCGGCGGCCTGGGAGAGGCGGCGGCTGAAGATTAGGGCAGCGGAAGGGTGGGAGACGGGTAGGGATAGGCCCGGTCTACTGATACCATGTAGAATTATGGCAAAACACCTCGTACCCTTGGGTTGGGTGGCTTTGATATATATAGTCAATAATGACTTGAGTTACAAGTAAGCTATATACAAATAACCCCCCTAGACATACACATATCTAACAATTTCTCTGCAAAAGTTAGTTATGGTTGCACCAACTATTCAAAATGGTGTCCAGAGATTTGCTTCTTGATACTATGCATGTTTTATGTGTTTTAGTTTCTATTCGTCTTGTTTAGGCAAGCAATTTTCAAAGCAACACATATAAGCTACCTATTTCTTTCCTAAACTTTGCTTCATTCTATATGCATGTTTCTTTTTAATCTCAAATCAATAGCATTCTTTGTCAATGGTTTGAAGTATATACATTATGTAGTAATGTAGAAACAGAAGGCTTCATGATCAGCATGTACAACAAGCCTAACATTCTTCTGAAGTTCATTTGGTTGCAACTTGTCCATGCGATTGCTTAGAAATTTTTAAGGGCCTGTTTGGCAGGGCTCTGGCTCTGGCTCCTCCGGAGGAGCCCTGCCAAACGTTTTGCAGGAGGAGCCGTTTTTCGGTGAAAAACAAAGGAGCTGGTGCCGTTTTTGTGGCTCCTCCAAAATGGCTCCGGCTCCTCCGGAGGAGCCCTGCCAAACACCCCCAAAGTTTAAGTGCAAATTAGGGAAATCTGTTCAACATTTTTATGTAGTTGATTCGATAACCAGAAGTATCTGCCGTAACTTAAAAAGGATTTCCCCTATAACTTTGGAAGTTCAAATAAAGCATGTACACTGTAAGCAACCTTTTTTGAAACAAACCAGGCAGGAGAGCTGCCGATTATATTAAAAGAGATAAACCCAGACTGGGTAATACAACAAAGCAACATGAATACTGTAAGCAACTAGTATTTCTTGTGTGTCATTTATGTAGTTCTGATTGGCTGCTGGAGGGTAACAAGACTTTCAGTGGCAGAGGACACCAGCTCTGAATATTGATACTGTAACTTTGTTTCTTGCCAGGTCCTGAAAGCTGCTTTCACATATGTTTCAGCGAAGGAAATTTGAGCACAGCAGGCCCAAAAAAAGAGGTATTGTCGTCTAAATGTATTTTGGGTAATACCCATACATTTTTTTTACTGATTTATGATTGTTCAGGATTTACAATATCTTCTCTATGTTTCAGTCTGATCATGTTAGCAGACCAGTGTTTCTGTTCTGTGTTTATGTGTTCACCTGTAGTTATTAATTGTTCCTAATTTGGTCCCTCTGTGGAGCAGGAAAGAAATAAAGTAATAAGCATTGGTAGTACCCAGGAAAAAGGTTGCAATATAATAATTTTCAGGACTTTTACTCTTTCCCCTGTGACTGGAACAGACAGGATCATGAGATTTGTCGAAAAATTGGTTTTCTCCAATGTCTTGTTGCTTTTGAAGGGACAAGGGCTGAAGGATGGCTCCAACACCAAGATGAATGGGATGGTATTTCCTTATCTCATCTTTCTCTAGACCTATTTTTTGTCCTTATGTGCGAACAATGTACCAACATGGCAAGCTTTGGTGATTCCATCACCCAGTAATTGGAGCTTGTCTCATCTTCGAATGGATTGGATGGGGTGAAGGGGAAATCCGAGGCATCACAGATATGTTGCAGCTAATGAGCTAAAGTTCTGTCTATAGGTAAGGTGCATACTTTATATTAGTCTAATTACGTTTTAGCATCGCACAAGTAGGTAGAATAAGGATGGCTCCAACACCAAGATGAATGGGATGGTATTTCCTTATCTCCATCTTTCTCAAGACCTTTTTTTGTCCTTATGTGCAAGCAATGTACCGACATGGCAAGCTTTGGTGATTCCATCACCCAGTAATTGGAGCTTGTCTCATCTTAGGATGGATTGGATGGGGTGAGGGGAAATCTGAGGTAGGCATCACAGATATGGTTAGAAAGAGGATTAGAGGGTTAATGGGCTGGCCGCATGGACCTAGGCGCCCAAGGGGTTTTATGGTAGTTGATTGGAGGACGCCCCGGCACCGGCCAGGCCACATCTGGTTGGCCCCAGCCCACGGGTTGTGGAAGGAAGGCCACGGGGCGCCCCTGGTGTTGGAGCCGGTGGTCTTGGGCTGCCCGCCGGGCAGAGCGCTGGCAGCCACCGATTGGCTGCCGGGCTGCTGTCCAGAGCCATCGCGCTTGCCACCACGTTTGCTGCGGCGGCTCTTGGAAGGAGCAGACGCACCCCCGGAGGCCAAGCTGCCCGTGTTGGGCTGCTGGACAGCAGGAGGGCGCAGGGTGGAGGTCGACGAGCCGGAGGAGGAGGCGACCAGGGCGGTCTACTGGGAGGGCGCCTGGTTCTCCATGGTGAGTTCCTCCAGCAGAAGGCCCATGTTAGAAAGAGGATTAGAGGGTTAATGGGCTGGCCGCATGGGCCTAGGCGCCCAGGGGGTTTTATGATAGTTGATTGATTATTAGGCAAGGATCTCCTTGATTAGGTATTTGATTCTATAAACCCTAGGACATCCTTGCCTATATATTGTACACCCTTGTACCTCTCATTAATCAATTTATCTTCCTTCAGATATGTTGCAGCTAATGAGCTAAAGTTCTGTCTATAGGTAAGGTGCATACTGTATATTAGTCTAATTACGTTTTAGCATCACACAAGTAGGTAGAATAAAATATTAGTATCTTTGTTTGTTATGCATGATGCCTAGATAACAATAACAACATAGCCTTTTGTCCCAAGCAAGTTGGGGTAGGCTAAAGATGAAACCCAAAAGAGACGAGAAACAGGGAGACACATAAAGGAACATAAAGGGCACAAGACAAAAAGAGGTCACGGTTCAGGCACGTTGATTGCCAATCTCCAAGCGCTCCTATCCATAGCTAAATCCTTGAAAATATTTCACTCCTTAAGATCTCTCTTAATGGACTCGTCCCAAG